>CAMGYJ010000011.1:7509382-8709382 GCA_946122785.1 Linum tenue | reverse complement strand
TGTGGGTGCTTTTTCTTATTAGATAGGCTGATTTGGCTATTCCTTTCTCGAAGAAGTGAAATTCCTGATGTCATGTGCTTGTTTGTGTTGCACAAATATCTCAATCGGATTTAGGCATGTAAAAATATAAGGATGTTAAAGGACGTTTTCTTCCTGTAAACTCCAAAATTGACTATATGAGTGGTTTATGCGTGTGATTCTCTTGTTTGGATAAATTGCATCCTTGACTTCTTCAATCTTCTAGTCACGAGACTCTGTGCGAGTTTTCCTACCATGACCATAATGTTGTGTTCCTTATGCATCGTGATTCGTCTATTTGACTCCATGTGTACTTGAATGAAAGTTGATCGTAGTGGTGACGAGATTCTACAAGTAGCATGATGTCGTATCCTCATTGCACCCTTTGTCTATCTGCTCACATATTTTATGAACACCAGTAGGGTATTTATACTCTCAACTCCGGGGAGGCTTTCGTACTCTCAACAAAAGTGGGGTGCTTGAACTCCTGATACTGGTAGGGTGTTTATGATCGCTCCACACTAGTGTGGTGCTCATAGTCGCTTAATATGGAATCTCATGGCTTAACCTTAAAACATGAAATGGATTTTTTTTAGGAAACAGTTTGGTGGTAAAGGATGTTTAACTTCCATCATTTTGGAAAAGCAGACCATTGATGCAAGTTCCCAAGTCAAAATCGATAACAGTCACACAATGTTCATAGAAAATGATAGGGTTAATACCTTAGTTTGGCCCGAACTACAGGCAAACTTTCTATTTTGACCTGTGGTATCGGAAATTGCTATTCTGGCCTAAACTATGTAGCACACTTCCTTATTTGTCCCAGAGGCAGGCTTGAATGTCAAATTAGACGGTCAACCAAGTTGACCATTAGTCAAGGTCCACCTCACTTGCCACGTCAGGCGTCACCTATCAGGGAATAAAAAAATAATTTTTTGAATTTTTGAAGTTTGTTTACTTTCGTATATTAAAAATAATAAATGAAAAAGTTAATTAATTAAAAAGTAACAAAATTAAGCTATTAGGGGAGCTCTTTTAACTAATTTTTTTCGTTTATTATTTTTATTATTAGAAAGTAAACAAAATTCAGAAATAAAAAAATAATAATTTTTATTTCCTGATAACTGATGTGGCAAGTGAGGTGGACCTTAACTAACGGTCAACTCGGTTGACCGTCTAATTTGACAGCCAAACCCGCCTCCGGGACAACTAAGAAAGTATGCTACATATTTTAGGGCAGAATAGCAATTTCCGATACCACGAGCCAAAATAGAAAGTTTGTCTATAGTTCGGGCCAAACTAAGGTATTAACCCAAAATGAAATGGGAAAGATCTCTTATTATTGATCAAGAATTTCTTATATTGAGCTTTGTCTTTGTGGTATGCATACTACCCATGAGTTGGCAGCGAGTTGTTGCTGACATTTGGATTATTTGGCTCCCCATTAAATTTAACCAACCAACATTTATCATTTGTTGCACCTTCACCTTCAACGTTTTACAATCCTCGGTTGAGTGGCCTACGACCCCGGAGTGGTAGCTATAATCTTCTTCAAGTTTGTACCATCTTGGATAGGGAGGCTGTAGCGGTTCAGATGGTATTAAATCAATAAGGTGGTTTTCAAGTAGTTGAGAAAGAAGCTCGGTGTATGTAATCGAAATAGGATCAGTTCAGATGTTTTTTCTATTTTGCGCAACATTATTTCGGTTTTAGTTATTTGATTGTGGCGCTACTGACAGTTGGTTCTGTATCGTTGGTGTGCTAATATTTGGACGTTAGTGTTGGCAACATATGGCTGAGCTCGAACTCCCTTAGTTTGATATCTGCACTTTCCTTTTGATGGTTCTCCTTTAGCATAATGAACTTCTCCTCTTATCCGAGTTTATCTTGATCTGTTAGGGGCTTCTAAAGCTTCCATCCTGCCTTAATTAAGTCTTTTCTCTATTCGCTCTCCATTTACTAGCAAATTTGCGAAGTTGGTTGTAGTAACCGCCACCATGTTGTTATAATAAGGATACCTTAATGTTTTGAAAAATATTGACACCATTTCCTTTTCTGACAGCAACGGTTGGCCATATGTAGCTTTCTCTCGCCACTTGTGTGCATACTCTCGGAAGATTCTTTCTCCTTCTTTTCCATGTTGTGTAGATC
The DNA here is from genome assembly GCA_946122785.1 of Linum tenue. Lineage (NCBI taxonomy): Eukaryota > Viridiplantae > Streptophyta > Magnoliopsida > Malpighiales > Linaceae > Linum > Linum tenue. The sequence continues at coordinate 8,707,213 of CAMGYJ010000011.1, read as the reverse complement.
ATCCCTATCTGGGGACAAATCTTGGTTATGCTTGTAGTGCCTCATGAAGGTATCAGCTAGATCTTGCCATTTTTCACTTTTGATCTTTCAAGTTGCATATACTATCTCAAGGCCGACCCATTTAGACTTTCTTGTAAACAGTTCGCCATTAGCTTATCATCTCGAGTGTGGCTGACCATCTTATTGAGATACATGATTAAATGACTTTTGGGACAAGTGGAGCCGTTATATTTTTCGAATTTTGGCATTTTGAACTTATGAGGTATTACCACATCTGGGACCAAACATAGTTGTGATGCATCCGTGGGCCCGTCTGACTCGACTCCTTCTATAGCTCTCACGTGTTCGTCGAAGTGTTCCCATTTTTCTTTCAGCAGGGCGTCGATCATAGGTCCTCCTGATTTGCTAGACTCTCGTGAGTTGTCGTGCTTTGATAGCCCCATGTCACCCTTGTCGAACATGCTTTTCGAAGGCATGAGGATAGATTTACCATGTGAAGTCTCTTGCTTATGTGGTTCATAATGGTTGTCGTCATCAACTAATTCTTCTTCTTCTTCTTCTTCTTCTTCTTCTTCTTTGATTAATACCTCTTTCCCTTTGACTAACAACATTTTTGCTATTGTGTTTAATTGATCCTTCATCTCACTGAAACCAACTAGCGTTTGATCAAACCCTGGTAGCTTTTCATCGAATCCGGTTAACTTCCTTTCAACATCGCCCAACTTCTTCTGAAATGTCTCCATGACGAGCTCAACTTTGGATCTTGTCGGATATTTATTATTTAAAGACTTGACTCTTTCCCCGTGGATGATCAATTTTAAGACACCTGATTGTGACTCAATATTGTTAAATTGTTTATGTTGTGTTTAGATGTATGTATAATGCTTATGCAAAGATGCCGATGATGTATGGATGCAAAAATGATTTGTAGTGATACATATGCTTTGCAAAACATTTGTATGACGAGTTCTGAATTAATGAATGAATTTTCTAAGGAAATATAAAGATTATGAATTTTGAAAACAACTTTCATCGGAACAATCACGTCAATTATGAGTAATAAATAGAACACAACTTATCACATCAATAGCAAACATACATTTATTTCATAGAAAGAACATTATCCTATTTAGGTAGACCTAGGGTATTCAGGCAGCGTAACGACCTGGTTTTAGGGTGGCTTTTGGTTGTTTTGGACAGTTTAGGGAGGCCTAAGCTTACTATATGTTGGCAGAGGAATTCCTAGGGATTTGGCTCCCAAGTTGTAACCTGTCGTAGCCCTTTCGAACTGGCTGGATACCTCGAGATCATCATCGGATCCGAGTTCAAATTGGTTGGAAAGTTTTGCGTGACTACCACTACTGTGGATGTCACGATACTCCTTTCGATTTTCTAAAGGGATAGCTCAAGCATAGAGCTTTTGTGCATGAATGCATAGTTTAAATTGCAAAAATGTAATTGCGCAAATAAGTAATTAACACCCAACATATAAAAAGAAGGTAAGAAAACTTATCGACTTCATTTATGTAGCTCGACTCTTAAATTCCCCGGTGGAGTCGCCATCCGTCGCAACCGTCCCTCGAGTCAGGCCACATTCACTTTTGGAGTCGCCATCGATCTTGCATAGAGTGGATCGACTTCATTTATGTAGCTTGACTCTTGAATTCCCCAGCAGAGTCGCCATCAGTCGCAAACGTCCCTCGAGTCAGGTCGCGTTCGCTTTTGGAGTCGCCATCGATCTTGCATAGAGTGGATCGAACACCCTTCGGTCGGCTCTAACCTTACGCGTGGGAAGTGAATTCACACCTCACAACGCCCTAATTCGGTAATACTTAAGTTGATAAGTTTTATACGAGTTGGGTGTACTTTAGTGATTACTTATTTTTGGGTCCCACTGGACAATTAATGTATTTTTACTTCATTAGTTATGATTTAATTATAAGTCCACTGATGTATATTTCGATGATAAAGTAATTAGGTATTTTAGGGACCCATTGGACCACTAAAATTATATCTATTAGCTTATCATTTAATTATATGCCCACTGACGTTCATTCTAAAGACAAATTTTTTTAGTTGATTGGATTCGAACCTTGTCGGTTGCCTACGTACCCGTAACACAGGATCACGGTCCACGTAATTCGTTCAAATTTGGTGTTTTAGTTATAACTACGTTCCACTGATCGTGGGATCAAATAAATAATTTTGTTTATATTTCAAACATAAAGAAAGATTTTAAGTAAAAAGAATGGACTTAACCTAATTTAGAGATTCTTTCATTTTTATAATTTCATATTAATGATAGTAAAAAAAAAATTCTATGGATATGAATATTTGGTGAATCCTAGCTCAACTAGCCTAATCGTAGGATTTCAAAACGTAGATAGGCGCGAGGACTAGGGTTCAAAACTCGACCACACCCTTTTCTGTAATTTTTTGTTTTGTGGTAGAGATGAAACGAGGTATTTCCTTAAAAATAGCCAAAAACTGCGATGGTAAGGACGGGTTAAAACTGGAAAACCTAGTGGCATTTTAGTCTTCTAGAAAGTCAATTTTGTATACATCTTTTAGAACTAAATGGATCCCTAATCCATTGAGCTGACCTCTCTCTCTCTCTCCTCTCCGCGTTTCTCTTCTTTCTTCTTGGAAATCGAGCAAAAACCCCTAAAAACTACGAATATGCTCTGGATAATCCTCTTGTCGCCACTATCGCAACCGCCCCTAGAGATCGGGGAATCCGTCGCGATTTGTTCGGAGTTGCCATCGACTACTTATAGTGGGAGTACAGTTACGTGTGGGGAAGTGTGGTCTTCGCTGATGGGTACCTCCTTTATTTGGCGCATGCCAGCATGTCTTATGGAAAGCTTGGCATTGTAGGCTCGGGATTTAAGAATATCTCTGTATATGGTGATGATCAGCTTTTGGTGGAATTTCTTGTGACAGAGCGATGTCTTGCTTGTCTAAGAGGTCTTGTTATACTGAGATACATCTTTATTGAGTCATGCATTTCGTTTAGTAGTCATGGTATCGAGTTTGCTCTTGTAGTCAAGTTGCTCAAGGATATTTTGACTAACTGGTTGGGCATTTTGAACAGGATGATTCAAGATACCTGAGATATATACCAGTCTATTTGTGAGTTGAAAGGTAGGGGGACATGCTCCATGGGTATTTTAAACTTCCTTCTCTTTTAGGTCGCATCATTCTTGCCCCCAAGGATCTTATACTCACTTTTCTAAAATCATGAACAAGGAGTGACTTTTATCAATCTTGACTTGAGATGAATGCAACAAAGTTTAAAAATTTCTTGTTTGAAAGAGTATAATGGGAACCAGATTTTAGAACTTTGTTTGTGAGAAGTGTGTGCAAATTGAGAAAAATTGTTTCTTGTGTGGTTATTGCCACATTGTTTTGGGAATATAAATTTTCCCACATGAGCGATGGATAAATGAGACTTCCATCCTTAGTCATGTAAATTTTCTTGTGAGGGATCTGGCTTGCCCCCAATGTTTGAGGCTGACTATGGATAAAAGAGGTCTTTGCGTGATGCAGATCTCAACTGCTTTTCAAGTGATGAATGTTAAAGGTCTTGCTTATCTTGAAAGCGAGAGTTTGATTTATGGGAAATAACGATGATCATGGGATGTACTCTTGGTTGATGACGACATTCTTGTCTTGGGAATCCTTCTCATCAAGGTTTTCTTACCTCATTTCTTCAGGCATGGCAGACAATTTTCATTTGGTTTGGAAAGCTGCCTAATTTGATGGCTAGCCTCACTTGAATGTAATAGACCTTGCTAATTGATAGAATGAACCCTATGCGGTGCTCTTGTGACCACGTTGAAGGTAAACTTGGAATCAACCTTTTGGCCTTTCAACAAAGGTAACCGGTGACTTTTACTCATAATGAGTTTGAACAGTTTTGACTTTCAAGTGATTGTGTAGGGGTATCTAGTATGTAAGTCCCACAACATTTTTTTATTTTTGCTTTTCATTTTTAATTTGTTTTTCTTTTTCTTGCATTTTTTTTTATCTTTTTTGGGACGTACTTAAATCTGTATGCCCTCATACCTGCTTTCATACGAACTTTTCTGATGTTGTGCATGAGCATCCAAGGTTATGAAATTTGACGACGCTTCTCATTTTGCGCACTGGCTTCAAAGAGTCGGGCGATTCGTCTGTATGACGATCTTTGTGAGTGGCCTTTCTGTTGTCTTGGAAATTGGTATTTCTTTCCACAAGAAGAAATATATCTTACTTCGATGTTTCATTGTACTGTCTGAGTAGCTCTTACATTGGATCTAAAATATAAGCACTTGGAAGTCATGCAACGTTTTGTGCTTATTCATTTATCAACTGATGATGAGTATTCTATGTGTGTGGCTCCTTATGTTTGTCAGACCAACCATAAAGCTTTCCCAATATAGCCGTGAGGGTCTCGTGTGAACTTTGATATCATGGTTTCAGCACCTTGCTCCTTATGCATCATAACTCGACTATTTGACATGGTTCGGTTATGGTAGTGACAAGCTTCTACAAGTAGCCTTGTGTCGTATCCTCGTTACACCCTTTGACTATTAGCTCGCATGACTTTATGGACACCAGTGAGGTGTTTATACTCTCAACTCTAGTATTGTGTTCAAACTCTCATCATGAGTGGGACATTCGTAATTTTTTACACTTATAGGGTGTTTGTAATCACTCGACAACAATAGGGTGCTTATAGTCACTTACTATGGAAATATCATGGCATAAATTGCAAACGGGAAATGGATTTTCTTTTTAGTTTTTAGAGAACACAAGTTTCATTTCAAAGACTTTGAAAGAGATATAATAATTTTAAAAAGAAGAATCATTGATGCAAAGTCATAGATCAAGATTGGAAGTAATCATACAATGTTACAAATAGCTGGAAATGCAAATAACTCTTTCTTCTTTAGTATGAAAGAGATTGTTTGATACATAAGTTAATCTGCATCCATGCTCATTTGCTCGTGAGGATTAACATCATCATTGAGTAGACCTTCGTCTTGTAGTGTGCCATGAGTGGTTAATGGGTCATTGTCGATGTATGGACGATTTGGCACCTTGGTTCTTCAAATTTGGATCAAATCATCAAGAACATGCTAACTTCTCTTCATTTCTTCAAGATTTGAGAAACTTCGTTTGATGTCGTTCGATCCTTTTGGAATGATTCGGTACAAGCATAACCTTGGATCTTGTATCTCAAGGGTTTGACTATGTCCTTGTGGATGAGCAATTTTAGAAAATCTTGATATTGTTACTTTGTTTCATGGTTCTAAAAGAGATGTATAGTGATGCTTATGATAATAATGTAAATGCAAACTGACTTTTGGTGGATGCATATGCAATCAGTATACATATTGTTTTTAATTTAGATGAATAAATTAGGAAATGATAATGTCAAGAATTGAGAAAGTCTTTGTATGTCTATGACCAAATCATGTAGTTCAAGAATAACTGATAAAGCACGATGCATTGAACATACATCAACATCATAAAGAACATTACCCTATTTAGGTAAACCTAGTGTTTTCGAAGGGGTTAATGACAAGGTTAAAGTAGGCTCCGAGATAGGTTTTGGATATTTTTGGGTGGCTTGTACGCTGACTATATGTAGGAATGGCAAACCAGATCCGCCCGGTGGATATTCCCCGATCCGACCTGTGATGGGGGAAATTGAATCTGATATGTTCTTGAACGGCGTGGATCTCGACCCGATCCGTAGTTAGAACGGATCTTATATGGATAATGATCACCACCCTGCTCTGCTTACCTCGTTTGAGACAGGGTAGCGCAACTCTTGTGTTCGTTCTGCTGAATAGATCTCATGTGGGCTCTCCAACTGAATCTGGTTCTTTTAGTTTAAGCTTTCTGTTTTTAGTTGGGTCAAGTTCCGACCCCAAAAATCAAACCGCACCCAAAAGAAAAACTACCCCTTTCATGTTGATCAAACTCGTCTTCTTCCTCACTTTCCTTTTCTTTTCCTAAAACCAATCCCTAGTTCCCTTTGTCATAGATCGAAATTACAGAAACTTGAAACGTCCAACCCATTTGGAGGTTTATCAGGGCTCGATTCGTCCATGGAGCTTGATACATGCTTTGAAGAGGCATTTCTAAGCATATCGAGGATGGAGCGGCCGTCTCCGCCATCGTGTCGACGAGCAACGCCTCATGGAGGTAGCCTCTGCAAATACTAGTGACAGGGAGAAGATTTTTAGTATGTTATCAGTTATAGACAGATCTGGGCGGGTATAATCCGATCCGTGCGGGGCACAGAATGGATCGAAATTCGGTGACCCGTCCGGATCACGCGGCAGGGCGGATCATTGTTTTAGAAGGCATAGTAGGGCACGAATTCACTCTATGATCCGCCCCCAATCCTTCCCCGTTTCCATTTGTAACTATATGTTGAGTATGAGTCCTCGAGAATTGGTTCCCAAGTTGTACCTGACCGAAGTTCTTTCGAGTTTAGCCGGATATCTCAAGTCAACCTCAATTTGAGTTCAACTTGGTTAGAAAGTTTCTCGTTATTCCCCTACTAATGTAGAACTCACGGTACTCTTTTCAATTTTGAAAGGTACAGCTCGGGTATAGAGCTTTTGATGTATGAATGCAAATAAATACGTGAAAAATGAAAAGCACAACCAACTTAATGAACACCAAAAAAGAAAGGTAAGAATTACTTATTGATTAAATTAATGTAGTGTAACTTGCAATTGTCCCTAGCGTAGTCGTCATTGTCGCAACCGCCTCCGAGATCAGGGAATCCGTCGCGATTTGCTCGTAGTCACCATTGACCTTACTTGTAGTGTACCGAACTACGTGAATTTTGATATCGACTACTCGGGTACGTAGGCAACCAATAGGTTCGAGTCCAACTAATCAAAAACTCTTTCTTTATTTTGATATTTACGTTACTTCAATAGATGTATGAACAACTCATACTAAATACCTAACTATTTGAACTTATAATTAAATACGTAAATAAGGCGCAAATTATAATACACCCAACTCTTCAAAACTTATCGATTTAAGTAGTACCAATTTTGGGCGGTTGTGGAGTGTGAATACACTTCCCCACAAGTAACCGTACTCCCGAACCCAAAATCTCCTAATTCGCAGACCAAGTCCCGGTTCTGGCCCTAAGGTTAGATTCGGGCCAAATAGTGTTCCATCCACTACAAGTAAGGTCGATGGCGCAACCGCCCCTCGAGATCAAAGTACCCATCGCTTGATTGCTCGGAGTCGCCATTGACCTTAACTGTAGTGGGTCGAACACTATTTAGTCTGGTCTCAACCATAAGGTCAAACCGGGACTTGGTCTATGAAATTTAAGATTACAGGTTTGAGAGTACGAGTATGTGTGGGGAAGTGTATTCACACCCCACAACGCCCAAAATTGGTACTACTTAAATCAATAAGTTTTTTAAGGGTTGGGTGTATTATTATTTGCGGCTAATGTATGTATTTAATTATAAGATTCAATTAATTAGACATTAATACAATTTGATCATACGCATATTGAGGTAATTATCAAAAGTAAAGAGAGAGTTTTTGATCAGTTGGACTCGAACCTACTGATTGCCTACGTACCCGAGTAGTCTGGATCAAAGTCCACGTAGTCCACTGTAGGCACCACTTTTTGTCCGGGCTAAAACATGCTAAGTTAGATAATATTTAGATTCTGTTTAAGTTTCGCAATAGCGCATCTTAAACAAACTTCTAGACAAAAATGCATTGTATAATATTTTCATTACTTAAATGAGATTAGCAATAACAAATCTCGATAGATGCAATTTAATCAACATTTATTTGATTTTGTTGTCATGGGAGTGTGAGTTAATGGTTGATTTGATTCTCAAGACGTTGAGTCTAATAATAGTTGGGGCTCAATTTCGTAAAAATAAAAAGGTTTAATACACTTGTATATCCAAAACTTTCACTGTTATGCCAATAATATCCAAATTTTTTGAAATACCACTTATATCCATGTTTTAAAGTTGTTCTTTGCCAAATCTATTCATTTCCCAATATATTTTTGGTTAAATACACTTGTATATCCAAAAACACCGTTAAAGAATGTGAAGGAATTGGATATAAGTGGTATTTCGAGAAATTTGGATATTATTGGCACAACCGTGAAAGTTTTGGATATACAAGTGTATTTAACCAAATAAAAATTAGGAATAAAAATAACATCTTATATAAAATAAATTGCAATCATGTTTACGGTACATTACCGAATAAACTACAAATACACTGTTATTACATAATAATTTAATAACTAGTACATTACATTACAAAATTTAACAATAAAAGAAATTAGGCCCAAGGCAAAACCCAAATTCAACAAGTCAAAATCAACCATTGTCCAAACTAGTCAATTCGGTCAAAATTTCTTCTTCATCAAAATTTCTGAGTCACTTTCTTCCTCCTCCTCCTCCTCTTCTTCAAAATTCCAGACGCCAACAGGAACCCAAACGGACCAGAAAAAGAAAACAACTCAACAAAATAATTACCTTCACTTCTTCTTTCTTTTCTGATCCACAAAGAGCATAACAACTCTACAAACCTTCCCATTTCCATTTCTTCAAAGTTCAAACACACAGCCAAAACACAGAAAATAGACAGAAACAAAGAACGCAAAAACGACAAGACAAAGACAAGAAGAGCTCAAAAGAAGAAAAGGCAGCAGCAAGAAGTTGAGGGAAAGAAGCATATCCCTCACCAAACAACACCGAAAAGCAGCGGCGGATCCAGAACACAGAAGTGCACTGGGTCGCATTTTATTAGAAAATTAGAATAGCAAAAAAATATAATGATTATAATTTTTTTACAATGTAAATTGTACACAACGGTATTTTAATTTAGCGAATGCATTAATAATGGAGTCCACATCCATACCAATAGTATACACTGTTTCAAATAAAATACTTGAGCAATCGACTAGAAATACATCGCTCATTTTGTTGCGCAAATCAATTTTCACATGTTTCGTTGTTGAAAAGGTTCTATTCGTATTACCTGTTGAAACTAGCAGCATCAACACTAGACAAATCAATCTAGTAATCAATTTGCATTGTGTTTCCATCCCTATATCCACCAGCTGCTCTAGTAAATTTTCCAAGGTAACAACCTCATATATGTTTTAGTCTTTTACGTTTTAAACTTTTTGAATTTTTAGGTTTCATTATTTTTTTAGTCGAATAACCTTTGAGGTTAGAATTTATAAGCTAAATTTAGAGTAGTGATTTTGAATATGTTCATCTGAATTATTTTTCTAATTATACCTAATCTTATTTTAAAATAACAACGACCCGAATATCTAAAATCGAAAAATTCATAAGACCTATACTAACTATGGATCCAGAGGAGGGCTGGGCCGGGGCCCGGGGTGGCCACCCCCTGGATCCGCCAGTGCCGAAAAGGTTGGTGATCTAAATTAATCTCATCTCCCACTAATCACCATTCACCATTTATATAATTCATCATGTTTTTTTACCTTTCTTAAATACAAAAACCCGTTCAACAACTTACCCAAACCCTCTACTTTTGCCGCCGTCGTCGCCGGCGAGTTCCTTATAGGGCTACTCGATCACTTTTCAGTTTTTGGTTTTAACCAAACCCGAACCGTCAAAACCAGCTTATCGGTTTTGTTAATGCGTTCAAACCGACAGTGCTTGAATGGTTTCGGGTTTGGTTAAAACCGAAAACCCATACTTACCCGATAAGGGGATTTTTTCAATAATAGCACCTTTAAAAAAATTACAAAAATAGCACCATTTTTTTTTTGAAACCGCACCTTGGAGATGCGGTCCTTACAACGTTAGCCAGGGAACCGCACTTAGAAGCTGCGGTTTGTGTTTCCTCCGGAGCGGCTTTCAAGACCGTTGGATGAGGCGGTGATCCAACGGCGGACCGCACGCCAAGTCAACAATCTGTGTCAAGGATCGAAGACCGCACCTCTCGCCTGCGTTCCGCGCCTCGAAAAACGGAAACCGCACCCTCCAGATGCGGTTTCAATGAAGCCAAAATTACTAGACCGCCCCTAGAGGGTGCGGTCTGAAATGTATCAATACCCCCCCCCCCTCCCTCGTCATTTTTTCACACCACAACCCATTCTTCACTCTCTCTCTTAAAATTATCTCTTTATCCCCTCCCCTCCAAAAAGCCTAGGAATTAGTGGTGTGTTGGTTGCGGCTAAGTTCAATCTGCCATCAGAAAACATTTTTTTAATTTTTCCTTCAAAACCCACCGAATCTCTGTCCGACTTTCGCAAAAAAATGGATGGGTGGTTCCAAGGGAGTTTATTATGATGAATTTCAAGCGGTAAGTACTCATTATTCTGGTCAATTATTGTTGTTGTTATAAGCTTTTTAATTAATCTATGTACTAACCTTGTTGTTATTCCCTCGTAGGTTAGGGACGACATGGATATATACAACCAACGGTATTATTTGGATCAAGGACCTATTGATCCAACGGACTAGTACGACCAACCCAACCATCGTTCAAGGGATGTTTGGAACGATCACGAGGTACATACAATTCTTCATCATTTGTCTTTCTTTTATTTTGCTAATGTACTTAGTGGAATATAAAATAAATTTGATCATTTTTAATCGTATTGGTTGTTTTCAATAATTTAATAGAATACATAGCGCCACTTACTTCGATTCTTTATAAAGAGATGCACCTCTAAGGACATGGGATTTTGAGCGATTATCATGATCCTCCCATTCCCTGGGAAAATCCGGTATTAAGAGATCATCGGATCTCCCCTTTTTCAGTAAAAAAAACTGTGTTTCTAAGAAGATGTATACCTTTTCTAATAGTCTAACGAGTGTTGCATTGTATTCGATTAAATTATTTAAAACAACCAATACGATTAAATTATTTACCAAACAACCAATATGATTTATGTTTATGTGTACAAAATGAATTTTATTAATTTCAAATATTTGAATATGAATGTATCTCTTTAAATTATTATTCATTTAGAATGTTATTTATTTTAATTAATTGAGTATATTTGTTTTATGATAATATGTATGTATCTCTTTAAATTATTATTCATTTAGAATGTTACTAATATATCATAAATAACGTGGAAATTTTCGCTAGGAGGCACAACAAATACTCCGCTACAGGGGTACGACCAATGTGCTCCTATGGAACCCAGTTATCTTGCCCTTTTCTCAAAAGGGCACGGTTGGAGTCGATTAGGCATTTTGTAGGCATAAAAGTCGATCGCCAACTCATCACCACATTGGTGGAGAGATGGAGAAAGGAGACACATTGTTTCAACTTTCACGAAGGAGAGTGCACCATCACGCTAAAGGACGTCGCCATCCTAACCCATCTGCCCATCGACGGCAAAGCGGTGTGTGTGAGTGATCATCACTCCCCCCCCCCCCCCCCGAGGATCATGACAGTATGACCGGTTGGCAGCAATTCATCCACAATGTTTTGGGGGTGAAAGTACCAACCAAGGGAAGCGTTGATGCGACGGATCGCATTGCACCATTGAGGAAACACCAAATATCAATCACTTGGTTGACGAAGTATTTTAGGGACCATCACGATCCTGCCAAATATCAATCACTCTGTCAACCTGCATGGCAACATGTTTGATGTCGGAAAAATGGGGACGACACACAAACCGCATGGGGGCGGGGGGAGCGGTTTGTATGGGCAAAACCGCATGTTGAGGGTGCGGTTTTGCTAGGTCAGCCCAAGAACCGCACCTAGGCCATGCGGTTTTATTAGGTCATACATGAAATCACATGCCCAAGATGCGGTTTTGGCCCAGAACCTTAAACCGCACCTTGAGCGTGCGGTTTACATATAAACCGCATCTTGGGTGTGCGGTTTACATATAAACCGCACCTTGTGCGTGCGGTTCACAATTAAACCGCATCTTGGAGGTGGGATTTCAAAAAAAGGGTGCTATTTTTATAATTTTTATGTGTTGGGTGCTATTTTTGTAAATTTTTTTTTAATGTGCTATTTCTGGAAAAATCCCCCGATAAGAACCCGAACTTTAGTGGCAGTGGGAAAATGGACCCGACAACCCAAACTTCAAAGATAGAAACCTAATTGATTTCCTCTCTCTCTCCCATTTCCTATCTCTTCGTTCGTCTGCAATTTTCCTCCCGCGATAAAGATGACGGCTGCCACCTGCGGACCATATCGAGATCCACTATCACAATAGCCCCTTTCAAAGAATCTCTCTCTCCCGTTTTCTCCCTCCCTCTCTCTCTACTCGACTGTTCATCGACCATTATTCTTCCCGCGATAGGGATTGCAAGTACAGTGCAACAGATACCAGCCCTACCACCCAGTTGGAATCTGTCAAGGAGTCTGCGAATCAGATTGCAAGGCGCTAGTTGGCTATGGCATAGCTTCGCGTTTCGGGTTCCATTAACCGATTCCGTAACCGGATGAGGACGTTTTTGGGTTTCGGGTACCCATAACCGAAAAGCCTCCTCAGGTTCGGGTTTCACAGAGGAGGCAGTTTCGAGTTTCCTGGGTTAACCAAACCCGAACCGACACCCCTAGTTCCTTATACGCTGACGGCAGCACACTTTTTGTTTTCTCCCCTCCCTCATCTGAAACCAAAAGAAACAAACAAAACATTTAAACCATCATAAGTAGTCAGAAACCGATTCTCAAAATCAAACCCACCATGAACAACACAAAATTTCTAGTAATTTCTAGACTCAAAACCCACATCATACACCACAAAATCCAGTTTCAAAATCATCCCAGATTTCCGAAACCGCAAATTAACTCCAAATCAACTCCCAAAATCACCAAACATACATACCCATTTTTCTAGTTAAGACAAAGAAAAATCAACCACAACTAAACTGATACACAATTTTATCCCCAAAACCATCATAATTTCAGTCCCAAATACACACACGATTTCCCAGAACCCACACATACAATAGACATAATCTCAACACACAACCAAGCAAGTTTTTTCCCAAAGAACCAAAACACCATGAAAATCGAATCAGGGTTTTAAATAAACATAACCCAAATCCCAACTTCCAAACCAAATGCCAACCCCAAACCCCAACCGTGATATTTTTCTCCTCCTCCGATAAGGAATAAAAGAAAAAACACACCTTTTCCAATAGCAACATAACTCTTGCGACACTCACACATTGTTTTTCAGTAGACAGTGTCGTTTCAAGTACCTCGGTGTCGTTTTTTCCCCAACCAGCTCTGTTTGCTTTTTCTCTAGCGACACTGTTTTATATTAAACATTGTCGTTTTTAATCGCGGTGCCGTTTTACCCATCCACGATGCCGCTTACCTCTAAGTAGTGTCGTTTCTCTCCTCTTCCGACAAGGAATAAACAAAAAGTACTCCTTTTGCAATGACGACACTAATCGTGCGGCCCATGACTCACAACATTGTTTTCTAGTAAACAATGTCATTTCAAGTGCCGCGGTACCGTTGAGCTTCCTTGGGGGTGTCATTTTTTAACTAAGCAACACCGTTCAAATTAATTATTGATAATATTTATAATTAAATTGGTCATTCTAAAACTTTAAATTGGCCATTCTAAAAACTTGGTCATGGCCACGTTGTTAAACACGCGCCGCGATTCTCACCCCGCGGTGCCGTTTTTAGCTAAACAACATCGTTTCCTGGTCCCGCGATGCGGTGAGCTTCGCGACACCGTGAATCTCTTTGCGGTGGCGCTTGTCTCCAAACGACACCGTTTTTATTTTCATGCGGTATCGAATTAAATGTCGAGACTAATTAATAGGGCATTTAATTCGATACGAAATAATTCTAGGTGTCAACAAATACCCCCACAATTTGATTTATAAGAATTATGAACCAAATTGTTAACCTTGTTCCTAACCAAACTCTCTTGCAAAATGCAAAGCCATCTGCGAAAGCAACTTCGTTAGCAAAGATCGACATCATCCCTCTTCCTCGGCGTGCAACGTTGTCTCTTCAAATATGACATCGGCACAAAGTGCTTTAAAGTCAAGACATAATTGGCTCCTTTCGTTTACTTTGATCCATTCGACATACTTGTATAACAAAGCATCACTGTCTCTCCCAACTTGAAATTTCGGCCCTATAACCAACTATGTTACGACAGGCCAGTTTGCTTTCTATGCCAATTAAACCTCCATCACAACAAGGGTGCAAGAATAATCCTTGTCCAAATTGAATTTGTTTTCACCTTTCAACGTTGCTTGCATCGTTCTGCAATGTTGCGGCCAATAGTAACAACGTTGTTTTGGCCCAAAGCCGATATGTTTCTTTTAATTATTATTTAAATCAATTTTGGCCAAGAGGATCAGTACGGAGTTGTGCGGCAAACACCATTGTTTTCCGTAAACACTGGTGTTTTGATTTTCTCTTTTATTAATTAAAACCGACAGACTTGGCCTATTATTTTTCTTACACAGCCTTGTGATTCCAACGGCGTCACTGCAAAGAAAGAAAAAAAACAACACCGTTGGCCGTTGCAGCTCGACTTTGGCCAAAACAGTTGTGTTTTTTTCCTTTTCCCGCAAGGCCTCCACAACTATATTCTATTTACTTTTTCCTTTTCTTCCAACATCACTGCGAGTCTGCGAGTCTCCGACCAGTCCTGCAGCATGAAACTATTCCACCCCTGGCAAAGCAACGTTGCAGCGGCCATCAACCGTTCTATTTGGGGAAAAGCCTGCCGAGCGTCAGGGCCGTCTCATTATATTCGGAGACCCTGTTCGAAAATTTAAATGTGGCTACAAAATTTTTTCTCACAAATGTGTTCAAAATAAAATTATTAAATAATAATAAAAATTACTAACTTCAAAAGTTTATTACAAATTAATATTATTATATATTATCAGATATTATCTACACTTAGAAACTATCCTTTTGAAATTTTTGGGTTGACATAATTAAAAATTATAACCAAAGATTAATAATTCCAAATTTTCAATCAATATAAGTCTCTGCAAAAGAAAAAGAAAAAAGATTAGAACTTAAAACAAGTTGAGTAGGAGACTGGATAGTAGGGATGATGACTTAATCAGAATTGAGTATGAACAATTCATATTTAAGTGTTGGATGCTTTTGGGAAGTTGAGAAATTTTGGAGAAGAGAAGAATAAATAAGTTAGCTGATATTGAAATGCAACAAACCAATTGTAGCTTAGTGGTCGAATCTTTTTTTAATTAAGAAGAGGTTGGTGGTTCGATTCTCCTCCCTCCCTCCCTCCCTCCCTGCGTCTATGTACAATGGGTTTTGTGTGGCCATGTGGGCTTCCCTAGCCCAAGTGGGCCTCTTGTCTTGTAACAAGGGGTTTTGTGTGGCCATGTGGGCTTCGCTAGCCCAAGCGGGCCTCGGGTCTTATGAATTGCAGGCCTCCGGTCGTATGGATTATGGGCCCCCCAAAACTTTAGGCCCTGTGCTGTGGGTCGGACCAGCACAGGGTCTGGGCCGGGCCTGCCGTGCGTTATAAATTTTTATCTATTTATTTATTGTTGGCTCACTTTCTTCTGCACCGTCGTTGCCATCTCAATGGTACTAAAGCCAAATATGCGTGTATATGTATATATGGCATACGAATGTTGAAATATATTAGCTTAAGTGCCAATGTGTAATTAGCCACGATTGTTTAATGTAATTAGAACTAGGGTTAAATTCCTATATAGGAGTCGGCCATGCTTCTCTGTACAATTAACGAGCATAGTGAAAACCTATTGAAGAGCACAGCCTCTTCCATGGACTAGTCATGGAAACAGGGATACCACGTTTCTCGTGTGTTCTTTACTTTCTGCTTGATTATTTACATGGTATCAGAGCCTCTACGCTAAAGGTTAGTACGTTCCTCTTTGTTGATTTAAAGCTGATGCGTTCATGTTCTTTCTTCCCTGTTGAGTTCGTCTTTGGATTTCGGGTTGGGGTTTGTGCTGCAGTTAGGGTTCTGCCATTTAGTGGGTCTTCGCGCGAGTTTGGGTTGTGCGTTTTTTGGTTTGGTCTTGCCGCGTTTGTTGGGTAATTTTTTCGGCGGCTTGGTTGGTATGGATTTCTCGAAAATGGATTCATTCACGATAAAGTTTGTTGGTCGGAATTTTTCGATATGGGAGTTTCAATTTCGCAATTTTGTTGCGAGTAAGCGGCTTCTTCCAGTTTTGACGAGTGAAGCTAAGGCACCAGTGGCGGGTGCAGATGCGGCTGGCTGCGGCTGACTGGCATGCTGCCAATGCCCAGCTTATTACCTAGTTGTTGGTTGCGGGGGACATTCTGACAGCCCTCAGCCTTCGTCGGTTTCGTATGGCGCATTAGATGTGGGGTCATATCTGCACAACTTATTCACAAAACACAGCTTCTCGTCAGTTTGAGTTGGAAGGCGAGATCTCTCATCTTGCTCAGGGCGATCGTGATGTTCGCTGTTATTATCAGGAGTGTCTCAATTTATGGAATTGAATATGATTTACTGACCGTCTCTCTAGTTCCTGATGCTGATGCGGCAGCGGTTCAGGCTGAGCGTGCTCGCACTCGTGTTCTTCAATTTTTAGCAAAGTTGCGGCCTGAGTTCGAGCCTATCTGTGCCTCATTGATTCATCGCAATACACGAGTATTGATGTTGTCGGTGCTGAGCTTATGATGGAAGAGACGCGTCTCAGAAGTCGGTCTCAAATTGATCATGCCACTCCTCATTCTGAACTCGCGTATGCTGTATGCCGTCCGGTTGCAGCATCTCGTCCACCTCCTGGTCATCCGACTAATGCTTCCTCTTCTACTGTGACGGTTACATGTTTCTTTTGCCGGGAGATAAGTCACGTTAGACCTACTGCAAGAAGAATTTTTTTTGTATTTACTGCAAAAGTTCAGGCCATATTGTCTCTGAATGCCCGACATTACGCAGGCGAGGAAAGTTGCACCCAGTTCCATCGGTTGGCTAGACTTCACGGGCTGTGGTGTATCCTGTGACTGGTGAACCCTCTATACCTACCAGCTCATCGTCTCTTACTCCTGACTAGGTCCGCCAGATGGTTCAGGATGCTCTTCGCGATGCTCTCTCCTCTGCATTTGCGACAGGCCTCTCGTTGGGTAAGTCTCTTCGTTGGATGTTGGATTCTGCAGCTTTTAATCACATGACTCATCATCGTTCTGCGTTTGAGACTTTACGTCTGGTCACTCCTATGACTCTTCAAGTAGCTAATGGGGCTACACTCCCCATTCAGGGTGCTGGTACCGCTAGTACTGGCCCGATTTCTGTCCCCAACACTCTTTATGTCCCTCAGCTAGTTCTCAATCTGGTATCCGTTGGTAAGCTAATAGAGAATGGTTGTGATATCGTGTTTGATTTCGTTGGGTGTGTTGTGCAGGACCGGAAGATGGGGAGGGTACTCGGGATGGGAAGTAAGGTGGGTTGTTCGTTTATTCTTGATGATCTACGTGGACATGAGGCACTAGGGCCATGCATGGTATCGCAAGGGTGCATGGGATGGCGGCGACGCGTCTTCTGCATGGGGTCATCAAGGAGAGTGCGAGTTTGCAGAGGCTTATAATGGGTCAGGGAGGGCTTGTGATGGTTTTTTATCCAAGGAGAATGACAAGTGTGGCTTTAATGCTCCTGTTTTTAGTTCGAACATTTCCGTTGCCTCATTATGGGATTTGTGGCACAATAGATTAGGTCACCTACATGCTGGGCAATTAAAGACTATGTTTAGCCATAATTTGTTACCAGATAAAATGGATTTGGTTAAATTTGCTGGTGATTTTTTGGATTATGTGAGCTGTTTGGAGGCGAAAGCTTCTCAATCTTCTTTCTCGACTAGCGACACCGTCTATGATGAACCGTTTGATTTGATGCATTATAATCTTTGGGGCCCCTCTCCCGTCACGTCAAGACTAGGATACCGGTATTTTGAATTGTTTATTGACCATACAACTTGGTTTACTTGGGTTTACTTCCTAAAACAGAAATCTGAGTTAACTACAGTGGCAAAAGAGTTTGTGCAGATGGTGAAAACTCAGTTCGGCAAGACGATCAAAGTGTTGAGATTTGCTCCTGGTGGTGATTACACGCCTAATGAGCTTCTGGTCTTCTTCAAGACCGAGGGTATCCTTCTGCAATAGTCATGTCCTGGCGTTTCCCAGCAGAGCGCTGTAGGGGAACGTAAGAACAGACATGTACTGGAACTGACACTGCTATTCTGTTTTTCTTAAAGGTTCCAACGGGATTTTGGGTCGAGACAGTTCATACCATTGTCTATTTGATTAATCATCAGATAACTCCTTTATTAGGCCAACGGTCTCCCTATCAGGCTCTATACTCGAAGCTCCCTAATTATTCATTTCTCCGGATTTCGGGTGTACATGTTTTGTTTTATTGCAGAGAAAGGAGCAACACAAATTGGCTCCTAAGGTTGATCTTTGTGTGTTTATGGGGTACAGTGACAAGCATAAAGGTTATATGTGTTATGATCCGGCAGCTCGCCGTATGCAGATAGCATATCATGTTAGATTTTCGGAGACCCATATGCATTATCATTCATCTCCTGATGAGGCTAGCATGCCGAGACTTTAGCCTTCCTGCAGAATTGTCCGAGTTTTGAGTCCACTCATTTGATTCCTCTACCCGCCTCCTACTGATTCAAATTCCTCATATTCTAGTACTAACACTGAGCCCACCTCACCTAATGTTTCGGGGCATACAAGCTTGTCTACTCCTTCGTCCTCTTCTTCTGGGTCTTCACGCTTTGGGTGGTCGAGCTCTTCTTCTCCTTCTGGGACGTTGAGTTCATCGAGATCTTCTTCCCTTTCCGAGCCGTCGATTTCTTCGAGTTACTCTCTTGGGTCCTCGTCTACGGCCTCAACCCGGTCAGCTCCTCCCACTGCGTCGCTCCACATTAGGCCGGGATTTTTTCAGAAATAGCACTGTTTAATTTTTTTACCAAAAATAGCACCCAACCCCGAAAAAATTCAAAAATAGCACCATTTCCAAAAAACCGCCACCCGAACCAGCGGTTTTCGATGAAAACCGCACGGGTAGGGGTGGTTTTGCTGACCGCACCCCCACCCTGCTGTTTGGTTGCAAACCGCACCCCCACCCTGCGGTTTTGGTCTCTTTATTTATTTTGATAAATCTTAACCTTGGTGGAAACTTCAAACGAATGTATCTTTGTGTTCGGATATCCGATCGTCACGATTTTTTATTTCACATAATTTTTCAAGATCTTGCAAGCCGCAAACTGCCAATGGGGCGGTTCGATCCCGCCTTCGTCACGAAAAAATGTCGTTTGCTACCCCGAACGAGTTTTTTTCCAATTTCCTCAAACTTTGGACGACCATAACTTTGTGCTCCGAAATCCGAACGTCATGAAATTTTTTAAATTTTTCATAACTTTTTAAGGAATACAACTTTTATCATAGACATAATTTCTAAATGTACGTGGATTTGTGAAAAGGGAAGGTAAGCTATTCCCAAAACCCTACATATCCAAAAATAATTCCTGTTTTAAAAATTCATTCCTAGTAAAAATTGTAGTCCTTAAAAGTTGTGCGAAATGAAAAAAAATTCATGACGTTCGGATTTTGGAGTACAAAGTTATGATTCTTTAAAGTTATTGAGGATCTTTAGCGTTCAAGGAGTAAAACTTTGTCAATATATTATTGTTTCAAAAGAAGAGTTGTAGTTGAGTGGTGTATATGTTGTGCTATATTTAGTAAACTATTTATTATTTGGGTTTGGCACAACATGTTGCTTTTTTTAATCTCTAAAAGATTAAAAAAAAAAGTTCAAATGGGATTGTGGGTATCCGAACCCAAGACTTCTTGCACTCAATAAGTAACTAAACCAATTGTGCCAAGACCACTTATGTCATTTATTTGGAGAAAAAATATATTATAAACCGTAGGGTGGGGGTGCGGTTTGCAACCAAACCGCACCGGCTCCATGTGGTCAGCAATACCGCCCCAACCCGTGCGGTTTTCATCTAAACCGTTGGTTCGGGTGGCGATTTTTGGAAAAGGGTGCTATTTTTGGAATTTTCCGGGGTTGGGTGCTATTTCTGGAAAATCCCCATTAGCCTCTGGTATGTATGAGTGATTTCTTTGGCTATTCTATTGAGCCGATTTTTGTTCCACGTTCTTATTCTCAGGCTGTTCGGGATCCTCGCTGGAACTCTATTATGAGGGTTGAGATGGATGCGTTAGAGGAGAACCATACGTGGGATCTTGTCCCCAGTGTTGATTGGATGTTGATGATTGGCTATCAATGGGTTTATATTGTCAAAATGCTTTCGGATGGTGCTGTTGATAAGTTTAAAGCTTGTCTGGTTGCACAAGGTTTCAAACAGGAGTATGATATTGACTATGAGGAGACCTTTGCGCCAGTAGTCAAAATGCAGACTGTTCTTTCAGTGTTTGCGGTTGCTTCTATGCAGAATTGGCCTCTGCTTCAGCTTGATGTGAAGAATGCCTTTCTTCATGGTGACTTGAAAGAGACGATATATATGGAGCGACCTTCGGGATACAATAAAGGTGACTCAACTATGGTTTGCAAGCTTGTTCGCTCTTTGTATGGACTCAAACAGGCACCTCGTGCGTGGTTTGAAAAATCTCATAGCACCCTTACTCAGGTAGGATTCACTCAAAGTTTGAATGATCCATCTCTGTTCACTCGGAACACTATTGATGGTATTGTGGTTATACTAGTGTATGTCGATGATATGATTATTACGGGTAGTGACAAGGTTGGAATTCGTGACATTACTGAAGTACTACGGAATGCCTTTAACTTGAAGGAAATGGGGGAGGTGTCGTACTTCCTTGGGCTGGAAGTACATCGATTTTCGCAGGGATTGTTGGTGTCTCAACGCAAATATATTCTGGATCTCCTGGACTCGGCGCGGTTTGCTGATTGTATTCCCTGCTCTACTCCAATGGAGCAAAATCTTAAGCTGCTCGGAGACCAGGGGGAAGTGGTCAGTGATCGGTCGGTTTACAGGAGCTTGGTTGGGAGTCTCATTTACTTGACTCGCACTCGCCCGGATATTTCTTATGCAGTTTAGGTAGTGAGTCCGTATATGGGAATAGCTACTAATCTTCATTTTCCAGCAGGTTATTGCGGTACCTGAAGCAGACTCAGCACTAATCTTCATTTGGCAGCAGGTTATTGTGGTACCTGAAGCAGACTCAGGACGTCGGGATGTTCTTTCCCGCTGAGGGTGAGCCGACTGTAGAAGCTTTTGCAGATGCAGACTTTGTCGGGTGTGTGGATACTAAAAGGTCAACGTCAGGCTGGTGTATTCGGGTTGGAAACTCTTTTGTATCCTGGCGATGTCGGAAGCAGGATAAAGTGTCAAAGTCATCCACTGAAGCAGAATACAGATCAATGTCCGAGGTCAGCTCAGAGTTGGTATAACACTATTGGGATAACACTTGTGCGATACAAATTGCTAGCAATCCTGTATTGCATGACAGAACTAAACACATGTAAGCTCATGTGCATTACATTAGACAGTTGGTGGCAGAAGGATTGATACAGTTGGGCTATCTCTCGAACAGAAGATCAGAATGCATATCTCTTGACAAAGGCAGTCAGTTCTAGTCGACATTGGTACTTGTCATCCAAATTGATGTTGTGCACCGCACATCAATTTGAGGGAGGGTGTTGAAATATATTAGTTTAAGTACCAATGTGTAATTAGCCATAATTGTTTAATGTAATTAGAAGTAGGGTTAAATCCTTATATAGAAGTCGGCCATGCTTCTCTGTACAATTAACGAGCATAGTGAAAATCTATTGAAAATCACAGCCTCTTCCGTGGACTAGTCCTGAAAACATGAATACCACGTTAAATCTCAGTGTGTTTTTTACGTTCTGCTTGATTATTTACAATGAATAGGGAAAAACATACCTGCTCCATCTTGTTATTTGAGCACGCTTCCACTTAGCCTCCCCTTCGTTATCCCCATTGCGGCCACCAACACCCTTCATGCCACGTTGCAGATACCACACGACTGCAATGCTACCAATCCCCCTCCTTATCGTCCATCAATTTTCTGCATCCTACGGTGGCGTGCGGGAACAGATCAGGTTAGTAACTTTATGATCAGTAACCATGAGTAATCCTCCACATCAGCATGACATCAATATCCCTCTCACTCCTAGAATTTTTTTAATCTTTTTCCCTTTAATCTTTAACGGACGATTTCTCTCTCGTTTTAAGTCGGAATTTAAATTTTTTTGCACAGATAAATCAGATTAAATGTGCTCTTTAAAATGATATCCACTTTGATATAGTTTTAGTACAAAAAAATTGAATAATTTTTTACTAGTCATTACCACATGGTAAGAAAACGTACCATGATGGTATGAACATACCAATATGGTAAGAAGGTTGAATACATGATAGTAGGAGTGTACTAACTGTTATTTACGACTTTCATAATTGTTTACCACAAGTTGCTATCCACATACCATAGTGGTAAAGTATGGTAATTTTTGGTCCCGTATTTTTTTCACCCAGATATTTGTAGATCCAATAGATCATGATGAACTCGTTCCTTCTGAGCAAACGTTTTAAAAAATGACTTAAAAACGAAGAAGTTACCATATGATATGTAGTTGGTAAAAAAAAAGTTTCTCGAAATATATTGATTTGATCTCATTTTGTAGAGCACAAAGAACTTGTTCCTTGTGTGCAAAAAAAAAAAAAAAAAATGAAATCCAAGTTAGAACGAAGAAGATAAGAGGCGATTATGAAAACTAGGGAAAATAAAATGGCTTTAATTGACAACCCTTAGATCTGAATTTTCTAGGCCCACTTAAATCTAAAGGTCCAAATTTAGTTACTCATAGGTCAGTAACCAATGGTTACTCACCCTATTCTAAGCCGTGGCGTGCATAGAGAGAAAAGAAAATCCATTGTTGCATTATTTTAATTTTTAATCCTGGTTGACTCCAATACAGCCTTGTTATTCTTTTCCAAACAACTGTCTTACAATTGCCGCATTACGGTTTTTTGGATTTCAACCAATAGCAATGCCTACTCTTTTCTCCGCCTCGGGTCCAGATAGGGCTGTAAATGAGACAAGTCGCTTGCGAGCAACTTGGCGTTCGAATCGGAAAAAAACTCGTTCGACACTCGGCTCGTTATTAAATAAGCCGGGTCGCGAGCCAACTCGTCAGTAAATGAGCCAAGCTTGAGCTAGATTGCGCTCGGCTTGAAAAGCTCGTGAGCTAGCTTAACTTCGTGGCTTGTAGAACTAAGCTCGCGAGCTGGCTTGTTTAGAGTTTGTGGAAGGATTAATTACTCTTTTAAACATGAACATTATCTTGTTAATACTGATATGCATGAAAGTTAGCTGTAATTTATAGTTTCTAGTATTCTTTTTATCATTCAAACTCGTATGTGTACACACTTTTCAACAATAATGATTTCAAATCGAGCTCATCTAGAGTCGAGCTTGTACTAAGCTTGACAAGCTGTGTTAATGAGCATTTACCAAGCTTTATCGAGTCGAGCTCGAGTTAGATTATTTTTAATCGAGCCAAGCTTGAGCTCGAGCTGGATTATGAAAATTCAATTCGAGCTCGAGCTGAAATTTTTATAAACAAGCCGATCTCAAACTAAGCGAAAACTCGAGTCGACTCGGCTCGTTTGTAGCCCTAGGTCCAGAACAATATTGCTTGAGAGGGGAACACCGCTCGGCTCGAACTGAAATTTTTATAAACGAGCCGATCTCAAACTAAGCAAAAACTCGGCTCGGCTCGGCTCGTTTGCAGAATAATATTGCTTGAGAGGGGAACACCTAAATGGTGTCGTACCCTGCTTTCCTTTCTGTTAAATAACGTCGCTTTTCTTCCCAAACAACCTTGATTTTTTCTTCGCAACGATGTTGTTTCTTCCGCTTGGCGCCGACAACCTGCCAAGTTGCATTAGTCGAAATTTTCTCTTACTCGGCAACGTTGTCAAGCTAAAACGTCTGCTCTCTTCTATTTTTTAATATAATTAGCCAAGTTCCGTAGCCACCGTCTAGGCCAGCTATGTTGAATCTTTATTCTAAACCTCCACCGCAAAGTTGTTGATCTAAAAACAACACCTTTTTTCTCAACCTTGTTATTTTTCTCCCTTTCCACTATACTTGCGCCACAATGTTGTTTATTCCACATTAGCGCCGACAATTTCAACGAAAAATAACAGTAAGAACGGCACTGTTGTACCTATTTTAATCTTATGAATCAAGTCCCAACAAATCTATTTGGTTTCATTGGTCCGCCAAAATTCACTATTGTAGCCGGGTGCAGATAAACAATTTGGTATTATACCGCACCTGCTGGGATTAGGCCGACCCTGCCGCTAGCCATAAAGGCACTAAGAATTTTATTTATTTATTATTATTAGTAACAGAGTTGGTAAATTGGTGTATTTGTTGCATACTTCGCCAAGCCCGCACTACTCAACCATATTGTGCAACCTTGGTAGCCGACGAGGCCACATCTTTTTTGCACATGGTTGATCGTCATCGCTCAGACTAATGACCAGCTGCGTCCCATAGGGACGACACGTATGGTTTTAAATATTTTCCATTTATCAAACGCTCATGCATCACTCCATCCAAATCTTTTAGCAGGTATGCTCCATTAGGGCACACAGAGTGCTCCACGAATGGTCCATGCCAGTTTGGCGACCATTTTTCAAATTTGGGATCTTTCTCTCCGATGGGTAAATGAGCCTTCCAAACCAGTTCGCCCTCTTCGAATGATTTGTGCCGAACTTTCTTATTGTAAGCTCTAGCCACCCTTGCTTACTATACTTAAACATTATCAAGGGCGCGGAGTTGGAGTTCATCAAGATCGCACAACTCGAGCATCATTGACTCATGATACTCCTGAGTTGTTAACTCGGAGTGAGTTAACGGTCACCTCTACGTGGAAGAATGCTTCATGACCGTAAGTTAACTAGAAAGGGCTCACTCTCGTACTGCTTCGTGGTGACATCCTGTATGCCCACAACGCTTCTGACTAAACTTCATGCCAACTTCGCGGATTATCCTCAATCATCTTCGTCAAAATATTTTTTATGACCTAGTTGGATGCTTCCGCTTGCCCGTTAGCCTGTGCATAATACGAAGTGGAATGGATAATCTTTATCTCTCGTTCTGCCGCAAACTCCATAACTTGCCCCCCAGTGAAGACAGTTCCTTGGTCCGTCGTTATTGTTGCCGGCAAACCAAATCGGTGAATGATGTGTTCTTGTATGAAAGAAATTACTTCATCTTGGTTCGCCACTTTCAATGGTTTGGCTTCCACCACTTGGTGAAGTAGTCAGTAGCCAAAATTATAAAAACATGTTTCTTTGACAATGGAGGGTAAATCATATCAATCAAATCCATGGCCCATCCATAAAACGGTCTCAGTTTGATTATGAATTTTAGATCAACCACCGACGCTCTTTGAACAGGGCCGTGGCGTTAACAAGCTTCGCAACCCTTAGCATACGCAACACAATCTGGTCTAATGATGGGCCAGTAGAATCCATAGCGATTAGAATCCATCGGATGGAAGCACCAGCTTGGTGAGCTCCGCATATTCCTTCATGCACCTCTGTCATGGCTTGCAATGCTTCCTTGCCCACCAAGCATTTCAACAATAACCCATCAGGTCTGCGTTTATACAAGGTCAAATCCAAAACTACATAGCTCCTTGCTCTAAACTGGACAACATGGTCAGTAACCTTGTTTGGATCTTGCAAGTAAAATAACAGTGGTGCACGTCAGTCATCGGCGTCTTTCTCTAATACGCAAACCTGCTCAACCCTCAAACTCTCCCGTAAGGGTTTAAGTGTTTGCAGCTGATACGAGTGTTCATCGGCCCAATACCATCATTTGGCACGAACAGCCCAGCCCAACAATTGCTACCGCGATTACGTGGAGAAGCCCAACCTATGCCGAGAGAAGCTTGTTATTGTAGTTGTAGGAGTTTTGGTTTGTGTTAGTATTGTTAGTAAGGTTGAATAGGTTAGCATGGTTGTTAGCGTTAGGGGTTAGTGGAATAAGCTTCTCCATATTTGGTGGGGAAGTTCAGTAGAGGTAGGAGCAGAACGTGGAGTTTGTTCCACTTAGTTAGGGTTAGATGGACATGGGATTTCCTTTTGCAAACGTTGGTGTATTTAAGTTCAGAATGTAATGAATAACGGGGGAGGAGAAAATTAGTAGAAGAAACCCTGGTATTTCTCACCAAGAAAGGAGAACCTGGTCCACTCCCGCCAAGAAATGGGAGCTATCAAAATCTAACACGTATCATTTGGTATCAGAGTCGTTGATCCGGATTCCGATCACGATGAACTCAAGGAAACCATCAAGGGAGGAGGAACTCATCAATCAGGCACTCAGACAGATAGAGTGTGTCATGGCTACCTGCCGCATGATGATTGTGTCGTATGACAGACGCATGTCAGCAACACCACCATCGCCGCCGGAAGTCGAGACCCAAGCCGCTGTGGAAGAGGCGGACATCTCCGTCCTACGCGTAGCAACCCAACAGGTACTAACTTCAATTGAGAGCACACCACCACCGCTGCTTGAGAGCCTCGACGCCATGGAAGTCCCGAAGATCGCTTCGCAACCAAGTTATGTTGTGCCGCTAGTCGTCGCTCCACTGCATTTGATGCCTAGCGTTGCTGTTGATGTTGTCATTGCTCCACTGTCGTCGCAGGTTGAAAGCTCTTTGAGTTCACCAATCGCTCCACCTATGCACACAACAGAATCGCCATCGCTCGTCGTGGAACCTAAGTCACTGGTAGAATTAGCAGCCAAGGCTGCTCCTGTTTCACCACGCCTCGCCATAAAGCAACATCATGGAGGAAAGCCACAATTGTTGTTGTTTAGCGGCCATCCGCAACAAATACAGGAGCGTGTACTATTATTGTGCATCATAATCATCTTCAAGTGTGTTATTCACATTAGAGGGAGAATTATTTTGGGCCAAATTAACCCTTCGAGTTTTACAAAGAAACAAAAGGTGGCGTCAGGTATGTTGGGTGTTGATGGTGACTTCCTTTGTTGGTGGAAAAGAAGAAAGAAGGGTCAAGACGGAGCTACAACCGCAGAGATGGGAGACGATAATATATTTCCAATAGGGAAGCTGGAGCCAGCAGTGAGAAAAGAAGCCATGGCCTGTGCTTTTGATTTTTGCTACTTTGGCAAATACTTCGGCAACAAAAACTGCAAGCGGAAGCGCTGGTTGGGGATAAAGGTTGTGATTAGGCGAATGGTACTAGCCAAGGAGCGGATGAACGAGCTGAAAAGGGTTGAACGAGCTGAAGGAAGTGATGGGCAGGCAGGATCAGCCATCTGGGTTGACCTACGAGCCAGACCAAGTGACAGTTCAAGGATGGAGACGTATCAAGACTACAAAAAATGTCGTCATTACCGACGACACATTTTTCATCGAAATTATTAAAATTGCGTCAGAAATGACTTTTTCCGACGACTGTCGGACGTCGTCAAAAATTGTCCAGTCGCTAATAAAATATTACTGACCAGTCGTCAAAATAAAAATATTATCGACGGCATAAACTTGTTAGTAATAAAAAAATGACGTCACAAATGAAACCACTCTTGAAGGATTAATTAGACGAATTTTTTTAACGAAAAATTTATTTATTTTTTCGAATTATTTTCCTAAGCAATAAAGAAGTTCTGACTAGCCGTCATAAATACTATTTATATTAATGTCCACAATTCGTCAAAAATAAATATTTGTCACGAGAATTTGAGGCTGAATTTTTTTTTATACATTGAACACACATTTGTGAGGTGGTTAGGGCATCAATAATATATTATTCTAGACGGATAGTCAGAAATATTATTTTTACTAATGCCAACAAAATTTCGTTAAAACTACATTTGTCCTTGATAATGACTGTCTTTTTGTACGTCTCATTATCAAGATTTAAATGACTTTCCCAAATGAAAAATAAAGAATACATTTAAATACCAAAAATAAGTATAGATCTATATTTGTTTTTGGTAAAATACAGCTATATATCCACAACTATTAGGTTTGTGACAACTATATCCTTAACTATCGAAATACACGAAATATCCATTTCCGTCCACTCCGTTAACTCCGTCAGTTAACTTGATGACTGGACAGACGATGGATATAGTTGTCACAAACTATTTGCCTTTATTCAACTAGCCTATTTGACATCTACGTGTAAAGTTTGGTTGCTTTTTGGCTTATGTGTCAGGTGAGTTGGCATCGATTCAGCATTCCGTTAGTCAATTTAACGCCGTCTGACACGCCATTATAGTTTCAAACGGAAGTGGATAGATTTGTCACACAACCTTCCGATTTTTAGATATTTTGTATATTTCGATAGTTGTGGATATATTTGTCACAAACCCGATAATTGTAGATATACAACTGTATTTTGCCTTTGTTTTTCACACTATACTGTATATACATTCATTGAACAGGAAAAGGGGTACAAGAATAAAAAATAACATTAAACCAGAAAGCCACAAGCAGCGGTCAGCTATGTTCCCTTGCTCCTCTGTTGTTCTCCGCCACCAATTTACCTTCTTTTCTCCCAGATCAACACTAAAAAACACAAAAAATAGAACAGATTTCAGAATCTAATTTACAACTGTAAAACACATAAAATAGGAAATCGAAGAGTTCACTAAGCCGGCGCATCTCGATCGACGGCTTGGTCAACGGAGACCCCAAGCTACTGCTCGTCAGCACCGATTGACCTCCAGGGCGGTGGTAGCCTACACAACCTTGTCTCACCACCTCCGCCGCCAGCTTAGATGCGAGAAGCCAGAAAGACAAAAAGGAAAAAAAACGAAGTCAATCCCTATTTTCACCTAATCAAAACCAACAATCAAACCCTGAAACCAACATTCACACATAAATCTTACCCAGATCTGTTCTTTCCAATAGATTTTAGGGTAGCCTCTTGCAATTAACGGCTTATCACTTAGTTAAAAAACGACACCGCAAGGAAGCTCAACGGTACCGCGACACTTGAAACGACATTGTTTACTAGAAAACAATGTCGTGAGTCTTGGGCCGCACGATTAGTGTTGTTATTGGAAAATGAGTACTTTTTGTTTATTACTTGGAAGAGGAGAGAAACGACACCGCTTAGAGGCAAGCAGCATCGCGGATGGGTGAAACGGCACCAGGATTAAAATGACAATGTTTAATATAAAACACTGTCGCAGTAGAAAAAGCAAACGGAGCTGGTTGGGGAAGAAAACGACACCGCAAGGAAGTTCGACGGCCCCGCGGTACTTGAATGACATTGTCTACTGCAAAACAATGTGTGAGTGCCGCAAGAGTTGTGTTGTTGTTGGAAAAGGGGTGTTTTTCCTCTATTCCTTGTCGGAGGAGGAGAGAAAACAACAATGTTTGGAGTCAACAATGTCGTGAAGAGATATAACGGTGTCGCGAAACTCAAAACTCAAAGCTCGTGAAGAGAAAAAACGATACCACGAGTAAGCCTAACAATGCCGCGGTATTTGAAACGACAGTGTTTAATATAAAACAATGTAGTGGAGTAAAAAAGAAAACTGAGTTGTTCGGGGAAGAAAACAACACCGTTTAACGACAAGCAGGGAGACTTAATGACATGGCGAAGTTCGACACAACACCGTGAGACTTGAAACGGAGTCATTCAATATTTAAACGATGTCGCGGGTAGAATCAAGCGGTTTTGGTTAGCTAAAAACTACGCCGCAAGAGGTATCCACAACGCCGCAGTATTGCTAAGCGACATCGTTTAATTAAAAACAATATCGTAGTGGGTATGATTTTGGCAGGGGCGGCCGTCCAAGTTTAAAACGATGTCGTGGTGTAGGAAACAATATTGTTTTGTGGAGTACAACGTTGTGAGATAAGCCCAATGGAAGGCGATTACTACGACTACAGGAAGAAGATCGGGTATAAAGATCGGGAAGATAGAGAAGCTCGAGACGGCAAAATCAAATCTCAAACTGCACCGTCGCAGACTTACCTTTTTCTCTCTAGTTTCGTAGGACTGCTCTGTCAAAGATCTCCTTTGCAGAGTCGTAGATCGTTATCAAGTCGGAGTCGCGGATTGGTGGACACTTATATACAAGGGTTCATTCCCTTATATTTTCGATGTGGTACTTGGATTGTACCATAACAATATCTGGACCATGTATTGTCGTTGACTTCTCACTTCAACAATATGGTGATCAACTTTGTTCCTCGAATGGAGAATACCGAAGCCAACTATCTTGCATAGATGGCTTCAGGATTTAAAGAGTTTGGGAATAGCAATGCAGTAGAAAAGATAGTGTTGCCGATACGTGTTAGATTTTGATAGCTCCCTTTTCTTGGTGGGAGTGGACCAGGTTCTCCTTTCTTGGCGAGAAATACCACGGTTTCTTCTACTAATTTTCTCCTTCCCCGTTATTCATTACATTCTGAACTTAAATACACCAACGTTTGCAAAAGGAAATCCCACGTCCATCTAACCCTAACTAAGTGGAACAAACTCCACGTTCTGCTCCTACCTCTACTGAACTTCCCCACCAAATGTGGAGAAGCTTATTCCACTAACCCCTAATGCTAACAACCATGCTGACCTATTCAACCTTACTAACAATACTAACACAAACCGAAACTCCTACAACTACAATAACAAGCTTCTCTCGGCATAGGTTGGGCTTCTCCACGTAATCGTGGTAGCAAGAAGAAATTATTGGGAGGCATAGGTTGGGCTTCTCCACGTACCACGGTTTCTTCAGAAGAAATTATTGGGAGGCAGTTATGAAAATCTGACAAGCATGACATTTTCAAGAAATGATTATTGAATCGATAAGAAATACATCTTCTTTAAGTAATTATAATGAGCACTGTTCTACAAAAAAATAGAAATTAAGTAATTATAACTACGTACTCATGTAGTCGGGATCAAGGTCCACGTATTGATAAAAAAAATATTAATTGAGAATCCATCTTCTGAAAAACGCCTTTGGGCCAATACGTAAAATACTAAAAGTGTTCTTGTGTGTTTGGATTCTTAGTTCTTTTCCAATATTTCCTCAATAAACCCCCTACGCTTGAATTGGCTTCTCAACGTACTCATACAATCGAAGCATAAATATCAAATAATCAACATATGCTACTAGTGTTGCAATCAAATTCTTGTCGACTTTCCTCATATTGCATGAATTGACGCCACATAATATATGGAGAAGTAATTTATTTAATAAATGAGGATAATGAAATCTTCAAAACTTAAGGAATTCGTTTATACTATTGTGGCACGTCGATGTCTATTATTTTCTGGTCCACCTATGAGGATGGTCGTAGTCGTTTAGTCGATTAACTGTTTAATCATCGATTAGTAAATAACCATCAATTAGTAATTAACTAAATTTAACTACAAGAAATCGATCATTTATTGTTTAGTCCGTTATCAGTATAACCATTAACCATCGACTCTATTTCGATTATCAGTCACAACACTAACAAGATAACACACTACCAGCTTGAAAACAATCGAATTTCTAATAATCATGCCTTTTAAACATCAGACAAAAGTGAGATAATCAACATGTTTAACTCAGTGGCGGATCCAGGGCTGGGCCAACCCAGGCCCTGGCCCAGCCCTCCTCTGGATCCAGAGTTAGTTTAGTGCTTATAAAATTTTTCGATTTAGGTATTTGGCCCAGTGCTATTTAAAATTATGTCTAGTTTTATTTGATAATAGGATTTTGTGTAATTAGGAAAATGGTTCCAATGAACATATCCAAACCATTACTCTAAATTTATACTAAATTTTCTATAGCCCCAATGATTTTATTTGAAAAAAGACATGAAAACCTAAAAGTGTAAAGTTTCATTAAAATAAAATTAAAAAACTCTAAACTAAATCACACCCTTCCATACAAAATTCAAAAAATTTCTCAATCCCCCCAAAACAAAACAAGAACGAGGAGACGAGCAGACCCAAATGGATTTCTCTGCCAGCCCGTCGAGCTGGTTTTCTTTCCATTCTTTTGATTAAAAAAAATATTTACAAACGTGTTGAGTCATCATTTAGATTGCATCAATTAAGTGGGGCACTAGATTCTAACAGTTCTTTCTGGTGTTTTGATGAAGAAAATATTTACAAACTTGCTCAAGAGTTTAGCCTCGAGGCTTTGAAGGCTATGAGATGCATTCTTTGGAGAATGCACTACTCATGTGAGGAAGATGAAGTTTCTTCTCTTGCAAAATTATTAGAGAACCTAGAGGAAACAGAGATGGACACATAATACAAATTGATTTGTCGGTTGATTTGTCTAGTGTTGACCTAGCCGTTTCAACAACTACCATGGAGAAAATATTTTCAGCAATGGAACATGAAAATTGATGTGTGCAACAAAATGATCGATGAATTTCTCGTTGATTACTTAGTTATTTTCTTTGAAAAAGAGTATATTATCAGTATGGATGGAGATTATATTATTGATGAATTTGCTAAATTAAAAGACGTTCTTGTACAATTGGCATTGTAATGAAAACAATATTATTATATATTTTTGTTTATGGTATTCAATATTCTATTCAAATGCGGCCCAGTGCTCACTTATATCCTGGATCCGCCGCTGGTTTAACTGGATTGATCGAGTGATGAAAACATAATAAATCTTTTATTTCCACTTTGCAAATATAGAATGGAAGGGAGGGAGTGAGACCGAATCTTATATAATATGTTAAATTACTAACTAATAGCTATAAATTAACTTACATTTTAGTCATTAATTTAAAATCTAAAACAATAAAACCATTTTTACAACAAAAGAAACTGACCGGCGCTAGCTCACCCACACCAACCCTATATACATATAACATTTGCTTCGGCTGCCAAACCCTATCGTCTCACCTGGCCGCAGTCTCTCCTGTCCTCGGACAAACCTTTCATCTCTCTCGGTCGCTATCATCTCTCTACTCTCCCTCGACCACCACCACAGAAGCTCACGACAACACCTCCCTCGGCCTGCAAGGTAGAAACTCGATTGCTGCCTCACAAAGACACCTCCCTCGGCCGCCGCTTCCCTCGTTGCCACCCCACAACGCCGCCTCCTTTGGCCGCCGCCTTTCTCCATCAATTGCCGATTACAGAGAGTCGTGCCTCCCTTCCCTTCTCGTCCAGCGGCGGATCCAGGATATAGTAGAACACTGGGCCGCATTTGAATAAAAAAATAGATACCATAAACAAAAAATATAATAACTATAGTTTTCATTAAAATGTCAATTATAGTAAGAAAATAATATTGTTTTCGCATTTTTATTTGGTATTTGAGAAGATACCATGATGAAATATCTTCAAATATGCATAATCAAATAGCACAATAATTATATACTCTCAAATTTCTAATTAACTTCCAAATTCTTATTAGAATTCACCAAATAACACGACAAACTCTACCTATTCACGCTAACGTACGCCCGTCGAGTTTTACTATTTTAACCAAGAATTAACCAAAGTTTGGGGGATGACACTATACTCTAACCTCTAATGGGTGAACCTCGTCCCTATTTCTCTAAGCCGAAGCATAAAATTCATTTAATCTAAAAATAATAATAACCGACATTTCTGATTCATCGTAATATATAAAAAACTAATAACAAGTGTGAACACAGGCTTATAGCGTACGTTAAGCGTATGCAATATTAATCAATTTGGAATATTTTAATAGCTAGAAGAGAGTTCATAGGTTGTAAGAAATGTTCTTGTAGTTGAACATTAAGAAATACCAACCAATTCAAGGAGTTGTTCCATCGATCAGTTACTGTGGTGATTGTTCTGTTTCGATTTTCATTTTGGACTGAAGTGCAACAAGAAAATTTGCACTACCCAACCAGATTCCGTTGGACGATTCGTTAGACTGTCTTAGAGAGGTATCAGTTTAGGAACAATGTTGACGGCTAATAGTTCTCTCCACCATGATTGGTTGCTTGGATTTAGGACTTAGGAGTTGGGTTTTGAGCTTGGAAAGAAGAAAAGGGCGGGCCTAAAATTGTGACAGGGCTGAAATTATAGGCTGTATAATCTTTATGCCAGGAGGAGGGCTGGGCCCGGGCCTAGTGTGGCCCTCCCCTGGATCCGCCGATGCTTATGAGTTGGAATAGTTATTTTTATGTATCAATCAACCAAACATGTTACATAAACCTCCTGTAATAAATCTCACTCTCAACAAACCTCCCGTAATAATTATGACACTACGTAAAACTTATGGAAGTGCCTTACTTGAATTATTTTGTGAATAATTTTATTTCAATCAAATCATTAAACGAGTGAATGAACTTTATTAAAAAACAATCAGTTGATTACCGCTGCGAAGTGCGGGCCAAAAAACTAGTTATCAATTATTATTATGCTAACTACCTATAAGAGCGAGGTTGGAATAAAAATAAATAATATTGACATTAATAATTAAAAGGAAAAACAGGAAATTATCCCACAAACCAAAAAAGGGCCGCCATAAACCATTTTCGAAAAAATGATTCTCCTCCCAACCATAAAACTACCCACCGTGGCCTCCCAAACCTTAAACAAATGTTACAAACATAATAAAAAATGTTACTAATTAAAAATTATAGATAATGCTTACACATATAGTTATTGGGGAAAACATTAAAATGGTTGATGGTGTCGCGTTAAATATTAATAATGTGTATTGAAATGTTAATAGTGATCATAGATTAATAATAACACTCTAAAAAGTTGATAATAACGTTGAAAATATTACTAATACTGGAAAAAAAACGTAAATAGTGAACAAAAGTTGTTAAAATACACGATAATTCAGCCGATAGATTAATAATGCCATACTAGTAAAAAATTGAACATTGACTTTGAAAATATTGCTAATGGATGAAGAAACATTAATAATAAACAACAATTGATAATACTACACGTTAATTTAACATACAGATTAATTATAGCACATGCTTAATAATGAGAAGGGCCATTATCAAATCATGAACGATGGTTGATAGTGCCACGTTAAATTTTAATAATGTGTAAAGAAACATTAATAATAATCACATATTAATAATAACACACGTTATCTCAGCCGACAGATCAATAATAACACGCTAAAAAAATGATAATAATGTCGAAAATATTACTAATGCTGAAAAATGCTGAAAAATATTACTAATGAACAAGATTGTTAATACTACACGATAATTCAGTCGACAAATTAGTAATCACATACTAGTAAAAAATTGAACATGACTTTGAAAATATTATTACTAATAGATGTAGAAACGTTAATAATAAACAATGATTGATAATACTACACGTTAGTTCAGCAGACAGATTAATAATTGCACACTCTTAATAATGAGACGGGCCATTATCAAATCATGCATGATTGACAATAGCACTTCAAAATATTACAAATTATTATGAACTAAATTGATAATAACGGTATTAGTAAATAAGTGTAGATTACCAACAAATTCATAAAAAGACCATAATAAAATTAATAACGCAACATAGCATAATTGAAAAATGAAAACCCTATAAGACAACATTCACAATACGACAAACATTGACTATTGGGCGGGTAAAATCTACCCACCGTTTGGTACAATTGATAATATTGAAGATCACGAATCTTTATTAATTCCCTTGCATAACTGATACATATATAACACATAAACACTCACTCACGATGCAGTACACACACTGATCTAGTACAAATAATAGCCATCGATCCATACAAGGAATTTTTATTGAAAGAAGAAGAGAAAGTAAGCGATCAAACTTAGCAGATACATAGTGATTCATTAATTAATGAATTATCAGTATATGGAATAAAGCAGAAAGGAAACCACGAGCACCATGGTCCCAAGCACCTGCTCGCTCGGAGATGTTTTGCTAGGAGACCAACCAGAGAAAGGTAGCTAAGGGCGATGGAGGTAGCTGGCGGCCGTTGAGGGAGCTAGGGAGCGCTGACGTTACGGGCCGATGACGGGAACTGCGAAGCGACGCCGCTGCTAAGCGAGAGAAGGTTGTTGTCGCTGTAGAGGTCACCTGGGAGGAGAACGACGGGCGGAGAACCTTGCTAGGAGCCGAAGAGACCGGCGGAGAACCTTGCTTGACGGAAACTTTCAGAGAAAACCGTTCCGCTAGAAGGAAGAGAATAAGACGTCGGTTAAGAGATTAATAGAGTTAATTATTTTAGTTTTTATATTACTTACAATTCACTAAATACCCTTATTAATTAATTAACCTACAATTCCTTATTAGAGATCAGGTGGATTAAAAAAATTGTGGAGAGACGCTCTCGCCTCTTTCCTCTGCTACTGCCGTCTGCTAGACCGTCTTCTTCTCATGGCAGGGAAGGAGATTCTCGATGCTAGTCTGCATAATCAAATTCCAAAGGGACGAGGACAGGAATCCCTCTCCCCATATCAACAGGGGTGGAGTGCAGATTGTTCGTCAAATGATCAAGAAAGGATCCCCTCCTCTTCCCCCAGTCGATCCAAACCTGGGATTGGGTCTTGGTATTCTAGCCGACGGGAAGAGCTCCGACCCCGAAGTAGGGGGGAAAAACGAAAGTTTGTGGATAATGTGGTGGAGTGTGATATAAACTATTCCTTAACTAAGAAAAGTTGATGTGTTTTGCTCAAGAAAGGGTGGTGATTTAAGCTCCCTTCATCGGACGAGCTATATTATATGGTTAGTGACCATATTCCACCGTGCCGCCATGAATTTGCTCCTCTCAAGGAGGCTGCTATTACGACACCACCTTTTCCGACGGATTGCCACTCCCACGAGGGAGCAAGGGACAAATCCAAAACCCTAGGACAACGTAGGGAGGAGTGTCGATTTCTTTGGCCCTGGGTTCCCATCATTACGGCCGGTAGGGTTATTGTGTCGTCCCTGACCAGCGGGAACAATCACGATGGAGCATCAGTGATCGACGGGGCCATACACGGTGGAGCAGCAGTATTTTGGATTTTTCGAGGATTCGGGCGCCGAATTTCACCGCTTGGAATGGGGGGAAATCTCCCCGTAATATCCGCCGGTGCAACAAGAACCCGGCTATGATTTTTAAAAGATGAATATATTCAAGAGTTCGGTTGGTGGTGGGGATATGGAACGGCTGATCCCTTATCCAACCCCTCGATGTCGTATCGCTAAGGGAATCCTAGTGGAAAGAGACCTGATTGGGATGGCTAACTTTGTTGACCCTCTCTATATATTCTCCCCTACTCGTCTCGTCTCTATACCTTTGACATATAGCGAGCGGAGTAAGGTGACAGAGAGCTGTGCGAGCACCGGTGGTCAGCCTCCCAACTCAGGTATTTCCCCTCTCCCAGATTTTCTACCTCCCTCTCCGGATGTTTGCTTCTCTGCTATAGCGACCCAGTAGCATGAAAACTCTAACCCTAACACGTGCGACCTGCTGGGTTTAGAGCAAAGGCCACAGATATCTATGCTTATGGAAGTTTCTCCCCCCTCTCTTTGTAGGACACTATGCCTTCGCACGTGGGTGAGGATCAAGTGGTGCAATTTTTCCTTGATGAAGTCCAGTCAGCCAAAGTTTGTAGCTCTCATACGCTGCTTGGTCGCATCTTCACTACGGCTCGCGTCACAACTACTGAATTAAGAGAGTCGGTGAACTCTCCATGGCAATGCAAGGGGAGGATCAAAGTGTTGCAAGCCAAACATGGCTTATTTAAGTTCGTCCTCCCCAATGAAGAATCCAAAATTTGGGTTTTGAAAAGAACTCCCTGGGTGGTGAATGATAAAATCATCCATCTAAGGACATGGGCGCCGTCCGTCACACGACAGACGTATGAGGAGCTAGCGGTGGCCCCCTTCCGGGTGCAACTATGGGACGTGAATGATGATTGATGCACGACAAAATTTGGCATGAAGGTTGCGGATCCCACCATTGGCCAAGTGATTGAGGCAGGTGTTTATTCTTTCCAGGACACAGGGAAATATTTCATCAAGGTGAAAGCGATGATTGATTTCTCCCGACCCCTGCGATCACAATTGATGGTTGCTAGTGAGGAAACGGGATGTTTTTGGGTGCGATTAAAATATGAGCATCTCCCAATCTTTTGTTTCCATTGCGGGCGGGTGGGACATTTTCAACGAGAATGTGCTTTGGACCCCCCCCCCCCAACTCGCAAGGAACGATTTGGTCCGCATATGATGACTAAGAAGCTGGGAACAATGGTCTATGATGCGGACGATATCACCATTACTTTCCATGGGATGACAAAAACTGTATGGGTTAACAATAATATTCAAGGCCCTTGAAACCATCCCAAGCTAACTCGGAGAGAGGGGAAAACGAGGAGGGCAGACGTGGTAAGTGATGGTTTGGGCCACCATGGACATTCCCATGATTCGGTAGCGGGTGAGCAGTTGATATTTCTCCTATGGCACGAGAAAATCAGACCTAAGCAAGGCAAAACCCTAGGGTATTTGCCATCTCTCGCTCATCCAAAATGAATTTGGGTCCGGGCATGCAACGTCGAGCAAAGGGTAAGGAGAAACTTGGGTCAGTTCGTGCTTCATTTGACCCAAAAGAAGCTCGAAAGTCAACGAAGATGGCTACAAAGGCTGGGCGAGGCGGTACAGTGGACAGCCAAGGGACAAGGGAATGCTCTCAGGGGAACGAACTTGGAAACCCTCCCCACGCAGAGACTACCCTTGGTCCCAAACAGGAAGCAGGCCTTCTTCCTTCTGATTCTCGAAAGAGGCGGCTGCTGCTGGAGGAAGAATCGGAGGATGAGATGATGCTGTTATTTGCCTCCCTCAGTGGTGCGAGGCACTCAATGGCGGGGAAACAAGTGGAAATGGTTCGGGGATCTAATGCACCCTGTGCTACTAATACGGAGGGCGGACAGCCAATTCAGACGGCTCCAAGGCGCCTCTCCAAAGCCAAAACACTTCAACTGCCGCGCGAGGAGGCCTCAACCAAAAAAGGCAGGGGAAAGCTGAAGAAGAACAACATGATGGGTGCTGCTTGGACGGTTTCCACTGCTCTGATTGAGGATAGTGGGGTTTGGGTGGATGTTCCAGTTGGGGAAGTGACGGATGTTGCTCCTTCCCTAGTGTGAGCTTTCCTTAACCCACTACCAGGTGGAGTTCTGTTGACTGAGTCTACTAAGACTCGTCCGGAGGGTGATGTGCA
The DNA here is from genome assembly GCA_946122785.1 of Linum tenue. Classification (NCBI taxonomy): domain Eukaryota; kingdom Viridiplantae; phylum Streptophyta; class Magnoliopsida; order Malpighiales; family Linaceae; genus Linum; species Linum tenue. The sequence continues at coordinate 8,668,003 of CAMGYJ010000011.1, read as the reverse complement.
TTGTTTTGAGCTAAAAAGTAGAAGGCCGGCAGTCGAACTGCGTAACAATGGCCATGTGCAGCAAGTGGTGCATGCATTCGAGGCTGGGATGAGTTTTAAAACCATCCAACGCTCCCCTCCGCAGAATGTAGTGCCTATCACGGTTGTTTGCGGGCTCATGGCGGATCAATCCTCTGAACTGATTGGAGATCTTGGAGAGTTGAATGAATATGGTTCCAATTATGATGCCCTGCAAAGTGGAGAAAGAAAATGGCGATTCCCTGAGGTGGAGGGGGAGGCATGTGAACCCCCCACACCAAAGAAACAATTTGTGGAGGAAAAAAATGTTGTTGCTACGGTGGAGGAAACCAGCCTAAATTGGTCCTAACGGGATAAATGAAGCTTCTAGCTTGGAATGTGAGAGGAATTGGACCATCTTTCACGTTCCAAACTGCTAGGGGTTTAGTGCATTCGAATAAACCGAACCTTGTCTTCTTTTCAGAAACAAGAGCTTGCCGGAGATTAGTTTCCCATCGTATGAGGGGCTTAGGGTTTGAGTCGTCATACAGTTTTTTTGTGGATGCTATTTATGCATCTGGTGGTCTTGTTGTTGCTTGGTCCCCCGAAGTTAACGCTTCGGTGTTTTTTCATTCCGATTTTTGTATTGGCGTCCAAATTAATGAAATTGAATTTTCCTACGTTGTTTATTGTGTTTACATTAGTTGTAATCCCGCTATTAGAGCCACGCAGTTGGCTCATCTTTGTGAGGTCTGTGATACTATCTATCTCCCCTTTGTGGTTATTGGTGACTTCAATACCACCCTGCATGAACATGAAATAGATGGAGGTAGTTCTTGGAATATTGCGTAGTCGATTAGCCTCCGTGATTTTATCAATGATCTTGGACTCCATGACCCTGGCTACCAGGGTGATACTTTCACCTGGACAAATAAGCGTTTGGGGAGTGCTTGCATTCGAGAACGACTTAATAGGGCCTTTTGTTCCCAATTATGGGTGGATCACTTCCCTGATACTCTTGTCAAACACTGTACAGACCTCGTTTCGGATCATAGGGCGTTGATCCTCGTGGACAGGCCCTATGCTCGAAATAGTTGCCCATTATTCAGGTTTGATGCTTGTTGGGTTGATAACCCTGAAGTTAGGGCAATGTTCAGGTATGTTTGGCAAGAATCGATTTCAGGGCCCCCGATGTACCAGCTCTGGGAGAAGCTTAAGAATTTGAGGCACCTCCTCTATGATTGGAGTAGGGAAGGCACTACCAACTCGCTTCAAAATATCAAAACCCTCCAAACGGAAATTGAACATCTCAAATCTTATCACCCTATAAATTGGGAGGAGGTGAGAGTCCTGGAAATGGAACTTAATCGGCAATGGGAAGCGGAGGAGTTGTACTGGCAGCAAAAGTCCCATGTTCGTTGCCTCAAAAAAGGTGATAAGAACACCTCGTATTTCCATACAGTCACCAGAACTCGGAGGAAAAGGAATTTTGTTGCCGGTCTGCGTAATGATGATAGTGACTGGGTTACTGAAGAGAAGGGGAAGGCAGACATTGCTAGTCACTTCTATCAACATCTATTCACTTTGGAAAACCAAGTGATGATATGTTTGACCGAGTGGCGGGCTTTCCTATCGCTCAGAGCGTAACCCAAGAGATGAATGATATGCTAACGGCAGAGGTTCTGCCTCATGAGATTAGAAAGACGGTTTTCTCCATGGGATCTAAGCAGGCTCTTGGCTCCGATGGTTTCACGGGAAAAATCTTCAAAGCCTATTGGGATATTGTTGGGGATTCGGTGATTGAAGCTATCTGCTCATTCTTTGCAACTAGTAGGATGCTTCAAAGTTTCAATCATACATGGCTTACCCTAATACCCAAAGTGGAGAATGTTGAGACTATTAGGCAACTACGGCCAATTAGCTTGTGCCAATTTGTCTAAAACATTATTACTAAAATCATGGCTGCTAGGCTAGCTAATATCTTACCGGGAATTGTTTCAGAAGGACAGAATGCCTTCATTCGAGAGAGGCAAATTATTGAAAATATTCTTGTGGGTCACGAGTTGATGCACTATTTGAAGATCAAAACACGTGGCAAGAAAGGGTACATGGGTACATGGCTCTAAAGGTTGACATGGAAAAGGCCTATGATAGAGTCGAATGGTCGTTTCTACTGGCGGTTTTGGAATAAATGGGATTTAACTATGTATGGATAGGATGGATACATGAATGCCTCCGATCAACTTCATTCTCAGTTCTCATGAATGGCACCCCCTCGGGGTATTTCTCGCCTTCCCGAGGACTCCGACAAGGGGATCCTCTTTCGCCTCTTCTGTTTGTGCTCTGTATGCAAGGCTATAACGGACGGGAGACTGGAAGGTGTAAAAGTATCTCCCCGCGCTCCTCGTATTTCTCATCTATTCTTTGGGGATGATTCTTATTTATTCCTACGAGGCAACCTCCAGGAATGTGAGAATCTGATTGACGTATTGAACGAATATGAGGAGTTGAGTGGCCAACGTGTGAATTTGGCGAAGTCTGTTGTTTGTTTTAGCAAAAATGTAGCTCGAGAAGACCAGGAGTTTCTGGCTGCGATACTGGGAGTGGGAGCGGTGGGGGTCCATGATAAATACCTGGGACTGCCGAATCTGATTGTCTGTTCGAAAATGGATACCTTTTGATATCTTGAGGAGAAATTGCTTGAGAAATTACAAGGGTGGAAGCAACATACATTATCTTGGGCGGCTAAGGAAACATTGATTAAATCCATTGCTTTAGCATTGCCGTTGCATGTAATGTCTTACTTCAAGATGTCGTTGTCCCTTTGTAGACTACTGGATAAACACGTAGCTCGGTTCTAGTGGGGTGTGACTAATGATCGGTCACGAGTCCACTTGATTTCCTGGCGTAATATGTGCAGAAGTAAGCAAGATGGGGGAATGGTTTTCCGTCGTTTCGAACATTTTAATTAGGCTTTACTGGCTAAAAGTGGATGGTGAATCCTCAATGAGCCTCAATCCCTCTGGCTCAAGTCTATAAAGGTAAATATTTCCCGACTGAGACCTTTCTCCAGGACAAAGCACATTTGCGTCCTTCCTGGGGGTGGCAAGGTGTTCTTTTTGGGAGACAGTTGGTAGAAAAGGGCATCTGATGGCAAATTGGTAACGGACAGATGACATCTCTGATCTTTTTCCAATTGGATTCCTTGGCTGCATCCTGAGCTTCCGGTGTTTAACCCCCAGGTGCTTCCTGTGGGGGGTGATCCGCTGGTTGCGGAGGTTATCGATCAGAATGGGGGAGGATGGTGTGAGACCAAGTTGAGACAATGGTTTGATCCCCCTACCTGTCATAGAATCATAGCTATTCCTCTTCCGAGGCATAATGTGGAGGATAGACTTATTTGGCATGGCACGACCGACGGAGTGTTCACTATTAAGTTGACCTACCATTTAGTTGTCGATCTGGATAAAAGGAATGGTTGCTTGAGGTCTATGGCTAGCTGGATGGATAGAGCAAGTTGAATTCAGCTCTGGGAGGCCAATATAACTCCTAAGTTGAAGGTGTTTGTCTAGAAAAATTTTCACTGTATCCTCCCTACTACAGAAGCCCTTATTGATAAACGAGTCCCTGTTCTCCCTCGTTGTCCGGTATGTTGGGGGGAATCGGAAACTATGGAACATCTGTTTCTTGACTGTCCAGTGGCACGGGCTCTGTGGGACTACTCGGGGTTGGAATATCCTGGGCAAGGGTTGCCTCGACAAACATTTCCTCTCTTCCTCAAGAGGTTGTTCACCATCATTCATCAGCCCTCTATTGTCCTTTCGGTGGTGGCTGTACTTTGGCGGATTTGGAAGTCCCAAAACTGGGTTGTCTGTGAAGGCAAGCAGTTTGGATTCCATGCCTTGATGCGCCAATATCACCAGCAATGTGAGGAATGGGAGCGTGTTCCCGTAGATTGTGCGCTTCTATGTCTGACTCCTATTTTTAGTCCAACAGGCCTGGCTGAGGCTCCTTCGATTGTTTGTATGTGGAATGGGGCTACAAGAGCGGGGTCTCATTCGGCTGGTGGGATGCTTCTTCTTAGCCCTCATAGGAAAATCCTACTGGCTCAGGGGATTCAGTTTCAATCTATTGATGATCCTCTGGTGGTGGAATCACTTGCCCTCCGGGAAGCTCTCTTCTGGTGTGTAAACTATGACTTCCAGGATGTGAAATTTGAAGGCGACGCCAAGGTAATCATTGACAAGATCAATCATGAGGATACTAGAGATAGTAGGATTGGGGTTATTCTGGAAAAAATTATGCAGTGTTTTGAGAACCACCTGGGGTTTAGTTTACGATTTGTAGGTCGGGATAGCAATAGGGTAGCCCATGCGGTGGCTAGAAAGGCCCTTACTTTGTACCCGTTTACGTGTCGATCTTTTAATTTTCAGGCATGGCTGCATTCCAGAGTGTAACTATCTTCCCTTGTTGAATCAATATATGATTATCTTTTTTTAAAAAAAAAATACAATTCCTTATTAACTACCAAACACCCAGCTATCCAATAGAAACGCTTCAATATCCTCATTAAGAAAGAGGGTTTAAGGACCTGAACTCAGACTGGATTTTTAAGAGAAAGAATAGAAAATAAAATTAGCTCATGACCCGACCCCGTTGGCCGAATTAATAAGTCTCTGGCGGTTCCTAACATCAATGTATTTTTTTTAAAAAGATGCTAACATCAGTGTAAAAGACACTCAATAAAAACAAAATTCATTCAACCAATTGAGTGAATGTATAGTAAGTTCATGGCTCATACCATTTTTTATTTATCTAAAGAATCAAAATGCATAATCAGGTTCATCTTCACGCATTTGCATGTCCTTACAGTAGAAATTCATTAATACATCAAAAAATAATTTTGAACCAGCATTTCAAAATCATTATCCTCTGTTGGATCCAATCATGCCAAATTAGCAAGAGTTTTACGGCTAGTGGTTTTTTTTTGTCATAGATAGGGTAGAAAATAGATATTACAAGATACTGAAAGGGTAGACGCAACAGTCGGTCGCTAGCTGAACAGTCGATGAGAGGGCATTAGTAGCCACTAGATGGGCATGTACATCCTAGGAGTAAAATTACAAGAGAAAAACAAAAAGGAAGAAATTGCAGAGCAGATTTCTTCGAGTAAGGCCCCTCCGACTCCATGAGCTACATCCTTCTCCCGAACTCACCGAGTCAAGAATTGTGAGTCACCACAAAAATTAACAGACAAGAAACCATGTGTTAGACACCAATCAATAGCATCCCAAAGCCAACACTTCCATAAGAAATGGATCAGTTATACCGGGATAGTGCTTGCCGATTGCGAATAGGAGCTCTCCTGATGTGGAGAATCCAGTGAAGCCTATTCCTCCGCCAGCTCCTTTCTTCCAAGAGCTAGTGGTTAACCAGGCTAAAATGTTCAAAGAACCATTCACTTACTGTATGCACAAAGATATAATTGCTTTATAGTAGTTCTGAAAATTAATACCAATTTAAGAATTCCACATCGCTTTTACATATTCAATACTCCAATTCAATATGCAATAGTCTCATTCTACAATGTATTCAGATAAAATATAATACGAAAGAACCAAACATATATTGAGTGTTAATTAATGAAATTGCATAAAATACAATATAGTCTAGTGCGTCATAGTGTTCTTTCTTCGCTTGAGTGTCTAATCGAAAATCATGCCAAACATATAATACACATGCATCTTTCATATTTTACCTCTCGTTCAATTTTCCACCAATGGATTTAAGCTAAAGCACCTTATAAATTTACACCCAAACTACTGATAAAATTAATTAAATGTTTTAAAATTGAAAACAATAAAACACACATGGTGTAGAAAGATGATGTTACTGGTATTCTTCTACTAAATCGTACCATGAGTTTTTTTTAAATATTATTTATGACTTCCAATGTGTCTAATGTGCTTTTCGATTTATTTATTTTTCAATCGTTAGTCGATGATCTGTTCGCATCAATAATTGTGATCATCGTCAATGTCCTCACTCTCTCATGTACCATCTACAAAACAGATGAAGTCTTCGAATGAAACGTCAATCCCCACTTTATGTTTACATAGGATTAGAAAAGAATAAGATTGATTTTTATTTCTTTGGTACGAGAAGTATAAATATGTTATGGGTATTTAACCAATTTGAGTGAAATACTAAAATAACAATACCACACACGAACTACAAAAAATGAGCTATTAAATTATCATTAGACCAATCAACCAACCTAAATACATATACTATAATCACATTAAGGCTACTACTTATGTGGTGGCTCATACATTTCGTAGAAGAAGCTATTGCATATTAAGGCTACTACTTATGCCAGTGAAACCAAACAAACTGTGACAATTATATAGCAAAAATGGCCAAATGGGCAGTTGAGGGTAGGGGAGGGTTTATTGGCGGTTGTGTTCATTGGAAGGAACACAACCTAGCATAAAATAGGCCAAGTTAGGATAAACACCAAGCTAAACAATCAAGGAATGAGGGGTAAAATATGTGTGAATATGTAGTCATCAGCAATCCAATTGGCCATTTTAACCTAGGGTAGAGGGAAAACTCCCTTTCAAAGGAGGCCCAATTGAGTTTGTATTTCTTGGACTTTTCAAGCCACCTACCTAGGTTAATGTAGGGAAAACCTCTATATTGCATTAAGCAAGTAGGTTAAGCGCGATTAAGCCGTCCAACCATTGGGTTGATTGAGAGAGTAAGTCAACCCTCGATTGCCTTAACCAAAAGGGCTACTTGATTAGCCTATAATGTATCCCTTGGTTTGGCAATCGAGAGGGTGGTCTTCGACCATAGTTGCATTTCCTAGCGGTTTGCGATCACCCCGCCCATAACGGTCTATTCGATTCCACGTGCCATGGTAGTAGTTAGGGGAAAGCGACACCCTGAGTGATCCTTCTCATATAGAGCTTTCAAAACCATTTACCTTTGCTTTGCTTTAATTCATTTCTCATAGTTTTCAATCGAAAAACCAATCCGGTAGATAATGTTTCAAACAATTGAAGTAGGGGTACATGGACCAGCCCGGCTTGATATTTAAACATACTTGCCCTATATTGCATCCTACTAAGGTTTATACTTGGGCCTTAGGTGGGATTTAATTGTGATATTCGGAACGAGTCAGGGAGCCCATTAAAAGAAAGATGTACCAATCCAGACTATCTTTAGATCCGTGCAGACCTCAATAACCTTGTCGAATCTAACTCTTCAAATCTGGTATAGAGCTCTTAATCTGGTTGAGTTTACAACACATGCAAAAAGGCTAAATTCTACAATCTTAGTCAATCTCTGGTGACTGACAGATAATTAGCTTGTTAATCTGAACCCTACATATAGCTTGTATTGTCATCGACTATTTTCCATCCTTACTTTCACCCACCATATGTATGTCTCTCTCTAGTGAAACAACTGCTTTTTTCCTTTCGGTTTCATCTATTAATTTGTGAATGTTTTTCGAATTGCTCCAAGTTAGTATTTTGTGCTCTAAAGTAAGAGTGCTAATACATGTCACTCAAATTGTGTGATTTAAAGATTAATTAATGTTAGAGAACGTGTAAATAATTATAGTAGAATGAAAAATATTTAAATCACAAAGCCATACACATTCGGATAAATAAGTCTCTACCCGTTCCTATCATCAATGTAAAAGATACACATTCGGATAAATAAGTATGTACACGTTCCTATCATCAATGTAAAAGACACTTAGTAAATGTGCTCATTACTCGACTTTTCCTACCTGATGGAATACAAAATTCCAACCAACTACTATTAATATATATCACAAATAATAAGTATACTTCTTGTTAGACCCGATAAGCCAAAACATGACTCAACCGATAATCCAATAAACCAGGTTGCGCAAGACAATGTAATTGCTAGCTCCCGGCCTCAATCCGTCAAATAAGCCCACACATGCACCTAGATTCGTGAAGGGCACGCTCAACGACATTACCAATGAGACAATTGTTCGTACCGGAGAGAAGAAGCTACTGAACCCCGAGACCATGCGCCAGTCTATTTCATCATACTAATTCTCAAACATTTTAAGTGATTATAATCTTCATACATAATTACTCTGTAAGGTACAAATTACTTTAAATTACCAACGCATGGAATGGGAGAGAGAGAGCAAGAGGAAAAGAGCGTCTACTTTCCAAAAATCGTACATACGAAATATTAATAAAGCATTAATGTTTGTATTTAAAATTATTAAATATACTACCAAATTTTAGACAAAATACTACAACACCTTATTTTAATTCAATAAATATATATCCAAGTCAAGAATAAAATAACAAAGCATTAATAGTACATTCGTATGATTTATTACCTATTGTATACATACAATTATCTAAATTTGTGGTGTACTTTAAATTTATTTATAAAAGAAAATATAAAAGTATACTTATGCCACTCTCGCCTGAACCACCAAGTTTTCCCAAATGAGATCCTAGCACTTCACCACACGATCTTACTGTTTCTCATCATTTATCATTTTTTCTAGCCATTTACCGTCAATCCTTCATCTCCTTCCATCAAAAGCGCATCATCTACAAAATTCTAGGAATCTTATACAAAAAATTCTTGTACTCATCCAAACAATCTATAGATAATGGTGGTCTCAATAATCTCATCAAATCTATCTCTTCCAATCTAGTCATGAATTCTTAATCCGGCTGAGTTCACAACACATAGAAAAGGTTGAATTCTATAGAGTCATAGTCGATCACTGGTGATTGACAGATAATTAGTCTGAACCCAGTAGAGAGCTTGTATTATTGTCAATTATTTTTCATACTTTCTCTCATCCACCATATGTATGCTTGTCTCTGGTGAAACAATCACTCGTTATCATTTGGTTTTATCTATCAATCCAATAATGTTTTTCCAATTCTTTTAAGTTCTTATTTTTGTGCTCTAAAGTAGGAGCCACATCTCATGTTTCGCTAATTGTGTGACATAAGGATTAATTAATGTTAGAGAATGTGTAAATAATTTTAATATAAATAATTTTTTTTAAATCACATAGCCATACACATTCGAATAAATAAGTCTCTGGCAGTTCCTAACATCAATGTATTTTTTTTAAAGATGCTAACATCAGTGTAAAAGACACTCAATAAAAACAAAACTCATTCAACCAATTGAGTGAATGTATAGTAAGTTCATGGCTCATACCATTTTTTTTTTATCTATCTAAAGAATCAAAATGCATAATCAGGTTCATCTTCACGCATTTGCATGTCCTTACAGTAGAAATTCATTAATACATAAAAAAATAATTTTGAACCAGCATTTCAAAATCATTATCGTCTGATGGATCCAATCATGCCATATTAGCAAGAGGTTTATGGCTACTGGTTTTTTTGTCATAGATAGGGTAGAAAATAGATATTACAAGTTACTTAAAAGGCAGACGCGGCAGTCAGTTGCTAGCCGAACTGCCGATGAGAGGGCATTAGTAGCCACTAGATGGGTAGCCCTATTGTACATCCTAGGAGTAAAATTACAAGAGAAAAACGAAAAAGGAAGAAATTGCAGAGCAGATTTCTTCGAGCAAGGCCCCTCCTACTCCATGAGCTACATCCTTCTCCCGAACTCGCCAAGTCAATAATTGAGAGTCGCCACAAAAATTAACAGACAAGAAACCATGTGTTAGACACCAATCAATAGCATCCCTCAAAGCCAACACTTCCATAAGAAATGGATCAGTTATACCGGGATAGTGCTTGCCGATTGCGAATAGGAGCTCTCCTGATGTGGAGAATCCAGTGAAGCCTATTCCTCCGCCAGCTCCTTTCTTCCAAGAGCTAGTGGTTAGCCAGGCTAAAATGTTCAAAGAACCATTCACTTATGGTATGCACAAAGATATAATTGCTTTATAGTAGTTCTGAAAATTAATACCAATTTAAGAATTCCACATCGCTTTTACATATTCAATACTCCAATTCAATATGCAATAGTCTCATTCTACAATTTATTTAGATAAAATATAATACGAAAGCACCAAACATATGTTGAGTGTTAATTAATGAAATTGCATAAAATACAATATAGTCTAGTGCGTCATAGTGTTCTTTCTTCGCTTGGGTGTCTAATCGAAAATCATGCCAAACATATAATACACATGCATCTTTCATATTTTACATCTCGTTCAATTTTCCACCAATGGATTTAAGCTAAAGCACCTTATAAATTTACACCTAAACTACTGATAAAATTAATTAAATGTTTTAAAATTGAAAACAATAAAACACACCAGGTGTAGAAAGATGATGTTACTGGTATTCTTCTACTAAATCGTACCATGAGTTTTTTTTTAATATTATTTATGACTTCCAATGTGTCTAATGTGCTTTTCGATTTATTTATTTTTCAATCGTTAGTCGATGATCTGTTCGCATCAATAATTGTGATCATCGTCAATGTCCTCACTCTCTCATGTACCATCTACAAAACAGATGAAGTCTTCGAATGAAACGTCAATCCCCACTTTATGTTTACATAGGGTTAGAAAAGAATAAGATTGATTTTTATTTCTTTGGTATGAGAAGGATAAATATGTTATGGGTATTTAACCAATTTGAGTGAAATACTAAAATAACAATACCACACCTATCAACATTAGACCAATCAACCAACCTAAATACATATACTATAATCACATTAAGGCTACTACTTATGTGGTGGCTCATACATTTCGTAGAAGAAGCTACTGCATATTAAGGCTACTACTTATGCCAGTGAAACCAAACAAACTGTGACAATTATATAGCAAAAATGGCCAAATGGGCAGTAGGGGAGGGTTTATTGGCGGTTGTGTTCATTAGAAGTTGGTCACTGTAGTCGGTTTCCTTTTTTCCAACAATTAACAACAACTGCTTATTGGGCCTGTGCATGAGATTTCGGCTCAAGGAAGGCTTCTGTCCAGTTTTTTTCTTTCGCTATCAGCTTCCAAGAATGTCGATTACCCAAAACACCCTCCCGAAAAACACTCTTGAAGCGGAAATTTGAAATGGTGAACCACTTTTTCCCTTCCTGCTTTTATAGATTGTGTAGATATCACTTATGAGTTATGAGCAAGTAAATGAGCAATGATAGGCTAGCCCACAAATCACAATAATCGATAAGCAGGGTTTAAGCCGAAAGTCCTTACACGCTAAACTTAAAACTTCAAAGGACTAAATTGATTATAGGTTGAAAAATATAAAAGTCAAATGATAAACTAACTTGTAAGCAAATATAAAATGCCGGAAACCCTAAATAGAGGTCAATTCAGCGGCAGCCCATCTTGGCATCTTCCCCTTTGTCTCTTCCTTTCCTAATTTCCAATCCAACCGCTGTCATGTCAACCGGCGAGGCCGCCGCCGGGAAGACTATCAGCTTGAAATGCTCTGGTGGAGAATTGCTCGAAGTGGAGGTCTCCGTTGTCCAGCAGTTTCGCTTCTGCGACTTATTCGTTAACAATGGCGTCGACGGCTCTCAGGAGCTTCTTGACGAGGTCCGTGAAATCCCGCTCAAATTCTCTAAGCAGCATGTTGAGGCGATCATTGAATTTTGTAGGAAGGAGGCGGAGTTTGGCGAGAGAGCGGCTGAGAGAAGGGAGATAAATGCGTTCCGCTGGAACTTCTGGCGGGGGCACGAGATGCAAGAATTTAGGGATCTGATCAGGGCGGCGCATTTTCTGGAGATCCCTGTTATGTTCACCTCCTTGAGTATGATCATTGCCTATGGCATCAGAAACAAGAGCGCCGAGTACGTCACTACCTTATTGGGGATCGACCAGACTGATACCACCAAAATCATTCTTGAACATGAGATCGCCATGAGCATTCTTCAGTGGATGCCCGGCTCTTCCCTAGCCTCATTGAGCAGGGTCTCGAAACAGGTGAGCTCCTGTATTTGTGACCTTAATTTCGTAAAATCCCATACGAAAAACATGAAAGAAATAGGGTTCCACAGAGGTTTATTCCGTAAGTCAAGTCTCTTCCTCACCAGTTTCACCAACCGAGACTCGCATTCTTGCCTCTCGGTGTACTCTATGCTCTTCGAAAATTGCCAAGTTGATATTCACCCGCTGGAAGCCGTCGACTTAAATGACTGCCGTGACTACTGTGTTTTGGGTTCGGTCAATGGGCTACTGTGTGCTGTCTTACGTGGTCAAGTGCATATCTGGAACGCATCTCTGGGTGATGTTTTCTCAATTTTCTACAATTACATTGGTTCGCAGGGCTTTAGCCAATTTGGCTTTGGTTTCGATCATGTGAGTGACGATTACAAGGTGCTCGAAATCTCAGTGTTCTTATCTACGGGTTATATTGGAGCTAGGGTGTTTGATATGAAGGGCAACAGATGGAGGAATGTCGGTGCATTTGGACACGGTGTACCAGTAAGACATGAGAATGCAGCATTCGCTGAGGGGTGTCTTTACTTCCGAATCAATTCCGAAGAATTGATAGTCTCATTCGACCTTTCTACAGAGAAATTCAACACCGTGGATCTTCCTACTGCATTTAATGAGAATGGGAGCTATTGGACATTAAAGACATTAGGTGGGAGACTAAATCTCATTTCTTACCCTACTGGCTCTGCTTACTGTGTGGGGCTGGTGTATGCAATCGAGTGAATGGGTTAAGAAATTCAAACTCTCTATGAATGTGCCCAATTTCCTAACTGCGACTGCCAGTGATCTGCCACGACCACTATACATTTTTCATGACAGGGTTCTTTGGCAAATGAAACATAATTTTGTCACTTGCGACATTAAGGACAAATGGTTTAGCTTTCCTACTCCCCACAATTCGGTGCTTAATGATGGACCTGCCATAGAATACTTGGATACCCTGGTTGTGCTGCCTACTTTGGGGGAGGCTGTGCTGCCTAGTTTGGGGGAAGTAAGGTATGTTCTTTAGATCATTCGTTTTTAGTCATACTGGCATTCTGTGTCTTTCTTTGAAATGGGCACCCTGCTTCACTTTCTTTTACATGGTACACTCTTGAGCTGGTTGAGATTTGAATCATTATGTTCGATCCTAACTCTTAAAAAATGTGACCAGAGAGAACCCATCACCCTCTGATCACCCGCAGAAAGATAAGAAGATGAGATTGCTGAATGTCATAGTAAGTTCTTGCCCGACTAAGTCTTATTCAAACATCTACAACTGCTTCCCTCTAATGTTGATTTTTTGTCGCTGGCTTGATTGCTTTGCAGGAATTGTGGGATCAATGCTTAAAGAAAGGCTGGCCTGCACCATGTTACCAGGTCGTATCCGTAGAAGGTGAGTGACTGAATCCCTTAAATCGACGGTGTGTTTCTTCAAGGCTGTATATGTAATTTGGTTGTTTGGGTTTCCAATGAAAGGTTTCTTCAAGGCTCGCGTGTTTGTGAAAGACATGGTGACAGAATCGTCAGACCAGGAATATGTCAATCCAAGTGATGCGAAGGAATCCGCTGCAGAAATGATGTTGGAGGTTATACACGAAACAAGCAAGCATTGAGGACAGGTTTTCAACATGCTGTTTCTGGGTAGACGCTTCCATGTCCAGGTACTTTTCTGTCGATTGATGTCAATTGTTATTTCAAGCTTTCTCTGTGGATTGGCTTGTTTAATTATTACAACCCTCCAGCTGTAGCAAATTACTAGAATTATACTATTATATCCTCCATTGAGGGTGGTTGATTATTAATTTTTAGGCAAGATTGAGATTTCTACCTTGGTCTGTTTAGAAGGTGGCAGATTGTAAGTTACACCCAAAGAAGAAAGTTTCTAATTAGCTTGGTATGTTCGGGGAAAAGAAATACTTCATGTTTGCCTGCAAGATACACTAGATTTGATAGCACCTAATAACACGATATTTCTATGTCCAGCTCCTTATATGCTCTTTCACTGAAATGAGAAAAACATATGCACAAGCCTCTTCCTCTCAGACTACATCATTCGTATTAATCTCAAATAAGGTTACTCAGACTATACATGCTTCAAATTTACTTGCTGCAGAAGTTAATAATTGGCTTTGGAATCTTACAGAAGTTTCTGGTAGTTGGGTTGTTGTTGTCCGGTGTAAAAGTGATGTTGTGCGTTTATGTTTGATCAACTTCTCTCTACGTTGGCTTACCAGTTTAGGTATTAGTATTTGACAGAATATATTCATGAAGTGTGTTGGAACATGAAAATGGATGCTGGATTCATTTCTCTAAATTTTCTACAAGTTATCGTTCTTTCTCATTGGTTTTGGGAAGCTTCTGTGCTTAGCTAATGGATGATTTATGAAAACTCAGTTATTGGATGGAAAACTTAATTCAAAGAAAACTATATGCACTCAGAAGGTTTGCATACCTCTGCGGGGAAGGAACATGGAATGTCAATGTGGAACTATTATCCCTTTTGGTTGTAGTTCATTGTCTGTCGGGTGATTTTTCTATCTTGTCTATTTCCGAGTTATGTCTCTGGATTAGTTAACTGACAGACATGCGACATATGTTGTCTGTGGATATGGCAACTTATCGGTTATTTGAGTGTGGTTTTTATTATTTGTTTTCAGGAGCATTGCATAAGTTTGTATGCTGTCAACTAGCTATAGTATTTGTGTATATTTTGGTTAGACTGAGAATTGGATCAATACTAGGGGTTCATGAAAATCCATTTCTGCTATTTTCACAATGGACATGTGCTCGCCCTTGTGTTTTGTCTGCTGCAAAGATTGCATAGTTTTTTGTTGGAACTGATTATTGAGAACATTTCGATGGCCGTAACAAATCTTGTCATTCAATTTCTGTGAAACTTAAGGCAGTAGGTAATCTGATCGCAGCAAAGCTTGTCACTGAGGTTTATATTGCTGCCTTGTAGGGATTGAGCACGATCTCCTTGATATTCCAGGAGGGTGGAGGAGAAGGTATATAGAGGATTTTGGCATGTAGAGGAAGGCTAGTAGTATGTGGCTGGACTGACGTTTGAACTCCATTTCAGTATTGAGAATGGTGATTTTGTTTCGAACATGTATGCAGCACACTATTGGTGTCCTATGTGGTTTTGTCATTCAAGTATTGGGGGATTTTCAGGGGGTGATTCGATCTGTTAAAACGTAAAACGAGAAGACGATTATTAACGATAAACCATGGTGGAATCTGGTTACGTTTCAACAGCATGGTGGAACCTGTCGAACATGTATGCAGCACACTATTGGTGTCCAATGTGGTTTTGTCATTCAGTATTGGGGGATTTTCAGGGGGTGATTCGATCTGTTAAAACGTAAAACGAGAAGACGATTATTAACGATAAACCATGGTGGAATCTGGTTACGTTTCAACAGCATGGTGGAACCTGTCGAACATGTATGCAACACACTATTGGTGTCCAATGTGGTTTTGTCATTCAGTATTGGGGGATTTTCAGGGGGTGATTCGATTTGTTAAAACGTAAAACGAGAAGACGATTATTAACGATAAACCATGGTGGAATCTGGTTACTTTTCAACAGCAGAGTGCCGATGGTCATCACACTAAGCTGCACAACTAGGATTTATCAAGACATCGTACGTGAGTACGTGACAAGATTATGAGCACATCCCTTGGAATTCATCTTCTGCAATAACCAAAGGCCATAGGCATTTGTTGACTCTTCCCGGTTTCCCAAAGCCATCAATCGTTGCTGTATAGGTTCACAACCTTTGGATTGGAATTATATGCTTCATCGATCTTCCCAACTTTGCACAGAGCCTCAGTCATCACAAACCCAGCCCAAATTTACTTTCGTCTAATTAAATACCACTTAGGCCGATACGAGTAATTAAATACCACTTAGGCCGATACGAGGGTAGTAATCATAAATGATCACAAAATTATTTACTTTGTACAAAACGGTCACAAACCTTTAATTTTGCACGTTTCAGTAATACAAGTTTGAGTGAATAAGAAAATGGTCAATCCGTCTAATTCCACCAAAAAATGTGTTACTTTTGCACAGTCAGCATGATACATCATTAGTAATAATAATAAAAAATCATTTAATCATCTGAATCAACCCGCAAAACCCAACCGATTCACTAGCTTTATACCCACCCGGTCGTTGGCTAATATCTATTATGAATATCCATCCTTCACGATTGGAGAAAGTCATCAGAAAAGAAAAAGTAGGTCAAAAGCTCAATTCCGCTTCTCTATTGATGTAGGCTACGTTCAGAGTCTGCTTCCGACACGGCGGCGCGAGAGCAGCTGGATTCGCATCAAATAATTTGGGGAAAACATCACCGCCAAAGTATCGTCGTTGTCTAGATCTAACGATGGCGGATTCGAAGAGGCGGTCAGAACGGCAACCTCGTGGTATCGAACGCTGGCGACTGCGGCGCCGTGATGAGCAGAAGAGGAGTCGCGGAGGTGCTCACATCCGATCATCGAGCTTCTCGTCCGGAGGATAAGGATTGAATCGAGGCCCTCGGCGGTTACGTGGATTGCTGCAGGGGTGTTTGGCGGATTCAAGGGTCTCTTGCTGTGACGAGAGGTTCAATTTTGCTCTTTTCCATTCCCAAGGCTTCTAATCAAGAAGCAGATGACTTGATCCGCCATTTGTGTATTGATGCCGAAGAATCAAAGAGATGACCGGGAGATTCAACCTGTTGGGTTGTGAGGGTTGATTTGGATTATTATTTAATTTTTTATTAATACTTTAATGATGTATCATGCTGACTGGCAAAGTAACTGATTTTTGGATGGAAGTGAACAGATTGACCTTTTGTTATTCACTCAAACTTTTATTACTGAAACGTGCAAAATTAAAGATTTGTGACTATTTTGTACAAACTGGATAGTTTTATGACCATTTATGATAATTAGCCGCCAATATGACTAACCAACCAACACGAGTCAGTTGGACCAAGTGGGATATTTTGGGCTTTAACTTATTTTGGCCCATCATTAATGTGGCGGTACTACGAAACACGTTATTTAGTCGATGACAACGTCGTGGGTTCTTTAATGTTGCACTACGACCACTGAGTTGTGTTATGGGAACATATTCACGTTGGTTCAGGCAATTGAACAAACTTGGTCATGAGACGTTGATGTAAGTTTAGCAACGCCGCGAGTTCAAGTATATTGCGGTGGTCGATAACAAACCTTATCGTGGTCATGAGATATCGATGTAAGTTCAACAATTCCACGAGTTCAAAACTATTGCTATGGTCAACAACGTCGCGAGTTCAAGCATGTCGTAGGGTAAGCAACAAAGTTGTTTTCTAAACGTAAAGTAGTGTCTTGAGATATGAATTGCGAAAGGGACAAGATCCCCCTCAAGGTGAACTGACATTTGGGGACTCGGTTTACCTAGCAGCACCAGCTAAGGACAAGAACCTGGGAGGAAGAAGCCCTCGTGGTTTCCTGGTAACTAAATCTCCAAAAGGTAACATATGGACTTGTTGTAAGGGGATAAAGGTAGAAAGAAAGCCTCAGAAGGCAACAGGGAAGCAGAGAACTGTGGTAGAAGCTCATCCCCATGATCACAAGCTGGTGATGGACAAAGGGCAGGAAAGGGCTAGCTCAAGTGTTAACACTCAGAGCTCAAATGCTATGCAAAGGAACATGGTCCCCTCCACTAGGATGAACCAGGTGGAAGATCACATAAGCAGAAGAGGAATCAACATTGTGGGTCACAATTGCATTCGGGCCGCCTGGGAGGAGAGTACAAGGACAACGACCTGAATAGCCGAATGGCTACTGATGGACGAAGGAAGAGAAAGAATTCAGGTCGTCCCAATACTGAATCCAACATGGTGAGACAAAGCCAGGAAGATGACCTACATGAGACATCAATGTAAGTTCAACAATGCCGAGGGTTCAAAAATATTGCTATGGTAAACACTCCTCGGGTTCGACCATGTCGTGGGGTAAGCAACATAGTTTTTTAAACACCGAAAGTAGCGTCTTAAGATATGAATTACGAAAGGGACTCCCTTAAGGCGACTGTCATTTGGGGACTAGCTTTACCGAGCAACACCTGCCAAGTACAAGAACCTGAGAGGAAAAAGCCCTCTTGGTTTTCCTAGTAACTAAATTTCCAAAGGTACATATGGCTCATGGTAAGGGGATGAAGGTAGAAAGAAAGCCTCAGAAGGCGGCATGAAAGCAGAGAAGTGAGGTAGAAGGCCGTCCCCGTGATCACAAGCTGGTGATGGACAAAGGGAAGAAAAGGTCTAGCTCGAGTGCTAAGACTAAGAGCTCAGATGCTATGCAGAGGAACTTGGTCCCCTTCACTAGGATGAACCAGGATGAGGATCAACATAAGCAGAAGAGGAATCAGTAACGCGGGTCACAATGTGTCTGGCCGCCTGGAGGAGAGTCTATTTACCAAGACCTAAATAGCTGAATGGCTACTGACGGATGAAGGAAGAAAAAGGATTCAGGTCGCCCCAATACTGAATCTGACAGGTGAGACAGAGCCAGGAAGTTGACCTCCAGGATTCCGATGTGAAACTTGTAAAGGCTAACAGACACATAAGCACGATGAAACGCGTTCATTCCACGGTGATTACAAGCACCGAGAGGGAGGTGGAAACGGTGGAACCTGAGGCCCATTTCAATGCAGACTCCGATGAACTCTTATCTTGCCCGTACTCACAACCGATGCATGGATCTCCTGTGCTTCCTGATTGGACGGACTCAGAAGCCACTTTGTCAGATAAAGGGAGGATAGCCCTTTTCTGGTGCTGGGTGTTAATAAGTTTGAGCTGAAGATAGTCGGATAGAGCCCATGGTGTAGGAATCTAGTAGGCTTCTTGATGAAGGAAGAGTTCGCCGGGCTGTGACATCCCTTGAGAAGGGGATCCGCTGCGGAGATGAAGGGAAGGAAGCCTCCTAGTGAGGGGCTAGTCCAGAGAGGTGATATGAATGAGAGCATGCAGGTAGATGCATATGGGTCGAACTTGGCTAACCCGGAGATGGGGAATCAGAAGAGGGCTTTTAATATGGTGGAGATGACCAGATAGAAGACCCAACACTGAAGAGGCAATTCGCGGAGGAGAAGATTGATGCTGAAATGGTGGAGGAAGCCTGCCATAAGTGCTCCAGGAAGGTAAATGAGGCTTTTGTCCTGGAATGTGAGAGGGATTGGATCGACCCTCATATTCGAAACTGCTCTAGGTTTACTTCATTCGAATAACACGGAACTTGTCTTCCTTTCGAAAACAAGGTCTAGTCGGAGAGTAGTATCTCATAGGATGCAAGGTTTAGGATATGATATTTCTAGTGTTTCTTTGTTGACGCGCTTAATGTGTCGGGTGGTCTTTTTCTTATGTGGTTGTGTTTGTTATATAAGTTGTATTGAGACGGCTCAAGCTCACCAGCTTGAGCACTTGCAATATATATGTGAAGAAATCTAATTATCGTATGTGGTAATTGGTGATTTCAATACAATTTTTGCGGAGAATGAGAAGTATGGTGATAATCCTTGGAACCCCATCGTCCAATGGCTCTTACGGAGTTTGTGCCGAATCTGGGTCTTCATGACCCAAGTTACCAGGGTGACTAGTTCACTTGTATTAATAAGAGGATGGGTCAGGCTTGTATCCATGAGAGACTAGATCCAACCCTTTGTTCTCAGTCTTGGGTAGATCGATTCCTAGACACTCTAGTAAAACTTTCACGAATCAGGGTTCTAACCACTGAGCTTTGTTATTGTCAGACAAACCCTACATGCATAATAGTAGTCCACTCTTCCGATTTTATGTTCGTTGGGCAGATAATCCGGAGGTACGAGCTATGTTGACTTACGTGTGGAATGGACAAATTTACGGGTCCCCAATGTACAGCCTGTGGATCCGTTTAAAATGCCTTCTACGCCTCTTATATGACTGGAGTAGGGCAGACACAACAAATTCCTTGTCAAATATTAAAACCCTCCAGACAGAGATCGATCGGGTAAAACAGGTCCAACCATAAACTAGGATGAGGTGCGAAACTTGGAGACTGATCTAGTTCGACTAGTACAAGTTACACCAAAATGCCGCGACATGTTTGTATTATGATATAATTGTAATATACATTCGCTGTCCACACTGCTTAATAAATCTCTCTTGATATATCTTATTTGACAAGGGTAGTTGTAATTGCGTTCAATCGTCGGGTTTTGAAAATAATTGGGGATAAGAAATAGTATTTTACTATTATATTGGATTTATTAAAATTAAACAACAAATGAGTTGTAGTTTAATGTAGAATATGTTTACTAATAGTAGCAATGTCCTTACTTCAAATCACACAGGCTACCACTTAAATATTTTTTTTACCCATACACAAACTACTACCCGTGCTGGATATGATAAGGCTTCTAGTTTGTTACGTCATTTACTACTTGAGCTTTGGCTAACAGCTATATCATCATTTATTTCTCCAACTGTACAAACATAATCACTCCTGTACTCTTGTATATATTCCTTGATGGTTAATGTGACAAACAAGGAAAACCCAAACAATTACATGGCAATTGGCATCATAGCCTCACTTCATGAGCATAAATATCAGATATAGAATCTAAATTGATAAATAATTTTAGGAAAAATACACTTGTATAGTCAAACGCGTTTGTGCCAATAATAGCCAAATCTGGCGAAATACCACTTATAGCTACTTTCGTCCAATTCTTTAATGCTGTTAACGTTAAGTTTGACTGAGCAAACGGAGCGGCTTACATGGCTAGCACTTATTTCCCTTTTTATTTCTACTTGTCCACGTGGATTATAATTAATTAAAAAAAAAAACGAGCAAAAAATCAAAACCCCTCATTTGACCCACCCACCTTTTCCTCTGTTATTGTCTTCTTCGAACACACACCTTTTTTCCCATATGAGAAAGACGAAGGCGACCAAGTCGACGATCTACCTCCGACGACCCTCGTACCCCCTGCTATTCCTTCCTCCACCATCAATATACTCCCCTCCTCCAATCCCGATTTTCCTCCATTCATCGATCTTACCCTATCGCCTCCTTCCTCCACAAAGACATACATGCATCCGATGGGTTGACCAACCTGTGGCAAGGTTTTGCTGAGTCCTCTGAAGCTTCTATGCTGCTGACGAACGCACAATCAACCCATAGCAGACGTGAGGGTACTTCTTCTTAGAAACCCTAATCGCACTTCAAAGGTGGATTTGTGTTGTCCCTCGTGTGTCAAGACTGGTAAGGAAACTTTCTCGGTTCATTATTGTGGCTGTGGATTACGGGCGGAAGGTTCTTATAGATTCTTCCTTCTCTTCCTTTTTTGGTTGGTAGCGAGCTGCAAATACAAGAAAGCAACATGACAGAAGAATCTCGGGACCACTAGATTAATCCTTTAAGTTTGACCATATATCTGACGGTGAGTGTATCGATCTACGGTGAGTTTGCCCCTATGGTTGCGAAAACCCTAGAATTGAATAATGTTAATCGTTGTTATTTTCCATTAGTTTGGTAGTGATTAAAATACTGTTTACTTTGTATAATCATGTGGTTAGTGGTGATTAAAAAACATGTTAAATGCTTTTGACAGATGGCCGATTCTTGGGACGAAGCATTTGGGGAGAATGATCCACAGGTTGTGGTGGATTCCGTTGTTTCCTTAGTTGCAGAAGATGGGGTTGAGGCCTTTGTTGCTCGAGACATATATCGTATACAACTCAGATGATGCAGAGATCTGACGACGAATACCACGAAGCAAGGGCAAATCTGCAAGCTTATGGGGACATGAAGAAAAGGAAGGTGAAGACGCGGATTGATGGCCATGGGAAGGAGGTCGAGCAGCTTGATGATTTTGAAGAAGAGGAATCCGATGATGAAGATTTCGAAGATGATGAGTTGGCTACTGAGGGAGAAACTCCTGTTTCTTCTCAAGCTGAGGAAGATGTCCAGGTTGATGAGGCACCTCCAGTCCAGGAAGCATGGGGTCAAAACTCAAACCATTCGACTTACAGGCTCTCCGAAGAGTCAAACCATATGCGACCTAACCTGTCTGACTCGGATGGTAGGGACATATTCGATGATGCACCGCAATATGATCCGGGTTGTGACCAAAAGGTTCTCCAATTCGTGCATCAGATGAAGTTTTATAGTCCGGAGGAATTCAAGGCCGTTGTGGTCAGTCGCTCTGTAGCTGTCGAGGCTTGTCTGAGACGGGTTAGGAGTAATACAGAGAGGAGGGAGGTTAGATGCAAGGACAAGAATGGCAAATGGAGATGTTATGCTTGCTGGTTCTGGCAGAATCAGAGCTTCATGGTGAGGAGGGCTTGTTTGCAACATTCTTGTTCAAGACAGCTTCGTGTCAACCAAGTTATTGCACACTGGATTGCGAGCGATATGCTCGAAAGGTTCAGAATTAGTCCTGAGTGGCCTCCCCATCCAATTATGACCGAGGTTAAGCTAAGCACAATATGGAAGTGAAGAGAAGAACTTGTTATAGAGCCAAGGTCTGCGCTATCAAGCGAGAACATCGAAGGAAGTTTAAACTTGAGGTTGAACCGCACCCTACACAAGACAAGGTGTACTTCTAGCAAATATACATAGGATTTTAGAGCTTAAGGGATGGATTTCTTGAATCATGTCGTCCAATGTTTAGATTGGACGGGTGTTTCTTGAAGGGAGAAGTTAAAGGCATGCTACTTACCGCTGTCAGGAAGGATAGCAACAACCAAATGTTCTCAATTGCTTGACCGGTTGTAGAGGGAGAAAACTCAAACTCCTGGAAGTGGTTTGTCAACACCTTAGGTTAGGACTTGCATCTACACGATGGCAGGGGATGGTCTGTTATCTTGGACTAGCAAAAGGTATGTTTTTATATACATATACCTAGTAGTAAAAGAGGATGAAAATGATATGTTAATCTGCGTGGTAGTTCAGTAATGTAGTTTTAGGGGATTTCCATTGATGATGGTCATGAATGTCTTCAACTAATGATTAAGTCATAAAAATAATAAATGGCTGGCAAGGGCAACTTTTCTTGTCTAGTCTGATGGTTAGTGAACAATAGACAACAGTAACCTACTCTGGACGAAACAACCAACTTTGTACATAACTTCGTTTACTTGTTTTTTTTTTTACTGTTTTCTGATCATGATTATGAATGTCCTCAACTGATGTTTTTATATACATCTATAAGTAAATGTCTTTATTGGTTGCTTAGATTAATGTTTGCATTACCTTGAAGTGGTTAGTAGAAGCCATTTATGAGCTGTTTCCCGAGGCCGAGCATAGAAAATGCGCAAGACACGTGTATGCAAAATGGAAAGTGAGAAACAAGACCGATTGTGTTCGAAAATTGTTATGGAAGGCAGTATACGCCTGTAATGAGGTGGACTAGAGGAAGGCTACTTCTGACATTGAAGAAATTGAAGGTCGGGAACATGATACCACACCCTTTACAGAGTTCATGAATGCAGAACCTAGGTCGTTTTGGTGAGCTTACTTGTCTCCTCTACCCAAGTGTATTTAAGTTGAGTCAAATATTTGTGAAACTTTTTTTAATAAGGGTGATGGAAATGCCTTGAAACGAAAAAGAGGGTACAAAGAAACAAAAAAGAAAAACGTAATGGCGAAGGTTCACAAGAGCGGAACCGAACACCACTACCCAAGAAAAACAGAAAAACAAGGCACGATTCAGTGGACCGAGCCACTTCTATCGTGGACAAAACAAACTGAAAACCACTGGTAGATAAACCGAGGCTTGATGGATCGAGCCATCCCTGCCTTCAAAAAGAACAAACAAAGACTGAAAGCAAAAGACCAAAACAGAACAAAGAAACAACACTGACAACAAGGTCAGGCAATTACAAACCGAACTTCTCAAGTGTCCACCTAGATCTCTTGATCGAGCGACCACTGCAATGCCGATAACTTATCTCCAAGCCATTGACAGACATGATCCTTTTGAACCTTGTTATGAGCCACACTCCAATCTGCTACGGATCTAAGTGCTCTCAGTGATAGTGCAGTAGCAGTGGTCTTCTTATAGTGGAAGATCCGCTGGTTTCTGTCAAGCCAGGTCAGCCACCAGACGGACTGTAACACACAATAAATAAACTAACCATTGATGTCGCCAGGTGTATCGTAGTTCCATCTATCAATGGTGGAGATAACGTCTCCACTTGGTGTGTTGATATTACCATGAACACGATTCATTTTGTTCCAGATAGCCTTGCTGAAGTCACAATCAACAAATAAATGATCCACTATTTCATCCTTCTTGTAACAGAGTTCGCACCGATTGGCAAGTGACCAACCTCTCTTCTTGATATTGTCGTGTGTGAGAATTTTCTTGTGCGACACAAGCCAAATGAAAGCGTTAACTTTGGTGGGGATGACATGTCTCCAAACAGATGAGGTTGGGAATTGAGTTGCGCCCGGAAATCGCTCACCAGCAAGAGACCTGTACAAAGAGTGAACAGAGAAAGAGTTGTCCGACTTGGGAGACCAGACCATACGGCAAGGTCCATTGTTTACCCCGTTAGTACCAACACCATTCAAGAGTTATAACAATCAAATCCTCTCTCTCTCTCAGCCCCCCTCTCAAGTCAACAGATAAAGGAATATCCTAGAAAGGGTTCTCACCAAGGCAGAGTTTGATGTCAGAAACCCAGGCAACATTTCTGGTGGTGAAGCAGCAACGCGGGGGAAAGAGTCAGCCAATGTAACTTCAGGTATCCAACGATCGTGCCAAAAAGAGATCCAAGATCCGCTTCCTAGATCAATATTAGCAAACTTCCAAAAATTTGCGTAGTTCTTAGAGACGTTCTCCCATACGGAGCTTTAGAAACCATTGGTGCATTTACCTGTTTGCCAAGAAGAGAATTCATAGGGGTATTTGATATTAATTAGAGATCGCCACCAACTATCTCTCTCTGTGGCAAAATGCCAAAGCCATTTGCACAACATAGCTTGATTGAAGCTAGCAAGATCAATAATACTAAGGCCACCATTTTTTTTGGGTGCTTTACAGAGGTCCCTGACCAAAGGATATTTTCTTGCGTAACCTGGCCCACTCCAAATGAATTTACGTTGAATCATTTCCATCCTTTTCACTGCGGTGGCGAGAGCTTTAAGCAGTGAAAAGAAGTAAGTCGGTTGGCGAGAGACAATAGACTTATTTAGGATCCGCCTACCATCGAAGGACAGTTTCCAACCTTCCAATCGCTGCTGGTATTTATCACAGATGGGATTCCAAACATAGGTGGAGTTTGGTTTGGCACCCAAGGGAAACCGAGGTATTTGGAGGGTTCACTGCTCCAATTGCAACAGAAAACTACAACCAAGAACTCTGGATTATGCACATCCCCCACTGTAAATATGATCGATTTCTCCAGATTAATTTTTAAGCTAGTAACAACTTGAAAACAGACCAGGGTGGCTAAAACGTTCAACATTTGCTCATAGGAGGCTTCACAAAAAATCAATGTATCGTCGGCAAACAATAGATGGTTACTTCACCTTGGATGGTGATTTCATCCATAAAGAAACCTTTAATCTTGTCGCTATCTCTGAGCTTGGAAATCATGAATGAGAGGATGTCCATGACCAAGACAAACAAACCAGAAGACAACATGTTCCCCTGACTGAGACCCTTAGGGGCTGATAAATATCCTTTAGATTTCCCATTGATCATCCATATATCATTGGAGAGCAAATAGCCCCACAAATCCATTTATGTCACAATTGAGGGAACCCAATTCGATCGAGAACATTGAAGAGGCAATCCCAAGTTACATTGTCAAAGGCTTTTTTCGAGGTCTAACTTGAGCATAAGCCCCAGTTTTATGCTTTATTGCCGGCTGTCCACTAATTCAAAAGCGATGAGCCCAACATAAGCAATCTGCCTTCCCTTGACCGAAGCTTGCTGGTTATGAGTAACAATTTGAGGTAGGGCCACACTCAGTCTGTGAGCCAGAACCTTGCTAAAGAATTTATTGATAATTCCCAAGAGGCTAATAGGCCGAAGATCATACACAACCTAGCTGGTGATGACCGCACCCACTTCACACAGTCTCAAACTCTATCCATAGCTCCTCCAATCACTTTCAATCCATCCCGCACCACCAAATTAATGATGTGTGTGACTCACCGAAACTGCAGATACTTCCCGTCCATCAAATCACACCCCCACTCCTTTAACTTCGTTCTCATGCAATCACTCACAATATCATTTGAAGTTGCATTGTCCATGGTCATGTAGAACATATTCTTCACCTTCCATTCTTCAAGAATTTCTGCAAGCTTCACTGCAATATCCTTTCCCGTATGACTTGTGATGGGAACAAAGGAGAGAAACTTCATCTGCAACTTTCAATCAACCCCAAGAAAGTGAGCAGTCACACACATGTAATTTTTGTTGTTATCAGATGTCCATGTATATGTGGTGATTGAAACTCTGCCGTTGCTCTTTGATTTTAAAAACTCTATCAAAAGTATTTTCTTCTCCAAAAAGATATGAAAGCAATCATCTCTTATACCTCTCCTCCCAGGTTTTTTAAATAGTGCCTGAACAACTTGCATAAACTGCTTAAACCCTTCTCTTTCCACAAAGCGAAAAGACAACTCATCCATAATGACCATCATGGCTAAGGCATATCTAGATTTTGCTTGATCAAACTTCCATTAAGCACTTACTTGACTTTGACTACCATATGCGGCCTGGAAGTTCAGAACAGTCTGATCTCTGGATGCTGCAACCTTAGACAAACATGATCTCCGATGGTTATTCATTGCAGAAGTGCCGTTCTTGGAAGGATGTGCTTTGATTTTAGTATCACAATGCCTACACTCTCCCATCGGATACTCATCAACCGCCACCTTTGTAAATTCCTTCCAATAATCAGTAGTACCGTTTGTCTCCAACCATTTCTCTATATTGAAGTTATCGCCTTAAACTTTATCTTAATCTGGATTGGCCGTTTCTACTGAAGGAGTCTCAGAAGCAGGTGTACTTCCACTATCGGCATGGGCGGGAGTCGATGCAATTGATGCCGACGCCGACGGTTCAGCAGATTGAACGGGCCAACTCCCTGAACGTCCACCACGACCCCGATTCTGAGCAGGAGGGGCTGAGGCACCCGCGCCACGACGACCTCGAAGAGCCAGAGCCAGAGGTCTCCCACCACGAGAAGCAGTCTCAGCTGAAGGTGCACCTCGTCTGCCACGTCCACCACGCGGAGCCGGATGTCTCACCCTACAACAACGGTTACAAAAAATTAAAAATTGAAAAAAATATTCACAAATTCTAACAAATAACAACTATCAAGCATCATCAAAATCATCATCATCATCATTCATCAATCAAAATCATCATTCATCATCACTAAACCTTTATAACTTATTAACTTATAAGCAGGTAAACATCATATTTCTGTGGTTGTTCATCATCATCACCATTCACCAATCATCATCATTAATCATTCAAAATCATCATCGTTCCACCAAGATCATCATTCTTCATTCATAAATCAATCATTAAAACTCTAAATCATCATTCTAAATTTTAAATTCTAATAAACTTACGTAATATGAGTCAACACTCAAGGAGAAGTCGAGCAGGAGGGCTTGCCGCCGTCGGGGGAGGGATGAGCGACTTCTTCGCGAAGCCGGCAGAAGGAGGCGGAGGGAGATGGCGTTCGCGCGACTTGGTGGCGGCAGGAGACGGCATGCGGCGCGGCGGGTGGAGGCCTAGAGGGGCAGCGCGTCGCGCGATTGGAGGCTGCCTGCGTGTCGCGATGGTTGGAGGCGGAGAGAGACGACGGGGTGGCTGGAGGAGGGGCGACGAAGGTGGCCGGTGAACTGGTGAAGGGTGGCGACGGCGAGGGTGACCGTGGGCCATGGTTGCGCGAGAAAGGGGTGGGGTGGGGGGTGGCTGCTTGGGGAGTCGGGAATGGGATCTGGTATTAGGGTTTGGGGGCTGGGGTTGTTTTGGTCATGATCATTTTTGGAGGGGTCGGTTTGGGCGGGGATGCGGGGTCATTTTGGAGTAAAGGGGAATAGGTTAGTTAGCCGGTTAACCGCCGGCTTCTGACCACGGTTAATCGGCTAGCCGACACTTGGAGATGATTTTCGGTTAGCCAAAAATCGGTCGGTGCGGTCAAAACCGTTCGGTTAATTGCAAATCAAAAACCGTTTTGCCAGCCCTACCCAAATGTTGATTCACCCGAAATGATTATCCACTAGCCAACCTCTTTGATACTTGTGACTTTGGGGGTCGTTCTCATGTTAGGAGCTTATTTCTTGTGAGCTTAATGGTGTTTGTTACACCTCGCTCTTTCCAAAAGTCAAAATTCCTATTATGCCCTTGATGTAATTTGTCAAGCTTCACCGTAATATTGATGCAGATTTAAAAGGTGAACTATCGGTTCGAACAATGTCGAATTTAGTTATAAATTGAGAAAGTTACGAACGTAATTGGCTATCGTGTCAAAACCCAAACAACCGATTGGGCTGGCAGCTTAGTGCAATGAAGAGAGATTGGCCGAGTGGAACTAGTTCACTTCTGTTGGGCAGCCAATTGGTGTAGTAAAATGGGCTTAAGACAGTGATGAGATTTAGAGTAAGGGGCCTTGGCTCGCTGAGGTGGAAGGGATCGGTTTGGGCTGTGATGAAGGAAAGAAGAAGTGAGGGAATTGGGCTGGCGGCCCGAGCTAAGAGAAGCAAAGAAAGAGTTGGCTCACGGCCCAGAGGAAAGAAGAAAGAAGAAGGGCTTAAGCTCGTTAGAAGAAGAGGAGAATAGGGGTCGTTGGCAGGGATGTCGGTCGAGAAGAAGAAAGGAAACAGAGTAGCAACAAAAGATGAACGGAAGCAGGGGTGGTACCGTGAGCTGGGTATAACAGAAATGGCGGTTTCGGGGATTTTAATTAGAATTTTAAAGGCCGAGTAATTGACGGTTGTGAGTCGATTGTGATTAATTTTTGGGAGTAGATTTTTGTAAGAAGAGGGATTGAAAACAATAACGAAAGAACAGGGGAGAAATTGAAATTTCGAAGCTCAATATGTTTTCGATAAGTAGCAGAGCCGGGAGAACTCAGGAGGGGGAGAGAGAGAGGCGTGGTCAGCCTTCGACCGGGAGGAAGAGAGAGAGAAAGGTTGAATTGCGACCCAAGAGAGCAAGGAGCTCGGCGGTACGATGGCGACCGAGGC
Organism: Linum tenue; assembly: GCA_946122785.1. NCBI lineage: Eukaryota > Viridiplantae > Streptophyta > Magnoliopsida > Malpighiales > Linaceae > Linum > Linum tenue. The sequence goes on along the minus strand of CAMGYJ010000011.1, from coordinate 8,638,815 downwards.
AAGGGCCGTCGTTGACTCCGACGGCAGTTGAACGAGGGACGAGATGAAAACAACATTGAGGCTGCGCGGCTATCCTCCCAAACGACCGCGAATCTGGGCTGTTCAGAGTTGGCCACCAAATTGTGGCAGGAGAGGAGCCGCCGGAGAGAACGACAGCAGTGTTTCAACGGTGGCGATCGCCGGAGCGCGGCTGTCCGAGGAAGCACAAGAAGAGCCGGAGGAGTGCACTGACGAGGGGATTGAGTGAGGGAACGTCAACGATGGCCACAAACAGGGAAACTTGGTCGGCGACGATATAGAGGTGTGGTGTTTCTCCCATTTCCTTGGAGTCCAATGGCGGTGTTTTATAAATTTGATTAATAGTGAAGGGTAATTGGGTCCTTTTAGCATGTTAGGATGATTTTGGAGCAATAAGGAAGTTTAGGCACCAATAGGAAATTTATCATTCTGGGTAGCGAATCGTAAGCACAACTGATGGGGGAGCAAATTGAAATATGTGATTTGGGACTTAATTGTAAAATTCAGGAAGTTAAATTTCCCTAGATGGCCGAATTGTACAATACTAGAAGTTTGGGCCGAATTGGTAAAACGCAAGAAATTCGGGTCCATTCGGTAATTTACCATTTTAGGGCTAAAAGGTAATTTTCCAGAATTGTTGGTGAATCCTAGGAAAGGTTATATGGGGGAATTTGAGAGTGAAATTAAGCAAATTGGAGGTCGTTTGGCTAGTGACGCTTAGAGAGAAGGGAATGAACCCTAGAGGGCCGAATAGTACAATACTGGAAGTTTGGGCCGAATTAGTCAAATGCAAGAAATTTGGGTACCATTCGGTAATTGACCATTTTAGGGCTAAAAGGTAATTTTCTAGAATTGTTTGGGAATCCTAGGAAGGGTTAAATGGGGGAATTTGGGAGTGAAATTAAGCAAATTGGAGGTCGTTTGGCTAGTGACGCTTAGAGAGAAGGGAATTAAGTTTTCGTTTAAATGTTTAATAGGAAGAAAAAAAGGAGGTAAATGCGAGGAGTTTGAGCGTGGGATCTCTGACGATGACGTGGATTCACCGGCAGTGAAGAGGGGTCGTGTTGATCGATCGAGGTAGGAAAATGAGGTGAGTTTAAATGTGGTAAAATATCTGTCGAGGTCTTTTAGTTTATGTCTTTTAATTTAGTTATGTTTGTTATTTATGAGTTTGCGCGATCATGTGTGTGTGGCATCCCACCGCCTACTTAAGGTGGAGGCACGTGTTGTGCTATGTATATGATGTATGTTTGTACGTAAGATGAACCCCCAGGCGGTTGGGCCACTACTGGACGCGGTAGATGGTCGGATCACTGATGGACGGCGATACGTAACGCAACAGTTGATCGAGGATATTGGTCACTTATGGACGATGATACGTAACGCATTACCATTTCCTTGAGGATAGGGACATCGGACAGCGATACGTAACGCGGTGGTCCCTAGTATTTATATGTATGAGTTAGGGATAGAAGTAGATAGTTTCTATAAGATAATGTTAGGAGTAAAGATATTCCATAAGCTGTTGAGTTAATGTTGAAATGAGTTATTAAGGATGAAGGCGAGAACGACTTTCATCTAAGAAAAGGGAAACGCTAATAACGTGTTTTAGTAAGGAGGTTGCTTAGGCAAAGATCTTAGAAGTAACGACGAGACTGACCCCTTCTCACTCACTAGGTTCAGGAAGGGTTAGAGGAGATGGATTCCGAAAAGTAGGACGAGGCGAGCAGTCGTGCGAGTACTGATGAGATGTCAAAGAGCTCGGTGAAAAGTTAGAGATAAGAGATTATAGTTATTATATGTTTATGACTACGAGTATATGTACTAGGGATTCAAAGATTGATGGTTTAAGTTATTTTAAGCATTTGGATTGTGGGTTCCCATGTGTTAGGGCTTTTTATTTGAGATTTTTGAACAGTGTCATTTGAGGATTATTGAATTAATTTTTAATTTTTGATTTGGGTTGCTCAGGAGTAAACCAGTTTTTTGTTTAAATTCTGGTTTGGTTTTTGGAAAAGGTCGGGTTGTTTTAGTGTTGACGGAACGACCCCTCTTTATGTCTATACGTGAGTCACTGTTGTGTCATGGAGCTCTCGTTTTTTAGTTCCATTGAGGTTCTACATAGGAGGATTTTGTGCGGTTCTTGCTAGCAACGAAAGTGAAAGGAAGAGTAGTGTTGGATTGAGTTCTTAAAAAAAGAGCATTGGTCGTTAAAGGTAATGTGGAAAGTGTTTTTCTATCCAGTACCCTGATGACTCGATATTTGCACATGTTTTCCCCTGTGTTTCTTGATCGTTTGAGCTTTAATTATCACATCTTTGGCCTATTTTACGCTAGGTTGTGTTCCTTTGTCATATTTCAGGTCCTAGCACATAAAGTGAAGCATAGGCGCAAAGTTCAAGTCAATCAGAGATCAATTGACGATTCGGGAGAAGAAACTCGGGTATGACCTGAAGAAGAATGGATTTCTACCTCACTTCATGAACAAAGAATCATGCAAGCTTGTTATGAAATGAAAGAGGACGAAACTACGAGCGTCTGGGATCAAACGGCGACTGATTCGGAGTCCGGACGAGGGAGAAACGAAGCATTGAACAGGCTCGGCAGTGAAAACACGGGCAGTAGGCCTTCAGAACACGGCCGTGTTCTGTGACCGTGTTTTTACTGCCGAGAGCTGATTTGAGTTTGGCCAACTCGAGCTGAAAACACGGGCGGGCTGAGGCAAAGCACGGCCGTGCCCTCGGCCGTGCTTTGGCCACTGATGCCCTTTTTAAGCAGATTTCAGCCGAAACAGAGGGGGAGAGCTGGGTTTTGGATCCCAAACACCCTAGGGACGAACCAAAGAGAGAGAGAGCGATTTGAGGGCATTCTTGGAGTGGAATTGGAGGATTTCTTCGCCTTGGAAGCTCGAGGAACAAGCCCGGACTTGAAGACTGATCATCTAAAGATTCTTACTGCAGTCTCTCTCTTCTCTATGGAGTAACTTCCCTTCACTTAGGTTTTGAGGAACCCTAGCTATGTCTGTTTGATTGGATGATTGTATGAGTACTTTGACTTGATAATCTTGAGTTCATATTCAATCTATGCATGTTTTCATGATTCAATTCTGCTTTAGTCGAGATTATTGATTCTGCTTTGATCCTATGAGAGCGAATACCTGATTAGGTCAATAGAGCACCATAGATTGATAGTATTGGATCGATTGCTTTAGTCGAGGGTTGATTCACTGCTTTGTATCGATTGAGAACCTCTTTCGATAGAGGGAGTCTAGTTCAGAACGCCTTGATCGGTTGTTCTAGAGAAGGATACGTCCCTCTAGGCAATTGACTCAAGAGGGCCTTGTTCCTTTAGTCGAGACTCAAGGTCTAGTCAAGGATTCTCCGCATTGTGAATGAAAGTGAAACAGGTAAGAGATCACGGAGACTCAAGGCCTTGTTCGATTATGTATGCGTGTCAATGGTTGGCTGTTTGTGTGCTTGGAGCCTAGTCCACTGCCCAAATTTCGATTTGAGGGCTCCAAGTACGTGTTTCCTTGCAAATTGCCTGCTCAGTATGCTTTGAATTGACAGTCTCTATAGTAATGTGCAACCTAGGGAGGTAGTGTAGCACTATGGAGGATGTTGAAGTATAAGATTTTTCCTATCTAGCTCTTTGCTGTGTCAGTTGATTTTGTGAATTAGTGGAGCTAGGACCGTTGAATTCATGTGGTAATGGTGACTCTATGTGGATTGTGTTTTGGACTCGTGTATCGAACAGGGTGCTCATATGGCAAATGAAAAGCAGTTGGTCCTCCATGTCGAAATCATCAAAAATCTTAAACATGGGGTAAGCCCAACGTGTGTGGCACCGTTCATTGCACAAAATCGGGTTTTGGAAGAGATTTTAGTGATCCTTAGTGGGGTACTCCTACAAGGTGAAGCTAAGCTGTCTCTAGTACAAGTAAAACTTCCACCCGTTGAACGGTTTGCCTACTCGAGGATGTGTTTTTAAGGGCACGGATAGAGCTTCCGACCCCCCTTAATTTCATTGACCCTCCACACGAGTTGAGGAAAAGGAGTTAAAAGAAGTACTCTGGCGAGCGCCAGATGTACAGAAATTGCTCTTGCTCGACTAATAAGGGTCGACCGTGCAAAAGACTGCAGTTGGAACCCCCGCCAAGTGAATAAAAATGAAAAAAAAAAGTAAGTAAAATGAAAGTGAAAAAGGGGTTCCAACGGTGAAATGAAATGAAAGAGCACCCCGGTACAACGAGTCCTTGGTTGTGAATGGTGTGAGTCCCTTTATCCATGAACTGATTGTCTTACTTCTACTTCTTCTCATGATCCTGGCTTGAGTCTTGTACTCGCATTGAGAGAGATAGGGAACGTCTTAGAAGACCAGTTGACCTCGTAAGCTGCTATATGATCTAGGAAATCCTCTACCGACGATCGGGGTTGTTTGTTGCTATAGAGGTCTGGAGAGCTGCATTGGTTTGAGTTAGGTTTGCTTGGGGACAAGCAAACGGTTAAGTGTGGGGGGATTTGATGACTCGATATTTGCACATGTTTTCCCCTGTGTTTCTTGATCGTTTGAGCTTTAATTATCACATCTTTGGCCTATTTTACGCTAGGTTGTGTTCCTTTGTCATATTTCAGGTCCTAGCACATAAAGTGAAGCATAGGCGCAAAGTTCAAGTCAATCAGAGATCAATTGACGATTCGGGAGAAGAAACTCGGGTATGACCTGAAGAAGAATGGATTTCTACCTCACTTCATGAACAAAGAATCATGCAAGCTTGTTATGAAATGAAAGAGGACGAGACTACGAGCGTCTGGGATCAAACGGCGACTGATTCGGAGTCCGGACGAGGGAGAAACGAAGCATTGAACAGGCTCGGCAGTGAAAACACGGGCAGTAGGCCTTCAGAACACGGCCGTGTTCTGTGACCGTGTTTTTACTGCCGAGAGCTGATTTGAGTTTGGCCAACTCGAGCTGAAAACACGGGCGGGCTGAGGCAAAGCACGGCCGTGCCCTCGGCCGTGCTTTGGCCACTGATGCCCTTTTTAAGCAGATTTCAGCCGAAACAGAGGGGGAGAGCTGGGTTTTGGATCCCAAACACCCTAGGGACGAACCAAAGAGAGAGAGAGCGATTTGAGGGCAATCTTGGAGTGGAATTGGAGGATTTCTTCGCCTTGGAAGCTCGAGGAACAAGCCCGGACTTGAAGACTGATCATCTAAAGATTCTTACTGCAGTCTCTCTCTTCTCTATGGAGTAACTTCCCTTCACTTAGGTTTTGAGGAACCCTAGCTATGTCTGTTTGATTGGATGATTGTATGAGTACTTTGACTTGATAATCTTGAGTTCATATTCAATCTATGCATGTTTTCATGATTCAATTCTGCTTTAGTCGAGATTATTGATTCTGCTTTGATCCTATGAGAGCGAATACCTGATTAGGTCAATAGAGCACCATAGATTGATAGTATTGGATCGATTGCTTTAGTCGAGGGTTGATTCACTGCTTTGTATCGATTGAGAACCTCTTTCGATAGAGGGAGTCTAGTTCAGAACGCCTAAATATTACTAATACTGGAAAACGTAAATAGTGAACAAAGTTGTTAAAATACACGATAATTCAGCCGATAGATTAATAATGCCATACTAGTAAAAAATTGAACATTGACTTTGAAAATATTGCTAATGGATGAAGAAACATTAATAATAAACAACAATTGATAATACTACACGTTAATTTAACATACAGATTAATTATAGCACATGCTTAATAATGAGAAGGGCCATTATCAAATCATGAACGATGGTTGATAGTGCCACGTTAAATTTTAATAATGTGTAAAGAAACATTAATAATAATCACATATTAATAATAACACACGTTATCTCAGCCGACAGATCAATAATAACACGCTAAAAAAATGATAATAATGTCGAAAATATTACTAATGCTGAAAAATGCTGAAAAATATTACTAATGAACAAGATTGTTAATACTACACGATAATTCAGTCGACAAATTAGTAATCACATACTAGTAAAAAATTGAACATGACTTTGAAAATATTATTACTAATAGATGTAGAAACGTTAATAATAAACAATGATTGATAATACTACACGTTAGTTCAGCAGACAGATTAATAATTGCACACTCTTAATAATGAGACGGGCCATTATCAAATCATGCATGATTGACAATAGCACTTCAAAATATTACAAATTATTATGAACTAAATTGATAATAACGGTATTAGTAAATAAGTGTAGATTACCAACAAATTCATAAAAAGACCATAATAAAATTAATAACGCAACATAGCATAATTGAAAAATGAAAACCCTATAAGACAACATTCACAATACGACAAACATTGACTATTGGGCGGGTAAAATCTACCCACCGTTTGGTACAATTGATAATATTGAAGATCACGAATCTTTATTAATTCCCTTGCATAACTGATACATATATAACACATAAAACTCACTCACGATGCAGTACACACACTGATCTAGTACAAATAATAGCCATCGATCCATACAAGGAATTTTTATTGAAAGAAGAAGAGAAAGTAAGCGATCAAACTTAGCAGATACATAGTGATTCATTAATTAATGAATTATCAGTATATGGAATAAAGCAGAAAGGAAACCACGAGCACCATGGTCCCAAGCACCTGCTCGCTCGGAGATGTTTTGCTAGGAGACCAACCAGAGAAAGGTAGCTAAGGGCGATGGAGGTAGCTGGCGGCCGTTGAGGGAGCTAGGGAGCGCTGACGTTACGGGCCGATGACGGGAACTGCGAAGCGACGCCGCTGCTAAGCGAGAGAAGGTTGTTGTCGCTGTAGAGGTCACCTGGGAGGAGAACGACGGGCGGAGAACCTTGCTAGGAGCCGAAGAGACCGGCGGAGAACCTTGCTTGACGGAAACTTTCAGAGAAAACCGTTCCGCTAGAAGGAAGAGAATAAGACGTCGGTTAAGAGATTAATAGAGTTAATTATTTTAGTTTTTATATTACTTACAATTCACTAAATACCCTTATTAATTAATTAACCTACAATTCCTTATTAGAGATCAGGTGGATTAAAAAAATTGTGGAGAGACGCTCTCGCCTCTTTCCTCTGCTACTGCCGTCTGCTAGACCGTCTTCTTCTCATGGCAGGGAAGGAGATTCTCGATGCTAGTCTGCATAATCAAATTCCAAAGGGACGAGGACAGGAATCCCTCTCCCCATATCAACAGGGGTGGAGTGCAGATTGTTCGTCAAATGATCAAGAAAGGATCCCCTCCTCTTCCCCCAGTCGATCCAAACCTGGGATTGGGTCTTGGTATTCTAGCCGACGGGAAGAGCTCCGACCCCGAAGTAGGGGGGAAAAACGAAAGTTTGTGGATAATGTGGTGGAGTGTGATATAAACTATTCCTTAACTAAGAAAAGTTGATGTGTTTTGCTCAAGAAAGGGTGGTGATTTAAGCTCCCTTCATCGGACGAGCTATATTATATGGTTAGTGACCATATTCCACCGTGCCGCCATGAATTTGCTCCTCTCAAGGAGGCTGCTATTACGACACCACCTTTTCCGACGGATTGCCACTCCCACGAGGGAGCAAGGGACAAATCCAAAACCCTAGGACAACGTAGGGAGGAGTGTCGATTTCTTTGGCCCTGGGTTCCCATCATTACGGCCGGTAGGGTTATTGTGTCGTCCCTGACCAGCGGGAACAATCACGATGGAGCATCAGTGATCGACGGGGCCATACACGGTGGAGCAGCAGTATTTTGGATTTTTCGAGGATTCGGGCGCCGAATTTCACCGCTTGGAATGGGGGGAAATCTCCCCGTAATATCCGCCGGTGCAACAAGAACCCGGCTATGATTTTTAAAAGATGAATATATTCAAGAGTTCGGTTGGTGGTGGGGATATGGAACGGCTGATCCCTTATCCAACCCTCTCGATGTCGTATCGCTAAGGGAATCCTAGTGGAAAGAGACCTGATTGGGATGGCTAACTTTGTTGACCCTCTCTATATATTCTCCCCTACTCGTCTCGTCTCTATACCTTTGACATATAGCGAGCGGAGTAAGGTGACAGAGAGCTGTGCGAGCACCGGTGGTCAGCCTCCCAACTCAGGTATTTCCCCTCTCCCAGATTTTCTACCTCCCTCTCCGGATGTTTGCTTCTCTGCTATAGCGACCCAGTAGCATGAAAACTCTAACCCTAACACGTGCGACCTGCTGGGTTTAGAGCAAAGGCCACAGATATCTATGCTTATGGAAGTTTCTCCCCCCTCTCTTTGTAGGACACTATGCCTTCGCACGTGGGTGAGGATCAAGTGGTGCAATTTTTCCTTGATGAAGTCCAGTCAGCCAAAGTTTGTAGCTCTCATACGCTGCTTGGTCGCATCTTCACTACGGCTCGCGTCACAACTACTGAATTAAGAGAGTCGGTGAACTCTCCATGGCAATGCAAGGGGAGGATCAAAGTGTTGCAAGCCAAACATGGCTTATTTAAGTTCGTCCTCCCCAATGAAGAATCCAAAATTTGGGTTTTGAAAAGAACTCCCTGGGTGGTGAATGATAAAATCATCCATCTAAGGACATGGGCGCCGTCCGTCACACGACAGACGTATGAGGAGCTAGCGGTGGCCCCCTTCCGGGTGCAACTATGGGACGTGAATGATGATTGATGCACGACAAAATTTGGCATGAAGGTTGCGGATCCCACCATTGGCCAAGTGATTGAGGCAGGTGTTTATTCTTTCCAGGACACAGGGAAATATTTCATCAAGGTGAAAGCGATGATTGATTTCTCCCGACCCCTGCGATCACAATTGATGGTTGCTAGTGAGGAAACGGGATGTTTTTGGGTGCGATTAAAATATGAGCATCTCCCAATCTTTTGTTTCCATTGCGGGCGGGTGGGACATTTTCAACGAGAATGTGCTTTGGACCCCCCCCCCCCAACTCGCAAGGAACGATTTGGTCCGCATATGATGACTAAGAAGCTGGGAACAATGGTCTATGATGCGGACGATATCACCATTACTTTCCATGGGATGACAAAAACTGTATGGGTTAACAATAATATTCAAGGCCCTTGAAACCATCCCAAGCTAACTCGGAGAGAGGGGAAAACGAGGAGGGCAGACGTGGTAAGTGATGGTTTGGGCCACCATGGACATTCCCATGATTCGGTAGCGGGTGAGCAGTTGATATTTCTCCTATGGCACGAGAAAATCAGACCTAAGCAAGGCAAAACCCTAGGGTATTTGCCATCTCTCGCTCATCCAAAATGAATTTGGGTCCGGGCATGCAACGTCGAGCAAAGGGTAAGGAGAAACTTGGGTCAGTTCGTGCTTCATTTGACCCAAAAGAAGCTCGAAAGTCAACGAAGATGGCTACAAAGGCTGGGCGAGGCGGTACAGTGGACAGCCAAGGGACAAGGGAATGCTCTCAGGGGAACGAACTTGGAAACCCTCCCCACGCAGAGACTACCCTTGGTCCCAAACAGGAAGCAGGCCTTCTTCCTTCTGATTCTCGAAAGAGGCGGCTGCTGCTGGAGGAAGAATCGGAGGATGAGATGATGCTGTTATTTGCCTCCCTCAGTGGTGCGAGGCACTCAATGGCGGGGAAACAAGTGGAAATGGTTCGGGGATCTAATGCACCCTGTGCTACTAATACGGAGGGCGGACAGCCAATTCAGACGGCTCCAAGGCGCCTCTCCAAAGCCAAAACACTTCAACTGCCGCGCGAGGAGGCCTCAACCAAAAAAGGCAGGGGAAAGCTGAAGAAGAACAACATGATGGGTGCTGCTTGGACGGTTTCCACTGCTCTGATTGAGGATAGTGGGGTTTGGGTGGATGTTCCAGTTGGGGAAGTGACGGATGTTGCTCCTTCCCTAGTGTGAGCTTTCCTTAACCCACTACCAGGTGGAGTTCTGTTGACTGAGTCTACTAAGACTCGTCCGGAGGGTGATGTGCATTGTTTTGAGCTAAAAAGTAGAAGGCCGGCAGTCGAACTGCGTAACAATGGCCATGTGCAGCAAGTGGTGCATGCATTCGAGGCTGGGATGAGTTTTAAAACCATCCAACGCTCCCCTCCGCAGAATGTAGTGCCTATCACGGTTGTTTGCGGGCTCATGGCGGATCAATCCTCTGAACTGATTGGAGATCTTGGAGAGTTGAATGAATATGGTTCCAATTATGATGCCCTGCAAAGTGGAGAAAGAAAATGGCGATTCCCTGAGGTGGAGGGGGAGGCATGTGAACCCCCCACACCAAAGAAACAATTTGTGGAGGAAAAAAATGTTGTTGCTACGGTGGAGGAAACCAGCCTAAATTGGTCCTAACGGGATAAATGAAGCTTCTAGCTTGGAATGTGAGAGGAATTGGACCATCTTTCACGTTCCAAACTGCTAGGGGTTTAGTGCATTCGAATAAACCGAACCTTGTCTTCTTTTCAGAAACAAGAGCTTGCCGGAGATTAGTTTCCCATCGTATGAGGGGCTTAGGGTTTGAGTCGTCATACAGTTTTTTTGTGGATGCTATTTATGCATCTGGTGGTCTTGTTGTTGCTTGGTCCCCCGAAGTTAACGCTTCGGTGTTTTTTCATTCCGATTTTTGTATTGGCGTCCAAATTAATGAAATTGAATTTTCCTACGTTGTTTATTGTGTTTACATTAGTTGTAATCCCGCTATTAGAGCCACGCAGTTGGCTCATCTTTGTGAGGTCTGTGATACTATCTATCTCCCCTTTGTGGTTATTGGTGACTTCAATACCACCCTGCATGAACATGAAATAGATGGAGGTAGTTCTTGGAATATTGCGTAGTCGATTAGCCTCCGTGATTTTATCAATGATCTTGGACTCCATGACCCTGGCTACCAGGGTGATACTTTCACCTGGACAAATAAGCGTTTGGGGAGTGCTTGCATTCGAGAACGACTTAATAGGGCCTTTTGTTCCCAATTATGGGTGGATCACTTCCCTGATACTCTTGTCAAACACTGTACAGACCTCGTTTCGGATCATAGGGCGTTGATCCTCGTGGACAGGCCCTATGCTCGAAATAGTTGCCCATTATTCAGGTTTGATGCTTGTTGGGTTGATAACCCTGAAGTTAGGGCAATGTTCAGGTATGTTTGGCAAGAATCGATTTCAGGGCCCCGATGTACCAGCTCTGGGAGAAGCTTAAGAATTTGAGGCACCTCCTCTATGATTGGAGTAGGGAAGGCACTACCAACTCGCTTCAAAATATCAAAACCCTCCAAACGGAAATTGAACATCTCAAATCTTATCACCCTATAAATTGGGAGGAGGTGAGAGTCCTGGAAATGGAACTTAATCGGCAATGGGAAGCGGAGGAGTTGTACTGGCAGCAAAAGTCCCATGTTCGTTGCCTCAAAAAAGGTGATAAGAACACCTCGTATTTCCATACAGTCACCAGAACTCGGAGGAAAAGGAATTTTGTTGCCGGTCTGCGTAATGATGATAGTGACTGGGTTACTGAAGAGAAGGGGAAGGCAGACATTGCTAGTCACTTCTATCAACATCTATTCACTTTGGAAAACCAAGTGATGATATGTTTGACCGAGTGGCGGGCTTTCCTATCGCTCAGAGCGTAACCCAAGAGATGAATGATATGCTAACGGCAGAGGTTCTGCCTCATGAGATTAGAAAGACGGTTTTCTCCATGGGATCTAAGCAGGCTCTTGGCTCCGATGGTTTCACGGGAAAAATCTTCAAAGCCTATTGGGATATTGTTGGGGATTCGGTGATTGAAGCTATCTGCTCATTCTTTGCAACTAGTAGGATGCTTCAAAGTTTCAATCATACATGGCTTACCCTAATACCCAAAGTGGAGAATGTTGAGACTATTAGGCAACTACGGCCAATTAGCTTGTGCCAATTTGTCTAAAACATTATTACTAAAATCATGGCTGCTAGGCTAGCTAATATCTTACCGGGAATTGTTTCAGAAGGACAGAATGCCTTCATTCGAGAGAGGCAAATTATTGAAAATATTCTTGTGGGTCACGAGTTGATGCACTATTTGAAGATCAAAACACGTGGCAAGAAAGGGTACATGGGTACATGGCTCTAAAGGTTGACATGGAAAAGGCCTATGATAGAGTCGAATGGTCGTTTCTACTGGCGGTTTTGGAATAAATGGGATTTAACTATGTATGGATAGGATGGATACATGAATGCCTCCGATCAACTTCATTCTCAGTTCTCATGAATGGCACCCCCTCGGGGTATTTCTCGCCTTCCCGAGGACTCCGACAAGGGGATCCTCTTTCGCCTCTTCTGTTTGTGCTCTGTATGGAAGGCTTCGCTGCTATTCTTCGCAAGGCTATAACGGACGGGAGACTGGAAGGTGTAAAAGTAGCTCCCCGCGCTCCTCGTATTTCTCATCTATTCTTTGGGGATGATTCTTATTTATTCCTACGAGGCAACCTCCAGGAATGTGAGAATCTGATTGACGTATTGAACGAATATGAGGAGTTGAGTGGCCAACGTGTGAATTTGGCGAAGTCTGTTGTTTGTTTTAGCAAAAATGTAGCTCGAGAAGACCAGGAGTTTCTGGCTGCGATACTGGGAGTGGGAGCGGTGGGGGTCCATGATAAATACCTGGGACTGCCGAATCTGATTGTCTGTTCGAAAATGGATACCTTTTGATATCTTGAGGAGAAATTGCTTGAGAAATTACAAGGGTGGAAGCAACATACATTATCTTGGGCGGCTAAGGAAACATTGATTAAATCCATTGCTTTAGCATTGCCGTTGCATGTAATGTCTTACTTCAAGATGTCGTTGTCCCTTTGTAGACTACTGGATAAACACGTAGCTCGGTTCTAGTGGGGTGTGACTAATGATCGGTCACGAGTCCACTTGATTTCCTGGCGTAATATGTGCAGAAGTAAGCAAGATGGGGGAATGGTTTTCCGTCGTTTCGAACATTTTAATTAGGCTTTACTGGCTAAAAGTGGATGGTGAATCCTCAATGAGCCTCAATCCCTCTGGCTCAAGTCTATAAAGGTAAATATTTCCCGACTGAGACCTTTCTCCAGGACAAAGCACATTTGCGTCCTTCCTGGGGGTGGCAAGGTGTTCTTTTTGGGAGACAGTTGGTAGAAAAGGGCATCTGATGGCAAATTGGTAACGGACAGATGACATCTCTGATCTTTTTCCAATTGGATTCCTTGGCTGCATCCTGAGCTTCCGGTGTTTAACCCCCAGGTGCTTCCTGTGGGGGGTGATCCGCTGGTTGCGGAGGTTATCGATCAGAATGGGGGAGGATGTGTGAGACCAAGTTGAGACAATGGTTTGATCCCCTACCTGTCATAGAATCATAGCTATTCCTCTTCCGAGGCATAATGTGGAGGATAGACTTATTTGGCATGGCACGACCGACGGAGTGTTCACTATTAAGTTGACCTACCATTTAGTTGTCGATCTGGATAAAAGGAATGGTTGCTTGAGGTCTATGGCTAGCTGGATGGATAGAGCAAGTTGAATTCAGCTCTGGGAGGCCAATATAACTCCTAAGTTGAAGGTGTTTGTCTAGAAAAATTTTCACTGTATCCTCCCTACTACAGAAGCCCTTATTGATAAACGAGTCCCTGTTCTCCCTCGTTGTCCGGTATGTTGGGGGGAATCGGAAACTATGGAACATCTGTTTCTTGACTGTCCAGTGGCACGGGCTCTGTGGGACTACTCGGGGTTGGAATATCCTGGGCAAGGGTTGCCTCGACAAACATTTCCTCTCTTCCTCAAGAGGTTGTTCACCATCATTCATCAGCCCTCTATTGTCCTTTCGGTGGTGGCTGTACTTTGGCGGATTTGGAAGTCCCAAAACTGGGTTGTCTGTGAAGGCAAGCAGTTTGGATTCCATGCCTTGATGCGCCAATATCACCAGCAATGTGAGGAATGGGAGCGTGTTCCCGTAGATTGTGCGCTTCTATGTCTGACTCCTATTTTTAGTCCAACAGGCCTGGCTGAGGCTCCTTCGATTGTTTGTATGTGGAATGGGGCTACAAGAGCGGGGTCTCATTCGGCTGGTGGGATGCTTCTTCTTAGCCCTCATAGGAAAATCCTACTGGCTCAGGGGATTCAGTTTCAATCTATTGATGATCCTCTGGTGGTGGAATCACTTGCCCTCCGGGAAGCTCTCTTCTGGTGTGTAAACTATGACTTCCAGGATGTGAAATTTGAAGGCGACGCCAAGGTAATCATTGACAAGATCAATCATGAGGATACTAGAGATAGTAGGATTGGGGTTATTCTGGAAAAAATTATGCAGTGTTTTGAGAACCACCTGGGGTTTAGTTTACGATTTGTAGGTCGGGATAGCAATAGGGTAGCCCATGCGGTGGCTAGAAAGGCCCTTACTTTGTACCCGTTTACGTGTCGATCTTTTAATTTTCAGGCATGGCTGCATTCCAGAGTGTAACTATCTTCCCTTGTTGAATCAATATATGATTATCTTTTTTTAAAAAAAAAATACAATTCCTTATTAACTACCAAACACCCAGCTATCCAATAGAAACGCTTCAATATCCTCATTAAGAAAGAGGGTTTAAGGACCTGAACTCAGACTGGATTTTTAAGAGAAAGAATAGAAAATAAAATTAGCTCATGACCCGACCCCGTTGGCCGAATTAATAAGTCTCTGGCGGTTCCTAACATCAATGTATTTTTTTTAAAAAGATGCTAACATCAGTGTAAAAGACACTCAATAAAAACAAAATTCATTCAACCAATTGAGTGAATGTATAGTAAGTTCATGGCTCATACCATTTTTTATTTATCTAAAGAATCAAAATGCATAATCAGGTTCATCTTCACGCATTTGCATGTCCTTACAGTAGAAATTCATTAATACATCAAAAAATAATTTTGAACCAGCATTTCAAAAATCATTATCCTCTGTTGGATCCAATCATGCCAAATTAGCAAGAGTTTTACGGCTAGTGGTTTTTTTTTTGTCATAGATAGGGTAGAAAATAGATATTACAAGATACTGAAAGGGTAGACGCAACATTCGGTCCGCTAGCTGAACAGTCGATGAGAGGGCATTAGTAGCCACGTAGATGGGCATGTAGCATCCTAGGAGTAAAATTACAAGAGAAAAAACAAAAAGGAAGAAAATTGCAGAGCAGATTTCTTCGAGTAAGGCCCCTCCGACTCCATGAGCTACATCCTTCCTCCCGAACTCACCGAGTCAAGAATTGTGAGTCACCACAAAAATTAACAGACAAGAAACCATGTGTTAGACACCAATCAATAGCATCCCAAAGCCAACACTTCCATAAGAAATGGATCAGTTATACCGGGATAGTGCTTGCCGATTGCGAATAGGAGCTCTCCTGATGTGGAGAATCCAGTGAAGCCTATTCCTCCGCCAGCTCCTTTCTTCCAAGAGCTAGTGGTTAACCAGGCTAAAATGTTCAAAGAACATTCACTTACTGTATGCACAAAGATATAATTGCTTTATAGTAGTTCTGAAAATTAATACCAATTTAAGAATTCCACATCGCTTTTACATATTCAATACTCCAATTCAATATGCAATAGTCTCATTCTACAATGTATTCAGATAAAATATAATACGAAAGAACCAAACATATTGAGTGTTAATTAATGAAATTGCATAAAATACAATATAGTCTAGTGCGTCATAGTGTTCTTTCTTCGCTTGAGTGTCTAATCGAAAATCATGCCAAACATATAATACACATGCATCTTTCATATTTTACCTCTCGTTCAATTTTCCACCAATGGATTTAAGCTAAAGCACCTTATAAATTTACACCCAAACTACTGATAAAATTAATTAAATGTTTTAAAATTGAAAACAATAAACACACATGGTGTAGAAAAGATGATGTTACTGGTATTCTTCTACTAAATCGTACCATGAGTTTTTTTTAATATTATTTATGACTTCCAATGTGTCTAATGTGCTTTTCGATTATTTATTTTTCAATCGTTAGTCGATGATCTGTTCGCATCAATAATTGTGATCATCGTCAATGTCCTCACTCTCTCATGTACCATCTACAAAAACAGATGAAGTCTTCGAATGAAACGTCATCCCACTTTATGTTTACATAGGATTAGAAAAGAATAAGATTGATTTTTATTTCTTTGGTACGAGAAGTATAAATATGTTATGGGTATTTAACCAATTTGAGTGAAATACTAAAATAACAATACCCACACACGAACTACAAAAATGAGCTATTAAATTATCATTAGACCAATCAACCAACCTAAATACATATACTATAATCACATTAAGGCTACTACTTATGTGGTGGCTCATACATTTCGTAGAAGAAGCTATTGCATATTAAGGCTACTACTTATGCCAGTGAAAACCAAACAAACTGTGACAATTATATAGCAAAAATGGCCAAATGGGCAGTTGAGGGTAGGGGAGGGGTTTATTGGCGGTTGTGTTCATTGGAAGGAACACAACCTAGCATAAAATAGGCCAAGTTAGGATAAACACCAAGCTAAACAATCAAGGAATGAGGGGTAAAATATGTGTGAATATGTAGTCATCAGCAATCCAATTGGCCATTTTAACCTAGGGTAGAGGGAAAACTCCCTTTCAAAGGAGGCCCAATTGAGTTTGTATTTCTTGGACTTTTCAAGCCACCTACCTAGGTTAATGTAGGGAAAACCTCTATATTGCATTAAGCAAGTAGGTTAAGCGCGATTAAGCCGTCCAACCATTGGGTTGATTGAGAGAGTAAGTCAACCCTCGATTGCCTTAACCAAAAGGGCTACTTGATTAGCCTATAATGTATCCCTTGGTTTGGCAATCGAGAGGGTGGTCTTCGACCATAAGTTGCATTCCTAGCGGTTTGCGATCACCCCGCCCATAACGGTCTATTCGATTCCACGTGCCATGGTAGTAGTTAGGGGAAAGCGACACCCTGAGTGATCCTTCTCATATAGAGCTTTCAAAACCATTTACCTTTGCTTTGCTTTAATTCATTTCTCATAGTTTTCAATCGAAAAAACCAATCCGGTAGATAATGTTTCAAACAATTGAAGTAGGGGTACATGGACCCAGCCCGGCTTGATATTTAAACATACTTGCCCTATATTGCATCCTACTAAGGTTTATACTTGGGCCTTAGGTGGGATTTAATTGTGATATTCGGAACGAGTCAGGGAGCCCATTAAAAGAAAGATGTACCAATCCAGACTATCTTTAGATCCGTGCAGACCTCAATAACCTTGTCGAATCTAACTCTTCAAATCTGGTATAGAGCTCTTAATCTGGTTGAGTTTACAACACATGCAAAAAGGCTAAATTCTACAATCTTAGTCAATCTCTGGTGACTGACAGATAATTAGCTTGTTAATCTGAACCCTACATATAGCTTGTATTGTCATCGACTATTTTTCCATCCTTACTTTCACCCACCATATGTATGTCTCTCTCTAGTGAAACAACTGCTTTTTTCCTTTCGGTTTTCATCTATTAATTTGTGAATGTTTTTCGAATTGCTCCAAGTTAGTATTTTGTGCTCTAAAGTAAGAGTGCTAATACATGTCACTCAAATTGTGTGATTTAAAGATTAATTAATGTTAGAGAACGTGTAAATAATTATAGTAGAATGAAAAATATTTAAATCACAAGCCATACACATTCGGATAAATAAGTCTCTACCCGTTCCTATCATCAATGTAAAAGATACACATTCGGATAAATAAGTATGTACACGTTCCTATCATCAATGTAAAAGACACTTAGTAAATGTGCTCATTACTCGACTTTTCCTACCTGATGGAATACAAAATTTCCAACCAACTACTATTAATATATATCACAAATAATAAGTATACTTCTTGTTAGACCCGATAAGCCAAAACATGACTCAACCGATAATCCAATAAACCAGGTTGCGCAAGACAATGTAATTGCTAGCTCCCGGCCTCAATCCGTCAAATAAGCCCACACATGCACCTAGATTCGTGAAGGGCAACGCTCAACGACATTACCAATGAGACAATTGTTCGTACCGGAGAGAAGAAGCTACTGAACCCCGAGACCATGCGCCAGTCTATTTCATCATACTAATTCTCAAACATTTTAAGTGATTATAATCTTCATACATAATTACTCTGTAAGGTACAAATTACTTTAAATTACCAACGCATGGAATGGGAGAGAGAGAGCAAGAGGAAAAGAGCGTCTACTTTCCAAAAATCGTACATACGAAATATTAATAAAGCATTAATGTTTGTATTTAAAAATATTAAATATACTACCAAATTTAGACAAAATACTACAACACCTTATTTTAATTCAATAAATATATATCCAAGTCAAGAATAAAATAACAAAGCATTAATAGTACATTCGTATGATTTATTACCTATTGTATACATACAATTATCTAAATTTGTGGTGTACTTTAAATTTATTTATAAAAGAAAATATAAAAGTATACTTATGCCACTCTCCGCCTGAACCACCAAGTTTTCCCAAATGAGATCCTAGCACTTCACCACACGATCTTACTGTTTCTCATCATTTATCATTTTTTCTAGCCATTTACCGTCAATCCTTCATCTCCTTCCATCAAAGCGCATCATCTACAAAATTCTAGGAATCTTATACAAAAAATTCTTGTACTCATCCAAACAATCTATAGATAATGGTGGTCTCAATAATCTCATCAAATCTATCTCTTCCAATCTAGTCATGAATTCTTAATCCGGCTGAGTTCACAACACATAGAAAAGGTTGAATTCTATAGAGTCATAGTCGATCACTGGTGATTGACAGATAATTAGTCTGAACCCAGTAGAGAGCTTGTATTATTGTCAATTATTTTTCATACTTTCTCTCATCCACCATATGTATGCTTGTCTCTGGTGAAACAATCACTCGTTATCATTTGGTTTTATCTATCAATCCAATAATGTTTTTCCAATTCTTTTAAGTTCTTATTTTTGTGCTCTAAAGTAGGAGCCACATCTCATGTTTCGCTAATTGTGTGACATAAGGATTAATTAATGTTAGAGAATGTGTAAATAATTTTAATATAAATAATTTTTTTAAATCACATAGCCATACACATTCGAATAATAAGTCTCTGGCAGTTCCTAACATCAATGTATTTTTTTTAAAGATGCTAACATCAGTGTAAAAGACACTCAATAAAAACAAAACTCATTCAACCAATTGAGTGAATGTATAGTAAGTTCATGGCTCATACCATTTTTTTTTATCTATCTAAAGAATCAAAATGCATAATCAGGTTCATCTTCACGCATTTGCATGTCCTTACAGTAGAAATTCATTAATACATAAAAAATAATTTTGAACCAGCATTTCAAAATCATTATCGTCTGATGGATCCAATCATGCCATATTAGCAAGAGGTTTATGGCTACTGGTTTTTTTTGTCATAGATAGGGTAGAAAATAGATATTACAAGTTACTTAAAAGGCAGACGCGGCAGTCAGTTGCTAGCCGAACTGCCGATGAGAGGGCATTAGTAGCCACTAGATGGGTAGCCCTATTGTACATCCTAGGAGTAAAATTACAAGAGAAAAACGAAAAAGGAAGAAATTGCAGAGCAGATTTCTTCGAGCAAGGCCCCTCCTACTCCATGAGCTACATCCTTCTCCCGAACTCGCCAAGTCAATAATTGAGAGTCGCCACAAAAATTAACAGACAAGAAACCATGTGTTAGACACCAATCAATAGCATCCCTCAAAGCCAACACTTCCATAAGAAATGGATCAGTTATACCGGGATAGTGCTTGCCGATTGCGAATAGGAGCTCTCCTGATGTGGAGAATCCAGTGAAGCCTATTCCTCCGCCAGCTCCTTTCTTCCAAGAGCTAGTGGTTAGCCAGGCTAAAATGTTCAAAGAACCATTCACTTATGGTATGCACAAAGATATAATTGCTTTATAGTAGTTCTGAAAATTAATACCAATTTAAGAATTCCACATCGCTTTTACATATTCAATACTCCAATTCAATATGCAATAGTCTCATTCTACAATTTATTTAGATAAAATATAATACGAAAGCACCAAACATATGTTGAGTGTTAATTAATGAAATTGCATAAAATACAATATAGTCTAGTGCGTCATAGTGTTCTTTCTTCGCTTGGGTGTCTAATCGAAAATCATGCCAAACATATAATACACATGCATCTTTCATATTTTACATCTCGTTCAATTTTCCACCAATGGATTTAAGCTAAAGCACCTTATAAATTTACACCTAAACTACTGATAAAATTAATTAAATGTTTTAAAATTGAAAACAATAAAACACACCAGGTGTAGAAAGATGATGTTACTGGTATTCTTCTACTAAATCGTACCATGAGTTTTTTTTAATATTATTTATGACTTCCAATGTGTCTAATGTGCTTTTCGATTTATTTATTTTTCAATCGTTAGTCGATGATCTGTTCGCATCAATAATTGTGATCATCGTCAATGTCCTCACTCTCTCATGTACCATCTACAAAACAGATGAAGTCTTCGAATGAAACGTCAATCCCCACTTTATGTTTACATAGGGTTAGAAAAGAATAAGATTGATTTTTATTTCTTTGGTATGAGAAGGATAAATATGTTATGGGTATTTAACCAATTTGAGTGAAATACTAAAATAACAATACCACACCTATCAACATTAGACCAATCAACCAACCTAAATACATATACTATAATCACATTAAGGCTACTACTTATGTGGTGGCTCATACATTTCGTAGAAGAAGCTACTGCATATTAAGGCTACTACTTATGCCAGTGAAACCAAACAAACTGTGACAATTATATAGCAAAAATGGCCAAATGGGCAGTAGGGGAGGGTTTATTGGCGGTTGTGTTCATTAGAAGTTGGTCACTGTAGTCGGTTTCCTTTTTTCCAACAATTAACAACAACTGCTTATTGGGCCTGTGCATGAGATTTCGGCTCAAGGAAGGCTTCTGTCCAGTTTTTTTCTTTCGCTATCAGCTTCCAAGAATGTCGATTACCCAAAACACCCTCCCGAAAAACACTCTTGAAGCGGAAATTTGAAATGGTGAACCACTTTTTCCCTTCCTGCTTTTATAGATTGTGTAGATATCACTTATGAGTTATGAGCAAGTAAATGAGCAATGATAGGCTAGCCCACAAATCACAATAATCGATAAGCAGGGTTTAAGCCGAAAGTCCTTACACGCTAAACTTAAAACTTCAAAGGACCTAAATTGATTATAGGTTGAAAAATATAAAAGTCAAATGATAAACTAACTTGTAAGCAAATATAAAATGCCGGAAACCCTAAATAGAGGTCAATTCAGCGGCAGCCCATCTTGGCATCTTCCCCTTTGTCTCTTCCTTTCCTAATTTCCAATCCAACCGCTGTCATGTCAACCGGCGAGGCCGCCGCCGGGAAGACTATCAGCTTGAAATGCTCTGGTGGAGAATTGCTCGAAGTGGAGGTCTCCGTTGTCCAGCAGTTTCGCTTCTGCGACTTATTCGTTAACAATGGCGTCGACGGCTCTCAGGAGCTTCTTGACGAGGTCCGTGAAATCCCGCTCAAATTCTCTAAGCAGCATGTTGAGGCGATCATTGAATTTTGTAGGAAGGAGGCGGAGTTTGGCGAGAGAGCGGCTGAGAGAAGGGAGATAAATGCGTTCCGCTGGAACTTCTGGCGGGGGCACGAGATGCAAGAATTTAGGGATCTGATCAGGGCGGCGCATTTTCTGGAGATCCCTGTTATGTTCACCTCCTTGAGTATGATCATTGCCTATGGCATCAGAAACAAGAGCGCCGAGTACGTCACTACCTTATTGGGGATCGACCAGACTGATACCACCAAAATCATTCTTGAACATGAGATCGCCATGAGCATTCTTCAGTGGATGCCCGGCTCTTCCCTAGCCTCATTGAGCAGGGTCTCGAAACAGGTGAGCTCCTGTATTTGTGACCTTAATTTCGTAAAATCCCATACGAAAAACATGAAAGAAATAGGGTTCCACAGAGGTTTATTCCGTAAGTCAAGTCTCTTCCTCACCAGTTTCACCAACCGAGACTCGCATTCTTGCCTCTCGGTGTACTCTATGCTCTTCGAAAATTGCCAAGTTGATATTCACCCGCTGGAAGCCGTCGACTTAAATGACTGCCGTGACTACTGTGTTTTGGGTTCGGTCAATGGGCTACTGTGTGCTGTCTTACGTGGTCAAGTGCATATCTGGAACGCATCTCTGGGTGATGTTTTCTCAATTTTCTACAATTACATTGGTTCGCAGGGCTTTAGCCAATTTGGCTTTGGTTTCGATCATGTGAGTGACGATTACAAGGTGCTCGAAATCTCAGTGTTCTTATCTACGGGTTATATTGGAGCTAGGGTGTTTGATATGAAGGGCAACAGATGGAGGAATGTCGGTGCATTTGGACACGGTGTACCAGTAAGACATGAGAATGCAGCATTCGCTGAGGGGTGTCTTTACTTCCGAATCAATTCCGAAGAATTGATAGTCTCATTCGACCTTTCTACAGAGAAATTCAACACCGTGGATCTTCCTACTGCATTTAATGAGAATGGGAGCTATTGGACATTAAAGACATTAGGTGGGAGACTAAATCTCATTTCTTACCCTACTGGCTCTGCTTACTGTGTGGGCTGGTGTATGCAATCGAGTGAATGGGTTAAGAAATTCAAACTCTCTATGAATGTGCCCAATTTCCTAACTGCGACTGCCAGTGATCTGCCACGACCACTATACATTTTTCATGACAGGGTTCTTTGGCAAATGAAACATAATTTTGTCACTTGCGACATTAAGGACAAATGGTTTAGCTTTCCTACTCCCCACAATTCGGTGCTTAATGATGGACCTGCCATAGAATACTTGGATACCCTGGTTGTGCTGCCTACTTTGGGGGAGGCTGTGCTGCCTAGTTTGGGGGAAGTAAGGTATGTTCTTTAGATCATTCGTTTTTAGTCATACTGGCATTCTGTGTCTTTCTTTGAAATGGGCACCCTGCTTCACTTTCTTTTACATGGTACACTCTTGAGCTGGTTGAGATTTGAATCATTATGTTCGATCCTAACTCTTAAAAAATGTGACCAGAGAGAACCCATCACCCTCTGATCACCCGCAGAAAGATAAGAAGATGAGATTGCTGAATGTCATAGTAAGTTCTTGCCCGACTAAGTCTTATTCAAACATCTACAACTGCTTCCCTCTAATGTTGATTTTTTGTCGCTGGCTTGATTGCTTTGCAGGAATTGTGGGATCAATGCTTAAAGAAAGGCTGGCCTGCACCATGTTACCAGGTCGTATCCGTAGAAGGTGAGTGACTGAATCCCTTAAATCGACGGTGTGTTTCTTCAAGGCTGTATATGTAATTTGGTTGTTTGGGTTTCCAATGAAAGGTTTCTTCAAGGCTCGCGTGTTTGTGAAAGACATGGTGACAGAATCGTCAGACCAGGAATATGTCAATCCAAGTGATGCGAAGGAATCCGCTGCAGAAATGATGTTGGAGGTTATACACGAAACAAGCAAGCATTGAGGACAGGTTTTCAACATGCTGTTTCTGGGTAGACGCTTCCATGTCCAGGTACTTTTCTGTCGATTGATGTCAATTGTTATTTCAAGCTTTCTCTGTGGATTGGCTTGTTTAATTATTACAACCCTCCAGCTGTAGCAAATTACTAGAATTATACTATTATATCCTCCATTGAGGGTGGTTGATTATTAATTTTTAGGCAAGATTGAGATTTCTACCTTGGTCTGTTTAGAAGGTGGCAGATTGTAAGTTACACCCAAAGAAGAAAGTTTCTAATTAGCTTGGTATGTTCGGGGAAAAGAAATACTTCATGTTTGCCTGCAAGATACACTAGATTTGATAGCACCTAATAACACGATATTTCTATGTCCAGCTCCTTATATGCTCTTTCACTGAAATGAGAAAAACATATGCACAAGCCTCTTCCTCTCAGACTACATCATTCGTATTAATCTCAAATAAGGTTACTCAGACTATACATGCTTCAAATTTACTTGCTGCAGAAGTTAATAATTGGCTTTGGAATCTTACAGAAGTTTCTGGTAGTTGGGTTGTTGTTGTCCGGTGTAAAAGTGATGTTGTGCGTTTATGTTTGATCAACTTCTCTCTACGTTGGCTTACCAGTTTAGGTATTAGTATTTGACAGAATATATTCATGAAGTGTGTTGGAACATGAAAATGGATGCTGGATTCATTTCTCTAAATTTTCTACAAGTTATCGTTCTTTCTCATTGGTTTTGGGAAGCTTCTGTGCTTAGCTAATGGATGATTTATGAAAACTCAGTTATTGGGATGGAAAACTTAATTCAAAGAAAACTATATGCACTCAGAAGGTTTGCATACCTCTGCGGGGAAGGAACATGGAATGTCAATGTGGAACTATTATCCCTTTTGGTTGTAGTTCATTGTCTGTCGGGTGATTTTTCTATCTTGTCTATTTCCGAGTTATGTCTCTGGATTAGTTAACTGACAGACATGCGACATATGTTGTCTGTGGATATGGCAACTTATCGGTTATTTGAGTGTGGTTTTTATTATTTGTTTTCAGGAGCATTGCATAAGTTTGTATGCTGTCAACTAGCTATAGTATTTGTGTATATTTTGGTTAGACTGAGAATTTGGATCAATACTAGGGGTTCATGAAAATCCATTTCTGCTATTTTCACAATGGACATGTGCTCGCCCTTGTGTTTTGTCTGCTGCAAAGATTGCATAGTTTTTTGTTGGAACTGATTATTGAGAACATTTCGATGGCCGTAACAAATCTTGTCATTCAATTTCTGTGAAACTTAAGGCAGTAGGTAATCTGATCGCAGCAAAGCTTGTCACTGAGGTTTATATTGCTGCCTTGTAGGGATTGAGCACGATCTCCTTGATATTCCAGGAGGGTGGAGGAGAAGGTATATAGAGGATTTTGGCATGTAGAGGAAGGCTAGTAGTATGTGGCTGGACTGACGTTTGAACTCCATTTCAGTATTGAGAATGGTGATTTTGTTTCGAACATGTATGCAGCACACTATTGGTGTCCTATGTGGTTTTGTCATTCAAGTATTGGGGGATTTTCAGGGGGTGATTCGATCTGTTAAAACGTAAAACGAGAAGACGATTATTAACGATAAACCATGGTGGAATCTGGTTACGTTTCAACAGCATGGTGGAACCTGTCGAACATGTATGCAGCACACTATTGGTGTCCAATGTGGTTTTGTCATTCAGTATTGGGGGATTTTCAGGGGGTGATTCGATCTGTTAAAACGTAAAACGAGAAGACGATTATTAACGATAAACCATGGTGGAATCTGGTTACGTTTCAACAGCATGGTGGAACCTGTCGAACATGTATGCAACACACTATTGGTGTCCAATGTGGTTTTGTCATTCAGTATTGGGGGATTTTCAGGGGGTGATTCGATTTGTTAAAACGTAAAACGAGAAGACGATTATTAACGATAAACCATGGTGGAATCTGGTTACTTTTCAACAGCAGAGTGCCGATGGTCATCACACTAAGCTGCACAACTAGGATTTATCAAGACATCGTACGTGAGTACGTGACAAGATTATGAGCACATCCCTTGGAATTCATCTTCTGCAATAACCAAAGGCCATAGGCATTTGTTGACTCTTCCCGGTTTCCCAAAGCCATCAATCGTTGCTGTATAGGTTCACAACCTTTGGATTGGAATTATATGCTTCATCGATCTTCCCAACTTTGCACAGAGCCTCAGTCATCACAAACCCAGCCCAAATTTACTTTCGTCTAATTAAATACCACTTAGGCCGATACGAGTAATTAAATACCACTTAGGCCGATACGAGGGTAGTAATCATAAATGATCACAAAATTATTTACTTTGTACAAAACGGTCACAAACCTTTAATTTTGCACGTTTCAGTAATACAAGTTTGAGTGAATAAGAAAATGGTCAATCCGTCTAATTCCACCAAAAAATGTGTTACTTTTGCACAGTCAGCATGATACATCATTAGTAATAATAATAAAAAATCATTTAATCATCTGAATCAACCCGCAAAACCCAACCGATTCACTAGCTTTATACCCACCCGGTCGTTGGCTAATATCTATTATGAATATCCATCCTTCACGATTGGAGAAAGTCATCAGAAAAGAAAAAGTAGGTCAAAAGCTCAATTCCGCTTCTCTATTGATGTAGGCTACGTTCAGAGTCTGCTTCCGACACGGCGGCGCGAGAGCAGCTGGATTCGCATCAAATAATTTGGGGAAAACATCACCGCCAAAGTATCGTCGTTGTCTAGATCTAACGATGGCGGATTCGAAGAGGCGGTCAGAACGGCAACCTCGTGGTATCGAACGCTGGCGACTGCGGCGCCGTGATGAGCAGAAGAGGAGTCGCGGAGGTGCTCACATCCGATCATCGAGCTTCTCGTCCGGAGGATAAGGATTGAATCGAGGCCCTCGGCGGTTACGTGGATTGCTGCAGGGGTGTTTGGCGGATTCAAGGGTCTCTTGCTGTGACGAGAGGTTCAATTTTGCTCTTTTCCATTCCCAAGGCTTCTAATCAAGAAGCAGATGACTTGATCCGCCATTTGTGTATTGATGCCGAAGAATCAAAGAGATGACCGGGAGATTCAACCTGTTGGGTTGTGAGGGTTGATTTGGATTATTATTTAATTTTTTATTAATACTTTAATGATGTATCATGCTGACTGGGCAAAAGTAACTGATTTTTGGATGGAAGTGAACAGATTGACCTTTTTGTTATTCACTCAAACTTTTATTACTGAAACGTGCAAAATTAAAGATTTGTGACTATTTTGTACAAACTGGATAGTTTTATGACCATTTATGATAATTAGCCGCCAATATGACTAACCAACCAACACGAGTCAGTTGGACCAAGTGGGATATTTTGGGCTTTAACTTATTTTGGCCCATCATTAATGTGGCGGTACTACGAAACACGTTATTTAGTCGATGACAACGTCGTGGGTTCTTTAATGTTGCACTACGACCACTGAGTTGTGTTAATGGGAACATATTCACGTTGGTTCAGGCAATTGAACAAACTTGGTCATGAGACGTTGATGTAAGTTTAGCAACGCCGCGAGTTCAAGTATATTGCGGTGGTCGATAACAAACCTTATCGTGGTCATGAGATATCGATGTAAGTTCAACAATTCCACGAGTTCAAAACTATTGCTATGGTCAACAACGTCGCGAGTTCAAGCATGTCGTAGGGTAAGCAACAAAGTTGTTTTCTAAACGTAAAGTAGTGTCTTGAGATATGAATTGCGAAAGGGACAAGATCCCCCTCAAGGTGACTGACATTTGGGGACTCGGTTTACCTAGCAGCACCAGCTAAGGACAAGAACCTGGGAGGAAGAAGCCCTCGTGGTTTCCTGGTAACTAAATCTCCAAAAGGTACATATGGCTTGTTGTAAGGGGATAAAGGTAGAAAGAAAGCCTCAGAAGGCAACAGGGAAGCAGAGAACTGTGGTAGAAGCTCATCCCCATGATCACAAGCTGGTGATGGACAAAGGGCAGGAAAGGGCTAGCTCAAGTGTTAACACTGAGAGCTCAAATGCTATGCAAAGGAACATGGTCCCCTCCACTAGGATGAACCAGGTGGAAGATCAACATAAGCAGAAGAGGAATCAACATTGTGGGTCACAATTGCATTCGGGCCGCCTGGGAGGAGAGTACAAGGACAACGACCTGAATAGCCGAATGGCTACTGATGGACGAAGGAAGAGAAAGAATTCAGGTCGTCCCAATACTGAATCCAACATGGTGAGACAAAGCCAGGAAGATGACCTACATGAGACATCAATGTAAGTTCAACAATGCCGAGAGTTCAAAAATATTGCTATGGTAAACAACTCCTCGGGTTCGACCATGTCGTGGGGTAAGCAACATAGTTTTTTAAAAACCTAAAGTAGTGTCTTAAGATATGAATTACGAAAGGGACTCCCTTAAGGCGACTGTCATTTGGGGACTAGCTTTACCGAGCAACACCTGCCAAGTACAAGAACCTGAGAGGAAAAAGCCCTCTTGGTTTCCTAGTAACTAAATTTCCAAAGGTACATATGGCTCATGGTAAGGGGATGAAGGTAGAAAGAAAGCCTCAGAAGGCGGCATGAAAGCAGAGAAGTGAGGTAGAAGGCCGTCCCCGTGATCACAAGCTGGTGATGGACAAAGGGAAGAAAAGGTCTAGCTCGAGTGCTAAGACTAAGAGCTCAGATGCTATGCAGAGGAACTTGGTCCCCTTCACTAGGATGAACCAGGATGAGGATCAACATAAGCAGAAGAGGAATCAGTAACGCGGGTCACAAATGTGTCTGGCCGCCTGGGAGGAGAGTCTATTTACCAAGACCTAAATAGCTGAATGGCTACTGACGGATGAAGGAAGAAAAAGGATTCAGGTCGCCCCAATACTGAATCTGACAGGTGAGACAGAGCCAGGAAGTTGACCTCCAGGATTCCGATGTGAAACTTGTAAAGGCTAACAGACACATAAGCACGATGAAACGCGTTCATTCCACGGTGATTACAAGCACCGAGAGGGAGGTGGAAACGGTGGAACCTGAGGCCCATTTCAATGCAGACTCCGATGAACTCTTATCTTGCCCGTACTCACAACCGATGCATGGATCTCCTGTGCTTCCTGATTGGACGGACTCAGAAGCCACTTTGTCAGATAAAGGGGAGGATAGCCCTTTTCTGGTGCTGGGTGTTAATAAGTTTGAGCTGAAGATAGTCGGATAGAGCCCATGGTGTAGGAATCTAGTAGGCTTCTTGATGAAGGAAGAGTTCGCCGGGCTGTGACATCCCTTGAGAAGGGGATCCGCTGCGGAGATGAAGGGAAGGAAGCCTCCTAGTGAGGGGCTAGTCCAGAGAGGTGATATGAATGAGAGCATGCAGGTAGATGCATATGGGTCGAACTTGGCTAACCCGGAGATGGGGAATCAGAAGAGGGCTTTTAATATGGTGGGAGATGACCAGATAGAAGACCCAACACTGAAGAGGCAATTCGCGGAGGAGAAGATTGATGCTGAAATGGTGGAGGAAGCCTGCCATAAGTGGCTCCAGGAAGGTAAATGAGGCTTTTGTCCTGGAATGTGAGAGGGATTGGATCGACCCTCATATTCGAAACTGCTCTAGGTTTACTTCATTCGAATAACACGGAACTTGTCTTCCTTTCGAAAACAAGGTCTAGTCGGAGAGTAGTATCTCATAGGATGCAAGGTTTAGGATATGATATTTCTTAGTGTTTCTTTGTTGACGCGCTTAATGTGTCGGGTGGTCTTTTCTTATGTGGTTGTGTTTGTTTATATAAGTTGTATTGAGACGGCTCAAGCTCACCAGCTTGAGCACTTGCAATATATATGTGAAGAAATCTAATTATCGTATGTGGTAATTGGTGATTTCAATACAATTTTTGCGGAGAATGAGAAGTATGGTGATAATCCTTGGAACCCCACTCGTCCAATGGCTCTTACGGAGTTTGTGCCGAATCTGGGTCTTCATGACCCAAGTTACCAGGGTGACTAGTTCACTTGTATTAATAAGAGGATGGGTCAGGCTTGTATCCATGAGAGACTAGATCCAACCCTTTGTTCTCAGTCTTGGGTAGATCGATTCCTAGACACTCTAGTAAAACTTTCACGAATCAGGGTTCTAACCACTGAGCTTTGTTATTGTCAGACAAACCCTACATGCATAATAGTAGTCCACTCTTCCGATTTTATGTTCGTTGGGCAGATAATCCGGAGGTACGAGCTATGTTGACTTACGTGTGGAATGGACAAATTTACGGGTCCCCAATGTACAGCCTGTGGATCCGTTTAAAATGCCTTCTACGCCTCTTATATGACTGGAGTAGGGCAGACACAACAAATTCCTTGTCAAATATTAAAACCCTCCAGACAGAGATCGATCGGGTAAAACAGGTCCAACCATAAACTAGGATGAGGTGCGAAACTTGGAGACTGATCTAGTTCGACTAGTACAAGTTACACCAAAATGCCGCGACATGTTTGTATTATGATATAATTGTAATATACATTCGCTGTCCACACTGCTTAATAAATCTCTCTTGATATATCTTATTTGACAAGGGTAGTTGTAATTGCGTTCAATCGTCGGGTTTTGAAAATAATTGGGGATAAGAAATAGTATTTTACTATTATATTTGGATTTATTAAAATTAAACAACAAATGAGTTGTAGTTTAATGTAGAATATGTTTACTAATAGTAGCAATGTCCTTACTTCAAATCACACAGGCTACCACTTAAATATTTTTTTTACCCATACACAAACTACTACCCGGTGCTGGATATGATAAGGCTTCTAGTTTGTTACGTCATTTACTACTTGAGCTTTGGCTAACAGCTATATCATCATTTATTTCTCCAACTGTACAAACATAATCACTCCTGTACTCTTGTATATATTCCTTGATGGTTAATGTGACAAACAAGGAAAACCCAAACAATTACATGGCAATTGGCATCATAGCCTCACTTCATGAGCATAAATATCAGATATAGAATCTAAATTGATAAATAATTTTAGGAAAAATACACTTGTATAGTCAAACGCGTTTGTGCCAATAATAGCCAAATCTGGCGAAATACCACTTATAGCTACTTTCGTCCAATTCTTTAATGCTGTTAACGTTAAGTTTGACTGAGCAAACGGAGCGGCTTACATGGCTAGCACTTATTTCCCTTTTTATTTCTACTTGTCCACGTGGATTATAATTAATTAAAAAAAAAAACGAGCAAAAAATCAAAACCCCTCATTTGACCCACCCACCTTTTCCTCTGTCTTATTGTCTTCTTCGAACACACACCTTTTTTCCCATATGAGAAAGACGAAGGCGACCAAGTCGACGATCTACCTCCGACGACCCTCGTACCCCCTGCTATTCCTTCCTCCACCATCAATATACTCCCCTCCTCCAATCCCGATTTTCCTCCATTCATCGATCTTACCCTATCGCCTCCTTCCTCCACAAAGACATACATGCATCCGATGGGTTGACCAACCTGTGGCAAGGTTTTGCTGAGTCCTCTGAAGCTTCTATGCTGCTGACGAACGCACAATCAACCCATAGCAGACGTGAGGGTACTTCTTCTTAGAAACCCTAATCGCACTTCAAAGGTGGATTTGTGTTGTCCCTCGTGTGTCAAGACTGGTAAGGAAACTTTCTCGGTTCATTATTGTGGCTGTGGATTACGGGCGGAAGGTTCTTATAGATTCTTCCTTCTCTTCCTTTTTTGGTTGGTAGCGAGCTGCAAATACAAGAAAGCAACATGACAGAAGAATCTCGGGACCACTAGATTAATCCTTTAAGTTTGACCATATATCTGACGGTGAGTGTATCGATCTACGGTGAGTTTGCCCCTATGGTTGCGAAAACCCTAGAATTGAATAATGTTAATCGTTGTTATTTTCCATTAGTTTGGTAGTGATTAAAATACTGTTTACTTTGTATAATCATGTGGTTAGTGGTGATTAAAAAACATGTTAAATGCTTTTGACAGATGGCCGATTCTTGGGACGAAGCATTTGGGGAGAATGATCCACAGGTTGTGGTGGATTCCGTTGTTTCCTTAGTTGCAGAAGATGGGGTTGAGGCCTTTGTTGCTCGAGACATATATCGTATACAACTCAGATGATGCAGATACATCTGACGACGAATACCACGAAGCAAGGGCAAATCTGCAAGCTTATGGGGACATGAAGAAAAGGAAGGTGAAGACGCGGATTGATGGCCATGGGAAGGAGGTCGAGCAGCTTGATGATTTTGAAGAAGAGGAATCCGATGATGAAGATTTCGAAGATGATGAGTTGGCTACTGAGGGAGAAACTCCTGTTTCTTCTCAAGCTGAGGAAGATGTCCAGGTTGATGAGGCACCTCCAGTCCAGGAAGCATGGGGTCAAAACTCAAACCATTCGACTTACAGGCTCTCCGAAGAGTCAAACCATATGCGACCTAACCTGTCTGACTCGGATGGTAGGGACATATTCGATGATGCACCGCAATATGATCCGGGTTGTGACCAAAAGGTTCTCCAATTCGTGCATCAGATGAAGTTTTATAGTCCGGAGGAATTCAAGGCCGTTGTGGTCAGTCGCTCTGTAGCTGTCGAGGCTTGTCTGAGACGGGTTAGGAGTAATACAGAGAGGAGGGAGGTTAGATGCAAGGACAAGAATGGCAAATGGAGATGTTATGCTTGCTGGTTCTGGCAGAATCAGAGCTTCATGGTGAGGAGGGCTTGTTTGCAACATTCTTGTTCAAGACAGCTTCGTGTCAACCAAGTTATTGCACACTGGATTGCGAGCGATATGCTCGAAAGGTTCAGAATTAGTCCTGAGTGGCCTCCCCATCCAATTATGACCGAGGTTAAGCTAAGCACAATATGGAAGTGAAGAGAAGAACTTGTTATAGAGCCAAGGTCTGCGCTATCAAGCGAGAACATCGAAGGAAGTTTAAACTTGAGGTTGAACCGCACCCTACACAAGACAAGGTGTACTTCTAGCAAATATACATAGGATTTTAGAGCTTAAGGGATGGATTTCTTGAATCATGTCGTCCAATGTTTAGATTGGACGGGTGTTTCTTGAAGGGAGAAGTTAAAGGCATGCTACTTACCGCTGTCAGGAAGGATAGCAACAACCAAATGTTCTCAATTGCTTGACCGGTTGTAGAGGGAGAAAACTCAAACTCCTGGAAGTGGTTTGTCAACACCTTAGGTTAGGACTTGCATCTACACGATGGCAGGGGATGGTCTGTTATCTTGGACTAGCAAAAGGTATGTTTTTATATACATATACCTAGTAGTAAAAGAGGATGAAAATGATATGTTAATCTGCGTGGTAGTTCAGTAATGTAGTTTTAGGGGATTTCCATTGATGATGGTCATGAATGTCTTCAACTAATGATTAAGTCATAAAAATAATAAATGGCTGGCAAGGGCAACTTTTCTTGTCTAGTCTGATGGTTAGTGAACAATAGACAACAGTAACCTACTCTGGACGAAACAACCAACTTTGTACATAACTTCGTTTACTTGTTTTTTTTTTACTGTTTTCTGATCATGATTATGAATGTCCTCAACTGATGTTTTTATATACATCTATAAGTAAATGTCTTTATTGGTTGCTTAGATTAATGTTTGCATTACCTTGAAGTGGTTAGTAGAAGCCATTTATGAGCTGTTTCCCGAGGCCGAGCATAGAAAATGCGCAAGACACGTGTATGCAAAATGGAAAGTGAGAAACAAGACCGATTGTGTTCGAAAATTGTTATGGAAGGCAGTATACGCCTGTAATGAGGTGGACTGGAGGAAGGCTACTTCTGACATTGAAGAAATTGAAGGTCGGGAACATGATACCACACCCTTTACAGAGTTCATGAATGCAGAACCTAGGTCGTTTTGGTGAGCTTACTTGTCTCCTCTACCCAAGTGTATTTAAGTTGAGTCAAATATTTGTGAAACTTTTTTTAATAAGGGTGATGGAAATGCCTTGAAACGAAAAAGAGGGTACAAAGAAACAAAAAAGAAAAACGTAATGGCGAAGGTTCACAAGAGCGGAACCGAACACCACTACCCAAGAAAAACAGAAAAACAAGGCACGATTCAGTGGACCGAGCCACTTCTATCGTGGACAAAACAAACTGAAAACCACTGGTAGATAAACCGAGGCTTGATGGATCGAGCCATCCCTGCCTTCAAAAAGAACAAACAAAGACTGAAAGCAAAAGACCAAAACAGAACAAAGAAACAACACTGACAACAAGGTCAGGCAATTACAAACCGAACTTCTCAAGTGTCCACCTAGATCTCTTGATCGAGCGACCACTGCAATGCCGATAACTTATCTCCAAGCCATTGACAGACATGATCCTTTTGAACCTTGTTATGAGCCACACTCCAATCTGCTACGGATCTAAGTGCTCTCAGTGATAGTGCAGTAGCAGTGGTCTTCTTATTGTGGAAGATCCGCTGGTTTCTGTCAAGCCAGGTCAGCCACCAGACGGACTGTAACACACAATAAATAAACTAACCATTGATGTCGCCAGGTGTATCGTAGTTCCATCTATCAATGGTGGAGATAACGTCTCCACTTGGTGTGTTGATATTACCATGAACACGATTCATTTTGTTCCAGATAGCCTTGCTGAAGTCACAATCAACAAATAAATGATCCACTATTTCATCCTTCTTGTAACAGAGTTCGCACCGATTGGCAAGTGACCAACCTCTCTTCTTGATATTGTCGTGTGTGAGAATTTTCTTGTGCGACACAAGCCAAATGAAAGCGTTAACTTTGGTGGGGATGACATGTCTCCAAACAGATGAGGTTGGGAATTGAGTTGCGCCCGGAAATCGCTCACCAGCAAGAGACCTGTACAAAGAGTGAACAGAGAAAGAGTTGTCCGACTTGGGAGACCAGACCATACGGCAAGGTCCATTGTTTACCCCGTTAGTACCAACACCATTCAAGAGTTATAACAATCAAATCCTCTCTCTCTCTCAGCCCCCCTCTCAAGTCAACAGATAAAGGAATATCCTAGAAAGGGTTCTCACCAAGGCAGAGTTTGATGTCAGAAACCCAGGCAACATTTCTGGTGGTGAAGCAGCAACGCGGGGGAAAGAGTCAGCCAATGTAACTTCAGGTATCCAACGATCGTGCCAAAAAGAGATCCAAGATCCGCTTCCTAGATCAATATTAGCAAACTTCCAAAAATTTTCGTAGTTCTTAGAGACGTTCTCCCATACGGAGCTTTAGAAACCATTGGTGCATTTACCTGTTTGCCAAGAAGAGAATTCATAGGGGTATTTGATATTAATTAGAGATCGCCACCAACTATCTCTCTCTGTGGCAAAATGCCAAAGCCATTTGCACAACATAGCTTGATTGAAGCTAGCAAGATCAATAATACTAAGGCCACCATTTTTTTTGGGTGCTTTACAGAGGTCCCTGACCAAAGGATATTTTCTTGCGTAACCTGGCCCACTCCAAATGAATTTACGTTGAATCATTTCCATCCTTTTCACTGCGGTGGCGAGAGCTTTAAGCAGTGAAAAGAAGTAAGTCGGTTGGCGAGAGACAATAGACTTATTTAGGATCCGCCTACCATCGAAGGACAGTTTCCAACCTTCCAATCGCTGCTGGTATTTATCACAGATGGGATTCCAAACATAGGTGGAGTTTGGTTTGGCACCCAAGGGAAACCGAGGTATTTGGAGGGTTCACTGCTCCAATTGCAACAGAAAACTACAACCAAGAACTCTGGATTATGCACATCCCCCACTGTAAATATGATCGATTTCTCCAGATTAATTTTTAAGCTAGTAACAACTTGAAAACAGACCAGGGTGGCTAAAACGTTCAACATTTGCTCATAGGAGGCTTCACAAAAAATCAATGTATCGTCGGCAAACAATAGATGGTTACTTCACCTTGGATGGTGATTTCATCCATAAAGAAACCTTTAATCTTGTCGCTATCTCTGAGCTTGGAAATCATGAATGAGAGGATGTCCATGACCAAGACAAACAAACCAGAAGACAACATGTTCCCCTGACTGAGACCCTTAGGGGCTGATAAATATCCTTTAGATTTCCCATTGATCATCCATATATCATTGGAGAGCAAATAGCCCCACAAATCCATTTATGTCACAATTGAGGGAACCCAATTCGATCGAGAACATTGAAGAGGCAATCCCAAGTTACATTGTCAAAGGCTTTTTTCGAGGTCTAACTTGAGCATAAGCCCCAGTTTTATGCTTTATTGCCGGCTGTCCACTAATTCAAAAGCGATGAGCCCAACATAAGCAATCTGCCTTCCCTTGACCGAAGCTTGCTGGTTATGAGTAACAATTTGAGGTAGGGCCACACTCAGTCTGTGAGCCAGAACCTTGCTAAAGAATTTATTGATAATTCCCAAGAGGCTAATAGGCCGAAGATCATACACAACCTAGCTGGTGATGACCGCACCCACTTCACACAGTCTCAAACTCTATCCATAGCTCCTCCAATCACTTTCAATCCATCCCGCACCACCAAATTAATGATGTGTGTGACTCACCGAAACTGCAGATACTTCCCGTCCATCAAATCACACCCCCACTCCTTTAACTTCGTTCTCATGCAATCACTCACAATATCATTTGAAGTTGCATTGTCCATGGTCATGTAGAACATATTCTTCACCTTCCATTCTTCAAGAATTTCTGCAAGCTTCACTGCAATATCCTTTCCCGTATGACTTGTGATGGGAACAAAGGAGAGAAACTTCATCTGCAACTTTCAATCAACCCCAAGAAAGTGAGCAGTCACACACATGTAATTTTTGTTGTTATCAGATGTCCATGTATATGTGGTGATTGAAACTCTGCCGTTGCTCTTTGATTTTAAAAACTCTATCAAAAGTATTTTCTTCTCCAAAAAGATATGAAAGCAATCATCTCTTATACCTCTCCTCCCAGGTTTTTTAAATAGTGCCTGAACAACTTGCATAAACTGCTTAAACCCTTCTCTTTCCACAAAGCGAAAAGACAACTCATCCATAATGACCATCATGGCTAAGGCATATCTAGATTTTGCTTGATCAAACTTCCATTAAGCACTTACTTGACTTTGACTACCATATGCGGCCTGGAAGTTCAGAACAGTCTGATCTCTGGATGCTGCAACCTTAGACAAACATGATCTCCGATGGTTATTCATTGCAGAAGTGCCGTTCTTGGAAGGATGTGCTTTGATTTTAGTATCACAATGCCTACACTCTCCCATCGGATACTCATCAACCGCCACCTTTGTAAATTCCTTCCAATAATCAGTAGTACCGTTTGTCTCCAACCATTTCTCTATATTGAAGTTATCGCCTTAAACTTTATCTTAATCTGGATTGGCCGTT
This sequence comes from Linum tenue, assembly GCA_946122785.1. Taxonomy (NCBI): domain Eukaryota; kingdom Viridiplantae; phylum Streptophyta; class Magnoliopsida; order Malpighiales; family Linaceae; genus Linum; species Linum tenue. The sequence goes on along the minus strand of CAMGYJ010000011.1, from coordinate 8,601,816 downwards.
TCTACTGAAGGAGTCTCAGAAGCAGGTGTACTTCCACTATCGGCATGGGCGGGAGTCGATGCAATTGATGCCGACGCCGACGGTTCAGCAGATTGAACGGGCCAACTCCCTGAACGTCCACCACGACCCCGATTCTGAGCAGGAGGGGCTGAGGCACCCGCGCCACGACGACCTCGAAGAGCCAGAGCCAGAGGTCTCCCACCACGAGAAGCAGTCTCAGCTGAAGGTGCACCTCGTCTGCCACGTCCACCACGCGGAGCCGGATGTCTCACCCTACAACAACGGTTACAAAAAATTAAAAATTGAAAAAAATATTCACAAATTCTAACAAATAACAACTATCAAGCATCATCAAAATCATCAATCATCATCATTCATCAATCAAAATCATCATTCATCATCACTAAACCTTTATAACTTATTAACTTATAAGCAGGTAAACATCATATTTCTGTGGTTGTTCATCATCATCACCATTCACCAATCATCATCATTAATCATTCAAAATCATCATCGTTCCACCAAGATCATCATTCTTCATTCATAAATCAATCATTAAAACTCTAAATCATCATTCTAAATTTTAAATTCTAATAAACTTACGTAATATGAGTCAACACTCAAGGAGAAGTCGAGCAGGAGGGCTTGCCGCCGTCGGGGGAGGGATGAGCGACTTCTTCGCGAAGCCGGCAGAAGGAGGCGGAGGGAGATGGCGTTCGCGCGACTTGGTGGCGGCAGGAGACGGCATGCGGCGCGGCGGGTGGAGGCCTAGAGGGGCAGCGCGTCGCGCGATTGGAGGCTGCCTGCGTGTCGCGATGGTTGGAGGCGGAGAGAGACGACGGGGTGGCTGGAGGAGGGGCGACGAAGGTGGCCGGTGAACTGGTGAAGGGTGGCGACGGCGAGGGTGACCGTGGGCCATGGTTGCGCGAGAAAGGGGTGGGGTGGGGGGTGGCTGCTTGGGGAGTGGGGAATGGGATCTGGTATTAGGGTTTGGGGGCTGGGGTTGTTTTGGTCATGATCATTTTTGGAGGGGTCGGTTTGGGCGGGGATGCGGGGTCATTTTGGAGTAAAGGGGAATAGGTTAGTTAGCCGGTTAACCGCCGGCTTCTGACCACGGTTAATCGGCTAGCCGACACTTGGAGATGATTTTCGGTTAGCCAAAAATCGGTCGGTGCGGTCAAAACCGTTCGGTTAATTGCAAATCAAAAACCGTTTTGCCAGCCCTACCCAAATGTTGATTCACCCGAAATGATTATCCACTAGCCAACCTCTTTGATACTTGTGACTTTGGGGGTCGTTCTCATGTTAGGAGCTTATTTCTTGTGAGCTTAATGGTGTTTGTTACACCTCGCTCTTTCCAAAAGTCAAAATTCCTATTATGCCCTTGATGTAATTTGTCAAGCTTCACCGTAATATTGATGCAGATTTAAAAGGTGAACTATCGGTTCGAACAATGTCGAATTTAGTTATAAATTGAGAAAGTTACGAACGTAATTGGCTATCGTGTCAAAACCCAAACAACCGATTGGGCTGGCAGCTTAGTGCAATGAAGAGAGATTGGCCGAGTGGAACTAGTTCACTTCTGTTGGGCAGCCAATTGGTGTAGTAAAATGGGCTTAAGACAGTGATGAGATTTAGAGTAAGGGGCCTTGGCTCGCTGAGGTGGAAGGGATCGGTTTGGGCTGTGATGAAGGAAAGAAGAAGTGAGGGAATTGGGCTGGCGGCCCGAGCTAAGAGAAGCAAAGAAAGAGTTGGCTCACGGCCCAGAGGAAAGAAGAAAGAAGAAGGGCTTAAGCTCGTTAGAAGAAGAGGAGAATAGGGGTCGTTGGCAGGGATGTCGGTCGAGAAGAAGAAAGGAAACAGAGTAGCAACAAAAGATGAACGGAAGCAGGGGTGGTACCGTGAGCTGGGTATAACAGAAATGGCGGTTTCGGGGATTTTAATTAGAATTTTAAAGGCCGAGTAATTGACGGTTGTGAGTCGATTGTGATTAATTTTTGGGAGTAGATTTTTGTAAGAAGAGGGATTGAAAACAATAACGAAAGAACAGGGGAGAAATTGAAATTTCGAAGCTCAATATGTTTTCGATAAGTAGCAGAGCCGGGAGAACTCAGGAGGGGGAGAGAGAGAGGCGTGGTCAGCCTTCGACCGGGAGGAAGAGAGAGAGAAAGGTTGAATTGCGACCCAAGAGAGCAAGGAGCTCGGCGGTACGATGGCGACCGAGGCAAGGGCCGTCGTTGACTCCGACGGCAGTTGAACGAGGGACGAGATGAAAACAACATTGAGGCTGCGCGGCTATCCTCCCAAACGACCGCGAATCTGGGCTGTTCAGAGTTGGCCACCAAATTGTGGCAGGAGAGGAGCCGCCGGAGAGAACGACAGCAGTGTTTCAACGGTGGCGATCGCCGGAGCGCGGCTGTCCGAGGAAGCACAAGAAGAGCCGGAGGAGTGCACTGACGAGGGGATTGAGTGAGGGAACGTCAACGATGGCCACAAACAGGGAAACTTGGTCGGCGACGATATAGAGGTGTGGTGTTTCTCCCATTTCCTTGGAGTCCAATGGCGGTGTTTTATAAATTTGATTAATAGTGAAGGGTAATTGGGTCCTTTTAGCATGTTAGGATGATTTTGGAGCAATAAGGAAGTTTAGGCACCAATAGGAAATTTATCATTCTGGGTAGCGAATCGTAAGCACAACTGATGGGGGAGCAAATTGAAATATGTGATTTGGGACTTAATTGTAAAATTCAGGAAGTTAAATTTCCCTAGATGGCCGAATTGTACAATACTAGAAGTTTGGGCCGAATTGGTAAAACGCAAGAAATTCGGGTCCATTCGGTAATTTACCATTTTAGGGCTAAAAGGTAATTTTCCAGAATTGTTGGTGAATCCTAGGAAAGGTTATATGGGGGAATTTGAGAGTGAAATTAAGCAAATTGGAGGTCGTTTGGCTAGTGACGCTTAGAGAGAAGGGAATGAACCCTAGAGGGCCGAATAGTACAATACTGGAAGTTTGGGCCGAATTAGTCAAATGCAAGAAATTTGGGTACCATTCGGTAATTGACCATTTTAGGGCTAAAAGGTAATTTTCTAGAATTGTTTGGGAATCCTAGGAAGGGTTAAATGGGGGAATTTGGGAGTGAAATTAAGCAAATTGGAGGTCGTTTGGCTAGTGACGCTTAGAGAGAAGGGAATTAAGTTTTCGTTTAAATGTTTAATAGGAAGAAAAAAAGGAGGTAAATGCGAGGAGTTTGAGCGTGGGATCTCTGACGATGACGTGGATTCACCGGCAGTGAAGAGGGGTCGTGTTGATCGATCGAGGTAGGAAAATGAGGTGAGTTTAAATGTGGTAAAATATCTGTCGAGGTCTTTTAGTTTATGTCTTTTAATTTAGTTATGTTTGTTATTTATGAGTTTGCGCGATCATGTGTGTGTGGCATCCCACCGCCTACTTAAGGTGGAGGCACGTGTTGTGCTATGTATATGATGTATGTTTGTACGTAAGATGAACCCCCAGGCGGTTGGGCCACTACTGGACGCGGTAGATGGTCGGATCACTGATGGACGGCGATACGTAACGCAACAGTTGATCGAGGATATTGGTCACTTATGGACGATGATACGTAACGCATTACCATTTCCTTGAGGATAGGGACATCGGACAGCGATACGTAACGCGGTGGTCCCTAGTATTTATATGTATGAGTTAGGGATAGAAGTAGATAGTTTCTATAAGATAATGTTAGGAGTAAAGATATTCCATAAGCTGTTGAGTTAATGTTGAAATGAGTTATTAAGGATGAAGGCGAGAACGACTTTCATCTAAGAAAAGGGAAACGCTAATAACGTGTTTTAGTAAGGAGGTTGCTTAGGCAAAGATCTTAGAAGTAACGACGAGACTGACCCCTTCTCACTCACTAGGTTCAGGAAGGGTTAGAGGAGATGGATTCCGAAAAGTAGGACGAGGCGAGCAGTCGTGCGAGTACTGATGAGATGTCAAAGAGCTCGGTGAAAAGTTAGAGATAAGAGATTATAGTTATTATATGTTTATGACTACGAGTATATGTACTAGGGATTCAAAGATTGATGGTTTAAGTTATTTTAAGCATTTGGATTGTGGGTTCCCATGTGTTAGGGCTTTTTATTTGAGATTTTTGAACAGTGTCATTTGAGGATTATTGAATTAATTTTTAATTTTTGATTTGGGTTGCTCAGGAGTAAACCAGTTTTTTGTTTAAATTCTGGTTTGGTTTTTGGAAAAGGTCGGGTTGTTTTAGTGTTGACGGAACGACCCCTCTTTATGTCTATACGTGAGTCACTGTTGTGTCATGGAGCTCTCGTTTTTTAGTTCCATTGAGGTTCTACATAGGAGGATTTTGTGCGGTTCTTGCTAGCAACGAAAGTGAAAGGAAGAGTAGTGTTGGATTGAGTTCTTAAAAAAAGAGCATTGGTCGTTAAAGGTAATGTGGAAAGTGTTTTTCTATCCAGTACCCTGATGACTCGATATTTGCACATGTTTTCCCCTGTGTTTCTTGATCGTTTGAGCTTTAATTATCACATCTTTGGCCTATTTTACGCTAGGTTGTGTTCCTTTGTCATATTTCAGGTCCTAGCACATAAAGTGAAGCATAGGCGCAAAGTTCAAGTCAATCAGAGATCAATTGACGATTCGGGAGAAGAAACTCGGGTATGACCTGAAGAAGAATGGATTTCTACCTCACTTCATGAACAAAGAATCATGCAAGCTTGTTATGAAATGAAAGAGGACGAAACTACGAGCGTCTGGGATCAAACGGCGACTGATTCGGAGTCCGGACGAGGGAGAAACGAAGCATTGAACAGGCTCGGCAGTGAAAACACGGGCAGTAGGCCTTCAGAACACGGCCGTGTTCTGTGACCGTGTTTTTACTGCCGAGAGCTGATTTGAGTTTGGCCAACTCGAGCTGAAAACACGGGCGGGCTGAGGCAAAGCACGGCCGTGCCCTCGGCCGTGCTTTGGCCACTGATGCCCTTTTTAAGCAGATTTCAGCCGAAACAGAGGGGGAGAGCTGGGTTTTGGATCCCAAACACCCTAGGGACGAACCAAAGAGAGAGAGAGCGATTTGAGGGCATTCTTGGAGTGGAATTGGAGGATTTCTTCGCCTTGGAAGCTCGAGGAACAAGCCCGGACTTGAAGACTGATCATCTAAAGATTCTTACTGCAGTCTCTCTCTTCTCTATGGAGTAACTTCCCTTCACTTAGGTTTTGAGGAACCCTAGCTATGTCTGTTTGATTGGATGATTGTATGAGTACTTTGACTTGATAATCTTGAGTTCATATTCAATCTATGCATGTTTTCATGATTCAATTCTGCTTTAGTCGAGATTATTGATTCTGCTTTGATCCTATGAGAGCGAATACCTGATTAGGTCAATAGAGCACCATAGATTGATAGTATTGGATCGATTGCTTTAGTCGAGGGTTGATTCACTGCTTTGTATCGATTGAGAACCTCTTTCGATAGAGGGAGTCTAGTTCAGAACGCCTTGATCGGTTGTTCTAGAGAAGGATACGTCCCTCTAGGCAATTGACTCAAGAGGGCCTTGTTCCTTTAGTCGAGACTCAAGGTCTAGTCAAGGATTCTCCGCATTGTGAATGAAAGTGAAACAGGTAAGAGATCACGGAGACTCAAGGCCTTGTTCGATTATGTATGCGTGTCAATGGTTGGCTGTTTGTGTGCTTGGAGCCTAGTCCACTGCCCAAATTTCGATTTGAGGGCTCCAAGTACGTGTTTCCTTGCAAATTGCCTGCTCAGTATGCTTTGAATTGACAGTCTCTATAGTAATGTGCAACCTAGGGAGGTAGTGTAGCACTATGGAGGATGTTGAAGTATAAGATTTTTCCTATCTAGCTCTTTGCTGTGTCAGTTGATTTTGTGAATTAGTGGAGCTAGGACCGTTGAATTCATGTGGTAATGGTGACTCTATGTGGATTGTGTTTTGGACTCGTGTATCGAACAGGGTGCTCATATGGCAAATGAAAAGCAGTTGGTCCTCCATGTCGAAATCATCAAAAATCTTAAACATGGGGTAAGCCCAACGTGTGTGGCACCGTTCATTGCACAAAATCGGGTTTTGGAAGAGATTTTAGTGATCCTTAGTGGGGTACTCCTACAAGGTGAAGCTAAGCTGTCTCTAGTACAAGTAAAACTTCCACCCGTTGAACGGTTTGCCTACTCGAGGATGTGTTTTTAAGGGCACGGATAGAGCTTCCGACCCCCCTTAATTTCATTGACCCTCCACACGAGTTGAGGAAAAGGAGTTAAAAGAAGTACTCTGGCGAGCGCCAGATGTACAGAAATTGCTCTTGCTCGACTAATAAGGGTCGACCGTGCAAAAGACTGCAGTTGGAACCCCCGCCAAGTGAATAAAAATGAAAAAAAAAAGTAAGTAAAATGAAAGTGAAAAAGGGGTTCCAACGGTGAAATGAAATGAAAGAGCACCCCGGTACAACGAGTCCTTGGTTGTGAATGGTGTGAGTCCCTTTATCCATGAACTGATTGTCTTACTTCTACTTCTTCTCATGATCCTGGCTTGAGTCTTGTACTCGCATTGAGAGAGATAGGGAACGTCTTAGAAGACCAGTTGACCTCGTAAGCTGCTATATGATCTAGGAAATCCTCTACCGACGATCGGGGTTGTTTGTTGCTATAGAGGTCTGGAGAGCTGCATTGGTTTGAGTTAGGTTTGCTTGGGGACAAGCAAACGGTTAAGTGTGGGGGGATTTGATGACTCGATATTTGCACATGTTTTCCCCTGTGTTTCTTGATCGTTTGAGCTTTAATTATCACATCTTTGGCCTATTTTACGCTAGGTTGTGTTCCTTTGTCATATTTCAGGTCCTAGCACATAAAGTGAAGCATAGGCGCAAAGTTCAAGTCAATCAGAGATCAATTGACGATTCGGGAGAAGAAACTCGGGTATGACCTGAAGAAGAATGGATTTCTACCTCACTTCATGAACAAAGAATCATGCAAGCTTGTTATGAAATGAAAGAGGACGAGACTACGAGCGTCTGGGATCAAACGGCGACTGATTCGGAGTCCGGACGAGGGAGAAACGAAGCATTGAACAGGCTCGGCAGTGAAAACACGGGCAGTAGGCCTTCAGAACACGGCCGTGTTCTGTGACCGTGTTTTTACTGCCGAGAGCTGATTTGAGTTTGGCCAACTCGAGCTGAAAACACGGGCGGGCTGAGGCAAAGCACGGCCGTGCCCTCGGCCGTGCTTTGGCCACTGATGCCCTTTTTAAGCAGATTTCAGCCGAAACAGAGGGGGAGAGCTGGGTTTTGGATCCCAAACACCCTAGGGACGAACCAAAGAGAGAGAGAGCGATTTGAGGGCAATCTTGGAGTGGAATTGGAGGATTTCTTCGCCTTGGAAGCTCGAGGAACAAGCCCGGACTTGAAGACTGATCATCTAAAGATTCTTACTGCAGTCTCTCTCTTCTCTATGGAGTAACTTCCCTTCACTTAGGTTTTGAGGAACCCTAGCTATGTCTGTTTGATTGGATGATTGTATGAGTACTTTGACTTGATAATCTTGAGTTCATATTCAATCTATGCATGTTTTCATGATTCAATTCTGCTTTAGTCGAGATTATTGATTCTGCTTTGATCCTATGAGAGCGAATACCTGATTAGGTCAATAGAGCACCATAGATTGATAGTATTGGATCGATTGCTTTAGTCGAGGGTTGATTCACTGCTTTGTATCGATTGAGAACCTCTTTCGATAGAGGGAGTCTAGTTCAGAACGCCTTGATCGGTTGTTCTAGAGAAGGATACGTCCCTCTAGGCAATTGACTCAAGAGGGCCTTGTTCCTTTAGTCGAGACTCAAGGTCTAGTCAAGGATTCTCCGCATTGTGAATGAAAGTGAAACAGGTAAGAGATCATTAATCATTAATCTGGCTAGTGGCTAGGGGGAATCATACCTAAGTGAGTTCCCAACCTGTAATTAGATTAACTTTAACTGTAGTTTGCTAGAGTAGTTTTAGTTCTTTTATCTTAATCTGGTTTGCTAGATAATGAACTGAAGCTGAGTAATAGTAACTCTAGAGACCCGTGGATTCGATATTTATTACTTGAGCCACTATACTGCAGTCCCTTTTCATTGGTTACACTTGGCCATTGTTAGGAGTTGTGTCATAGCGAGTCATACCCCCCTCAAAAGAAAAAGAAAAGAAAAGAAAGAAAAAGAAAGAAAAAGGAAATGAAAAAGAGGTGATAAACCGAGGTAAATAAAGTAGCGAGTGCCACAAAGAATCAAAGAGTGTGGTCTTGAAGAGGTTTCTTGGCACTCAAGTCATTGAAACCCTCACAATGTCTTAGAATTCCTTCACTACCAAGTTGGAATGTGATAGCAAGAGTAGACCAAGGAAGAGCGCTTAAAGTAAGTTCCTGATGGGTATTAGTTTGGAAGGGAGAAGCAAGGTTTTTGGCATCCCATTGTTTGTAGGGAAGGTTCTTAGTTGAAACCATAGAACCTTCGGTTTTAGGGTGAAGATGTAGGACCTCATGTTGTGTTTGCCACCACCCAAAAGACTTTTTCCCCATGCCCAAGACAATTGCCAGTCATTTGAACGCGAGTCAAAGACCTCCGGACAAGCTAGTGAGGACAACCATCCAGTGGACTCTAGCATTTAGAGGTTGCTGCCGTGGTGTTGAGACTATAGGGCCGAGTGTTGATGATTGTGCACATTCTTTGCACCATAAGGTCCCGACCCCACTGCTCAAGAGAGTGAGCGATTCATTCTTGTTTTGCATGACATATCTTACCCAGGTGAGGACTTTGTTGACCATCAGTTTGTTCCTTGGACTTGAACTTTATGCATGGTTAGTTGTGGTTGATGAGTAGTCTTGTTGAGACTTTCATTGATTCATGAATAAGGTGAGAAATTTTCATTTTCCCGTTTCTGGTGGCCTCGAATGTCGTTTGTGGTGGATGTCGGTATTGCTTGCAATGGTCCATGTGTTAATTACAATAGCCATTGAGAATTTCCACTTGGTGCCATTTGAGTTGTCCCCACTCCCCAAAGTATTTTGTTAGGTTGAGATATTACCTTGTGTGAAATGGTTTTCTTGGGGACAAGCAAACATCTAAGTGCGGGGTAGTGATTTAGGCCTAATTGTACACTTTTTATCCCCATTTCTCTTTGACATTTGTTGCAATTGAGCTCCAAAAAGGGGTGGTTTTACACTAGGTTTCGTGTGTTTCATTGTGTTTCAGATTCTAACAGGTGAAACCAACCTCGAAGTCGAAAGTTGGACGAAAAGGAGCAAAGAGGAGGAAACAACCTGTGTTCAAGATCTGCCATTGGAGTTCAAGGTCTTACAGGACCGTGAACTTGGAGCCAAAATCTGTGAACCGCGAAGCGTCCAAGGCGATTCCAGAGATTATTGACGCCAAGTGAGTTCACGGTCGCTAAGACCGTGAACTCTAAGCACAAACCGTGAACCGTGGATGTGAAGCTGTGCATTTTGGTCTCAGCACCGAGTTCACGGACGCGTTTCAATGTTTGAGGCCGTGAACTGAGGTCTAAGACCTTGAACTGATCAACGAGTCCTTGCACTAGGACCGTGAACTGATCAACGCGTCCTTGAACTAAGACCGTGAACTGATGAATGTGTCCTTGAACTTAGTGAATTGAGGACTTAGACCGTGAACAGAGCCCGATCTGGGTATAAAAGGAGAAGGGAGTCGAAGGAGAAAAGGGATCTTCATTTTTAGGTTAGGTTTTCATTTCCAGAATAAAGAGGATTCTAGTGAGAGTTTAGGGTTTCTTATAGAGTGAGAAAGTGCAAATCAAAGGAGGAAGAAGAAGCTTTGGGCTTGTTCCTAGCTAGAGGATTGAATATTTCTTCATCTCAAGGGTGTCTCAACCAACAAAGAGGAAGGATTGGCATTACTTCAAGCTCTAGTGAGAGTCTACTGGGGGCAATACCCTGGTTAAGCTCTCTCAAGTAGAATTCTCCTCCATTTACTTTCCTTGCTTGTTTAGTTTGTAGTTTTCTTAGTTTTGAACCTAAACACGTTTTGCTAGATAACAACTTAAGAGATTGAAGTAGGGGTACATGGACCGGCCCGGGTTTGACAATTAAATACTTTCCCTATACTGCACCCGGCTAGAGTTTAAAATCTTGGGCTCTAGTCGGGATTAATTTGTGGTGTATTTTCACGTAGTCACCGAGCCAGCAAGAGCAAGAGAGTCGACCATTGGGTCATATCCCTTCTCTGGCGGTATCAACCCCGTGGCGCTCTATATGAAATGTTGCCATCGATAGACATATCGGTTAGGATGGCGATGTCCTTAAGTGTGATGGTGCACTCTTCTTCACGAAAGTTGAAGCAATGTGTCTCCTTTCGTCATCTCTCCACCAATGCCGTGATGAGTTGGTGGTCGATCTTTATCCCATTAAAGTGCCTAATGGGATCCAATCTTGCCCTTCTTAGAAAGAGCAAGATGAAGTCGTTCCATGTGAGCACATTTGTCGTACCCCTATATCGGACTATATGGTATGCATCCTAGCAAAGAAATTAACTTTCACTATAATTTTATGATTTATACATATATAAATCTATTATAACAAACAATATCAATTAACAAAATGAAGGTTTTTTTCCAAGAAATATACATAATTTTTAAAAAAAAATACTAAGTGTACTAAAATAATTAACTAAAATGAATACCATTTTCAAAATTTAAATAAAATTAATTTTGTACACATACACACAAAATCAAATATATTATTTTGTACTTCGTATCGATTGTTTTCAATAATTTAAGAAATACAAGTACACTCGTAAGGGGGGATCCGAGGATCGCTTAGAACCCGATTTTCCCAGGAAATGGGAGGATCATGATGATTGCTTAATGCCTCATTTCCTTAGGCATGAATCTCTTTATAAAGAGTCTAATTAAGTGACACATTGTATTGATTTAAATTATTGAAAATAATCAATACGACTAACAATTAACAAATTTGTTTACAAACCACTAAATTATGTTAACAAAATAAAAAATGACAGTGATGATAAATAATTGACGCGTCCCGAATATCACAATTAATTCCCACCTAAGGCCCAAGTATAAACCTTAGTAGGGTGCAATATAGGGAAAGTATGTTTAAATATCAACTATTTGAAATATTATCTAGCGGATTGGTTTTGGTTGAGAAATTTGAGAATTAAAGTAAAGCAAAGCAAAGCAAAGCAAAAGTAAATGGTTTTGACAGCTCTATATGAGAAGGATCACTCGGGTGTCGCTTCCCCCTAACTACTACCATGGCATGTGGAATAGAATGAACTATTATGGGCGAGGTGACCGTGAACCGCTAGGCAATGCAACAGTGTTCGTAGACCACACTCTCGATTGCCAAACCAAGGGATGCATTATAGGCTACTCAAGTAGCTCTCTTGGTTAAGGCAATAGAAGATTGACTTACTCTCTCACTCAATTCAACGGTTGAACGGCTTAATCGTGCTTAACCTCGTTGTTTAATTCAAGATAGAGGTTTTCCAAACATTAACCTAGGTAGGTGGCTTAAAAGACCAAGGAATCCCAACTGAATTGAGTCTCCTTTGAAAGGGGGGTTTTCCCTCTAGCCTAGGTTAGAATAGCCAATTGGATTTCCAAGCATAAACATGCACAATCATCATGAAAAATACCTCATTCAATAAATTAAAAAACACCCATAAACAATCGCTCAATCCACATAACAACTACATGGCAAATAATTAGGATTTCACAACACCCAAGTGAAAAAGGAAACTACTCCATGCTAGATAGGGGAAGAACACAAGAGAAATAGGTAGAAACCATCATGGTGATGCCTCCAATCTCCTTTAAACTTGTGCTGATCTTCTCTTTGGGAGATTCTTCCCAATTCACCACTTGGAGCAAACACTAGCCCTCTTTCTTCTTTGGTTCATTCTTTCTCTCTCTAAAATCTAAAAAAGAAGACTCTTTCTCACACTTGGGCTCCCCCTTCTCTCTTCCTTTCAGCTCACATTTTATACAGGGATCGGGCTCAGTTTACGGTGGTTAAATCTTGAACGCGTCTGTGAACTCAGCAGATTGCGTCGAAATGCACTGTGTCACTTACGGGTATTCACGAGCAACAGATCTAGTTCACAGTCTTAGTAACCGTGAACTCGTCTGGCGTTAGTAACCTCTGAGAATTCTCTGGACGCCTTGCGGTTCACGGTCTTAGCAGACCGTGAACTCCCAAGGGAAACCGTGAACTGGCCTTTTTCGCCTCTTTTCCCGGTCTTCGCTCCTTTTCTTCCAACTTTCGACTCCTGGGGCTGGTTTCACCTGTTAGAACCTGAAACACCCTAAAACACAAGAAACCTAGCATAAAACCACCCTTTTGGAGCACATATGCCACAAACGCCCAAGAAAAACGGGGATAAAATGCATACAATTAGGCCCGAATCACTCCTCCACACTTAGACGTTTGTTTGTCCCCAAGCAAACCATTCCACACAAGGTAATATTCCAACCTACAATAATACTTTGGGGAAAACTCAAAGGGCACAAAGTGGGAATTCTCAATTGCTATTAGCGATTAACATATGGACCGTTGCAAGCAATACCGACATCCACCACAAACGACATTCGAGGCCACCAAAAACGGGCAAACGAAAAGTTATCACCTTATTCATGGATCAATGCAAGTCTCAACAAGACCACTTATCAACCACAACTAACCATGCACAGAATTCAAGTCCAAGGAACAAATGAAAGGGCAACAAAGGTCCTCACCGGGGTACGATATGACATGCAAAACAAGAATGAATCACTCACTCTCAAGACCAGTGGAGTCGGGACCTTTTTTGGTGCAAAAGATGTGCACAATCATCAACACACGGCCCTATCGTCTCAACACCACGGCGGCAACCTCAAAAGTAGCATCGGAGTTCATGGAATGGTTGTCCTCACTAGCTTGTCCGGAGGTCTTAGACACGGGTGCAAATGACTGGCAATTGTCTTCGACATGGGGAAAAGGCCTTTTGGGTGGTGGAAAACACAACACGAAGTTCTACATCTTCAACCTAAACTCGAAGGTTCTTATGGCTTTTACTAAGAACCTTCTCTACAAATAATGGCCACTAGCATTGGCCAAAAGCCTTACTTCTCCCTTCCAAACTATCACCCATCATGAACTACATTTAAGCGCTCTTCCTCTGTCTTCTCTTGATATCACCTTTTGGTTTGGTAGTGTAGGAGTTCTAAAACAAAGTGGGGGTTTCAATTGGCTTGAGTGCCAAAAAACCCCTCCTAGAGCATACTCTTTGGTTCTTGTGGCTCTCTCTACTTTATTTACCCCGTTTTATTACATCTTTTTCAATTCCTTTTCCTTCCTATTTTCTTTTCTTTCCTTTTTCTTTTTGAGGGGGGTACTAGAGAGTAAAAACATTTGCCACCTATACATTTAACGATCAATGCTCTCTTTTTAAGAACTCACTCCAACACTACACTTCTTTTTTTTTTTCATTCCTAGCAAGAACCGCACACAAACCTCCTATGTAGAACCTCAATGGAGCTCAAAAGTGAGAGCTCCGGGACACAAGGACGACTAATGTTTAGACACGAAGAAAGGATTGGGGGTTGTTCTATCAACACCATTAAGTTCACAAGCAAGAAGCTCTTAACTTAAGAACGACCCACGAATTCACGAGGCTGATAACGATGTAATTGCACATGTTTGCGCCCCTAGTTCTTATCCATTTGAGAGGCATAGTCGTGTGTTGTGGCCTATTTTACGCCGGGTTGTGCTATTTTGTCATGTTTCAGGTCCCAGGCGTCAAAGGGAAGGCTAACCACGAGTTTCGGGGCATTCGGAAGTCATTTCGGTGAGCTGGAGCCAAAACACGGGCAGACCAAAGGCATTACACGGCCGTGTACTGCTGGCCGTGCTTTTTATGCCGAGAGCAAATTTGGTTTGGCCGATTCAATTGCAAACATGGGCACTGAAGCACGGCCGTGTTCAGGCAAAGCACGGCCGTGTCCATAGCGAAGCACGGCCGTGTTTCCAACAGCTGCTGGCCGTGTAATTAAACACTGGCCGAAACACGGGCAAGCTTAGGCAAAGCACGGCTGTGCCCTCGACCGTGCTTTGGCCACTGATGCTTTTAAGCAGATTTTCAGCCACAACTCAAGGGGATTCGAGTTTTTGAGAGAGAGATCAGTTCCTAGAGAGAGAAAGTGACGAGCAAGAGTTCCCAAGTGCCCTAGATTGATCTTCAACACCATTGGAGGCCAGCTTGAGCTTGGAGAAGTGCCAATCAACGTCCAGAAGCAGGAATCCATCCTTCGCAGTATGAATTCCGTGTCTGATTTTGCTTTTGCTTTCTTCTCCATGGAGTAGTTCTCCCATTCATCTGGGTATGGAGAACCCTAGATTTGTATGTTAGGCTTTGATTGTATGAACCCAAGTACTGATTCTATGATTTATTATATTCGATTGAGGTTTGAATGATTGAATGACTTGAATCCTGATCAAATTCCTATTGTTTCTGCTTTAACCTAGAATGAGAATATCTGCCTAGGTTAATAGAGTATCCTTGATTGAAGGTAGGGAGTTGGTGACTTTAGTCGAGGAGCCAACTCACTATTATGTACCGGATTTACTCCGGTAGTGGAGGTTTTGTTTGTTAAGGCCTCAATCTGTCTACTCCGGTGGAGGTTAGTCGCCCGCTAGAGAGTCAGATTGAGAGGGTCTAAAGACCTTTAGTCGAGACTTCAGGCTGTTTAAGAACCTTCCGCAGTATAATTGTCATAGAAACTGAACTTGGTAATTACAATCCGGCTTAACTGCAGTCTAGGGGGAACCATATCCGGGTGACCTCTCTTAACCTGAATACAACAGTTTACTTGCTTTGTTAGTTTGTTAGTTTAGACTTGCATTAAAGTTTCATTGCTAGATAACAAGAATTCACTGAGTAGTCAGCACATCTAGGACCCGGGTTGATAATTAAACCTAAACCCGCTATACTACGCTTTAGGAAGTGGTTTCACTTGGCCAATTCCTAGAGTGACAGTAGAGTCGAGTCAAGTTTTTGGCGTCGTTGCCGGGGACGGCTAGGTTGTTGAAGAAAAGTGATTTCTGTTAATTTAGCCTTTCTTTTTGCTTTGTTTGCTTTGTCCCACTTGTGCCTTCACGGGTTTGCTTGCTTGAGTGTGTGTAGATAGTGCATGACCCGTAGCCAGTCAGGAGGTTTACTGCCGTTGAATCCAGAGATTGACCGCACCTGTTGCCAGCTCAGGAGACAACAACGAGCTAGACTGGCTACGAAAGAGCGCATAGACGGCCACCTGAGTAGCGATTCTGAAGAAGAGCACGGAATGGACGGAGACTACAATTAGCACCAGGGGAATCCTCAGCAGGTTCCCCCGGTGAATCAGGTCCTGGGGAAAAACCCCATACCCCAGGATCATGGAGTTCATCATCCACCACCGATCCCAGCAAACAACTTTGAGATCAAGCCATGCTGGATTCAGCTCATCACATCTTCTATCCAGTTCCATGGCTTGAAGAATGAGGAGGCCAGGGTGCATCTTTCCCGTTTTCTGCAGCTGACGAACGGGTTCAAGTTGAATGGTGTCCCCGATGATGCGATCCGCCTTCATCTCTTCCCCCATTCTCTGGCGGGGAATGCTAAGAGGTGGTTGGAGACCCAGCCCCCATTGTCCATCACCTCTTGGGACGATCTGGTGGACAAGTTCGTGCACAGGTATTATCCGGCATCGAAGACTATAGAGATTCAGCGGGAGATCACTCACTTCCGCCAGGAGCCAGATGAGTCACTTCGTGATGCTTGGGAGCGGTATATGGGCTATTTCTGGCAGTGCCCCCATCATGGCTTCAGCGATGCATTCACAGTGGGGAACTTCTACAGTGCCCTTTCTCCAGATAGCCAGAGGGTGATTGAGTCTATATGCCCAGGAGGGGACATTCTCACTAAGACTCCACCCGAGCTGAACCAGATGATCCGTACTTTGGCTGCCAGAGATCATTCTTGGGGACAGGGTAGCCGAGGCAGACAGTCCCGGGACCGTGGTGTGCACGCCATGGAGACCAGATCCGGGCTCGAGCAGCAGGTAGCTGAGCTAGTGCAGACATTGAAGCAGCCCAACAGTCTTATTCCGGGCAGAGGTTTGGCTACACCTCCAGTAGCGCAATGTCAGTGGTGTGAGAGCTCCAATCACCTAGTGGAGGACTGCCAGGCTATGAGGGAGTCTACCACACCCCAGGAGCAGTTGGCCTTCATCGCCAATGCGAGGCGCCTCGATCCATACAGTAGCACATATAATGAGGGGTGGCACCAGCATCCCAACTTCGCGTGGAGCAGCAACACCACTAAACCACCTGGTTTCCCAGCACCAGCAGGTGGTTTTCAGCAGAGGCAGCCCTTCCAGGCTCGCCAGGGCCCAGACCTACAGCAGCAGCCCTACCAGCCTAGGCAAGGGCAGCCATTCCAGCAGCCCCAGCGCCAGTTTGCCGAGCCAGCAGCAGCTCCGGCCCCAGATGACAGGATGACGAAGCTGGAAAACATTCTAGCTTCGTTCATGACTAGCACTCAGGCTGCTATCACATCACTGGAGGCAGGCCAGTGGAACCAGGGTGCCATTTTGCAGGATCTGCAGACCCAGGTGGGCATCTTGGCCCGCCAAAACACTACCAGGGCACCGGGGACTCTGCCTGCCACCACTGTTCCGAACCCTCGAGAGCCCCACCAGCATCAGCAGCTGGATGCCATTTTTACCAGGAGCGGTAAGGTCATATCTGCTGATCCTGTCCCGGCCAGACAGGAGGAGTCAATGCATGCTTCAACACTCCCAGCCGACGATGCAGAAGTGCGGGTGGAGAAGGAAGCCCCTGCTCCAAAGCCACAACCAGTGGTTAAGGAGCATGTACCCTAGCTTCCCTTCCCCACTCGCCTACACAAAGACAAGCTGGAGACTGAGTTTGCCAAGTTCATGGCAATGTTGAAGCAACTCAACATCAGCATACCGTTCATGGAGGCACTGTCGAAGATGCCCAAGTACGCAAAGTTCATGAAAGATATCTGCACCAACAAGAAGAAACTTGGTGATCTCTCGACAGTGATGCTGAGCGAGGAGTGTTATGCTATCCTGCAGAACAAGCTGCCCGAGAAGCGCAAGGATCCAGGGAGTTTTACTATCCCTCTTACTATTGGCATCATGCATGTAGGAAAATCCTTGGCGGACCTAGGCGCTAGCATTAACGTCATGCCATATAAGTTGTATAAAATGCTAAACCTAGGTGAACTTAGCCCTACTAGGATGAGCATTCAATTAGCTTATCGTTCTATTGTGCATCCTAGGGGAATCATAGAGGATCTGCTTGTTAATGTTGGTGCATTCACATATCCTGTTGATTTTGTTATTCTGGATGTAAATGAGGATGTGGATGTGCCTTTGATTCTGGGTAGACCATTTCTTGCCACCGCCAAGGCACTTATTGATGTGCATGATGGTAAACTGATCTTGCGTGCTGGGACTGAACATGCTAATTTTTCTGTGACTGAATTTGATCACTGTGCTATGATTGCTGTCACCCCTGTGCATGCTATGTCTGATCAGGTACACAAGCCTGTCGTGTCTCCTTCTGCACCTCCTATTTTGCAGGACCCTCCTATCATTCCTTCGCCGCCACTCCATCCAGCCACGCCTCCGAACAAAAAGCTCAAGGAGGAGTGGCGGCCGAAGCAGCAGGTTGCTAAGCCTGCACGAAAGAAGAGTGGAGACCACTATGAGCTGGTCCCACCTCCTGCACCACGGCCACCCTGGCCGTCCGGGTACTCACTCGCCTGCATCTTGCCAGATGGGCAGGTCGAGCTGACTGATGATAGTGGTCGCATCCGTCGGGTGCAAGGCCACAACCTGAAGCTGTACCTCAAGAGCGACGTGGATCCGCTCTTGGAGGCACCTGTTCCTGCACCGCCCTGAGTATCCACCATGGGCGTCCAGCTAAAAGACGGTAAAGAAGCACTTGTGGGGAGGCAACCCCACCACGGTTTGATTTTCTTTCTTGTGTTTTGAGTCGGATTGTAACCCGGTCTGGGTTTGGTTTGTTTTCTTTGGGTTTGGATGATATCTTATTGGGCTGACATTGAACCTAACATATTGTGTTTGAGCTTTTCTGTTTCCCTTTGGCTGTGCTTGCCCCGACTGGCCCGTTTCCAGTCCCCTGCAGTCCGTGCCTACCGGTAACATCGTTTCCCTTTTCTTTCCCTCTTCTCCATTGAGGGCAATGTCGATCTTAAGTGTGGGGGGTGTTTATCTTTTGACTGCATTAGATCTGTTTGTGTGCTTGGAGCCTAGTCCACTGTCCAAATTTTTAAATTTGAGGGCTCCAAGTACGTGTTTCCTTGCAATTGCCTGCTCAGTATGCTTTGAATTGACAGTCTTTATTGTAATATGCAACCTAGGGAGGTAGTGTAGCACTATGGAGGATGTTGATGCATTTAAGAAGTCTCATTTCTTCTTCATATTGAGTTGGTTGATTGAGTGAATTAGTGATCTTAGGACCCTTGAATTGTGTGGTGTTGTGGATTCTCTGCCTGTCATGGACTCTTGTTTCATGTTTTGAGTTTAACAGGTGCTCGAAAATGTGCTTCAAAATAACGTCTCCCGTGCGAATAGGGCGAAAGTGTGTAAGGGGAGACGGGAATTCGTTCCCAATTTCCACCTACTACCTCCAGCCCCCTTACATGTCTTTCCCCCGCACGAGGCTCGAGACATCCGCTCCTGGAATGGCCGGTAAGAGCAGGTTGGGACCCTTGAAAAGAAAAGAAAAATAACAGAAAACAAGCAAAACAGAAAATAGGGGGTTCCAACCATCTTCAAAGAAAATAGAGCACCTTGAAAAAAAGTGAGTCCATGATCTTCTGTTTTTGAGAATCTTCTCATCCACAATTCATTTGTCCTCTGTTCACTGTTTGCCATGATGCCGACTCGATAAGAAGCTCTGAGATGACTTGTGCGTCGGTTGACCTCGTAAGTTGCTAAATGATCTAGGAAGTCCTCTAGCTACGATCTGGGTTGTTTGTTGCTATAGAGGCCTGGAGAGTTGCATTGGTTTGAGTTAGGTTTGCTTGGGGACAAGCAAACGGTTAAGTGTGGGGGATTTTGATAACGATGTAATTGCACATGTTTGCGCCCCTAGTTCTTATCCGTTTGAGAGGCATAGTCGTGTGTTGTGGCCTATTTTACGCCGGGTTGTGCTATTTTGTCATGTTTCAGGTCCCAGGCGTCAAAGGGAAGGCTAACCACGAGTTTCGGGGCATTCGGAAGTCATTTCGGTGAGCTGGAGCCAAAACACGGGCAGACCCAAGGCATTACACGGCCGTGTACTGCTGGCCGTACTTTTTATGCCGAGAGCAAATTTGGTTTGGCCGATTCAATTGCAAATACGGGCACTGAAGCACGGCCGTGTTCAGGCAAAGCACGGCCGTGTCCATAGCGAAGCACGGCCGTGTTTCCAACAGCTGCTGGCCGTGTAATTAAACACTGGCCGAAACACGGGCAAGCTTAGGCAAAGCACGGCCGTGCCCTCGACCGTGCTTTGGCCACTGATGCTTTTAAGCAGATTTTCAGCCAGAACTCAAGGGGATTCGAGTTTTTGAGAGAGAGATCAGTTCCTAGATAGAGAAAGTGACGAGCAAGAGTTCCCAAGTGCCCTAGATTGATCTTCAACACCATTGGAGGCCAACTTGAGCTTGGAGAAGTGCCAATCAACGTCCAGAAGCAGGAATCCATCCTTCGCAGTATGAATTCCGTGTCTGATTCTGCTTTTGCTTTCTTCTCCATGGAGTAGTTCTCCCATTCATCTGGGTATGGAGAACCCTAGATTTGTTTGTTAGGCTTTGATTGTATGAACCCAAGTACTGATTCTATGATTTATTATATTCGATTGAGGTTTGAATGATTGAATGACTTGAATCCTGATCAAATTCCTGTTGTTTCTGCTTTAACCTAGAATGAGAATATCTGCCTAGGTTAATAGAGTATCCTTGATTGAAGGTAGGGAGTTGGTGACTTTAGTCGAGGAGCCAACTCACTATTCTGTACCGGATTTACTCCGGTAGTGGAGGTTTTGTTTGTTAAGGCCTCAATCTGTCTACTCCGGTGGAGGTTAGTCGCCCGCTAGAGAGTCAGATTGAGAGGGTCTGAAGACCTTTAGTCGAGACTTCAGGCTGTTTAAGAACCTTCCGCAGTATAATTGTCATAGAAACTGAACTTGGTAATTACAATCCGGCTTAACTGCAGTCTAGGGGGAACCATATCCGGGTGACCTCTCTTAACCTGAATACAACAGTTTACTTGCTTTGTTAGTTTGTTAGTTTAGACTTGCATTAAAGTTTCATTGCTAGATAACAAGAATTCACTGAGTAGTCAGCACATCTAGGACCCGGGTTGATAATTAAACCTAAACCCGCTATACTACGCTTTAGGAAGTGGTTTCACTTAGCCAATTCCTAGAGTGACAGTAGAGTCGAGTCAGAGGCTCAAAGAGGTTGACTAAGGGATAACACATTTCGGGACAATCAACATTTGTGTGTGGACTAATCATATGCCTCCATCATACTAACTAGTGACAACTGTGATGTTACTCGCCATGGTAAGAGGGATCTATGCACACAAGAAGAAAACGATCGGTTCAAAGCTCACATGACTACCTAGTCACCCAACCATCTATTCCAATTCACAAAACACAATGCATGGAAATCGAGTCAAGACATCCATTCATTTATGCACACATGAGAACTAAAAATTTTCACTATCCTAATGGACCTCCCAGTCATCGTCATAGGACATACTCAATCACATGCAACAATTCAAGATCAATGCCAATAAACATGAGATTTTCCCACAAACCGGCCACTTTGATCATTCAAACATTGCTTGTAGCCCTCAATTTTTTTCAAATTTGGGCATACATCAAGGCTCCAAGCATCAATCACACTCACACAAGCATAATAATGAACTACCCCCCCCCCCCCCACACCACACAGACACACACACTTAAGCTCGACATTTTGCTCTCAATGGCGTAAGATAGAGGTAGAAAGATATTACCGCTTGGGCTTTGTGAGTGAAAGTTGGAATTGTTTCCGGGGTAGGAGATATGGAGCTTCAAGGAGAGACAAAAAGCACACACACACAAACACAATACGACTCGCTCAAGCCGAGGTTATTAAAAAACACAATACGGTAGTAGTAGTAGTAGGACAAACTTGCTAACCTCCGTTGGGTTGCCTCCCAACAAGCTCTTCTTTAACGTATTAAGCTAGACGGAGACTCAAGATCATGCATCTTGCAGGAACACCATCTCTCTTTGCGGCATTACCTCTCCTCCAAAGTAACGTTTCAGGCGGTGTCCATTCACTTTGAAAGTTCCTTCCTCCTGGTGAGAGATCTCGACCACCCCGTATGGGAACACTTGTGTTACCAAATAAGAGACTGACCATTTCGATCTACACTTCGTTGGGAATAATCACAACCGGGAGTTGTATAAGAGCACCTGGTCTCCCGGTTGGAAATCCTTCCCTCCTTTCTGTCAAGCATCATGCAAGTGTCTTTTCCTTGTAAATCTTGGTGTTCTCATAGGCTTGGAGACGCCATTCCTCAAGTTCAAGCACCTACAACTTTCGTTCATTTCCACACAAAATAGGGTCCATGTTCAGTAGCTTTGTGACCCAGAAAGCCTTATGCTCTAACTCTACGGGCAAGTGGCACTCTTTTCCATACACCAAATGGTAAGGCGCGACGCCTATTGGGGTTTTGTAGGCCGTGCGGTACGCCCATATAGCATCATCGAGTTTTGCGGACCAATCCTTGCGGGATTGATCCATGGTTTTTTTCTAATATCCGTTTCAGTTACCTATTCGATAACTCAACTTTTCCACTAGTTTGGGGATGATAGGCCATTGACACTCGGTGGGTAACACCATAGCGATCAAGGAGTTTGTCGAATTGCCCCTGAAAATGCGTTCCTCGGTCACTAACAATGGCCCTTAGGGTCCCGAATCGTGAAAACAACTTTTTAAGGAATCCACAGACTCGTCTTGGATCATTGGTGGGGAGAGCTTGAGCTTCAACCCACCTCGAGACTTAGTCAACGGCCACAAGAATGTACTTGTTACCAAAAGACGAGGGAAAAGGTCCCATAAAGTCGATGCCCCAAAAATAAAAAAATCTCACAAGTGATAGAAACCGTCTAGGGCAACTCATTTCGGTTAGAAACATTACCTGTCCTTTGGCAGTTGTCACAATGACGCACAAATTTGTAGGCATCTCGGAAAAGGCTCGGTCAATAGAATCCCGACTGGAGCCCCTTTCTTGCAGTTCGGTTGCCTCCATGATGGCCTCTAGCTGGTCCTGTATGACAGTGGCTTAGGATATCCGCCAATTCCTTCTCCGGTACACACCTCTGAATGACCCCGTCAGCCCCCAATCGGAAAGAGGTGGGGATCGTCCCAAAAGTAGCATCATAGGTCGGAGAAGAACTTATTTATCTCTTGTGTATTCATTACCTTGCGGCGAACCACGGGGTGGCACTCTCTACATCGGCTATGGAGAATAACCGTTCATCGGGGAAGGTGTCATTTATCTCTCTTGGGGAGGTGCTCTCTCTCGGTCCTTCGAGTCGCGAAAGGTGGTACGCCGCAAGATTTTCGACCCCCCTTTTTTTCCTTGATCTCCACATCAAACTCTTGAAGAAGTAGGATCCATCAAATTAGTCGGGGCTTGGCGTCCGCCTTACTCATCAAGAAGCCGATGGCGGAGTGTTCGGTGTAGACAATAACCTTTGAGAGCACCAGATAATACCTGAATTTATCGAAAGCGAAGATTACTGCCAACAGCTCTTTTTTGGTAGTTGTGTTGTTCTCCAGAGCATCATTAAGCTCCTTTGAAGCATAGCAAATAGGTTGAAAATTTCTACCCCGCCTTTGGCCCAACACCGCTCCCACTGCATAGTCACTAGCATCACACATGAGCTCCAAAGGAAGGGGGCATTTGTAAGCTTCACCTTGAGGATGTTAAAAGCTTCAGAACATTCCTTTGTGAAAAGGAAGGGGCATCTTTCTCCAAAAGATTGGTCAGGGGTAATGCAATCTTCGAGAAGTTCTCGATGAACCGTCAGTAAAACCGAGCATGTCTAAGGAATCTCGCGATGCCCTTGACCGTGGTCGGTGGAGGGAGCTTTCTTATTGTCTCAACTTTGGCTCGATCCACTTCAATTCCTCTCTTGGAGATTTTGTGACCCAACACAATGCCCTCTCATACCATAAAATGCGACTTCTCCCAACTCAAGGCTAGATTGGTTTCTTCGCATCGCTCAGGGACCTTCTCCAAGTTGACAAGAGAGTGAGAGAATGAATCTCCGAATACCGAGAGGTCGTCCATGAACACTTCCATTATTGATTTGGACCTAATTGTAAATGTTTTACCCCCGTTTTACTTAGGTGTTTGTGGAAATTCGCTCCTAAAAGGGTGGTTTTACACTAGGTTTCTTGTGTTTTAGAATGTTTCAGGATTTAACAGGTGAAACCAGCCCCAGAGTCGAAATTTGGACAAAAAGGAGCGAAAACCGGGAGAAGAGGTGAAAAATGGCAAGTTCACGGCTTTCCTTGGATGTTCACGGTCTTGTATGAGCGCGAAGAAGAGTTGTTGCTCATGAACTTCAAGGCGTCCAGAGATGTTCCAGAGGTTACTGACACAAGGCGAGTTCACGATCACTAAGACCGTGAACTAGAGCTGTGGATCGTGAACACGAGCAAGCAAAGCGGTGCGTTTTGGCGCCCAACTTGAGTTCATGGACGTGTTTCAGAGTTCACGATCATGAACTGAGCTCGTTTACTGTTGAAAATCTGAGCTGAAAGGAAGAGAGAGGAGAGATTTCATTGTGTGAGAAAGCCTTCTTGAGATTTTTAGAGAGAGAAACACGAACCAAAGGATAAGGAGGCTAGGGTTTTGCTCCAAGTTGGATTTGCAAAGATTCTCCCCAAGAGAAGTTCAGCACAAGTGCCTAGAAGATTGGAAGCCTCCTTCATGATGGTTTCTACCTCTTCTCCTTGTGTTTCTCCCATTTCTAGCATGGAGCATATTTCTTTTCACTTGGGTGTTGTGAAACCCTAACTAGCTACCATGTAGTTTTGTTTTATGTGAATTGAATGATTGTTATTGGGTATTGTTTAATTCAATGATTGAGGTATTATTCATGTTGATTGTGCATGCTTGTGCTTAGCAATCTAAGGATTGTGCATGTTTTGTGCTTAGCAATCTAAGGATTGTGCATGCTTGTGCTTAACAATCTAAGGATTGTGCATGTTGGTGCTTTGCAACCTAAGGATTGTGCATGATTGTGCTTACTATCCTTAGGTTTGTGCATGTTGGTGTTTAGCAATCTAATTAACCACTTTAACCTAGATTAGAGAGGAAAATCCCCCTTTCAAGGGAGACTCAATCGAGTTGGTTTTCCTTTGACTTTTTAAGTCACCTAACTAGGTTAATTTAGGGCAAACTTCAATGTTGAATTAAGCAATTTGGCTAAGCGCGATTAAGCCGTCCAACCCTTGAGTTGAGTTAGGGAGTAAGTCAACCATCGATTTCCTAAACTGAGAGGGTCGGGTGAGACGGCCTATAATGTATTCCTCGGTTTAGCAATCATATTTGTGTCCCTCTGCGGTGCGCAGTCACCTTGCCCATAGCAATCGTTTCAATTCACATACCATTGTAGTAGTTAGAGGAAGCGACACACGAGTGATCCTTACCACAAAAGAGCTTTCAAAACCATTTACCTTTACCTTGCTTTATTTTAATTAGCAAAATTTTCAACCAAAACCTTTTTGCTAGATAATGATTCAAATGACTGAAGTAGGGGTACACGGACCGGCCCGAGTTGATATTTAAACATACTTATCCTACTGCACCCGTCTAAGGTTTATACTTGGAACTTAGGCATGAATTTATTTTGGTATTCGGGACGAGTCAAGTTTTTAGCCCCGTTGTCGGGGATCAACGGCCTGTTATCTTGAAAAAGTTGTTTGGTGTTAATCTAGCTTTTAATTTCCAGTTTTGAAAGTGTGTGTGTTTTGCTTGTGCTAGACTTGGTGTTGTTTTCTGATTGTGTGTAGGTGGTTCATGACCCGGAGTAACCCGACACCTTTCTACCACTTGGCGAGGACATAAACCGAACTCCTTGGCTCCTAGCACAGGAGAGAGATCTAGCGGAGGCAAGGAGAAGAGTTGAAAGAAGGGGACAACATTTGGGTCCCAGTGTTAGTGGAGAAGAAGTTGAAGAAGTGGAAGTTGAACCCGTTGTTGTAGTAAAAATGGCGGGGAACCAAAGACAAGATGGAGCCGCCCAAGCTCGTTAGCTAAACGATGCGGCAGAGGAAGAGGAAGCCCCGAGGACGATGGGGTACTATATGGCCCCACGGCCGACGGGCATTCAATCGCCAATCCTACATCCTCCAGTGGCGGCAAACAATTTCGAAATCAAGCCGGTTCTAGTGACTATGATACAGAGCAAAGCTTTGTTCCACGACATTGAGAGCGCGTCACCAAGACATCACGTGCAGAGATTCTTAGAGCTTGCTGGGAGCTTGAAAATCAATGGTGTGCCTGCTGAAGCTTTGCAACTAAGGCTTTGCAACTAAGCTTGCGGGGAGCTTGAAAACACTTAGGTGGCTAAACAATCGCCCACCTCGGTCAATCACCTCATGGGACGACCTCCTCAAAAAATTCATGGCTCGTTACTGCCCGCCTTCGAAGACGGCGGAGTGGAGAATGAAGATTACCCATTTCGAGCAAGAAGAGGACGAGACCTTGAGGGATGCTTGGCAGAGGTACTCAGATTATTTTCTTCAATGCCCTCACCACGTGTTTGAAGAACAGTTTCGGATTGAAACCTTCTACGAGGCCTAATGCAAGAAGATAAAATTCTCATTGACTCCTTATGTCAAGGAAAATTGATGAATATGGTGCCTCTCGAAATGCCGGACATCTGATATTCTTTTTTATAAGAAGACCAAGGCCCACCTTCTTCTCTTAATGCAGGCAAGGCATATCTCGTAAGAGAAAGTTTAAGCTACTTAGCATGGGACACATCTCCGCCCCAAATAACCAAGATACTTGAAGATATGGTCCTCAAGGGGAACGATTGTGGGTTGACTAGAAGTGGGAGGAGAAGCAATGATAGAGGAGTGAGAAGCGTGGGAGCGACTGCTCTGCATGAGGCAAAGTTGGATAAGTTGATAGAGGTAATGCTTGAAGATAAGAGGCAAGGAAAAAGGTCGGTGATGTCGTGCGACTGGTGCTCGAGCACTAGCCATGAGATGGCGGAGTGTCAAGCAATGAAGGAGGAAACCGCTCCAGAGGAACAAGTCAACTTTGTGGCAAATTCTAGGGCTAACAACCCGTATAACAATACTTATAATCCCGGATGGAGGAACCACTCCAACTTTGCTTGGTCATCACCGATTAATTCGAGCCCCCAGGGTTTTCAAGGCCCCACTGGAAATTACCAACCTCGGCCGACCTTCATCCAACAAAGATCTCAAGTCCAAGGCTCAAACTTACAATAATCGTACCAAGCACATGGTGGCCTAGGGTTTCAACAACAACAACAACAACCCGACAAGCTATCTAAGCTTGAAGACCTAGTGAACACCTTCGTGAGTACGAGTGCTCAAAAGTTCGAGAAGATAGAGCAATTTATGGATGTGGAAACTACCAAGTTCACCTTGGTTGAGGTGGGTCTTAGAAGCCATCAAGCGAGCCTCCAAAGTTTGGAGGTGCAAATCGGCAACCTTGCCGGCATCCTCACCAAGAGACCTAAGGGAGCATTACCTTCCCAAACCGTGGCGAATCCCAAGGACCATGCCGGGATAAATGCACTTCAAGTGAGGAGTGTGAAGGTGACTCCGGAAGTCGCCACTAAAGAAGTGATTGAGAAGGAAGATACCAACCTGAAGAATGGAGGGGAGAAGCCCCCGAGGAATGAGAGGAAGGCGGCAAGGAAGGCATCACCAATGAGTGGGTACATGCCACCTCTTCCTTACCCCACGAGGATGTACAAGGAGAGGTTAGAGAACGAGTGTTGAGGTTTTATGGAAATGCTCCGTAACCTCCACCTCAATATCTCTTTCCTTGAAGCCATGGCTCAAATGCCAAGATATGCCAAGTACCTCAAAGGATTCCTAACCAAGAAGCCAAAGCTTGAAAGCCTTGCCAACGTTACTCTAGGCAAGGAGTGTTCGGCTTACCTCCTCAATCGCTTGCCCAAAAAGCGGTCCGACCCAAGTAGCTTTACTATCCCTCTTGATATTGGTAATTAACCATCGTATAGATAATGCCATGGCAGTCCTAGGAGCCAGTGTTAATGTGATTCCCTACAAGCTTTTCAAATTAGAAGTAGGTGAAATTAAGACCACTAAGGTTAGCATCACTTTAGCCGACCGTTCGGTCATTAGCTCGAGAGGTATAGCAGAGGACATGTTGGTGCGAGTGGGAAAGTTTTGCTATCCGACTGATTTCGTGATTCTTGACATAAGTGAGGACTCGGGTATGCCACTCATAATTGGCCGTCCCTTCCTCGCCACCGCCAAGGCATTGATAAACGTTAATGAGGGGACTTTAATTCTGAGGGATGGTAAGGAGAGAATCGAGCTTGAAATTGACCCTAAGGCTAGGAGCGATGAAGTGAAGGAACTGGTTTCAAATGATGTGAATGAGAATGGAGGAGAGCCTTTCAAGGCAAACCCCACCATTACTTGTGTTGCTTTTGGTAATGTTGAGTAGGAAGTTAAGGAGGGTTCTATGCCCAAGAGACCGAGGTTGAATGCTTGGAGGCGAAGGATGAAGGGAGCTTTGGCCGGAAAGATAAAGAAGGTCGAAGCAATGTTGGCCAATCAAGAGGGCCAACTCATGGAGCCTAAGATGGGAGGCTACAAGCCTCGTCCCGAGAGTGTGGTGGATCCTCTCTCGGTGGCATCACGTTCAAAGTCGTGATCGATCCCCAACCGTCAAGCTAATGACGATAAAGGTTTGTTTTCTTTTCCTTATTTTTCGTTTTAGTTTGTTGTGAAGAGTTCGAGTGGTCAAGTGGTTTCCCCGTGCCAAGTTTTGTGGTTTTACGGTTTAAGGTTGTGTTGTGATCGATTAGGAGGCACAGTTGAATAGGTTGAGTCAATTTTTCTCAGAAGTGCCCTGTTTTCACTGATGTTCACGGACGGATTGCTAAGTTCGCGGTCTTACAAGACAGTGAACAGGCAAACGCATCTGTGAACTGGGCACTTTTGCATGTTCACCACCTATCGACCACCGCGTGTTCGCAGACGCTAAGACCGTGAACAAGGCAACACGTCCGTGAACTCCGAGTCGTGCCTATAAAAAGGGAGTGAACGGCGACTCTTCACTTCACGACCCAAATCTCGCCGAAAATTCAAACTCTTGACGGAAAACCAAGAAATTCCGATGGTTTTTCAATTTTCCCCCATTTCTGGCGAGCAAAACCCCAAACCAACTTCATACCCATTCTCCCCTCATCAAAATCGGCATGTGCTAAAATTTTGGGGAGATTTGGGGCAAGTTTATTCCGGTCAAGTCACCGGCGGTGAGTCTCTGACGAAGCTCTGACGACCCCTCTCAAGTCTGTTTTTCAGTCGTTTTTCGCCTTCCTCGCCCTCACCTCACTTCCTCTCTACATCCTACTTGTGTCTCCAGGTTGGTTTTTCAGCTCTACCTTATTAATTTGTGGAGAATCGGATTAGATAGTAAAGTGAGGATGATTTTTGTGCTTTGCATGTTGAACCTAGATTTAGGGCGAGGAATTAGGTGAATTAGGTCGATTGAATGGTGGAATGGTTTTTGCATGAGCTTACTTGAGCCTTGGTGGGCGTGTTGTGAATGCATGTGGAGTTTATGCTTGTTTGGTGGTTGGTAGCCACCGTGGTTTGGGTTGTGGTTCAACTTTTTGTGTGCTTGAACCGTGAATTACCCACAACCATGCCATGGTGAGCTTGAGCTTAAATGTTTGATATCCATGGTGGAAAAATAAGTGTGGGGGGAATCTCTTTTCCTCAAAATGAGCATTATTTGACGATTGTTTCCACATATGGTGTATGTTTGCAAGTTTGTGCAGGATGCTTAACTTGGAGCACTCGTACCTTTTGGCTCTACGAGCCTACCCAACCATGGAGAAGGAGATGCGATTTTGGGTGACAACAAGCTCCGGTTGTCACTGGAAGCTCGATTTCACTCAGTTCGATAGGCTACATTGCGGTGAGGCAATGAGGGAGGCAGTGGTACACCCCCGATGGCGCCGGCTTCTAGAACTCGAAGATGATATTTATGGGGAGCTGTGCATCGAGTTCTACAGTACCTTCACCCTATTCATGTCCCACTCCACCTTTGGAGAACGAGTGCGCCGGGTGAAGTTCAGGTTGGGAGGGGAAGCCCGATCAATAAGCTTTGACGAGTTGGCTGAGGCCTTGGGAGTTGAAGCTGAACATAGAGATGAATGGGAGGAAGACGCCATCAAAAGGTGTGACATGAACACCGCATTTCAAAAGTTTTGCCTCCCCGCACACCGAAGGACTCGATTCCGGTCAGCACTCACAACGGCCTCCACTCCCCGGCCCCAGTGGCATATCATCATCGCACTCCTGGCTCGTACTCTCTACCCAAGCTACCTCAACCCGAAAAAAATTATCGAGGGGACCTTGCTGGCTTCTGCGTGCATGGTGGACCCATCAAGCAAAGTTCACCTGGGGTCAGTCGTCGCCACCTCTTTTGTCCGGGCCAAGGGAGGCAAACGACGCGATTCCACATCAATGGGACCCTACATCACCCACCTTGCTAGACACTTCAATGTTAGCTTTGCGGGGTGCACTAAAGAGGGGCACACCTCGGGGTTTGACGAGAGTACATTGCACTCGATGCGCTTATTGCGCACCTTTGGACCACTTCGGTACATTGAAGGATTGAGACCTACCCCGAGGTCCCACCACCAGCAGAGCAGCCACCTGCTGGAGCACCCGGTCGCAGCCGCCGTCAATCGCTCCATCACCCAGCACAGCCACCACCACCAGCAGGTGATCCCCTCGTCCAGAGGGTGGATCGCCTCGAGACAAACTTTGTGGGATTCTCTTCTCGCCTAGGGGTGTTCAAACATATTGGTTACCGTGGTAACCATATTAACCTGTAGCATTCGGTTAATTTGGTTTGGTTAATTTGGTTAATTGGTTTGGTTAAACAATTTAGCTTATTTGGTTTAGATGGTTTGGTTTTGTTTCAACACTGCTAACCAATCAAACCAATTAACCAATTAATGATACGCCTAATATACAAAATTATTTATACTTCCATGCGACCAACCAAACCAAACGAAACGTTCGTGACTCCCTATTTTATTTCCATGTGCACAACAAATCAAAACATTATGGATGAAAATTAAATGTGTCTGCCTATATTTACTATGGATCAAAACATTTTGGACAACTACTAGACTTTAGGATTACGTACAATACCATGACAACAACCTCAAACTATGTATATTTTAAGCGTTTTGTAGGAGAGCTTTAACTTCTTGATGAGGGGTATTGGTATGTATTTATGTTAAGGGGTTTGTTGTAAGCTACCTATATTAGGTGCAGAGGTGATGAATGATGTATAACTCGAATGATGATGATAATTATGGATGGTTAGTCTTATTATTATTGCTTATATAAAATATTATTTTATGTTTATTTTAATATAATGTTATGTTATTTGGTTAATCCGATTATCTGATTAACCAAACCAATTAAATTTTGGTTTGGTTAATTTGGTTTTCGTGTTAATTTGGACGGTTTGGTTAAGACATTTTATTCCATGGTTAATGAAAGTTAGGCTTAATTGGTTTGGTTATTACCACGGTAACCATTTGAACAACCCTAGCCTCGACCGGTAGACTGATATCCTCGAGTTGATGGCTCGACGGCAGGGCATCCTCGCAGATGAGGACGAGGGTCCTTCTACCCGCGAGAGGTAGCCGACGAGTGAGACATGTGGTCAAGCCAAATTTTTTCGCCACACTTCTCCACTTGTAACCCTGAACTTGCTTTTGTTATTTCTTTCTTTTGTGTGTGTGTGACCATGAATTACTACTACTACTATCGTATTTTGTTTTTAATAACTTCACCTCGAGCGAGTCGTATTGTGTTTGTGTGTGTCTTTTTTGTCTCTCCTTGAAGCTCAAAATATCCTACCCCGGATTTGATTCCAACTTTCACTCACCAAACGCAAGCGGTAACTTAATTCTGCCCCTTTCTTACTCCATTGAGGGAAATGTCGAGCTTAAGTATGTGTGTGTCTGTGGGGGGGGGGGGTAGTTTACTATTATGCTTGTGTAAGTGTGATTGATGCTTGGCGCCTTTTGTATGCCCAACTTTCAAAAATTTTGAGGGCTCCAAGCAATGTTTGCATGATCAAAGTGGCCGGTGTGTGGGAAAATCTCATGTTTATTGGCATTGACCTTGAATTGTTTTATGTGATCGAGTATATCCTATGATGATGACTGAGAGGTTCATTAGGATAGTGCAAAATTTTAGTTCTCATGTGTGCATAAATGAATGGATGTCTTGACTCGATTACTTGTTGATTACAATTGCAATGCATTGTGTTTGTGGAATAGATGGTTGGGTGACTAGGTAGCCATGTGAGCTTTAAGTCGATCGTTTTCTTCTTGTGTGCTTAGATCCCTCTTACTATGGTGGTATCACAATAGCATGGTGTTATCACAATAGTGTGCTCATTTAGTTTAATTGATCTTCTTGCCATGAGAGCATGTCGTGCTTGGCTAAGAGGAATTTTATTTATCTAGGGGGTATTGTCTTGTTGATGTCGGTTTTCTAGACATGCTTGATTGATTTCACCGAGAGGTATGATGTACAAAATATTTCGTTGAAGGATAGTTTGATTGACAGGTTGGGTAGCTTGAACGGAATGATTCAGAATATTTGAGATTCCCCATATACTCATGAGTTGATGGACTTGGTGAACCACTTCATGGGTATTTGAACTGCTTCTACTCCGGGTCTTCTCACCTTGCCCCCGTAGATATGTTACTTGTTTTCCTCTTTTCGGAACAAAATGTGACTTTTACCAATCTTGACTTAAGATGAATGCAACAAAGTTTGAAAATTCTCATTTGAGAAAGTATGATGAGAACCTGATTTTAGAAATCAAAGTCTCGCTTGAGGGAAGTGTGTGCAACATGAGAAAAAGATTTCTTGTGTGGTTATTGCCACATTATTTAAAAACTTTTTCCCATAAGCCAAGTCACGAGAATATCTTTAAGCCCTCACTTTTACTCTCACTCTCATGCTCAGATTCACTCTCATTCATTTCTATGGGTGCTTTGAGTTTACGATACTTCGGCTACTATTAAGATTCTAGTCACCACATTGATGAAAAAGCGTGCTCGAGGTATAGGTTTGTTGATCATGTAGAGTTCGAGCAATCTTTGTATGTTCTCGTGGTAAAAGTTCTTGAACTTTCCTGAAAAAAGATTGGTTTGGTATGACTCCAACTGTAAGAGTTCTCATGGTATAGAAATTATGCTTGTCGCAAATGAAAGGTTGGTTAAGGAAGATCCTATGATATGGCCTTAGTCATAGGCAGCTTCATTTTGAGGGTTTTTGGCTTGCCCCCAAGGTATGAATCTGGTTGATAGATAATGGGGATCGTCTTTTCTTGTCGTGAGAAGTTCCTTGTGGAGGGATGTTTGGCTTGCCCTAAACTATGATACTGATTGATGGATATGCGAGATAATTTCTTGGCGAGAAGTCCATTGTTGAGGAATTTTTGGCTTGCCCCCAAAGTATGAGACTGATTGATGGGTAAATGAAATATTTGTTGTGGAACTCTTATTTTTTCCGATAATGGTGGCTCGTCTTGGGTATCTTTGCGGGTATATTTTGACTTAGGTTGCCCCCTTGTCTTGAAATTTTGATTTTGAGGGATAAGCTCGACTAGGTAATTTGAGTAGAAATTTGATCCTGGAAATCTTGTCACTTGTCGGGTCCTTTTTTTTACCTTGAAAGGATGGATGATGGAGGTCTTGGTATGATACAAGCTTTGACTTCTCATTGGTTATCAAAATAATGAATGTGGAAAACCCTTTTGTGGTGCAGGCATGGTTGCTGAAGTATTATTATAATGGTGGTTTTTGTTTATCTTGAAAGGGAGAGTTCAAGTGATGGAAAATGAGGATGATCATGGAGTGGATTTTAGATCAGGCAGAAATTCTTCTCTTGGGTGCCCCATCTTATTCGAGTTTACTTGTGTCATTTCTTCAGGTTTGGCAGACAAATACTCTTCATTTGGATAGGTGATTAATTTGATGACTAGCCCTCGCAGGAGTGTGTAGACAAGTTGGCTGAGAGAATGAATCTACATCGCTTTTGTGACCACGTTGACAGTAGACTCGAAATCATCCTTTTGTCATTTTAGAAAAGGTAGTCAATAACTTTCACTCGTGACTAGTTTTATGACTTCAAGCGCTCGTGCAGGGGTATCTAACGTGTAAGTCCCACGAGCTTTTTCTGTCTTCCTTTTTTATTTTGATTTTTCATTGCCTTTTTGGCTTTTTTTTTTTTTTGCTTTTTCTCTTTTTTTGTGTAGGACTTACTTGACTTTGTAATTTCCCCTACATGGTGTCATTTTGACGCTTTTGATTTTGAGCACCAACGAGTTCATCAAATAGGATCATTCCGCTTCCCCAACCTTCTAATCATGAGGATTCTGTGAGAAACTTGAGAATTATGATACAGTAATTAGGCTAACTCAACCCCCTTTCTAGTCGAGCCCCGATTTGTTAGAGATGTTTGAAATGGCAGTGACAAGCCTCTACAAATAGCCTGATTTCGTATCCTCGTTACACCCTTTGACTATTTAGCTTACGTTACTTATGGACACCAGTGGGGTGTTTATACTCTCAAGTTTAGTGGGGGTGCTCAAACTCTCGACACCGGTAGGGTGTGCACACTCTACTGCAAAAATTATTGATATCGACTAAGTATTTATAAATCACTCGACACCACTGGGGTGCTTATATTGGCTTAATATGAAAATCTCATGGCTTAACTTGAGAACAAGTTGATCTTAAAGTTTTTTTTTTTTTTGGAAAGATGTCCATCATTTTGTAAAGAGAAGGAATCATTGATGCAAACTTCTAAATCAAAATTGGTAGTAGTCACACAATGTCCCAAATCGGTGGAAATGCAAATGACATTCTATTCTTTAGTATGAAGGAGATTGTTTGATACATAAGGTAATACACATTCATGCTCATTTGCTCGTGAGGATTGACATCATTATTGAATAGAGCTTCGTCTTGCAGCGTGCCAACTAATCCACATGAGTGGTCAATGGGTCATTGTCGATGTATGGACGATTGGCTTCTTCTTTGAATTTTCAAAAAACTTATCGTGGGTTGTCGTTGAAGTTTGGACAATTGGCTTATTCTTTAAATTTCGACAAACTTCTCGTGAACATGGCAACTTTTCATTTCATTTCTTCATATATGGTTGACCTTCTTTTGGTGTCATCAAATTGCTTCTAGAATGAACTCCGTAATGAGCACAACCTTGGAACTTGTACTCAAAGGTTGACTTAATCGTTGTGAATGAGCAACTTTAGAGAATCCTTGACTTATCATGCTTAAATTGTGACATGTTGCTAACTGAGATGAGTGAATGATAGTCATGCTAAATGAGATCAATGTAAGATAGTCGTGTTAAATGGTACGATTGTGCGTATGAAAGATGATTTTTTTTTGTGGATGCAAGAATGTTTGAACATTTACCATCATGATTGGTTTTCAACGAGTGAACAACGAACTAACGAAAGAATGCCAGTGTCACGGATTTTGATAAACTTTTGCATAGAATCTAACCACGACATTCATGTATAACCGATGAATCATAATTCGTTACATCATAAACAAACATGAATCATAAACACATCATCATATTCAAACCAAATTAGGGTTTTAAGCGGTTTAGCAACAAGGTTTAAGGTAGGTTTCAAGATAAGTTGCAGTTTAGGTAGTTTCTAGGTAAACTATATGCTGGATAGGGATCTTAAGGAATCAGGCTCCCAAGTTGTACCACACTATCACCCTTTCGAGCTTTAGCATGATACCCCAAATCATCCTCGGATTTGAGTTCAACCTGGTTGGTAAGTTTTCGCATTTCCCCTACTATTGTAGGAATCACACTACTTTCTTCCTTTTTTGCTATAAGGACCGCTCGGGAATAGAGCGTAATGGATGGATGCAAAAAATTGAAATACATAACAAATTTAAAGCGCAAATTGATGTAATAAACACATAACACCTATTATAAGAAAGTAAGAAAAACTTATCGACGATTAATGTAGTTTGACTCTAGTATTTCCCCAGCGGAGTCGCCACTATCGCAACCGCCCTCGGAAAATCGGGGCATCGCTCGCGAATCGGTTCGGCCATCGGTCTTAATTGTGGTGGATCGAGCACCATTTTGCCCGGTCTCGACCTTAGGGCCGAAACCAGGATTTCGGTCTGTGAAATTTTAGAAATTCGGGTTCGGGAGTACGATTACGTGTGGGGAAGTGTATTCACACCCCACAACGCCCCAAATGGGTACTACTTAAATCGATAAGTTTTTAAGAGGTTGGATGTATTATTATTTGTGATTTATTTGTGTATTTAAGTGTAATTTTTAATTGTATTTAAATTAAATGTAAATTCTAGAGTCCCATAGGTCGATGTGAACAATGTAAATTTGAATTTAAAGTTACCGATTTTCAAGCCTATTGATGTAAAAAGTCTTTTTAGTTGGTTGGACTCGAACCTATCGGTTGCCTACGTACCCGAGTTAATCGGGATCAAAGTCCACGTAGTTTGATTAAAAATGAGAGATTTTAAGAAGTGATCCAAAACACATTCTATTGATCGTGATTAAGATAATTTGAGTTTTTAGGAAATGTATTTATGATTTTTCGATTTAGCGATTGAATGTTAGACTGTCTTTCGAAGGATTTCAATCGAGAATGACCGTCACGGCCTATTGACCATGATTTCGTATTCGGATTTTTTAGGAAAAATTCCATATATAGACGAGTATTCTAAAATGAAGTTAATAAATGTTATGAGGTTAGGTGTTAATGATTTGTATCGGGTTAGAAAGAATCTCCATGAGATATCTGCAGTAATATTTTGTAAATTACGTATTAAGAGTTTATAATTTAGAATGAACTGAGATTAATAAATGAACTAGTGACCCCCTATTGCTCCTTTATCGCAATCGGCTTCTTCTTCAGGGGTAGTTCCTTGGCCTCTCTTCCACTTCGAAGAGTAACCCCACCCCTCCCCCCCCCCCCTACTTTTACTTCATCGGCTAGCTTCTAAGAACGATCTGCTTGTGAGATAATCCCTACACTTGTGGTCAGGGTTGTCAAGCGGGTTTGCTAGCTCTACAACCCCACCTCTATATTTGAGAATTTCTCTATCGCCTCTTTGATGAACCTTTCAATTCTTTCAAACTTTTCCGAGCTGGAGGCGAAAAAGGTCGCCTCTGTGATGGAGTATAGCTGCTCGCATGGGGCCAATTCCTCACTCACTATGTGACACTCGGCTTCCTCATAGCCCCCACTTTCACCCCACTCAATAGATGTCACTGCCCCCTTTTATTGCTCCTTGTCCTCTAGGATCACCTTGATAAACTTGTCAAGCTTCGCTTCAAGTGGAGCGCTTGCTCCCACACTTCTCACTCCTTTATCATTGCTTCTCTTCCCACTTCTCGTCAAGCCCCAATCGTACCCTTTGAGAGCCATGTCTTCGAGCAACTTGGTCACTTGAGGTGGGATTATATTCATCAATTCCCCTTCGCAAAGAGAGTCAATGAGAATCTTGTCTTCTTGGATAAGTCAACCATAGAAAGTTTCAATCCGAAATTACTCCTCGAATCCATGGTGAGGGCATTGAAGGAAGTAATCGGAGAATCTTTCCGAAGCATCTCTCACGGTCTCATCTTCCTCTTGCTTGAAATGGGTGATCCTCTTTCTCCACTCGGCCATCTTTGAAGGCGGGCAATAGCGGGTCATGGATTTGTTGAGAAGATCATCCCACGAGGTGATTGAGCGAGGCGGTCGATTGTTGAGCCATCAGATTACCTTCCCCGCAAGTGAGTAAGGGAAAAGCCTCTGTTTCAAAGCTTCCGCCGTCATGCCATTGATTTTCAAGCTCCCCGCAAGCTCAAGGAATCTCTGCACATCCTCCTTTGGTGACTCGCTTGCGAGCCCGTTGATGAATCGATATATACACATGTTTTTATCCACCATTCTTATACTATTTGACTCTCATTTCTGGTGTTTTAAACCGATTTCACTCTAGGTTGTTTTTGTTTGGATATTTCAGGTCCTAGTACATGAATGAAGCTTTAGGCACGAGTTTGGGGTCGATTGGACGACGTTGGGACGTTTGATGAAGAGTTGAGGAAGCCACACGGCGTTACCAGATTTCCACACGGCCGTGTGACTTGGCTGTGTGACACTCCTTTGCGCGGTCCACGCCACACTGGCTGTGTGAGGGCCACTTTTGGCCGTGTGGGATTTCCAGTGACTTCACACGAGCAGGCTGGAATTCCACACGGCCGCTCCATTTTGGCCGTGTAGCACACCTTCCGTCACTTAATCAAACGTCGCATTTTGGGATTCACACGAGCAGCTGGGGATTTCACACGGCCGTGTGGCCTGGCTGTGTGATCGTGGAATTCTGAATTTTACCCCAATTTCGGGTCTTTGAATAGGGATACGAACTTTCAGGGCAAAAACAGAGTCCTAGAGAGAGAAAGTGCGAAGAAAAAACCCTATGGTTGATTTTGGAGCTGGGTTTCATCAATCAAGCTTGGATGACTGCTTTGTATTCTATTTTCCTTTCTCTCTATGGAGTAGAATTCTCTCTCACTTGGATATGAAGAACCCTAGTTCCATGTGTTAGGGATCTTGATTGCAATGACGTTTGGATTGTTATACTGCTTGATTATAATCGATTGAAGTGTGTTTATTGAGTCAATTGAAGCCTTATCAACTTTCCTTGATTTCTGCTGCAACCTGAGATAGATAGAACCTAAGTAGGTTGTTAGAGCTTCTTCAATCGGTAGTAGTGAATTGATTATGCGAGAGTTAGTCGATTCACTGCTTTGTACTGGAATCCAATTCCAATAGTAGAGTTTTGTGTTAATTGCCTCAGCATTTTATCCCGGTGAAGGTTAGTCGCCTGCCGGTTAGTCTGTCTGAGAGGGCTTGGTCACCTTAAGAGCGAAATGGATTCTTTCCCGAGTGACTCTTTCCCGAGTGACTCTTTCCTTGCTTAAGAACTTCGACAATTTACTACTTTCTGTCTGCTTTAGCTTAAAATCACATTCACTAAATATTTCTCACTAGATAATAGATAATCACAGACTAGGGAGTAGATCTGGACCCCCGGTTCATAAATTGAAATTACCACTTTTCTGCATTTCCATTCTACGATTACACTTGGTCGCAGTTTGGTGTTGTATCGTAGCGTGTCAAGTTTTTTTGGGGCCGTTGCCAGAGACACTAGGTTATTTTTGAAACGTGAACATCTATTACTTTAGCATTTTCTTAATTGCATTCTCTCTCTTCCACCTGTTTGCCTTCACGGTTTTTTTTTGTGATTTGTGTGTAGGTAGAGCATGACCCCTAGCCAGTCGGGAGATCTATTGCCGTAAGACCAAGAGGTCGAACGAACTTGTAGGAACTTCAAGCGAGCTTTGCAGGCGCGATTGGCTGCGGAGGAAGGTTTGGAGCAGCTGCACATCAACCAGGAGGAAGCCATTGGTGATCCAAATAATAATGCAGTTTTCCGGGATGAGCACACCATGAGATACTACTGGACTGCTAGAGCCACAAGCATGAGGTCGCCTATCTAGCACCCTTAAGTACCAGTGATAACTTCGAGGTGAGCACCTTTGTCATCACCATGCTATGCGGCTCAGTGGTATTCCGTGGAAAGGAGGGGGAGTGTCTGAGATCGCACCTACGACGATTCCACGAGCTGATCGATGGGATCAAGATAAATTGGGTCCTTGCCGATGCCATCCAGCTGAGGTACTTCCCATTCACTCTGGAGGAGCAAGCCAAGGAGTGGTTGGACACTCGGCCTCCGGGATTGATCACCATGTTCGCCA
Source organism: Linum tenue (assembly GCA_946122785.1). Lineage (NCBI taxonomy): Eukaryota > Viridiplantae > Streptophyta > Magnoliopsida > Malpighiales > Linaceae > Linum > Linum tenue. The sequence goes on along the minus strand of CAMGYJ010000011.1, from coordinate 8,562,504 downwards.
ACCTAGCGGACAAGTTCCTCATCCCCTATAATCCTCCGTCAAAGACGGCGGGCCTGTAGAAGCAGATCACTCATTTTGCCCAGGAGGAAGATGAAACCATTCAGGATGCTTGGGAGAGATACACCAGTCTTTTCCTGAAGCGTCCCAATCATGGCTTCAATGACGCCTTCAAGGTGGGCACCTTCTACCACGCCCTCTTCCCAGAAGACAATCAGCTGATTGACTCGATTTGCGGCAGGAACATACTAACCAAGACATCGCCGCAGTTGAATCAACTCTTCGAAGAGATGGCAGAGCAGGGATATGACTGGGGAACTGCTATGAGATCGAGACGAGCACCAGGTCGGGGTGTGCATGCTGTAGCCACCCAGTCGTCTGAGTTGGTGCAGGTTGTATCTAAACTGGTCTCAGCTATTGATTGTTTTGGAATGGTTTAAGGGACAGGACAGTAGCAGGCAATGCATTGCCAGTGGTGCGAGAGCTCCCATCAAAATGTAGAAGACTGTCAGGCGATGAGGGATTCGAATACACCCTAGGAGTAGTTGGAATTCATCGGCAATGTTAGGCATTTCGACCCCTACAACAACACTTATAATGAGGGGTGGCGCCAGCATCCCAAATTCTCCTGGAGTGGAAATAATCCTAGGCCACCAGTCTCCCAGGGACTGCCAGGCTTTTAGAGACCTCCTTACCAGCCAAGACAAGGGCAATTCCAGCAACAGCAGCAGCCTCTCTATCCGCCCATACAGGGGCCAGTTCCTCCTCACTCACAAATGATGCCATTTCAGCAGTCAGGTGCAGCCCCCGCAGTCCTAGTACAGATCAATCTGATGGCCCATTTGAGAGTTCTGGTGGGTTCTCTGACCACTTCCAGTGCTAATAAGTTTCGCAATATCGAGCAGTTCATGGAGAAAGCCTCAAGTAAATTCATGGAGTTTGAGGCTGGCCAGAGAAACATGTAGGCTGTAGTACGGGATATCCAGACCCATCTCGGGGGTGTGGTACAGGCTGTAGCACAGTGGGCTCTGGGTACTTTATCCTTTCTGACCATTCCCCATCCGCAGGACCCAAATGAACACTGCAAGGCCATTACTACCAGGAGTAGCAAAGTGACTGATGATGCACCTGTCCAGGCACGAGAGGAGTGAGAGACACCTGCTTCAGCACTTCCAGCTAATGAAGAAGAAATGGAGAAGGAGGTTGAGGTGCCTACTCCTAAGCCACAACCAGTGGTGAAGGAGTATATCCCTCAACTTTCCTTTCCTACTCGGTTGCACAAAGACGGACTGGAGACTGAGTTTGCAAAGTTCATGGCAATGCTGAAGCAGGTGAACATCAGTATGCCCTTCGTGGAGGCATTGTCGAAGATGCCCAAGTATGCTAAATTCATGAAGGATCTCCTAACCAACAAGAGGAAGCTTGGGGAGCTGTCGACGATGATGCTCAACGAAGAGTGTTCTGCCATCCTGCAGACTAAGCTACCAGAGAAGCGCAAAGACCAAGGGAGTTTTATGATCCCTTGTATAATTGTTAGTTTGCATGTAGGGAAGTCCTTGGCGGATTTAGGCACTAGCATAAACGTAATGCCATATAAACTGTTTAAAAATCTAGGCCTAGGTGACCCAGTAATACTAGGATGAGCATTCAACTAGGTAATAGGTCCATTGTGCATCCTAGGGGCATTGTAGAGGACTTGTAGTCGCAGTAGGGCCATTTTCATTTCCTATTGATTTTGTTATTCTTGATATAAATGAGGATGTGGATGTGCCTTTAATACTGACTAGATCTTTTGTCGCCACCGCCAAGGCGCTTATCGATGTGAATGATGGGAAGTTAATTTTGAGGGATGGGGGTGAACAAATCACCTTCTCTGTTTATGATAATATGAAACGCCCCCAGCTCCATGATGATCTAGATTACTGTGATGTTATTGCTAATTTTGAGACCGCACTCGCCATCACGAGTACGGGTACTGACGATTTCCTCGAGCGTTGTCTTTTGCTAGGGGAACAGGCATCGCAGGAGTTGCAGCTGGAGGACAGCTCGCGGAGCAAGTAGAAGCTGCGATCGAGGGGCGAGAGAAGCCATTCAAGTCGATCCCTATCTCGCCTCAGATCGCCACATCATTGGAGGAGCCACCAGAGTTAGAGCTTAAGCCCCTCCCCTCTCACCTAGAGTATGCATTTCTCTGGGAGGAGAAAAAGCTCCCGGTCATTATCAGCTCGGATCTGACACCCGAGCAGAAGAGCAGGTTGGTGGCTTTGTTGACGAAGTATGCCCGGGCCATGGCATGGAAGATAACCGACATTAGAGGTATTAGCTCATCCTTCTGCTTCCGCATAATTCTGATGGAGGATGAGGTTAATCCAGTCAGGCAGCCGTAGTAGAGATTGACTCCTAACTTGGAGGCAGTGGTCCGGGCAAAGATTGTGAAGTTGATGGATGCATGGATCATCTTTGCTATATTTGATAGCAAGTGGGTCAGTCCCACTCAGGTCGTCCCGAAGAAAGGAGGGATGACTGTGGTCCCGAATGAGAAGAACGAGCTGATCTCGATGCGAAACGTGACTGGCTTGAGAGTCTGCATCGATTACCGGCCCCTAAACGACGCCACCAGGAAGGACCATTTTCCCCTACCTTTCATTGATCAGATGCTGGAGAGGTTGGCTGGCTATGAGTTCTACTTCTTCCAGGATGGCATGTCTGGATACTTCCGGATTCCCATTGCACCAGAGGATCAGGCGAACACCACATTCACTTGCCCCTTCGGTACTTTTGCTTACCGGAGTATTCCATTCGGATTATGTAATGCACCGGCGACCTTCCAGCGATGTATGCAGGCGATCTTCGACCGCCTGGTTGGAGAGATCATGGAAGTCTTCATGGACGACTTCTTGGTTTACGGAGACTCCTTCACTTATTGTCTCCATAACCTGGAACTTGTCCGGAAGAGGTGCGAGGAGACTAATCTGGCACTCAACTGGGAGAAGCGCCACTTTATGTTTCTTGAGGGGATTGTGCTCGTGCACAAGATCTCCAAGCATGGGATTGAGGTGGATCGTGCGAAAATAGAGATGATCAGTAAGCTACCTCCTCCCATTTTTGTGAAGAGGATTCGCAGCTTTCTGAGTCATGCAGGTTTCTACAGGCGGTTTATCAAGGATTTTTGAAAGATTGTCCATCCTCTGGCCAAGTTGTTGGAGAAGGATGCACCATTCCATTTCGCTCCTGAGTGCACAGCTGCGTTCGATACCTTGAAGGAGAATCTTACCCTAGCACCTATCATGGTGACTCCTGGTTGGTCTCTTCCCTTTGAGTTGATGTGCGATGCGAGTGACTATGCAGTTGGAGCTGTTCTGGGTCAGCGACGCTAGAAACACTTCCTACCCATTTACTACTCGTCGAAGACCTTGAATGATGCACAAGAGAACTACACCACCACTGAGAAAGAGCTACTTACCGTGGTTTATGCATTTGACAAGTTCCAACCTTATCTGGTGCTCTCGCATGTGGTGGTCTACACAGACCACTCCGCGATTCGCTATCTGATGAGCAAGGCTGATGCAAAGCCTAGGCTCATCCGCTAGATCCTCCTTCTGCGGGAATTTGATATCGAGATCCGGGACAAGAAGGAAGCCAAAAATGTTGTTGCAGATCATCTTTCATGGTTAGAAGCCCCTCTGGTGGACAACTTCGTGGAAGAAATCAATGACTCCTTCCCAGGTGAGCGATTGCTGGCGCTGACCTTGGTAGAGAGCATCGCCCCTTGGTATTCTGACTTTGCCAATTATTTGGTAGGCAAACAGTTGCCTAAGGGGATGGCCACTCATGCAAAGCGCAAGTTCTTCTCTGACCTGAAGCATTATTTCTGGGAGGATCCTTACCTCTTCAGGATCGGAGCAGATGGTGTGATTCGGCGCTGCGTTGTGGAGCACAAGATGGGAGACATCCTGTCTCAATGCCACGAGGGACCTACCGGCGGTCACCTTGGAGGAAACCGCACGCCGCGGAAGGTGCTATAGTCGGGCTTCTACTGGCCCTCACTCTTCAAGTATGCAGACATCTTAGCACGATAGTGCGACAGCTACCAAAGGTCAGGTAACATTTCTTCCGGGATTGTTGAGTTGTGTCGATATATGTTTATGGGCTTAAAGCCCTTGTACATAGAAGTAGGCCTAGCTCGTAGAAACCTAGCCGACCTCTCTCCTTCCCTACCTCGGCTAGGGTTATAGAATTATATATATATTGTAACTCTGAACTATGCCGTAAGCTAAGATAATACGATTGTTGAGTGCTTCGGCCGTGGACTAGTCTTGATCACACTGATCAAGGAAACCACGTAAATACTTGTGTCATCTCCGTTTCCGTTTCTGTTCCGATCATTCTCCGTTCCGATCTTACTCTTCTAAGATAAGATAACATGGTATCAGAGCTCACCGGTATGGATTCCGATCACATCAGCACCAAACTGAACTCGAAGAACTACGCTCTGTGGGAGTTTCAATTTCGCGTTTTCATCGAAGGCAAGGGGCTCTTCGGCTTGCTCGATGTGTCGTCGCCCCAGCCCATGGTTCCGCCATCTACTGATCAAGACATCCAGAAGTGGAGGCAGAATGACGCCCGAGTTCGCTCACTGATCATGAACTCGGTAGACCCCGCTATTGTCCTTGGACTGCGCCTGCTGCCTACCGCCGCCGCCATGTGGAGATCCCTCTCGGAAACGTACTCGGCCACCAGCGCAAACCGACAATTTGAGTTGGAGGTCGAACTTGCTGCTCTACATCAGGGGGAGCTTGACGTTGCATCATACTTCAATGCTGCGCGCCTCTTGTGGACGGAACAGGATCTACTCTCAGCATCTCTCTTGACCCAACCGATTCCTGCCGAACTCCAGGCTGAGAAGACAAAAATCAGATTGCTTCAGTTTCTAATGAAGCTTCGACCCGAATTCGAGCCGCTCCGCGCTACTCTGCTGAATCGCGAATCTCTTAGGGTAGAAGGAGTTCTTGCAGACTTGATCCGCGAAGAAACTCGCTTGAGGACCCAAGCCACTCTTGACGCGCGACCGGGCCGGATGACGCAGCTGTCTTCAGCGTTGCACCTGCTACTGCCGCACCTCCCTTCTTCCGCGTTGCAACTCCTCGCGGTGGGACAGCGCCAGCAGCTGCTGTTGTGGAAGGCGTAACAGATGCTGGAGATGCCCAGGCTTTTGCGGCCTATAGGTCATCATATCCCCGCCGACCGCTCTCGGAGGTGGAGTGCCACCATTGCCGCGAAAAGGGTCACACCAAGAAATACTGTCGTAAGCGTAATTTCTGTGTTTATTGTAAGAAACGAGGCCATATTATCTCCGATTGTGGATTACTTCAGGAACGTATGGGCGAGGATGGTGGTTCTAGCTCGAGCGGATCCGGTGCTGGACGTGGCAACAGTTCTGGTCATTTTCAAGGCAGGTCACCGGCTGCCGGTTCTCGGCATGTGTATGCCGCGGCTCCTACAGCTGGTTCCGATGGTGTTTTAGTCACTCCAGGGGCGTTGGAACAAATGGTGAATAAAGCAATCACTTCTGCTTTTGCCAGTCTTCAGGTCTCAGGTAAATTTTCCAAATGGATTCTTGATTCTGCTTGTTTTAATCATATGACAAGCGATTATGCTGCGGTTAAAGATCTTCGACCTGTGGATAACTTGTCTTTACAAGTAGCTAATGGGGGTAAGCTTCGGATTTCTGGTATTGGCTCAGTAAAGGATTCTCGCATTGATTTACCGGCTACTTTTCATGTTCCACGTTTGGTGCCTAATTTAGTTTCTGTGGGACAACTTACTGTACAAGGTTGTCGGGTTATTTTTGCACCTTCTGGTTGTGTTGTTCAGGACCTGAAGACGGGGAGGGAGCTCGGGAAGGGTAGCAAACATGGTCGCATTTTCCTTTTGGATGAGCTAGCGGCATCATCATCCTCTACCTCGTTGGATCCTGTTTCGGTGTCTAGGGTATCTTCATTCCCAGCTTATTCGAGTCTTAGTGATAAAAAATTTCATTTATGGCATGCTAGATTGGGTCATCCCAACTCGAGTAGACTTGTAACCATGTTTCGCCAACAGTTATTTGGTCCAAACTCTAAAATTGATCGGTTGTCGGATTTTTCTTGTGAACATTGTGTGGAAGCTAAAACTACTCATATTTCTTTTCCCTCGAGTAGTACTGTTATCACTGAGCCCTTTCATCTTATCCACACTGATCTTTGGGGACCTAGTTCGGTTACCTCGCGTCATGGTTATAAGTATTTTGCGTTGTTTGTTGATCATGCTACTCGATTCACATGGGTTTATTTTCTGCGCCTCAAATCAGATCTTTTACACATTGCCACGGAATTTTTGCAAATGATTAAGACTCAATTTGATAGAACAGTTCGTGTAGTCCGTTCCGATCCCGGTGGTGAGTTCAGTTCTACTCCTCTTCTTAATCTCTATGCCTCTCTTGGTATCCTCACCCAAAAATCATGTCCTGGTGTCTCTCAACAGAATGGTTTAGTAGAGCGTAAAAACCGTCATGTTCTTGAAGTTACTCGAGCTCTTCTCCTGGCCTCTCACATTTCGTCCTACTTCTGGCCTGAAACAGTCTCTACCGCTGTTCGTTTGATTAATTATCAGATTACACCGGTGCTTGGTCAATGTAGTCCCTATTTTAAACTTTATGCCAAACATCCTCCATACTCTCGTCTCAAAGTTTTTGGTTGTTTGTGCTTCGTCTTACTTCCCCGTTCCGAGCGTACAAAACTGTCATAAAAAACTGCCCGTTGTGCCTTTCTTGGCTATAGTGACACGTATAAGGGTTATATTTGTTATGATCCAGAACTTCGTCGTCCTCGTATAGCCTGTAACGTTGTGTTTATGGAAAACCTTATGTTCTACTCCTCTTCATCCACCACTACTCCTCTGTTTGACCTTTCCCTTGGGTTGCCATCCTTCCCTGATGATGCTGAAGATGATGATGCTCACGACTTGCTACTCCATGCTAGCCCGCCTCCCTCCCCTCCGCCGACTCCACCACCGTCTCCGCCTCCGTCTCCACCACCAGTGCGTCGCTCCAATCGCTCTACCTTGGGCATTCCTCCTCGTCGTCATACTGATTATGTTTCCTATGGTGTGGATTCCTTGTTTGTTCCTACCAGGTACTCACAGGCCAAGGGCGACCCGAACTGGGAACGAGCCATGACTGAGGAGAAGACTGCCCTAGATGCTAATCAGACATGGGTTATTGTTCCTCGTCCTCTAGATCGGCCGGTTGTGGGATCTCGTTGGGTTTATGCCCTAAAGTTTCTTCCTGATGGGTCCTTGGAGCGGTTCAAGGCACGTGTGGTAGCTCAAGGCTTCAGTCAGGAGTATGGTATCGATTTTGATGAAACCTTTGCACCGGTGCCCAAGATGGTCTCTGTTCGTTCTCTTCTCGCCGTGGCCTCCCTGAATCAGTGGCCTCTCTACCAGTTGGATGTCAAAAATGCCTTCTTGCATGGCGATCTTAAGGAGACAGTATATATGGAGCTTCCGCCCGGGTACGTTCATAATACCAATATTCCGGATCCTGTTTGCTTGCTTCAGCGCTCTCTGTATGGCCTCAAGCAGGCTCCTCGGGCTTGGTTTGACAAGTTTCAGTCTACTGTCTCAAGACTGGGTTTTCAGCAGAGCTTGAATGATCCCTCCTTGTTTACTCGTCGCTCTTCCAGAGGTCTCGTGGTTCTCCTATTATATGTCGATGATATGATTGTCAGTGGTGATGATGCAGATGGGATTAAAGAGTTGACTCAGGGGTTACACGAATCCTTCACTCTTAAGGAACTCGGTTCGCTTTCTTATTTTCTGGGATTGGAAGTTCAGCGATCTCGTGATGGTATCCTTCTCAGCCAAAAGAAGTATATTGATGATCTTTTAGAGTCCGCACGGTTTGCGGATTGTACTCCGGTTTCTACTCCAATGGAACTTAACGTCAAGTTGGGGAAAGAGAGCGGAAATCTTTTGGCTGATGGGGGGAAGCAGTATCGGAGTATCGTGGGTAGTCTCATATATCTTACCTCGACGAGGCCAGATATTGCCTACGCAGTTCAGATTGTCAGTCAGTTTATGTCGGCTCCCAGGACAGATCATTTGGCTGCTGTTCATCGTCTCCTACGTTACCTTCAGGGAACTCGAGGACTTGGTTTATTCCTCCCTGCCTCGGGTCCTCTCGTTCTGCAGGCATTTTCGGATTCGGATTATGCTGGATGTGTGGATACCCGTCGGTCCACTACAGGCTGGTGTGTCCGTCTTGGTGGTTCGTTCATTTCCTGGAGATGCAAGAAGCAAGACCGGGTTTCTAAGTCGTCAACTGAAGCAGAGTATCGAGCTATGTCTGACGTTGTGTCTGAAATGGAGTGGCTTCGGCGCTTACTTGGTGATTTTGGTGTGACCTGTGTGATTCCTATGGAGCTTTATGTCGATAACACCAGTGCTATAAGGATTGCTACTAATCCTGTGCTTCATGATCGTACCAAGCATATCGAGGTTCACATTCATTATATTAGAGATTTGGTGCGTGATGGGGTGATTAAGATCTTTTATGTTAAGTCGGAGGATCAGATTGCAGACATTCTGACTAAGGCCTTCACTGCTAGTCGACACTCATATCTTGCTGGCAAATTGATGATGCAAGACCTCCATCAATTTGGGGGAGGCTGTTGAGTTGTGTCGATATATGTTTATGGGCTTAAAGCCCTTGTACATAGAAGTAGGCCTAGCTCGTAGAAACCTAGCCGACCTCTCTCCTTCCCTACCTCGGCTAGGGTTATAGAATTATATATATATATTGTAACCCCTGAACGGTGGTTCAATCCCGAAGGGACTAGTCCACCAAGCTCGATGATGCTCTCTAGGAATATAGGAAAGCCTACAAAACACCGATCGGTACTTCACCATATTGGCTTGTCTATGGTAAGGATTGTCCTTTGCCAGTAGAGCTAGAGCACAAGGCCTTCTGGGCCCTAAAGCTGTTAAATCTGGATTTGAGTGTTGCAGGTACTGAAAGTAAGCTGCAACTGCTGGAGTTGGAGGAATGGAGTTACCACGCCTACGAAAACACCCAAGTATTCTAGCATGGTGCGGTGGAGATCAGCAATGCTCAAACTGAGTCGTTCAAAGTGAATGGCTACCTCTTAAAGTTGTATCTGGGAGGTGATGTCGAGCGCGCAGAGTTGCTGATCAAGCTCGAGGACCCTTCGTTCCGCTATTGGTGTCCATCTAAAAGACGGTAAAGAAGCGCTTGTTGGGAGGAAACCCCACCACAGTTTGCATTTCCTTTCCTTTTTCTATTTATTTTTTGTGTTTTTGAGTCGTGAGGTACTGTCGAAGGTTTGCATGCCTCTTTTTCGCAAAAACTGGTCGAATCCGGGGCTCTGGAAATCCACACGGCCAAGCCAAGATTCTGCACGTCCGCGTGGAATTCGCTTTTGCCCGTGTGACGCCCCTGGAATTCTGGTATGGGTAAAAGTGCGCCTCGCGCGGCCGTGTGGCCTGCTCGTGTGGCGACCTCGTTCACCTATAAAAGGGGTCGCGCAGCCATTTGGGTCATTTTTTCCAGATTACTCGCTGAAATTCTCTCCCCCTCTCCAGAAAACCGCGCCCTTTCATTGCTTTTAGCGATTTTCTGATCATTTTTGTTCAGTTTTTCACAAAACCAACCTCATATCCCATCTCCCCTCCTCCTTTTCAGCCTATCCCTTCGTTTTGAGGCGATTTGGGCTGGATTTGGATCACCGGAGGCATTTTCTGGCGAGGCTCCGACGAGCATTTCTGGGCAGAATTTTGGGGGTTTGTCACTTCCATTGTCTTCCCCTCATTATCCCCTACACCTCTACTTGTGTCTCCAGGTTTAATTTTGCTCTTTACCTTGTGAATTGTGGAGAATTGGGTGATAGGTTAAATATATTGACAATCACTTTGAACTGTGCGATTTGATTGCAATTGACCGAGGGGATGGCTTGGTTTAGGTGTTGATTGTGTTATGGAATGTTTCCCTTTCTTGATTGAGCCCTTGTGTGCTAGGAATTCATCAATTTTATGCTTAATTTAATAGTGCACAAAGTGTTTGATGAAATGCCAGTTTTTCATACCATTTTGTGGGAGCCGGTTGGGGCCCTTAATGATGTGATCCGATGATGTATTTACTATGGATGTGAACCTTAAGTTTCCTACTATATTTTTGATGTGCACCCCCACCCAGATTGCATTTGTTTGCTTGAGTTATTAACCCCCAAACTATGGATGAAACTATGATTTGGTTGTTCTCTGTTATTAAGTGTGGGGATGTGATTGACCTTTCCCATGGCTCTTTTGGCTCCACTTTGGTTCATTTTCTTGTAGGAACATGTCAAAGCCAAACCTTAGGCATCGATTCATAGTGATCTAAGGTCGGGTACCCACAAGGATAAAAGCGTGTCCTGGCATCTAAGTTCGGGAAGCATTATTGTTGGAGCAAGAGGGAATTTCAGAAGCTGAATTGCTACGACGCCCTCCATGTTGTTGCTCGCAACCGAGCATGGCGCCGCTTGCTGGATTTGCACGAGAAAGTCTACTACGAGTTGGTGCTCGAGTTCTACACCACCTTTGTGCACACCAAGACCACCGACTGGAAGGACAGCGAGGCAATCAAGTTCAGACTGGGCAGTGAACCTCGCTAGATGAGCTACCACGAGTTTGCTGCCGTTTTCGACCTCGACCATGACGCTAGCGATGATTATGTCACCGAGGTTGTTAATCCAGCCGGTGTTTCCTTCACAGCTCTGTACAGCCAGCTAGCTAAGCCAGGTCAGGACCCCTTCACTCCTGGTCGGACGAAGGCCAACACTCTCCAGATAGAGAACCGCCTGCTCCATCACCTGCTCACAAAGTCTTATACTCCGAGCAGCGAGAGTGCCAGCACTCTGACCAAGCGGTCTCTCTACTTCATCCACTTGATCCTCACTCGACACCATAACCTCCAACTGGGATATGTTGTGGCACAGACTATCGCAAAGAGTGCACAGACTCTAGGGACCCTCCACTGTACCCCACTCATCATCGTGCTTGCTGACCATTTCCAAGTCCCCTATCATGATTGCACGGAGCAGAGTGGCACCTGGTTTTTCGGAGAGGACACAATCTCGAAGATGCGCTTGCTGAGGGTCTCCCGCGGTGTCAAGTGGATTGCGGACTTTCCAGTCCCCACCATTCTTGACCCACCTTCGGATGATCATGACGCTGCCCCCGAGGATACTGCCTCCGAGGATGTGGACGCTGTTGCCGCCCACTCCACTTTCTACCAGAACACTTATGAGCATGGCGGTGGAAGCTCTTCGTTCCCATCCCAGGATTACTTCTCTCACCAGTTCCAGCAGCTGAGTCTTCAGAACCAGCAGATCCTCGACCATCAGCTCCAGTTCCACCAGCATTACTCGGCTCACCTGGCTGAGTATACCGCCCGGATGGCTGCATATGATGCGCGCCTCGACCATATTGAGGCCCAGCAGGGCATCACCCTCGCTTACATTGAGCGTGAGCGCAGCCGGGCTCGCCGCCAGTGTGGAGGATTCCTTGGGAGGAATCCCCCACTCCCACCCCAGTCCGCCGGTGGCGATGCTTTCATGGATAACATCAACTTCAACGACCTCGGCCACGAGTAGTGTGTACTCGTCGGCCCTTTGAGTGTTTTTGTGTGTTTTGGATTTTTCATGTTTGCTCCATATGTGTGCGGAGTTTCAACTGAGTCTTTTGTGTGTTATTCTTATGTGGATTTTCGTTTTGTGCCCATCTGGGCTGACACTGATCCCTAACGCATAGTGTGCTAGTGTTCTTTGTTTGTATTCCCATCATGCAGAACTAGTCCATCGTTTCGTCTATCACTGATGACTGGTCCCACTTCCAGTCCCCCGACAGTCTTTCTTCCCGGTAACATCGTTCCCCTTATCTTTCCCTCTGCTCTATTGAGGGCAATGTCGAACTTAAGTGTGGGGGTGTTTATCTATCTTTCACTGCTTAGATATGTTTGTGTGCTTGGAGCCTAGTCCACTGTCCAAATTTCGTTTTGAGGGCTCCAAGCACGTGTTCCTTGCAACTGCCTGCTCAGTATGCTTTGAATTGACAATCTTTATAGTAATATGCAACCTAGGGAGGTAGTGTAGCACTATGGAGGATTGGGTGAATTAGTGATCTTAGGACCCTTGAATTGTGTGATATTGTGGACTCTCTACCTGTCATGCAATCATGTATCATGTTTTGAAGAAAAGGTGCTCTAAAATGTGCTTTTAAAATAACGTCTCTCGTGCGGAAAACGGTAAAAGTGTGTAAGGGGAGACGGGAATGCGTTCCCAACTTCCACCTACTACCTCCACCCCTTACATTTCTTCGTCGTCACCCCCCCCCCCCCCGGCTGGCCGGTAAGGGTCGGGCTCCCTCAAAATCTTTAATAGGTGGGAGCCCCGTTTTCTGAAAATAACAGGTTGGGACCCTTGAAAAAAGCAACAAAACAAAGAAAAAAAGGTTTTCAACCATCTTCAAGAAGAAAATAGAGCACCTTAAAAAGTGAGTCCATGATCTCTGTTTTTGAGAGTCCCTTTGTCCACGATTCATTTGTCCTCTGATCACTATTTGCCATGATGTCGACTCGAGACTAGAGTTCTCGCCGGAGAAGCTAGAAGGTGTCTTGTGCGTCGGTTGACCTCGTAAGCTGCTAAATGATCTAGGAAATCCTCTACCGACGATCGGGGGTGCATGTTGCTATAAAGGTCTGGAGAGCTGTGTTACACCCCGCTCTTCCCAAAAGTCCAAATGACTATCATAACCTTGGGATGCGTCCCACCGTATTATCGATGAGGATTAAAAATGTGAACTAATAGTTCAAATGATTTTGAGTTTCAACATGAAGTGAGAAAATTATGTACTTATCTGAGTTTCGGATTAAACTCACCCGTAATTATGAAATTCCCAAAATAACCCTGAGGAAATTAAACCCGAACCTAACCCTACTTCTCAATCGGCCTCACATAAACAATATATATATATTCCCCATTACCATTTAGCCCGTCAAAAGGAGTCCTAGAAGCTTACACCGAGCAACGCCACCAATTGGAAGAAAAGAAACCCTACAGCGATCGGATCACTCCCCATCGCAGCCTTCCCTCGTGATTATTCCCGCAGCAGAGTGAAGAAGCAAGCAGCTCCCCCACTCTCCCCCCACCGATCGCACCAAAAAGATCCCCCCCCCCCCCCCCCCCCCCCCTCCCAAGCTCGTTGTCATCCGCATCATTCACAATCACATTGGGGCATCTTGTAGGATCGAAGGAGAAATCATTCACGTAGCACCGTTTGCAGGCTACGTCCAGTAGTTAATTCGACTGGGCATGGGGTTGACACACGTTAATGGACATGTGTCATCTCGTAATATGAACGAAGGATGGAATTAGCATGGAATTTTTAGAGCGGAGTCATAGTCGTTTTCGACGGTTTTGAGGTGAGTGTAAAGGGGGTAAAATCTCTGTCGTAGGTCTTTTAGTTTCCGCTTTTCGTCCAAGTTATTATTTAGTTAATTTTCCTAGTATGCACGATATGTGTGTGAGGCATCCCACCTCCTGTAAGGGTGGAGGCACGTGTTGTGCTATGTATGAATATATGTGATCTTGTATGGATTGATGGTATGAGGAACCTCCGGATGGTTGGGTCATTACTGGACGGCGAGACATAACGCAGTAGTTGACGGGCATGGACTAGACGGCGATACGTAACGCAGTGCCATTCCCGAGTTTGGGTATGCAACCGGACGGCGAGACGTAACGCGGTTGGCATACTAGGGTAGGACACCGGACGGCGAGACATAACTTGGTGGTCCTAGTGTTTTGTGTTTGAGTTAAGGATAAAAGTTGAGAACCTCTATGAGTTAAAGTTGAAAGGAGTTATTAAGAATATAAGTAAGGGAATTCTAAAGATAAGACAGGACTAGAGATCTCTTATAGACTGTTTGATAGTAAAGTTTAAAGGATGGAAGTGAGAACGACTTTCGTCTAAGGAAGGCATCCCCCTAATAATGCGTTTAGTAAAAAGTTTGCCTTGGGCAAAGACCTTAGGAAGTAACGACTAGACTGACCCCTTCTCACTCGCCAGGTTGAGGATAGTCTAGCAGAAGTGGATCACGAGGAGAAACAGGGCGAGGCGAGCAGCAGTTCCAGCGTCGACGGGATATCGGAAAGCTCGTGAGGAGTCAAGTTAGATTAGTTAATTATTCTGTTTCATGGTTATTAGTATAAAATGGAGATTCTGGGTTAAGTTATTTTAAGTGTTTGAGATTGAGATTTTGCCCAAGTTTTCATTCTTTTTTTTTAATTCTTAAACATTGTCGATTTATTTATTTTAAAAAGTGGTTTGGTTGCTTCGGAGTAACAGGTTTTTGGTTTGAGTGATGGTTTGGTTTGTGAAAAGAGACGGGACGTATAATTTTGGTATCAGAGCCAGCACTCCTCTGTTTCTTGGTCTCGAAGGAATACTGGAGTGACGATCTGAGTTTTTTTTTTCAAGGTTTCATTTTTAAAGGAAAGGCAAAAGGATGTCAGGTTTATTGTTTGGCCAAACGAGTCAAGGTTCTTTTAAGGATTTTTAGAATCTCCAGTATACTCTAATCATGATAAGGAAATAATTCTAGGAGACAGTGTGAGGTTTTGACACGTCTCGGAAAGGAGAAACAACGGTTCCTTAGAGGATCGTTTGGTGAATACCATTACGTGAGTGAGAAGAGGAGGGTCAAGGAAGCTCACAGGCATGTGAGCTAATCGGAATAAGGTTCACGAAAGAGCCAAGTATCGGCACATCAACAGGCAGTAGTCAAGGAGTTACGGCAGATGGCAGCCGTAATCTAGAGGAAAGGATGCAACGAAGGTCCATGGAGTTCGCGAGGATCGGATTAGGGCTGCAATCCCAAGGAGCATCATCGGACCAAGGTAGGTTAAGAGTTAGAATTTCGAAACTCGCCCAAGGAGAGCCATTAAGCCAGCGGAGGATAGACAAGAAAGTAGGATGTTCGAGGGAAGTTCTAATAAAGGTAAGAGAAGGCAAGGAGAACCCTCGAGGAGGAGTTTTAATGAACTCGATAAGGAGGACATACGTAACATACCAAGAGAGTGTGGGAAGGTAAGAGAATGTTCGAGGTGATTCTAAGGAGAGTGCCATAATGTCATAGTCGCTTTGAGCAAGCAGCTAGCTTAGTACGTGATTTGGGAGAAATGGATGAGCTATCGACTGGGAAAAAAAATTGGATGGAAGAGTTCGTAGCTTCAGGTCCTACAAGGTAAAGGAAGTATAATTCCTTGTAGCGGAAGGATCACCTCAAGTGAGACTTTAAGTTATCATCGATGAACAAATTTCGAGGTCGAAATTTTTCTTAAGGGGGGAAGAAAAGTGATACCTCGACTTCGATTTAAGGTCCAATAACAAGTACTGACTGAGCATACCAATAAATTGGATCGAAAATTTTGTTCCATCACCCGAGCGAGAGAATTAAAGAGGACAAGTAGCCACTCATAGTTACTCGATGTTACTAAGTTGGGTTGAGAATACCTGTATGGTCAAGGGTACATATAAGGACTATAGTAAACGATACGAGACAAGCAAAGGTCACCATTGAAGTTCATATAACGAGAATAAATTCGTGAGGCAAGGACGTACATGAAAGTTGTAAATGGAAAAGTGAGTCTGAGCAAATTTCGGGGACGAAATTTTTTTGTAAGGGTGGAGGAAATGTTACACCCCGCTCTTCCCAAAAGTCAAAATGACTATCATAACCTTGGGCTGCGTCCCACCGTATTATTAATGAGGATTAAAAATGTGAACTAATAGGTCAAACGATTTCGAGTTTCAACATGAAGTGAGAAAATTATGGACGTTATCTGAATTTCGGATTAAACTCACCCGTAATTATGAAATTCCCAAAATAACCCTGAGGAAATTAAACCCGAACCTAACCCTACTTCTCAATCGGCCTCGCATAGACCTCACATAGACAATATCTATATTCCCCATTACCCTTTAGCCCGTCAAAAGGAGCCCTAGCAGCTTACACCGAGCAACGCCGCCAATTGTACGAAAAGAAACCCTCCAGCGATCGGATCATTCCCCAGTGCAGCCTTACCTCGTGATTATACCCGCAGTAGAGTGAAGAAGCAAGTAGCTCCCCCACTCGCCACCATCGATCGCACCAAAAAGATCCCCCCCCCCCCCAAGCTCGTTGTCATCCGCATCATTCACGATCACATTGGGGCAACTTGTAAGATCGAAGGAGAAATCATTCACGTAGCACCGCTTGCAGGCTGCGTCCAGTAGTTAAATCGACTGGGTATGGGGTTGACACACGCTAATGGACATGTGGCGTCTCGGAATATGAACGAAAGATGGAATTAGCATGGAAATTTTAGAGCGGAGTCAGAGTCATTTTCGACGGTTTTGAGGTGAGTGTAAAGGGGGTAAAATCTCTATCGTAGCTCTTTTAGTTTCCGCTTTTCGTTCAAGTGATTATTTAGTCAATTTTACTAGTATGCGCGATGTGTGTGAGGCATCCCACCGCCTGTAAGGGTGGAGGAACGCGGTGTGCTATGTATGAATGTATGTGATGTTTTATGGATTGATGGTATGAGGAACCCCCGGGCGGTTGGGTCACTACTGGACGGCGAGATGTAACGCAGTAGTTGACGGGAATGGACTGGACGGCGAGACGTAACGCAGTGCCATTGCCGAGTTTGGGTATGCAACCGGACGACGAGACGTAATGCGGTTGGCATACTAGGGTAGGACACCGGACGGCGAGACGTAACGTGGTGGTCCTAGTGTTTTGTGTTTTAGTTAAGGATAAAAGTTGAGAACCTCTATGAGTTAAAGTTGAAAGGAGTTATTAAGAATATAAGTAAGGGAATTCTAAAGATAAGACAGGAGTAGAGATCTCTTATAGACTGTTTGATAGTAAAGTTTAAAGGATGGAAGTGAGAACGACTTTCGTCTAAGGAAGGCATCCCCCTAATAATGTGTTTAGTTAGAAGTTTGCCTAGGGCAAAGACCTTAGGAAGTAACGACGAGACTTGCCCCTTCTCACTCACCAGGTTGAGGATAGTCTAGCAGAAGTGGATCACGAGGAGAAACAGGGTGAGGCGAGCAGCAGTACCAGCGTCGAGGGGATATCGGAAAGCTCGTGAGGAGTCAAGTCAGATTAGTTAATTGTTCTGTTTCATGGTTATTAGTATAAACTGGAGATTCTGGGTTAAGTTATTTTAAGTGTTTGAGATTGAGATTTTGCCCAAGTGTTCAGTCTTTTTGTTTGAAATTCTTAAACATTGTCGATTTATTTATTTTAAAAAGTGGTTTGGTTGCTCCGGAGTAACCGGTTTTTGGTTTGAGTGATGGTTTGGTTTGTGAAAAGAGACGGGATGTGTCAAGCTGCATAGGTTTGAGTCAGGTTTGCTTGGGGACACACAAACGGTTAAGTGTGGGGGAATTTGATGACTCGATATACACACATGTTTTTGTCCACCATTCTTATACTGTTTGAGTCTCATTTCTGGTGTTTTAAACCGATTTCATGCTAGGATGTTCTTGTTTGTGATATTTCAGGTCCTAGCACATGAATGAAGGTTTGGGCACGAGTTCGGGGTCGATTGGACAAAGTTTAGACGTTTGACGAAAAGTTGAGGAAGCCACACGGCCGTGTGACTTGGCAGTGTGGCACTCCTTTGCGCGGGAAAGGCCACACTGGTCGTGTGAGGGACACTTTTGTCGTGTGGGATTTCCAATGACTTCACACGTGGAGGCTGGAATTTCACATGGTCGTGCCATTCTGGCCGTGTAGCACACCTTCCGTCACTTAATCGAACGTCACGTTTTGTGATTCACACGGGCAGCTGGGGATTTCACACGACCGTGTGATCGTGGAATTCTGGGTTTTAACCCAATTTTGGGTCTTTGAAGAGGGATACAAACTTTTGGAGCAAAAACAAAGTCCTGGAGAGAGAAAGTGCGAAAAACAAACCCTATGGTTGATTTTGGAGCTGGGTTTCATCAATCAAGCTTGGATTTCGTCCTTAGAGTGAAGATTATCATCTCAGAGCAGATTCTTCCCATCATTATGAGTATGACTGCTTTGTATTCTATTTTCCTCTCTCTATATATATGGAGTAGACTCTCTCTCACTTGGGTATGAAGAACCCTAGTTCCATGTGTTAGGGATCTTGATTGTAATGACATTTGGATTGTTATACTGCTTGATTATAATCGATTGAAGTGTGTTTATTGAGTCAATTGAAGCCTTATCAACTTTCCTTGATTTCTGCTGCAACTTGAGATTGATTGAATCTGATTAGGTTGTTAGAGGTTCTTCAATCGGTAGTAGTGAATTGATTATACGAGAGTTAGTCGATTCACTGCTTTGTACTAGAATCCAATTCTAGTAGTGGAGTTTTGTGTTAATTGCCTCAGCAGTTTATCCTGGTGAAGGTTAGTCGCCTGCCGGTTAGTCTGTCTGAGAGGGCTTGGTCATCTTAAGAGATTCCAAACTACTATCGGATCTTCCACAGTTTAATCAACAGTAAATCAACCAAAGGAAATTATAACTTAGACCTAACTAAGGAGCTGGGGGGACTTATTCCTGAGTGACTCTTCCCTTGCTTAAGAACTTCGACAATTCACTACATTGTTACCACTAGATAATAGATAATCACGGAGTAGGCAGTAGATCTAGACCCCGAGTTGATAAATTGAACTTACCACTATTCTGCATTTCCATTATGCGATTACACTTGGTCGCAGTTTGGTGTTGTATCGTAGCGTGTCACCCGTGGAATAAAGCATTGTTCTGTATCATAGTCACTAGAACCGGCTTGATCTCGAAATTGTTGGCCGCCACGGGAGGGTGCAAGATTAGAAATTGAATGTCCGCCGGCCGTGGGGCCATATAGTATCCCATTATCCTTGGGACTTCCTCCTCCTCCACCTCATTTTGGTTGTGAGCTTGGGAGGCTCCTCTTCCTTGTTTGTTCTCTGCCATTTCTACTCCAAGATCACTTTCACGTTCAACTCCTTCCACTTCTATCCCACTAAAACCGGGACCAAATTGTTGCCCCCTTTCTTCACTTCTCTTTCTTGCTTCCGCTAACTCCCTCTCCCGTGCTAGGAGTCGGAGAGTCCGGTTGATGTGCTCGTCACGTGGTATCAAAGGCGTCGGATTGCTCCGGGTCATACACCTCCCTACACACACTTAGAAAACAACACCAAGTCTAGTACAAGCAAAAACAATCACACATTCAAAACTGGAACTTAAAAGCTAGATTAACACCAAACAACTTTTTCAAGATAACGGACCGAAGTCCCCTGCAACGGCGCCAAAAACTTGACTCGTCCTGAATATCACAATTAATTCCCACCTAAGGCCCAAGTATAAACCTTAGTAGGGTGCAATATGGGAAAAGTATGTTTAAAATGGACAATTGGATTGTCAAGCATAAACATGCACAATCATCATGAAAAATACCTCATTGATTAAATTAAACAACACCTATAAACAATCATTCAATCCACATAACAACTATATGATAAATAGTTAGGGTTTCACAACACCCAAGTGAAAAAGGAAACTACTCCATGCTAGAAAGGGTAATAACACAAGAGAAAGAGGTAGAAACCATCGTGGTGATGCCTCCAATCTCCTTTGAACTTGTGCTGATTTTCTCTTGGGGAGATTCTCCCCAATTCACCACTTGGAGCAAACCCAAGCCCTCTTTCTTCTTTGGTTCTTTCTTTCTCTCTCTAAAATCTGAAGAAGAAGAAGAAGAAGAAGAAGACTCTTTCTCACACTTGGGCTCCCCCTTCTCTCTTCCTTTCAGCTCACATTTTATACAAGGATCGGGCTCAGTTCGCGACTTCCGTTCATGGTCGTGAACTCTTTTAACGCGTCAGTGAACTCAGTGGATTGCGTTGAAACACACAGCTTCACTTGCTGGTGTTCACAGGTGTAGACACCACATTTTGTCCGGGTCAATCCAAATTCCTCACCAGTCAAAGAAGGGTCTTTCATGTTATACGAGAATATGCCCTTCGATTCAAGTTTTGCAGAAGATGAAGTATTCCAATTCAATACACAAGATGTTTGCACACACATGAGGTTTGAAGGCATAATAAAAGTACAAGGTCGTACTATTGAATGATTTAAAAGCCAGTACAATATCGATGTCGTTTCAAAGTTTGGACACTCCTAATCGGTAAAGCGAGTTTACAAATACAAAGCTGAGAAATAAAAGTCTAATACACATGAAAAGGCCACACCCTGCAAACAAAAGAAAAAAAGAAATGAGAATCAGCCCAGTTTGAGCCCACAGTTCAAAGATAGACAAGCCCAGAGCTAGGCCCAAATTCAAATCTGTCCGAGCCCACTTCAAGCCCAGACGAAGAAGAGCACTACAGGCCCAATTCGGAAAATAAGTTGAAGCTAGGGGGAACTGGCCCAAACTTGGTTCAATCTTATCAAACACTTGTCCTTACCAGTCAGAACCGACTAAGCAAGGTGGAAGCTTCATATGAAGCCTTGAGGATCAACCAATCAGAGAGAAGCATGTCATGCTCATCATCAATCACCGCAAGACATGTGGCACGTAATTCTTACTATAAATGAGCTCTTTTGGCTCTGTGTTGAGGGGGGCTGGAGTTGGAGAAGTAGTGATAGTGACGGGAAATTACTTTTTCCTTCTTCTTTTGAAAATTTCCATGTTCAAGGTTGTAATAGTTGACGAGTGAGGATTCAGATCCAAAGTTGACTATCAGGTCAGTGCTTGGAAACCCAAAACTTCTCTATTATTGAATGATATAGCATTTCTCAAGAAGTTTTTGCCGAATCCAAATCTTGTTCTCATTCAGTAGAATTTTATTTACACAGCCATTTATATTACTGCTATGTGTGTTTCACTTAAGCACCTCACTATTCGGAATAAGCTCATTTCAATGAAGCATTTGATTTTCCTATTTCAACAATTTCTATGCTACTTTAAGTTCCCGTCATGCTTTCAGATTCTTTTTTTAGAAGATAGTAGACGAACATTGGAATCCAATCCAAAATCGAAGCACCTCTGCTAAAATAGGCTAAATCCACTTTTTTTTTTTAGAAGTTCTCGGTTCTGGTCTAGAGCGAGATCCAACGATCACCATACCTCACTGAAATTCTAGATTCATAAATCCTTGCCCGTTTACAAATCACCCACCAATTCTAATCTAATAAAAACCACAAGCAGTAGCAGTGATTTAGAGTCCATAATTTTAGCAAATTTACAAGCAGTAGCAGTGAATTAGTCACTAGTTTAGTAAAATCCCTAACAGTGGCAAGCGCCAAGATAAGCAATTTAGAGCATGTTTATTACATCTCATCTCCATTACAGAAAAATCATTTTCGTCAATTTCTAGTATATCAAAAGCTACATAAAAAACCATCGAAAAACCCATAAAATCCCAATCAAGCCAATAACAATAAGATTAGGAGATTTTTCCAGAAATAGCACTGTTTTAAAAAAAATTTCCAAAAATAGCACCCAACTCCGAAAAATTCCAAAAATAGCACCATTTTTGTAAAACCGCAACCCGAAGGTGCGTTTTTCGATGCAAACCGCACTGGTAGGGAGCGGTTTTGCAAACCGCACCCCCAGGGTGCGATCTGCCTTTTTTTTTTTTTTTTTTTGCAAACCGCACCCCCAGGGTGCGATCTGCTTTTTTTTTTTTTTTGAAAAATCCTAACTTAGGTGGAAACTTCAAACGAACGTATCTTTATGTTCGGGTATCCGATCGTCGCGATTTTTTTTTTGATTCCGCATAATTTTTCGAGATCTTGCAAACCGCAAAATGCCAAGGCAGTTTGGTCCCGCCTTCGTCCCGAAAAAACGTCGTTTGCTACCCCGAACGAGCCTTTTTTCGATTTCGTCAAACTTTGAACGACCATAACTTTGTGCTCCACAATCCGAAAATCATGAACTTTTTTTTGATTTTGCATAACTTTTTGAGGACTACAATTTTTTCTAGGAGAGAATTTTCAAAAAATGAATAATTTTGGATATACGGGGTTTTGGGAATAAGTTTACCTTTCTTTTTAGGAATCCAAGTACATTCCGAAATTATGTCTATGATAAAAAATTTAGTCCTCAAAAAGTTATGCAAAATCAAAAAAAAATCATGATTTTCGGATTGTGGAGCACAAAGTTATGGTCGTTCAAAGTTTGACGAAATCGAAAAAATGCTCGTTCGGGGTAGCAAACGACATTTTTTGGTTCGAAGGCGAGACCAAAACCACCTTTGGCAGTCTTCGACTTGCAAGATCTCAAAAAGTTATGCGGAATCAAAAAAAAAATCGCGGCAATCGGATACCCGAACATAAAGATACGTTTGTTTGAAGTTTCCACCTAAGTTAGGATTTTTCAAAAAAAAAAAAAAAAAAAAAAAAAAGCAGATCGCACCCTGGGGGTGCGGTTTGCAAAAAAAAAAAAAAAAAAAAGGCAGATCGCACCCTGGGGGTGCGGTTTGCAAAACCGCTCCCTACCAGTGCGGTTTTCATCGAAAAACGCGCCCTCGGGTGGCGTTTTCATCAAAAAACGCACCTCCGGGTTGCGGTTTAAAAAAAATGGTGCTATTTTTGGAATTTTTCGGAGTTGGGTGCTATTTTTGGAATTTTTTTTTTAAACAGTGCTATTTCTGGAAAAATCTCTAAGATTAGTGAAAAACTTCAGTTTCTTTTAGGTTACTGACAAGCAGTGGTGATCAGAGGAATTTTACAATGCTATATAGCATTGGTGCTATAAGTTTTTACCTTTATGGTACAACTTGAAATTGTACCTTTAATGTTATGGTACAATTTCAGATTGTACCTATACTTTTTGTACAAATTCTTTTATGGTACTACTTAAACTTGTACCTTATGTGATGGTACAACTTCAAGTTGTAAAGTTGTACCATAACATAATGATACAAATTCCTTTATGGTACAACCTAAACTTGTACATTTAATGTTATGGTACAACTTCAAGTTGTACATTAAAGCACCAATACTATATAGTACAGTAGAAGTGCTCGTGGTGATCATTGGCTAGTTTCTAATTCTTTAACTACCTTAATTCTTTAGTAGCTTGATTCATAGAGTAAAAATCAGAAGGCATACACAACCATATTTCCTAAAATCCAGATCTGTAAAGTATTTCTAATCCACCACCAATAATCTATTTTTTTATATTAAAATTCCTTAACCATTTTAAACCCGAGTTCAGAAAAACCTCACCTAAATCTGGCCTGCCCATAACCTGCATCAATTTAGAAAAGTTATCAGAATCAATTAAAGTTAGGAAGGCAGGTTTAAAATCGAATCGAGCCAAGTTAAATACCTAGATCTAATCCCTTCGTCGCGGTTCTTCGTTGCTGCCGGCGAGGCTGGGATTCGTCGTCGAAAACACCCTCCATCGCGGCGACTCCTTTTGCTTCTCCACCTCGCACAAAACAAAACCCATCAAAATATCATAATCCCAATTTTGACAAAAAAATCGACATGCAAGCCTAGGGGAGTCATCCCTTACCCTCTCCGCAACCACCGCCGCCGAGCCCTCCTTGGTTTCGGTCGCCGCCGGCAAAACAAAGTACCGGCGAAGCACCGTCTCCTCCCTCCTTATCCCTCATTTAAAAATAAAAAATAAAAACATCTGAAATCCTTCGATTTTCACAAAAATCAAAAAATACAATATGCAAGGATATCATCTTACTTAAATCGCTTTTTTTTCGTCAATCCGTTGAGCGGGGTCGTTTCTAGCGTCCGTCAAATGAGAGAGGGAGAAGGCGATTGTTCTTCGCCTTCTGGTTGGTTTCCGGTTTACTCTAGAGGCGAGACGAGAAAAAAAGAGGAGAGGCGGCTAGAGTGTTTTTTACTCTGGAAGAGAGAGGCGAGAAGGTAAGGCGGCTAGGGTTTTTGGGTTGCTAGAAGTAGGGATGGCAATGGGTCGGGTTGGGTCGGGTTTTGTTAAACCCAAACCCAAACTCATGGGTTTATCAGCCAAAAAAATCCGGGATAAAACTCGTTGGGTTTGAAAAACTCAAACCCAACCCAACCCGCTGGGTATCCGTGGGTTCATGGGTACCCGTGGGTTTTTGTGGTAAAAATTTACAATAACAGGTTTCTTTCAAAAGAAAAGTTTAACATCAATTTTCTCATACAAATTAATCATACAAAAAACACCAATCTAGAGCATACAAGCAAAGCGCAAATGATCAATACAAATTATTCAAAATTAAAGATAAACATATATAAACAATAAGATTAATTGAAAACTTCTTCCTCGTCAACTAAGTTTATTCACTCTCCACTTCATAATATCAACTTCATTCTAAACAATTAGAAAGAACAAATTATACATGTCTCCACAAACATATAAATATTAGTTGTTTAAGGAAGATATATTATTTAGAATATTAAATATACCGGGAAAGTAATTATATGTGTGTTGGCGGGTACCTATGGGGCGGGTTTACCTAAACCCAAACCCAACCCGACCCGGTAAATAGTGTAGCGGGTTTAAACCCAAACCCGGCCCAACACCCGTCAACACGGGTTTTACCCGCGTTGACCGGATTGGGTCGGGTGGGTACCCATGGGTTCGGGTTTTTTTGCCATCCCTAACTAGAAGAGAGAGGCGAGAGAGAAGTGAGCCGAGAGAGAGGCTTGTATTAGGATTAGGGTTTTTTTTTTGTTCTCCTCTGGAGGAGAGGACGAGAGAGAGGTGAGAATGGGAGAGGCGAGTGAGAAGATGAGAGAGAGAGCGGACGCCGCTTAGGGTTAGAGGGGATTAGGGTTTGCTAAGAGATACTTATATAATCCGTAGTTTGAAATGGCAAAAATGCTCTTAGGGTTTTGTTTTAATTACGCAACCTTGCCATCGCATTTTTAGTAATTACCAAACTACCCTTCCACCCCGTTTCTGAAACAAAACGAGAAACCAAAAATGCCTACTTGAGGGGGTTTCGAACGAGAGCGGATCCCATGACTAGGGGGGTCCTTAGTCACTTGACTAAGCCCCTCCTAGCCATTAGATCTGGACACTTCAATCCAATAGTTATAAAGTGGGAAGGGCTATTTAATTAATGACAGGGGTAGTTTGGGTATTATGAAAAATTACGAAGTATACAAACCGGATTTAATCAGTACAAATCATACAAACATACGAACAATACAAACTAGAGCGACAAAACATACAAACAGATTCACAAACATTACAAACGTATGAACTGTACAAACAATACAAACTAGATCGACAAAAAATACAAACCATACAAAAAGAAAAAACAACCGGGTTGACTTTGGATGCTTCATCCCTATATAGAGGGGCTCCTTCCCAAAGTCAACCCGGGTGTTTTTTAGACATACAAAACAATGAACATGGTGGACAAAAATGACAAACTAGACCGACAATCCATACGAACTGAAAAAACACCCGGGTTGACTTTGGAGGCTTCATCCCTATATAGAGAAGTTTCATCCAAAAGTCAACCAGGTTGTTTTTTAGACATAAAAAACATTACAAACATGGTTGACAAAAATAACAAAGTTTACAAACATTACAAAATATGTCAACAAACATCACAAATCTCTCTCTCTCTGGGGAATGGAATAATGGCGCCAGGGGGAACTCTCTCTCTGGGGAATGGAAATAATGGTGCCAGGGGGAATGGGATAATGGCTACGGGTAATTCACCGGAGGCGGCGCGGGGAGGCGACGCAAAGGGACGGGACGAAGCAATTTTTTTTCTTTTATAATTAAAAGTTGAAAATAAACATGGAATGACTACATTACCCTTCATTAAATTGGACTAATAGGAGCCCTTGGATTTTAATGAGGTTGAGTGGCTGAGATTCACTTAGCCATATGACTAAGGGGACCCCCTTAGTCACCTGATCTCAGCCTGTTTCGAACCCTTGTTCTAGAAGGCGAACGCCCCCTTGGGTAACAACTTAGACAGTTGGGCTGCCAATAGGGATGGCAACTTTGTCCATACCCATAGGTTTCTTACTATCCAACCCAATTGGGTTGGGTATGAAATCCAAATAGATGGATATGGGTAGAGTTTGATGGGTTTGTACCCATACCCATTTACTTTGGGTTGAGTTGGGTTTATATCAAATGGATTTGGGTTTGTACCCATGCCCAAATACAAATTACAGTTTGGTACCCAAACTTAATAGACATGCATATTTAGTACCTAAATTTAATTTTTTTTGCATATAAGTCCTCAAAATATCGATAGAAAATTACGTTTTGGTACCTAAATTTTTTTGGTCTTACATTTTGGTACCTAAACTTTTCAAGTTTTGCAAATAGGTCCAATTTTTGCATGTGTAGTTAAAACACCCTCAAGTAAATGGATATCCTATTCCAACCCATACCCATTTAGATTATGAAAGCCCCAAACCCAAACCCATCTATAAACCCCCAAATCCATAGCACTTCACCCATACCCAACCCATTATCAATGGGTCTACTTGGGTTTGGGTATAATTACCCATGGGTGGGTAATTTGCCATCCCTAGCTGCCAACCCATTATGCATTAATTACACCATCCCGCTTAATTTTATTTGTTTAAAGTCCTTAATACGAAATGTAGAATGCGGTTTAAGTTTATCTCTTTTTTTTTTCAATACGTCACAATACTTCCTAATAACTAAAATACTTGCATTTATTGTCATAACCTCATAACAATCTAAATGAATTTTTATTAACAAAATTATAATACGAAAATCACGATCAGTGGAACGTGATTACAATTAAATTGTCAAAGTTCAAACGAACTATGTGGACTTTGATCCCGTTTTACGGGTACGTAGGCAACCGATAAGGTTCGAGTCCAACTAATCAATTAACTTTATCCTTTACATCAGTGGGCGTACAATTAAATTACAATTAATACGATTTAATTTCTTTAATGGTCAAGTGGGACCCTAAAATTACAAAAATATTGCTCAAAGTACACCCAATTCATATAAAACTTATCAACTTAAATAGTACCGATTGAGGGCGTCGTGGGTGTGATTTCACTTCCCCACACGTAACCGTACTCCCGAACCCAAATCTCTTAACCGCAGACCATATCTCGGTTCTGACCCTAAGGTTAGAGCCGACCGAAGAGTGTTCGATCCACTCCAAGTAAGATCGATGGCGACTCCCAAAAATGCCAACGCGACGACATCGGACCCTGAAGGGACGGTTGCGACAACAGGCAAGAGCTCCAGTTCACGGTCTTAGTGATCGTGAACTCGCCTGGCGTCACTAACCTCTGAGAATGCTCTGGACTCCTTACGATTTACGGTTTTTGCTTCCAGTTCACGTTCTTAGAAGACCGTGAACTCCCAAGGGAAACCGTGAACTGGCCTTTTTCACTTCTTTTACTGGTCTTCACTCCTTTTCTTCCAACTTTCGACTCCTGGGGCTAGTTTCACCTGTTAGATCCTGAAATACGTTAAAACACAAGAAATCTAGCCTAAAACCACCCTTTTAGGAGCACAAATGCCACAAATGCCCAAGAAAAACGGGGATAAAATGCGTACAATTAGGCCCGAATCAATAATATGTACCTTGTGGTCGTTCCAAACATCCCTTTAACGATGATTAGTTTGGTCGTATAAAACAGTCGGATCAATCGGTCCTTGATCAACATAATATCTTCGGCTGTAGATATCAACATCCTCCGCAACCTACGATAGCATAACAACAACATAAATCAATTAGTATATAGATTAAATAAAATCATTACAACAACAACAAATTTAGGTAAAATAAGTACATACCGCTTGATAGTCATCATAGTAAATACCCTCCTCTTCGAAAATATCGGCCATTTTTTAGGAACCAGACAGGGATTCTACTGGTTTTGAATGAAAATCCATAGAAAAGTTTTTTTTATGGCAGATCGAATTTAGCCGCAATCAACAAACCACTATTTCCAAGGTTTTTTGGTGGAGAGGGGGATGGGTAGAGTGATAAACTTGGAGAGAGAGAGAGAGAGGAGATTGGTTTTGGTGTGAAGAAAATGAGAGGAAGGGGGGTATTTATAGTGTATGAACCGCTTGGTGGGGGGCAATTTGATAATTTTCCTCCACCAGAAATCGCGCACTCGGGGAACAGTTAGAGGAGGGGCGACGCGGATCGCTCTGCTGGAAGGAGGTTAGCCGGCGGATCGCCTCCCAATCGCACGGTGCATGGACCGCCACGTGGAGAAGCGGTTTCCCGGCTGCCCTAGCATGAACCACCTCTTCCGAGTGCGGTTTGAAGGAGAACCGCCCCTCGGGGTGCTGTTTTCGATTAATGGTGGTAGTTTTGTAAATTTTATTGGGTTGGGTGGTAGTTTTGTAAAAGAATTTAACGATGGTAGTTTGGGAAAAAATCCCAATGTGGGTATGGATGACAATTTCGACCTGTTTTGGGCCGGGGCGGGCATGGGTACCTCTCATCGACCCGACCTGCCCAGACCCGCCCCATTCTTGACCCGTTCTTGCCTAAATATATGTAATCTTAGTCAAATTACTTAGGAATTTTCTCTTATTACCTCATATTTTAGCTATAATAAAGTTGTAATTAAGTGAAAATCTCAATTTCTCCAATAATTTAACTACATTTTATCGTATTATGGTTTCTTTCTTGATTTTTTAATGAAAATAACGAATATTTCTAATGTTTTCCACATAAACTACATACCCATTGGGTCGACCTGCCCCCGACCCGCGCCCCATGATAAATTACCTGACTTGTACCCGACCTACCACGGGGCCAGTGGCGGATACATGGGTCTTTAGGGGTGTCCCTGGACACCCCTAAAATTTGGGAAAACGATTATCCAACCCCCGGTAGTAGTTTCGTATTGATAAAAAAAATTATAATTGGTAATCCGGGACACCCTTAAATTTTGAAAAACGATTATCCTGTCATCGGTAGTAGTTTGCGTATGATTAAAAATATATAAGTAGTACTCTGTGTTATTCAAACCTAGGACACTACTATTATTAAACATATTCTCTA
Source organism: Linum tenue (assembly GCA_946122785.1). Lineage (NCBI taxonomy): Eukaryota > Viridiplantae > Streptophyta > Magnoliopsida > Malpighiales > Linaceae > Linum > Linum tenue. Next base: position 8,533,398 of record CAMGYJ010000011.1, on the reverse strand, counting down.
GGTTGCAACTCATTTGTTGTTTTATTTTAAACACTATGTTATAGTAATAACACTATTCTTTATTCCCAATTATTTTCAAAACCTAACAATTAAACTCATTTGAACTATCCTTAATTTGAATTGATTTTATAGGTATAGTGCAAGAGTTGAAAGAGTCTTTCAAGTTTGAGTTACATCAGGAACAATGTTAGAAATTGAATATGTAATCAGTTCGAGAATTATTGTCTAATATGGTATATTTGCACTAATCAGATATTTTTTTATTTTTTTATTTATGAATTATTTAATTAAATTTAATTTTTGGAAGAGGACACCCCTATAAAAATTTTCTGAATCCGCCACTGCACGGGGCGGGTATGGATATGGTGATACTCGCTCCGGACCTGCCCCATTGTCATTCCTAAATGTGGGATCCAACCTTTCCACCAAATAAGTAGCTGGAACTTTCTACCCATAGCCATATATGCAATTTAAAATAACTCCTAAATGTGGGATCCAACCTTTCCACCAAATAAGTAGCTGGAACTTTCTACCCATAGCCATATATGCAATTTAAAATAACTTAGGTTACATACAATTTAGACATATAATCGCTTGGACGGTCAAAGGACACTATTTATTAGGTGCAGATTGTACATGGTGGAAATTCTATCGCTTGGATGTAAACCATTTAATATGGATCGCTTGCTTTGAAAGCGATGAAATGTCCATCACTTCTGTGTAGAGCAATGAAGAGTTGATCGTGTTACTCTAAAATGTTGAACGTTGTACCCTACCACCCTATAGCGATCATTGACAGACCATTTTTCTCAGCAACGATCAAGCATCAATTGAGTTCATTTTTCTCCAACGCTTATAAAACTCATCGGGGCAAGGACCAAACCGAATTACCTTCGATACGATGTGATCCACTCTAAACACCGATTTGGTCCCATATAGTCCAATACGACCAATCGGTTGCATTAAGGGTTTCCAAAGATACTCGTAGCGAAATATCATCAATAATCTGACTGCAACCATTGGTTATCGTTAATAATTGTCTTCTCACTTCAAGTTCAAACGGAACGGATCGCCCCTGAAAAAGTTCCCCAATGCTGCAAATGTCAAAACAACATATTCTCTATAGTTGTGCTTCATACATGCTCGAAAGAGAATCAACATTCTCAACACTGAAATCGAGTTCAAATGTTGGTCCAACCACATACTAATAGTCTTCCTTTCCATGCCAAATCAAGTTGATACCTTCTCTGCCCTCGTAAAATATCAAGGAGGTCATGAACATCCATCCCTACAAGGCAAAAATATTGAATTGAGTGACAAGCTCTGCTGCGATCAGAATGATCTATTACGCAAACATGTTCGAAGGAGTTTTAAACCAAAAAAAATCACACTCAAATATCCAATTAGTTGCCCTATCCGCATACAACATGTGTCACATATCTGGCAGTTAACCCCAATAACTGAGTTAGTTTTCATATATCGTCTACAAGCAAAGCACATAAGCTTCCCCTAAGCAATGAGAAAGTATCAACAAAAAGTACCTGAACATGTCTACCCAGAAACAGCATATGTTGAAAACATGCCTTCTACATCGCTATATGCCCGCCCATGCTATATACTCCAACATTGCTTCTGCGACTAAATCAAGTGCTTTACTTAAACCAGCTGTCTTCTTTTTACGTAGTGGCTCTTCTGACTCTTGTGTACGGTAGCCCTTCAAAGACACTGCAGCTGTGTACCCGCCACCTTTCATCGTAAACCCAAACAACCAAATTATATACACATACTGGTATGACTTTGGGCTGTGAATTTAAGACTCTTTCACTCACAGGGTTGTAATTCGGCAAGGTAACATGGTGCCGGCAAGCCTTTCATCAAGCAAAGTTCTGCCAACGCCTGCAAAGCAGTCAGCCCACCATCAAAATCAACATTAGAGGCAGCCATTGTAGATGTTTGAATAAGATTTGGTTGGGGTAAGAACTTACATCATATGATGATAAGGAGCGATCAATTCCAAGATTCTCCAGCATTTTATTCATCCGGCTTTCATGGCGTGCCTTAGAGTCTCTTTTTTTCCTGGTCAACAGTAACATAACATGTAAAAAGTGGCAAGCAAGGTGCTCGCTTCAAAGAAAGACAGAGAATATGGGTGCATGTATGATACATACTTCATTGCAATCTTCGCCGTATGAGGCAGCACAACGAGGGTATCTAAGTAGATGACAGCAAAATCATAGGCGGGAGCATCTGGGGCAGGGCACCTAAACCTGTTCTCCTTGGTGTCACAGATAACAAGGTTGTGGTCCGTGTGCAATAGAATCCTGTTTGTATCTGAAATATATACCGCTCTAGTTGATTTGCAGTTGAGCACATCTGTCTTTACTGTGAACGTCTTCACCCATTCCGCTGATGAAGGTTTCATCAGCCAACCCACACAAAAACCGTCACCGTAACAAAAGAGACCAACGCTTTCACCCACGGGCCTTAATGTCCAGTACTCCATATTCTCATTAAAACGATTTGGCAGATGCGTGATGTTGAATTTCTCCGTAGAAAGGTTGAATGAGACAATGATTTTTTCAGAATCCATTCGGAAGAAAAGACACCCATCAACAAAAGTTCCAACCTCGTTGCTTACTTTTATGCCGTAATCAAAACCATCAATCACCCTCCAGGTGCAGGTCTTCAAATCAAAAACTCGAGCTATCACCTTAGATGCTTGTGGGCATAGTTGTAACACTTTGTAAACATCACGCTGACCATCATATCCAAAGCCAAATGGAATGTCTTCTCCACTTTTAGCTTCGAATTCCATGTCCCAGTGTCGGAATGAGAAAACATGACCCGAATTTGGACTCCGTATATGGACGGTATACATTCCAACAGAACACAACAGCCCATTTACCGATCCCACAATCCTGCTTTTGACAAAACACTCCGGAATTTCATCAAGCTCAACTTCGGTGTCCTCGAAAATTGAGTACAGCGAGCATGAACGCCCCTCTCCGTTGAAGCGAGAAGTTAACGAATTCTTGATCCTCCCAAATACCCTTTCAGCGTGACTGGGTTTCTGAGCCGATAGCTGCTGCTTCATGCATTTTAGATGGGCTTCGACGAAGTCCGGCATAGCAATCAGAGATCTCACCGACTCGGAAACGCGGCTCAATCCGACTAATTGAGTGCCGGGCATCCACAGAAGAATTTCTCGGCGCACGCCAGTATCAAGATTGACCTTCCGCCCGATCCCCAAGAAGGTAAGGATGAACTCGGCGCTCTTTCCCCTTAAGCGATCAACAATGAGCGATTTCAGCATGTTGAACAGAAAAGGGATGCCGAGGGAATGTACCGCCTTAGTTAGACCCCAGAGCTCGTCTGTGTTGAGCCCCTTCTTGTACTCCTCGAGGAATCCATTCATCTCGCTTTCGTCCGCAGCTCTCTCACGAAACTCCACCTGCTTGGCGCAAAATGCGATAATCGTGGCAAGATGCTGCTGAGAGACACTCTTGAGCGTTAAGACGTCGTCGAGCACCTTCTTGGACCATTTCTTGCAGGCGCTAAATTCCTTGGCAATGGCTTCGTTCACTTCGAAGCAGAAGCCGTTTGAGCACTTCAACTTGATGATCCTCCCGGCGGTTGCGGCGTCCTCGGCGTTTGACATGCCGGCGGTTCGATTGAAAATCAGGGCAAGGACGAGGCGAAGGGGAATAAGGGCAGCCCCTGAATTGATATCTCTTTAGGGTTTTCGCCTTTCGGGGTTTTATATCGGATGGTGGGAAAGAGTAAATGGAAAAAAAAAAAAAAGGTTAATAAATAAGTAAATAACTGATGTCAGTGATGTGCGGGGCCTGTATCCCTCTATATATATATACTAGTTTTCATTGCCCGCGCTCCGCGTCGGGATTTGAGCAAAATCAAGAAAACAAAACAAAATCAACAAAACAAAACTACTGCCTTTCATGTTTCATACTGTGTAATGTGCTAATGAGTGTATAAATACAAACATATTAAACATAAACATGATTGTCTACATCTTTTAGTTATTGATCTGATTTCCATCAATCAAATTTGTTCTACAAAGTCCATAACATGCTAGCTAAAGTCCAAAGTTAAACATGAACTCATCTACACATTTCAAGCTCCGGAATTTAAAACGACACGCAACGTTAAGTACATGGTGAGTACAAAAGAGAATGTGGCATTGTTGCAGAACACAAGCGGACAGTTGCATTTTATCGCTTGCATTCCGGTGGATATGAAATCATTAACAGTAGCATACTATAACCAAACCTAATTCTTAAAGCTAATACTGGAAAATAACATGTGGAGAGAGGAGAGTCACTGATTAAGTATCAAATGCTGATCACAAATCCTCAAACAAAAGAAATCACAATAGCATATATACATTGGTTTATGCGAGAATGCATAATGGAATATTAAACTCCAGATAGTAAGAGAATTCTAATCAGATGTACACAACAATATGTAACTTGCTCTTGAGTTCCTCTACCTCTGTACTATGTAATAAATATCAAGAAGAAAAGAGAAACCGCTTTACTATCACACAATCAACAATACTGTTGATGTTGCAGCCAGAGCTAATCTCCTGGACCTGATACTTTTTTCTTAGATTCAACGACCAACTCAACACACTGAAATCCCTCTTGATGATCTCAACGCCAAAACCTCCTCAGAAAAGAGACGAAACAGATCTGCAGAAAAAAGAGAGAGCAGGGAGCCATTCAGGAAAGATGATAAAACAAACTCAATAAGAGAGCGAGAATAAAAATAATCACCTTAAACCAAAGCGCAAATCAATGGATCTCGCCGATATCATCTCTTTGCCGGCCTCATTGAACATCAGTTCGTACTTGGTATTCACCTGCGCAAATACCACGGGGACCATGTAGATGCCAATGGTGAGAAACAACAGAACCAAGGAGGAAATCACAAATCCAGGAAGCAAAAAGAGATGAGAGAAAAGCAGAAAACAGAGAAAATGGATTTTAGAAGAGTTGAGAGAGATCTGTGATGACCAAGTGAGATAATAGGGCTCAATAAAGTAAAGGAAAAGACTGATGAAAGAAAAGATAAACGTGGAACTCTATCTACCACCCAATAGAAAGTAGTACCTCTCTTTTCAACTGCAAACTCAACAGAGACAGCTCCCAAGGCTCTCTAACTGTAAGAGAGATCTGTGATGACCAAGTGAGATAATAGGGCTCAATAAAGTAAAGGAAAAGACTGATGAAAGAAAAGATAAACGTGGAACTCTATCTACCACCCAATAGAAAGTAGTACCTCTCTTTTCAACTGCAAACTCAACAGAGACAGCTCCCAAGGCTCTCTAACTGTTTCAACTTTCAATGAGTGACCCCAGTCGCCTCACACCTCCAAAACTCTACCCTCTGATAAGCAGGTCAGTTTCTCCATCTCTGAAGACTGAAAAGCCCCCTGCCCACCCAGGCCCTCTGACACAACCGCCCGGAAATCGAAGGGGCCAAAGCTAACATCGGGAACACTGAGCCCACTTGTGGCCAACGTGATAGAGGATACCCAAGCAACTAATTCACGAAACCATAAGACCACCAGTTCCATCACAACCAAGCTATCCAACTCCATTCGATTTCCAATGAGGCCTCACCATAAACCCACCAACACCGTAGCCCAATCCGAGTCGAAACAGTTGTTATGAGTCTGCATGTACAGTAAAACGTCTCTTGGTGCACAGGAATTGCCTCTGCGGGGGGTTTTCTTTTTTCAATATATATACCTCTATATATATATATATATATATATACTAGGAATTAGCCCGCGCTCTGCCGCGGGGTACGTTGGATATAGGGGTGATAATCGGTTCGGTTACGATTTAACCGAACCGACAGGGCGGTTAACCGCAGTCAATTAGCAACCCAAACTCCCAACCGAAGCCGACACCGATACCCACGGTCGGTTATCCGACACCGAAACCGCAATCGTCGGTGCGGTTAGTCCGCAAACCGTGAAACCGCAAAAAGTGAATATAAATATATAATTGTCAATTTGGGGATTGAGATTTGAGGGCCTATTATTATTCCTCTCCCGCAAATCCTTCTCACTCTCCCTCTCCTTCTCAATCTGCGATCTCTACCTTCCCCAAATCCCTCTCTCTCTCTCCCCCTCCTCCTCTCTCTCTCTCTGACCATCTAAAGCCCCTCAATCTCCGATCTGGAAGGCAGGGAGACAACCGACGTTGACCTAGGAAGGGGAAGAAGGACATGGTAGCGGCGAATCTAGAGTCGGCGGCAGATGACAAAGAGAAAGAGTCGTCGAAGGTGGAGGCTTCGAATCTTTCCAGTTCTCGTCCACCTCCAAGGCTGAAGAAGGCAGGGACGACGGCGGCGATTTGCACTCAATCTTCACGGGCATCGACCCTCTTTTCCTTCGTTTGATGGGTCTCGATTGTCTCCACCTTCTAATCGACGGAGGCGACAACTTCGGCGGAGAATCAGAGTGAAATATTGTGTGGTGCATGTCTGATTGGGGCGCCGAGGTTGGGATTGGGGAGATTGGGATGCCGATGTCGAGATTGAAGGACGAGGTGGGAGGCCAGATATGGTAGAGGTCGAGAAGCTTCTGGATGGGGCGGAGCAGAGGGTGTGTCTTTAGCCTCTATTTCATTCGACGGTTACTTATCGGTGCACCGAGTTTTCTCGGTTAGCAACCGTCGGTCTCCGGTTATGGATATCGCCTGAAAATGGCAACCGACGCCGACACCGAACACAAATAATCGGTTTCGGTTGAACCGATTAACCGCGGTTTTCGGGGCGGTTTTCGGTTTAACCGAGTAACCGGCGACCGATTAACACCCCTACTTGGATATGTGTCGTTAGTGTTGATGGGATGTAGAACCGCGTGGTTTGCCAACCAACACTAAGCATTATCTTTGCTGCACCAAGAATGATGACATCGATGATTACATGACAATAGCAGCGCATGAAATGTACTGGGGATGGTACTTTTTGGCATATAGACAAATTTAAAAAATGAAAATTTATATCAATAAAAAGAAGATATAAGTACAAAGATGCAAGGTAAGAACACAAAACTGAGTTTCACAATTTAGCAGCTTAGCTAATCTGATGTTCTCTTCTAATAATCAAGTAAAATATTCGAAATCATAATGGTATGTTACAAAAGATCTGGGAAAACAGAGGGGGAAAAACCAACTTGCAACTCAACTTGCATACAACCTTAGAAGATCAACTCTCATGTCATACAGTGATATAACTAAGAAAGCTAACTTTATCACCAACTGCATACCATGCAGACGATTATCAAGCTCTCCATCCTAAAACTGCTATTCAGCATCTGGCGCTACATCTTTCTACTCTTCACCCTCGTCCCACACCAGCACAGCTTGCATACAACCTTATGTTAGATGAGGTTGGCCCCTGCTGCCATTCCAAACAGCTTCACCCAATATTGCACCAAAATCAATAATATGAATAACCACATACTTCTTTAATTAAATTGCAGATCACTAAACCTTTAGTCCTCAAGCATCCTCTTCAGGCCCCTTCCTTCAAGTCTAAACTCATACTCATCATATCAATTCATGTATAAACTACAGTGGACTAAGACAGCATAAAGAGTACTCTTGAGCACCCCAAATAACTCCACCACAAATAGAATCCAAAAGCAATTTATAAACCACTGCCACCAAATGAAAAGAATAACAAAAGCTCTACATGGTAAAACAAAAAAGAGGATAGCTTTGAGTGCACAAACATTTAATCTGAAGGTTCGGAACTCATAAAATTCCACATTCCTGCCTCTTAAGAACCACCCGCAGCATGGTCCCTTGTAAATCCATCAAACATTGTTATATAGGAGAATCAGTGAGAACTTAATAATCCTTTCAATCATGATCATCACCATTTATGCACTTGCCACATTGCCAGTTGCTCGCACCTTGCTATGTTTAAGGACAATTCAATTTTTCTTATCTACTAAGGCTATCTTCCAAACCAAAAGCAACTAAGTGGAAGCTAGGAGGAAGCACGCAACATGTAACAGAAGAAACGAAGGAAATTTTCCAGGTACAACATGAAGTCACACACCTGATAGTTGCAATAGATTCCAAAGACTGGATTGTACTATCAACTGAACGAATAACATGATTTGGCAAACGATAATCCGCAAGTAAAGGCAAACAGTAAGTGCTTCACCAATCTTTTTGTCTAATACTTAATGGCCAACAAATCTACACATCCACAGTTTCAAATGGTTTTCGTAGACTCACCAAGAAATCCCTACAAAAATCCATGGGGAATACTTACTGCATCATGAAAGCAAGCCTAGCTTGAGGTCTCTTACAGAGAGCATTAACCACTACACTGGCTCATATTTATGAGGCTCAACCCTGTAGTCCCGCAGGATCTCCGCTACTTCGTCGACTCCTCATCTTCCCTGCTAACAACATATAAAAACAAAGCATGCAATTCAAATTTCGATAGAATTTAGATTGAGAAAGAAGAGAATGATTGACCAAATACCTAGTCTTTAATATCATGGGTAATGGTCAGCTTCTCTCATCCCGTCAAATACCTAGCCAAAATCAATTCCACCTCGTAAATTTCAGAACCAATATTGTGCCTCTGATCTAGACAATGATGGGCAACGATGACGGGGAACGGTCCAACTGTGAATTATAGTGAAGGGATGAATAGTGGTTGTGGACGTCATTGGTTTTGGCAGTTCCAAACGTTCCTCTCAGTCAAGATGTAGAGCTTATCATACTTTCTATCTTTACGTCCCAGTAAAGGTGGGAAAACACCTTTAAAAAACAAAAACCCATCAAACAATACAGAATTTCAAATCCGTGAACCATCCAAACAATACTCAGCAAAAACATCTCAATAGGAACAGAGAAGAAATAATACCGGAAGCCAACATAGAAGCCCCCAATCCTCCTGACATTCTACACTGCGCCTTAAGACAGTAGGTAGAAACTTCTTCATCAACAATGATGCGACAATCCTCTGTAGGTTGCAAAACACCACTTAAATATGCAAAACCTCATCAAATACATCAAACACTCTAGTATGAGCAGCTATATCCCATAATTGAGTTCCAGTTTTTGTTTATACTGATGCTTTCAATCACAAAAACAGAAACTACTTATATATGAACTTAATTAAGGTCATTACATGATGATATCATAGTTGCCTTCTTTTCAATTCCTTTTTTTTCAACCATCACTGATTGCAAGGGAAGGAAAAGGAATCACCAATTAGATATCATGAAAACGAAAAGGCACAAAAATTGAGTTCGAGACCTCACCAGAACTCTGATTCCCCGTCGAGAATCTAGTTGCCATTTGTTATGGTTCTTCTTCTTCACCGTGGATAGACAGCCTGAAAACACAGATATCAAATAATTATCTCCCCATCAAACATATACAAAAGATGCTTCCCTCTTGTCGGCATACAAAAAATTTTTGCTCTTGTCAAGCTTGCGCCATCAAACTGTTTTACTGCCCATCAAACTGTCTAACTGATAAAAACTCTGCAAAACTCACGAATTTAAAGACTCTCACATAAACCCTAAATGCAAATCAAAACTAAGATTCTCGAATGGGCAGAAGCAATTATAGAGAGACGCTTAGTCTTCCTCCTTGCCTTCGTTCTCGGCGACGTTGAAGTATCTCAGCTCGTAAATGGAATGGTCCTTGTTGGAAGCAATCACACGAAGCCAATCCCTGACACTGTGCTTCTTAAAGTACTTCTTCGTCAACTACTTCAGGTACCGCTTGGAGAAGTTGGAATCGGAGGTAACAGTGATCTTGGACTTCTCGCGAGTGATGACGACTGCGTCGCCGAGAGCTTCGGCCTTGCCGCCGACCTTGATGCGCTCCTGGAGGAACTTCTCGAGTGAGGCGATGTCGCTGGTGAAGGTGACTCCCTTCTTCTTGCCCTTGGCGCCGGCGGCACCTCCTCTGCTCCGCGGCTCATTTTCGTTCCCTCTTTCGATTTCCCGCCGGCCCTGAGAAAAGCAGAGGAAATGAAAAAAGAGATTATAAAGAGATGAGACTCATGATAGATCCTAACGAAATGAGAGAGCATAGAGTCCATGCCTCTTCTTAGGAGCCAACGACTTCAGTTCCTTCTCCCAACCACAGTTCTGAATTCCAGATGTACATCCTTGGAGGGCATAAATCAAAACTTTCACCAGCAAGTGGGAGCATAACAAACCTGAAATTCAAAAACAGAGAATGGTGTTTAGAAACACACGAAATGCATGTAAGTTCACAGGTGAACAAATGGAAAAGTGAATCTGCGACCAAATAAATCAAATCGTAACACTATAAACCCTCAGGCTAGAGTCGAGAAGATATGAATCGGATCCATCGAGGAGAGAGAGAAGAACCTCGCTGATATCTCTGGCGGAGACGACGGTAACATTAGATCTGGAAGCGAAATAGAGGGATCAGGGAATCATTATCTGAAAAAAGATCTTGTGGAGCTTCTCTCCCTTAACGACCGGATTGGCCCTGGCGATCTGGTCTTTCCCCAGGCTTTTGAAATCGAACCCGCAGTTGTGCTTGTCCGTCTACCGGTGGCCGCCGCAGAACACCATCCCGCACCTACACTTGAACCCCGTCAACCCCACACGCTTCTTGCATTGGCTGCACCTGTTCGCCTGCATCGCCACCGCCGGAGCCACATCCTTCTTCTCCTCCACCAAGCCAACAACCTCCACGGCCGCCTCCGCACCTATCTGTGCTGGAGTCTCACCTCTTCTTTAGATGGCAGTTGCCCACCGGTCGCTCGGCAGGTAAAGGCGTAGAGAATCATAGCCTGATAACCATGGACTCCGGCGGTTACTTGCGATTAACCGGTGGTCCAAGTTCCTCCGGCCGATTCTAGCCGGTTCTTAGGCGGCTCTTCACATCCCAAAAGTTCAGAGAAAGTAGGTAGAGAAGAGAGAGAGATGAGGAAGATGGGGATCGTGTGAGAAGGAGAAAGGGGAAAGAATTTGCTCTCTCTCCCTAAACTTCGCTCAGTCTCCATCAGCAGCCTCCGCCGTACCCAGAGAGGGAAGAAGTCTGCGAGAAAAGACAGCCAGAGGGAGAAGAGGATCTCTAACCAGATCCGCGGGCAACGTGTTTTGCTTCGTAAATCATCTGCTCTCTCTCCCTAAACTTCGCGCAGTCTCCATCAGCAGCCTCCGCCGTACCCAGAGAGAGAAGAAGTCTGCGAGAAAAGACAGATCTCCCACCACTCAACGATCCCTACCCAGCAGAACACCCACAGAGTAACCGAAAAACCCTCGATCCGCGTGCCCGCTCGGGCCAAAGTCAAATATCGATCTCTGATGACCAACGCGCGTCGGGGCCACCAAACGACCCCAAAGAAGGGCAACCAGAAGGCAACGACCAGTCCCACCCCGACCGAGCCCCCAAACTCCGTCAGATCCCAATGAGGCCTCACCCAACTCCAGCCCACACGCCAGCCCACGCCAGTTTGAAACAGTAAATCTCAGTCACGTTGTACAGTAAAAGGTGTCTGCGTGTACAGTACACGGGCATGCGGCGGGTTTCTTTCTTTCAATTTATATCAAATCCATCTTACATATAGATATAACATATAACACTATACTCAAAGAATAACTCACACTTGAATTCAACCCACTATTGTAAAAATTTAACAGCACTTATCCCATTGCTATTTCTCAAAAGAACAACACTATTAGTTCTCTTGATTCTAATATATATTCACTGGAGAGAAAAACTCATCATTTTATTAAATTTATAATAATGAAAAGCCATAAGCCATAATCCTGATGCATTAAAAAGAATTGAATATCTTTTCAATAAAAAATCGTCCATCTTCCCGTATTCTTATTTTTTCCGCTACAATCGCCCTTCCCTTCCATTGTTTTATCCGCTGCCATTATTCTTCTTCTTCTGCCACTGGCATCGTCGATCCAATCAACCGTTCAATTTTTGTCCAGTACTCCTAGCCTCCTTAATCGCTTCATATCCCCATAACAACCTTAGGCGGCACCTCTGTTCCTCTGTCACGACGGCTAGCGGCGGATCCAGAACAGGGTAGAGCACTGGGCCGTAGTTGAAAAGAGGCAAATAGGGTTGGGCAGTATCCCGACAAAACCAAAAAACACACAAAAAAATACCTAAAATAAAAAATTTACACGTCCTATATTACATGTGGATCTAGAGGAGGGCTGGGTCGTGGCCCGGGGACGGCCCCCTGAATCTGTTGCTGAAGACGGCGTTGGCCGAAGCAAGTAGATTTTTGGAGGAGTCGTCATCGTCAGATTCAGAAGAACACAACTCAAATCTTCTTACTCTTCGATCCACCAGCGCATTCCAAAAACCCAGCCAAGATCAGGTTCGGACACAGTACCTGTTCTGGTCGGGCCAACCGTTGGGTATGCCGAGTTTTGACCGGGTTATTTCAGGTTTGACTATTTGACTCACTCCTACTGTCACTCTAAAAAATGGCCAAGTGTAACCACTTCCTAAAGCGTAGTATAGCGGGGTTTGGGTTTTAATGTCAACCCGGGTCCTAGATGTGATGACTACTTAGCGAATTCTTATTATCTAGCGGTGAAACTTTAGTGCACGTTCAAACAAGCAAACAAGTAAAGCAAGCAAGAAGGTTGTTTCAAGTCGAGAGAGGTCACCCGGATATGGTTCCCCCTAGACTGCAGTTAAGCCGGATTGCAATTTACCAAGTTCAGTTTTAATGATAGTTATACTGCGGGAGGTTATTAAGCAGTCTGAAGTCTCGACTAAAGGTCTCCAGACCCTCTCAATCTGAGTCCCCAGCGGGCGACTAACCTCCACCAGAGTAAACAGATTGAGGCCTAACGAACCAAACCTCTACTACCGAAGTAAATTCGGTACAGAATAGTGAATTGGCTCCTCGACTAAAGTCGCCAATTCACTACCTTCAATTAAGGGTGCTCTATCAACCTAGGCAGATATTCTCTTCTAGGTTAAAGCAGAAACAACAGGAATTTGATCAGGATTCATGCCATTCAATCATTCAAACCTCAATTGAATATAATCAAATCATAGAATCTGTACTTGGGTTCATACAATCAGACCTAACATACAATCTAGGGTTCTCCACACCCAGATGAATAAGAAAACTACTCCATATAGAGAGATGGAAAATCTAGCTCAGATGCGGAAACCATACTGTGAAGGATGATAATCTGCTTCTGGCGCTCAATCGGATCTTCTCCAATCTCAAGCTGGGCTCCAATGGTGATGAAGATCAAGCTAGGGCACTTGGGAACTCTGGTTCGTCACTTTCTCTCTCTAGGAATCGCTCTGTCTCTCTAAAACTCGGAACCCTTTCCTCTTTGGCTCAAATCTGCCTAAAAAGGTCGACCCTGGGCAAAACACGATCGAGGGCACGGCCGTGCTTTGGTTTTGCTCGCCCGTGTTTTGCTTTTCCATCAGTTCAGCTCTCGACAATAAAAACACTAGCGTGCCTGTTTGTGTACACGACCGTGTTTTGGTTTAGCCCAGCCCGTGCTTTGGCCCCAGCTCGACCGAATGACTTCCAAATGCCCCGAAACTCGTGCTTAGCCTTTCCTTCGGCGTCTGGAACCTGAAATATGACAAAGTAGCACAACGCGGCGTAAAACGGGCCAAAAATACACGACTACGCCCGGCAAACGGATGAGAACTAGGGGTGCAAACATGTGCAATTACATCGTTATCAAATTCCCCCACACTTAACCGTTTGCTTGTCCCCAAGCAAACCTGACTCAAACCAATGCAACTCTCCAGACCTCTATAGCAACAAACAACCCCGATCGTCGGTAGAGGATTTTCTAGATCATATAGCAGCTTACGAGGTCAACTGGTCTTCTAAGACGTTCCCTATCTCTCTCAATGCGAGTACTAGACTCAAGCCAGGATCATGAGAAAAAGTAGAAGTAAGACAATCAGTGCTTGGATAAAGGGACTCATGTCATTCTCAACCAAGGCCTCGTTGTACCGGGGTGCTCTTTTCACTTCATTTCACCGTTGGAACCCCTTTTTCACTTTCATTTTACTTTTTTTTCTTTTTCATTCACTTGGCGGGGGTTCCAACTGCAATCTCTTACACGGTCGACCCTTATTAGTCGAGCAAGAGCAATTTCTGTACATCTGGCGCTCGCCAGAGTACTTCTTTTAACTCCTTTTCCTCAACTCGTGTGGAGGGTCAATGAAATTATGGGGGTTCGGAAGCTATATCCGTGCCCTTAAAAACACATCCTCAAGTAGGCAAACCGTTCAACGGGTGGAAGTTTTACTTGTACTAGAGACAGCTTAGCTTCACCTTGTAGGAGTACCCCACTAAGGATCACTAAAATCTCTTCCACGATTTGGGGCAATGAACGGTGCCGCACACGTTGGGCTTACCCCATGTTTAAGATTTTGATGATTTTGACATGGAGGACCAACTGCATTTTTCATTTTCCACATGAACACCCTGTTTGATACATGAGTCCATAACACAATCCACATAGAGTCACCATTATCACATGAATTCAACGGTCCTAGCTCCACTAATTCACAAAATCAACTGGCACAACAGAGAGCTAGATAGGAAAAATCTTATACTTCAACATCCTCCATAGTGCTACACTACCTCCCTAGAATGCACATTACTATAGAGACTGTCAATTCAAAGCATACTGAGCAGGAAATTTGCAAGGAAACACGTACTTGGAGCCCTCAAATTTAAAAATTCGGACAGTGGACTAGGCTCCAAGCACACAAACGGATCTAATGCAGTCAAAAGAGAAACATCCCCCCACACTTAAGATCGACATTGCCCTCAATGGAGAAGAGGGAAAGATAAGGGGAACGATGTTACCGCTGTGCACGGACTACATGAGACTGGAAGTGGACTAGTCTGAGCGAAGAGGACTGGAGAGGGGACCAATCAGGGACAGAGCAGAGCTAAAGGGAACAGAAGAACTCAAACACAATATGTTAGGTCCAATGGTCAGCCCAATAATACATCATCCAAAATAAAAGAAAACAAACCAAAACCAAACCAGTTTACAATCCGACTCAAAACGAAAGAAATAAATGAAAAACGTGGTGGGGTTGCCTCCCCACAACCGCTTCTTTACCATCTTTTAGCTGGACGCCCATGGTGGATACTCAACGGGGGGCAGGAGCAGGTGCCTCCAAGAGCGGATCCACATCGCTCTTGAGGTACAACTTCATGTTAGGAGCAAATTTGTCATTAGCAAAACAAGTTTAGTGTTGATTATGGCTGGGTGTCTGAGAAATTGAGTGATCTTAGAATTGAGTTGACTTACTAATGATTTATGTTGACAAAGCCCTTCACAGGCAGGTTGGTTAACTTACTGTGCTCAATGTGGAGACTGACTTTGTGATGACAACATTTGGTAATGAGCATTCAGACTAATGAGTTGATTGAGATTGCAGGAAGAGAAGCTTACCTATTATGCAGATTATGCAAAGTCTGGATGAATAGGAAGTTAGCTTTGCATAGCTGTGCAAAAGCCAAAAGATCGTAGAAGAAAGGAAAGAAACATCAATACCGACAACTAATGAATCCTGCATCAATTCTGAGTCCCAACCAGTCACACTAGGTTCCTCTCAAACAACTTGGCAGTCAAGGAAGGCCATTCAACAGTCACATCAACAAGCGATCAGCTCATCATCAACAGGCTGGAAGGAAGAACTTTCCTTAGACGACAGACTCGCAAATCAGGAGCATTCAAAGAAAAGGAGAAGCTTACCATTCCTGAGTAGATTCAGTATATGGTGAACATGGAAATACAACTCAAGGCAACGGTCAGAATGTAGAGTGTATAAAAAGGAGTCTCGGGGAGATGGAAGCACCAGACTTTTTGGCAGAATTAAATCAGAGAGTGCAAAGGGGATTTGCGAGTGATTTTGAGGGAAAAGTCAGCACAGGAGTCGGGGAGATTTCTGGTTCTGATATTGGGAAAATATCAGGGTTTCTATCAGCTGGGTAGCCGATAGAGAGTAAGCTTCGATCAAGCGGGGAGCTGATCGAACGGGTTTGAGAAATTCAGTAAATTCGAGAACTTCAACGTAAAATCACTAGTGAAACTTCGGAGATCGCGCACTGCGTATCTCTGACCGTGGAGTAGTCAGTATTGGGATTCTTATTCTCCCAATACTGGAAACCAAGTAAAAATTGTGTGTGTGTTTCATTTCAATTTTTAGTTCTGCTATTGTTCAGCCTTTGTGTTTGTGTGCTCTGTTGTGTTTCATTTTGCAGGGGAGTTCGACTGGTGATTGACGGGAAGAAAGGAAGTCGAATCGAAATCCTAGAGAGAGTTCTCTTGATCGATGAATGACTCGAGTTGATTTAATTTCAATATTTGTTTCTGGGTTCTAGGCTGTTGTGTTCTATGCTCTGTTCTTCGTTTGGTTTTGTTAGACTTGTTGCAGGGTACAATTTGATCGAAGAAACAAGAAGAGAAGGTTTGGGATTAGCTAGTAAAACGTTGAGTTTTGGTAAAAGGAGTGGTTTCATTTAAGTCACTTAATTTGGACCAAAAGTTATCTTTCGTACAGGTTAAAGGAAGGTAAATATAGTGGGCTTACTTTTGGCTTTCGGTTGACTTAAGAATTGGGCTTAAGCCTTAATTCTTTTCAGAACCACTGCTTCACAAACCAGGAAGTTATCTTCCCCTTTGTCGATCAACTTTACACCTTTCAAACATCTCTCACCTGTTCTTAGCTATAGCTAGCTTCGAGTAAGGTTTTGCAGGTGGCTTAATTGACTAACTATTCAGTGGAATTGAGCCAAAGTAAAGAAAGGCGTCTTGTGCTCGACGCACCAACACGTGGTATCAGAGCCCGGCTCCGTCGAATAAGGTTCAACAACCTCTGGAGAACCAGAATGGCGTCGACCTCGGCAAACAACAGTGACTTCTCTCTCGGGTAAAGAAAGGCGTCTCGCGCTCGACGCACCAACACGTGGTATCAGAGCCCGGCTCCGTCGAATAAGGTTCAACAACCTCCGGAGAACCAGAATAGCGTCGACCTTGGCAAACAGCAGTGACTTCTCTCTCGGCGATGGATTCGTGGTAAATCAGCCTCCGCTATTTGAAAGAATCCATGATCCAGAACTCTGGATAATCGTACAAGAAGGACCCTACGAAGTGAAGACTGCACGATGGGAGTGGACAGACGATGACAAACATAAAATTCAGCAGAATTCACGGGCAATCAATATTATGTATTGCGCCTTAGGACAAGAAGAGTGTCATCGTATACATGGATGCAAGACAGCAAAGGAGATTTGGGATAAGCTCCAAATTACATATGAAGCCATGGAAGAGTCGAAGAATTTGATTGGGGTTGAACTCGACGACTTGAATGAGTCTCTCACTACTGGCGAGGAAGTTTTAAGAAAAGAAGATAGTAATGTGCAAAGTTGTTTTCCGTCAAAGGCAGTTGCAGAAGTAGTGAATGGTGATTTTGAGCATATGAAGGATGAAGATTTGGTCATAATCGGTGAACATATCAATAACCTGCTTAGCCGAAGAAAGGAACAAAGAAGGTACTCAGTAAACAGAAGCAAGGCAACAGAATCTGAAGTTCAAGATCAAGAGTTTTCAAAGCTAGAACCATGTAGGCAAAGTTTGAGAACAAGAAAGGATCTTGAAACAAGTCGGCTGCAGTGTGAGTGCTTCATCAGTGGGAGACAAGAGCATGCTAAGTTCGAATGTCTCCAACCAAACAGTAAAGAGGCAATGGTAGCATGGAGCTGTAGTGAGTTGAATAGTGAAGAAGAGGGAGAAGTTGAACAATTCGCTTACATGGCAATTGCTACCACTAAAGAAGAACCTGAACAACTAGCATCCAAGAAGGCTCATCCAGGTTCAAGTGAGGTAAATAATTATGAACTCTCTAACTTCGAATACTGTATCGATGATGATCAGATGATTACAACCATTAGGGATATTCAGGTCGAATTTGGTAATGTTAAGCAAAAACATATCAAACTGAAATTAGAACTTGAGATAATGACTAAAGAATGCAATAAGCTAAACATGGAAAATGAACTTCTAAATGAGAAGTTAAAGGAGTGTAATAACATGGTTAGAAGTTTAGAATCAGAACTTGTAAATATTAAGGAAGAAAATCTTGTTCTAAAAGAGAGGATGATCAAGTCAGGACCATCAAATAAAAATCCAAAATGTCATGATGTTGTCGAAAAACTCGTGCATACATCTTGTAAACAAACCAGAAGAAGTAACTCGAAATCTATATCTAGACCTTCACATGATCATGATAAATTTGTTTCTCAAACTGAATGCTTCTACGGTCATAAATTGGGTCATCTAAAAGGAGAGTGCAAGAAAAGATTAGCTGCTGAATTTAGACTAAAAACAATGAGATGTTTTCACTGTGATGAATTAGGACATACACAGAGTTATTGCAAGTTTAATCCTTTAAGAAACACCTACCAGAAAAGGAACACTTGCTATACTTGTCATAAATTTGGTCACTTGAGTTTTAATTGTCATTTTAAGCATTCTGATTTCTTAACAAAGGATCGAAAGGAACCCAAGCTAGTCTGGGTTCGCAAAACAATATAGCCGTTGAGTGTGCAGATTTGTTTCCAAGTGAGCATGGGGACAAATCGTATAAATTCTGTGAAGTGGGTGCTCACACGCCATAATGCTATAATCAGTTGTTTCCTAGTCTTGAAGAAGGTAAGAACAGGTAAGGTTACCCTTGGTATTAATAATTGTGATGTTATTCTGGAACTAGAGAATTCTATCTATGTGAATGAGATTATTCAAAGCATATTGCTCATGTGTACTGAAGTGAGGTGTGGTTGATATTGGGTTAAATAGGATGACAATATGATTGGTTGTGAAAAAGGTATTCAGTCTGCTGGGTTGAACTTGATGTATTTTTAACAATATCATCATCAATAGATGTCTTGATAAAGTCATATACACCCTTGACATGAACTGCTTAACTTGTTAGTTGATATGTTAGAAACTCCAATCATCCTAGCTGTTAAACCCATGCATTATGATTGACGATGTGAACTAAGACTGTATTATCATCTATGCTAACTTAATTATTCCGTATCCTATATGGGTAATGATAAAATGGGTTGAGCTTTATCAAAACAGTTCTCACAGGCTATTCGGGATTCGAAAAGCAGCTAAAAAAGATAAGTACATCCGAGTTTCATCCAGACCAGCTGAAAAGGAAGGAAACAGAGCATGTGAGGAGAATGGAAACAAGATCATCAAAAGACCAGGTTCAATCATACTTCCCATCTCTCACCTGCTATCTCACTGGAGTAAGTGTCATATTTCTGATTGTTATCTCAAGCAACCCACACAAAGGTATGGCCTCTAGATTCAAAACCTCTCTGAATGATTTTTGGGTGTCTTCTATTGAACCAAAAATGGATTCGATCCATCTTAAATGATTAGTAACCATAAGAAGTAGATCTAAGAATTATGATATGAACATACCTTATAAGTGTTTGAATCTTAAGTGATAAATAATCTGAGTACAGCTTGCAAGGGGTTCAAATGGTATTTTTAGTACATGTTCGTGAAATGTCATATGATGTGGCATTTAAGCCAGGTAAATTCTTGATATAATGATCGATCATGATTAGTCATATTAGTATCAAGTGTCTGCATCATGTGAGCCAACCATTTGGGGTAAGTCATCCAGCTTTGATCCACCTAAGGTCGGCATTTTGATATCATGATGGTAAAGAAGCAGATCAGATTTCAGAGTAAGACCACAAACGTCTCTTGGATGCACCTTACTGAATAAGGAAGTAATGGCTTATGTATAACAATCAAAAGTAAACGGGGTTTACAACTTGAGTTGGCTTGGTGTCTTGGTTCTTGAGTTGTAGAATATCAAAATAGCTTAATATGCCATTGGAATATGTTGTGCATCATTCTGTCACTTAGGATTACTAGATTCTAATCATTGTGTGACTTCGCATGCACTTCTCTCATAAGTTAAGGTGGGTTCATATAGGGTGATAGTCCCCATTAAACATAAAATCATTTTGAACTCTCTTTAAAATTATTGAGGCAAGGAGTTCTAGGATCCGTACAAGACTTGGGTTTGTCAATCTTTTGGATGGTTTCCGTGCTGATGTGTGATTTTTTTGATTGATTTCTGCTTCTACATTTCTCCTTTTGGATTGTGTAGAGTAGTTCAGGTCTAAATATATCATTTGTACTGAGTTCTGGGTTTCTCTTTAGAGTATATAAATCGTACTCTATGATTATGGTAGGATAGAGAAAGACCTCTTACTCAAGACTGGATGGACAACTTTATTAAGTTCATGCTGCCATAGGTACTATCTGGTCTTGAGACGAGAAACTGCAGAAATTTAATCCCACTTGAAACCCATCTCACGAGGAAAGATGTTGTAGAATGACAGAATCCTTAGACCTTGATTTAGTTCATTGATTAAGGATCCCTTATCTCATTACATGCCCGGCTTCACTTAAGCATGCACTTGATTTTGTATGTCTATTAGGGTAGTGTTGAGGACCTAGAACTCATTCATATCTTGTGAAAAGTGAAACGTGGTTGCAGTGCTGATTCATTATGTATCAGTGCTTGATCAATCTTCTTTGATCAAAATTAAGGGGAGAAGTAATCAGGGTAATTGATAGTAGAGACTACCAAGGTTGTATGGCTTTTCACGCTGGTGGGTAATTTTCATCAAAGAGAAAGCTACCTGCTCTAATAAACCATTTAAGTGATTGGTTACTACCACCTAGGGGGAGTAATCTCTAGAAATGAGGGGGGAGAATACAACCTGGGGGAGTAATCTCTAGAACTGAGGGGGAGCAACATTAAGCATGCTACATGCTCTAATAAACCATTTAAGTGATTGGTTACTACCACCTAAGGGGAGTAATCTCTAGAAATGAGGTGGGAGAATACAACCTGGGGGAGAAGTAATCAGGGTAATTGGTAGTAGAGACTACCAAGGTTGTATGGCTTTTCACGCTGGTGGGTAATTTTCATCAAAGAGAAAGCTACCGGCTCTAATAAACCATTTAAGTGATTGGTTACTACCACCTAGGGGGAGTAATCTCTAGAAATGAGGGGGGAGAATACAACCTGGGGGAGTAATCTCTAGAACTGAGGGGGAGCAACATTAAGTATGCTACCTGCTCTAATAAACCATTTAAGTGATTGGTTACTACCACCTAAGGAGTTAAAAGAAGTACTCTGGCGAGCGACAGATGTATAGAAATTGCTCTTGCTCACTTAATAAGGGTCGACCGCGCATAAAAACTGCAGTTGGAACCCCAATAAAGTAAAGCAAAAGAAAAGAAAAAAAAGAACAAATAATAAGGAAAATGGGTTCCAACAAGTGAGATAAAATGGAAGAGCACCCGATATAAAGAGTCATTGGTCGTTAAGTTGTGTGAGTCTCCTTATCCATGAATTGACTGTCTTAGTTCCACTGCTTCTCATGATCCTGACTTGAGTCTAGTCTCGCATTGAGAGAGATTGGGGACGTCTTAGAAGACCAGTTGACCTCGTAAGTTGCTAAATGATCTAGGAAATCCTCTACCGAGGATTGTGATTGCACGTTGCTATAAAGGTCCGGAGAGTTGCATTGGTTTGAGCTAGGTTTGCTTGGGGACAAGCAAACGGTTAAGTGTGGGGGATTTGATGACTACATATTTACACATGTTTTACCCCTCATTCCTTGATTTTTTTTAGCTTGGTGTTTATCCTACTTTGGCCTATTTTATGCTAGGTTGTGTTCCTTTGTCACATTTCAGGTCCTAGCATGTAAAGTGAAGCCTAGGCCAAGTTTCAAGTCAATCGGAGATCAATTGGCGACTCGGGGTGAGAAACTCGGGAATGACTTGAGGAAGAATGGACTTTTAACTCATTTTATTGACAAAGAATCATGAAATCTTTTCATGACAAGAAAGAGGACGAGACTACGAGCATCTGGGATCAAACGACACCCGAATCGGAGGTCAAACAAGCTCAAACGAGATCAACGAAGCTTACGAGTGCATGCTGAAAATTCTGCACGGCTGTGTGAGTTTCCCAGGGGGTTTGCACGGCCAAAACCTCAATTTGCATGGCCGTGCAAGTAGGGGGTGCGAGTTTCAGCGGGTATAAAAGCTGTTTTGCGATTTTTGGAGAGAGAGAGCTGAGTTTTGGATCCCAAACACCCAAGGGACAAATCAAAGAGAGAGAGAGAGGGCGATCTAGAGCCATTCTTGGAGCTATCTTGGAGGATTCTTTACCATTGAAGCTCAAGGAACAAGTCTAGACATGAAGATTGAAGATCTGGAAAGTTATATTGCAATCTCTTTCTTCTCTATGGAATAACTTCCCTTCACTTAGGTTTTGAGGAACCCTAGTTCCATGTGTTAGGATCTTTCTTGTATGAAGTTTTGGATTCTATATTGTGTGATTATAATCACTTGAGGCATGATTTATTGAGTCAATTGAATCCTGATCAAATTCTCTTGATTTCTGCTTTAACCTTTGACAGATAGAATCTGATTAGGTTAAGAGAGCTTCCTTGATTGATAGTAGTGAATTGGTTGTGCGAGAGTCAGTCAATTCACTGCTTTGTACTGGAATTCATTCCAGTAGTGGATATCTGTGTGATTCGTCTTAGCCGTCTATTCCAGTGAAGGCTAGTCGCTTGCCGGGTATTCTGTCTAAGAGGGCTTGGTCAGCTTAAGAGATTCCAAACTAATTTAGGATCTTCCGCAGTTTAATCAAGAGTAAAACAACCAAAAGGAATTACAACTTAGACCTAATTGAGGAGCTAGGAGGAATCATACCTAAGTGAGTTCCCAACCTGTAATTAGTAGAGTAGTTGGAAGAGTAGTTTAGTAAATTAATCCATAATCTAGTTTGCTAGATAATGAACTGAAGTTGAGTAATAGTAACTCTAGAGACCCGTGGATTAGATATATATTACTTGTGCCACTATACTGCAGTCCCTTTCATTGGTTACACTTGGCCATTGTTAGGTTTTGTGTCATAGCGTGTCAGGTACCTACCTCCCGATCCCCGCCCGTCAAGACTGACGGATTTCCCCGTCCCCGTCCGCGTAGGTTAATCGGGGGGATTTTGTCTACCGTCCCCGTGAGCAGAAAGATCCGGGTAATCCACGGATCCCCACGGATCATGAACCAAGGATTGGAGATGCAGGTGCGATTGGAGATGCAGGCCCGATTTTGGGGAAGAAGAGGAAGAAAGAAGATCGGAGTGATTGGAGCTGGCGTGATAGGAGATACGGGCGCGATTTTGGGGTTGCATGATTTTGGTGATGCTGGCGTAGAGTTGCAGGAGGTAGGGAGGAGGGGAAGAAGAGGAAAAGAGAAGAAGGAAGGAGTGATTGGAGGAAGAAGAGGAAGAGTGGAGAGGGAAGGGGTGACTAGAGCCGATTAGAAGAGGGAGGAAGGATAGGAAGAAGAGGAAGAATGGAGAGGGAAGGTCAACAGCCGGCTGCACAAGTGGAGATGAAGATTAAGGTTTTTTAACCCTCATTTAGTTTATATATTTAGTTTCCAAAACGACGTCATTTTGGAGGACCGGGCGTGGACGGAGCGGATACAACGAGATCCATCACCACCTGTTGCCTGTTACTCACGGATTTCGGGCATGCCCGAATCCGCCCTTTACCCACGATGGACGAGTAAAATGCTCACCATCTAGGTGGGTTTCAGGTGGGTATCCGACGGGTCGGTCAATGTTGCCATCCCTAATTGAGTTTCATATTATGTAAAAAAATCACAACCTTAACTTAAACCCATATTGCTATATAGAAGGTGAAATGAGTTCGATTAAGAAAGTTGATGTTAAGGATGACAATGGGTCGGATCGGGGATGGATAGTGCATATCCGTTATCCTACCCAAAGTAGTTCGGGTTTTACCCATACCCATACCCATACCCACATAAGAAATGGGTAGAAAATAAAAATCATGCCCATACTCGTTCGGGTTTCGGGTATCCACGGTTATCCATGGGTAACAATTTCTCTTTATAACTTCAACCAATATGTTAACATTCACACGCATTCTCACATTACATAAGAGGAAAAGTACGATAACAATTTACTAGAATGAAGAAAATTAATTAAAACAATACAATTTTATGAAAATACTATATTTATATACTTAATACAAAATATGTTAGAGAAAATAATGATTATTTCTAGACAAAATACATATGCATGTGTATAATCGGGCGGGTTCGGGTTGGATAGTAAGAAAACCAGGTCCACCCATTACCCGCATTATTTGGGTTCGAGTTTTACCCGTACCCACTAAAAATTTTTCGAGTTCGAGTTTATTCTACCCGACTAGGTTGGATTCCAGCGGATATTCACGGTTACAGATACTTTTGCCGTCCCTAGTTGATGGTACAAAGCGAAACATAATTTCTGTCTTCCAATCGTCAAAAGTTGGATCAAATGATACGGCATGAGGTTGACATAATGTGTTTCTAGCTTCAGTTTTCACAGCCTGGTATCTTGAGAGAAAAATTCATTAATGACCAATGTTGGAGGGTTTACAAACCCGTATTGTTTGCTCCTATAAATAATTAAATATGATGAGTATTGATGAAGGTCGAGATAATACTGTTGACTCTACGTACCATGACCAATCATCGTCAAAATTCAACGAGGGGAAGTGTTTGTTTTCTTTCCACTTGTGAAACAAGGCTAATGCTTAGAGTCTAAAGTTTTGGCTTCGAACTACAACTGCACAAGTACCATCTACCATAGAGTTGGCAAATGAGTGAGGTGTCGACCTAATACCTATTGAGGTTTTGGCTGTGGATCGGTGTTGTGTTTGTGTAGGAAACGAATGAAAAGAAACATGAAGAAGGTTGAACATAAACCTTTGGGCTCCAACCTCTATAAACATCATTTGTGAAAACATATTCACGAGGATCCAGAATCGTCAAATTGCGTGTTAATTACTAGCTTAACACCCGGCCGTTGGCCGGAATACCAACAATTTGCCGAATTACTGATAATTTTCAATATAAGTATATTTATATTTTAATTTTATATAAACTAATCTGTAGCAAGCAAGATAAGGAATTGCATATGTTGTTTCTATAACTACCTCAATAATTTGTTCAATCCAACTCTGCAACTCATATCAATTTTAGTTTACTTATATCAATGCAATGCATTTGCAATTGCATATGGTCTTAATTAAATTATGTTAAAAAGAAGGAAAAAAACAGAAAATTCTGTTGTGGAAGCCCATCATCTCCTTATTAGGTCATCTAGACTTTCATGTGTAATTGTATTTGTTGCAATATTGTAAATATGAATGAATGAATGATTGCATCAATGAAATAAAAAAAAAATAACATCGTTGTATAAAAAAAAATTGAGTTGCAAAAATAAAAGGCCAGAGAGAATCCAAACAGATGTGTTCTTGTCAATTGGGCATCTCTTCAAATGCATGTGTTGCAAGGGGTGTTTGAAAGTTGATATTCTAAAAGTTGTATTCAATAAATACTTGTATTCCCCAAAATGCATGTGGAAGTGTTAAAATGTAAAACAATATATTTATTATTTTCTGTAGATCTCACATATAATCAACAAAAAATAAGAATTGTTTAGTTGAGATAGTTTTGATTGTTGGTTTTAGATTTGAGTCCCATTTTATTTATATTCCCTATAATTTTTATTTTATATTAAAATTAGAGGATATATGTGAGTTTTCCCATAATTTAACTTTATGTTAATCAATCTATAACTGCAACCTGAACAACTAAATAATGTAATGTCAAAATATATCTATTACACCAACACATATATTTAAAGTATAGTGATTTATTACAATACAAAAATTTAACATATACAACTTCCAAACAACTCCTACAAAAAATGAATTATGGATAGCAAACAATACATACGTTCATAGAATCATTAGTTACCAATCCTAGTGGATTTTTCATTTGGAAAATCCATACTTTATGTGAATAAGTAACTAAATTACAATGAAAATTATATCCATATATCATAAAATTATATCAATATATTTGAAGAACACAAATCACCTATAAGAAATTATCATATTGATCACAAAATTATTTACTCTTATCCTCTACAAATGTTTCGGATACAATAGTGCAATCAAAGGATCACATATGAGAAGATTCAATTGGAGAATAGATAATCAAAGATCATTAAATAATATTGTCTAAAACAAAATCAAGTAACCGTAATGTAATCTCACAATTGAGCCAACAACTAATCAATCATTTGAAGCCGATTTGGTTAGTCATTTTAAATTGTTTTAGTAAAAAATTTGAGACAAATATATTTGCATTATTGGAATTATTGTTTTGATAATCGAGTCAAATACTCAATCAAAATCGACCTTGATCTGTGCTTAGTCTTTTCAATACAAAGTTTGGGGCACCTTACAAATATGTGTAATGTTTTACCTTTTTAAGGAGTTTGTTTTCCCTCGTTAAATGTTTAACACCCTGCTTTACAGTTTCCTCATATAAAAAGGCTAGGAGGATTTTGACAATTACTCAATCAGATAAAGAATGGGTTTAATTTAGATAAAAATAGCGAGAGGTTGAGAAATTGATAAAGAATGGAATTGGGCTTAGTGCGCGGCCCGAGAAAAGACTGACTGACCGAGACATTTTTGCCCCTCCGATTTGTATGGACTTGCATCCAAGAGCTGATGTGTCAAATGATGTTTTCTTACATTGCTTTATATGTTTTTTTAGATTTCACAATAGTTAGAGAAATGTGATAATAAAATATTATCAGATGTGGTATTGCGAGTAGAGGTGGCAATTAAGATCCAAATCCATGAATTCAATCAAATTCATCCACTAAATTATTCACTTAATTCAATCCATTTGATCCACATCAAATTGGATTGGAGGATTCATGGATTGATCCATGAATCCAAATGAAAAATTATGATTTGGTACCTATATTTTTTACATTTCATATTTTGGTACCTAAAAATTATATTTTTATACAAAAAATGTCATTGGAAAATTACATTTTGGTACCTAAAATTTCCATTATGATATTTTAGTACCTAAACTTTATAAAATTTACGTTTTGGTCTAAGCGTTGGATGTCACTCGGATTCATGGATCAATCCACCAATTCATTAGATTCATGGATCCACCAATCCAATCCACCAACCCATGAATGCAATTCATTTGCCACCTCTAATTGTGAGCTCAAATTTTATTACAAATTACGTTTTGGTACCCAAATTTTATTATTTTTACAATTTAGTACCTAAACTTTTAAAACTTTTACAAAGAGATTCAATGTGGTATGAGATATTTGTTGTTACTAATGGTCGCAAGGTCAAAAAATGATTCGTCACTAAGTTGACCCGACCCGACCCGTCCCGGCCCTTATAGAGTCAAAAGCTGACCCTGTAGAGTATAGACAAACTGACCCGTCCTGACCCTCAGAAACGGGACGGGTCAATAGGTTTTTAGGGTCAAATTTACTCCCCTAATCTCAATAGCCCATATTTATTTCCCTTAGGTTCAACTACAGACTGGAAAACTATAATCTCATACAACAACCAAGAAGCCTAAATCAATGCAAATATGCAATTACTAATAACAGTCATGAACAACAACAAGAACAAAAAGCAATGGTGCTCATAGCCCTCCAAGAATAGCAACGAAATCAAAACCACAAAATTCATACCCAAAAAATTTCCCCGAAATGATAATAACTCATTTTACAAAACCCTGCTAAATAATTCCCTTCCTTATTTTCAGAAATTAAGAAACAAAAACAAAGATCACACGTGTCGCCATCCCAAGTCCTTCTCCTTACCTCAACCGTTCCTTTTCGTTTTTCCCGCTATTTATAACCAATTCCCTCCATATCCCGCCTCTTTATTTCGGCATTCCCCTCTCCTCCTCCTTTCCTTTATTTTCTCCTTCAGTCCTTCCTTCTCTCTTTCTCTCCTCCCTCCCTAGTTAACCAAAAATCCCCAATCTTTTCCTTTCAACCCAAATCTCCATTTCCAGCAATAGAAAAAGACAACGAAGGAAAAAAGCCGGAAACTTCAGAAAACACCAAAGACCCATACCCGGTCTCTCTCCCCGACCTGGTATGTCCGTACCATCCAACAACACAATTCCCTTCCAAACGGCAAAAATGATGCATTGAGATCCCCAAAACAACAATGTCCGGCAATTCCTCCATCGACGATGACTTCGCCGCATTCCGGAACAGCAGCGCCTCCGCTGCCAGCCCCGGAATGCCGTACGACCCGAACCGCCTCAGCGGCGAGGGCTCCCCCCTAACCATGTCACCCTGGAACCAAACGACGCCGTTCGGCAAAGCCTGCTTCACCCAATACGACGACGCATCATCCGCACAGAACTCCTTAATCGGATCCTTAGTCCGCGAGGAAGGCCACATCTACTCCTTAGCCGCCTCCAAGGACCTCCTCTACACAGGATCCGACTCCAAGAACATCCGGGTCTGGAAGAATTTGAAAGAATTCTCCGGATTCAAATCTAGCAGCGGATTGGTTAAAGCAATCATCCTCTCCGGGGAAAAAATCTACACGGGTCACCAAGACGGCAAAATCCGGGTCTGGAAATCGTCGCCGAAGAATCCGAGCGTTCACAAAAGATCCGGCACTCTACCCACTCTCAAGGACATTTTCAAGAGCTCGATCAAGCCGAGCAATTACGTCCAGGTGCGACACCATAAAACGTCGCTCTGGATCAAGCACTCTGACGCCGTTTCGTGCCTTTGTTTTAATGAGGACCGCACTCTGCTTTACTCTGCCTCCTGGGACAGAAATTTCAAGGTGTGGCGCTTGTCCGACTCGAAGTGTCTCGAGTCGGTCAGCGCCCACGATGACGCGGTTAACTCGGTCGTAACCACGATTGAGGGTTTGGTTTTCACCGGTTCGGCTGACGGGACGGTGAAGGTCTGGAAGAGGGAACAGCACGGGAAGTCGACGAAGCACCCGCATCAGCAGACCTTGCTAAAGCAGGAATCAGCGGTGACCGCGCTGGCGGTTAACCCGGATGGTTCGCTGGTATATTGCGGGTCCAGCGACGGGATTGTGAATTTCTGGGAGAGGGAGAAGAATCTGTCTCACGGCGGCGTTTTGAAGGGACACAAGCTGGCTGTGCTCTGCCTGGAGGCGGCGGGGAGCTTGGTGTTCAGCGGGTCGGCGGACAAGACGATTTGCGTGTGGAAGAGGGAAGGGAATATCCACACGTGCCTGTCGGTGCTGACGGGACACACCGGGCCGGTGAAGTGCTTGGCGGTGGAGGTGGACGAGGAGAATTCTAAAGATGGGGATCAGAGGTGGATTGTGTACAGCGGGAGCTTGGATAAGTCTGTGAAGGTTTGGAGCGTGTCGGAAATGCCGCCCGACGGGAGTTTCGGGGCGGGCAGCGGCGGCGGGATGTTTTCCGATCGGGAGTCGTTGCCGTCGGAGGGCAGCTACAGAGCCGGCGGCAGCAAGGATTGGTAATTAATTAATATTATTATTATATTTTGTGAAAGGTCTTTATTGGTGGAAAACAAGGAAGAAGAAGAGCAGCGGTAGTGCCACGTGGAGGGAATATATATATCAAAACGTCATTTTTAGAAAACGTGGTGATTTCATTTTAAAAAAGAATAATTATAGTAAATTAAGTGATGTAATTAATTGCTAATTAGGGCTGGAGAAAAAAGAGAAGTATTTCAATTAGTCTACCTGACTGGAGTTGAAGAAAGATTGGGAGAGAAGAAGAAGAAAAAAACAATTTTCAGAGAGAACATTTATTATTTGGTTGTGTATTTCATTGTATTTGTACTATTTGTATGTATGAATTTAAAATATTTGACTTTTATTTGTTGTATTCGTATCAAGATTGTGAAACCGTACAAGAGATTATATTGGAAAAGTTGTACTAAAATCGTTGTTTAACAGTGTCGTTTTCTATTGTTAAAATCGCGTATAAATTTGGGTCGGAATGGTAAAGTTTCTAAAACATTGATTGTAAATGATTTTTCATCCGCTTGATTTCTTTTCTTTTAATTAAGCATTTGTTTTATCTGTTGTTTATGTAAAAAACAAGAAAGAACTAACGAGACAGAAATTTATTATTTCTGAATTTATACATTGCAACAATATCTCTAGATAATAAGTTTGCTTTAATCTTCACACTAAAACAAGAGTTTAATGAGATATAGAAAATGCGGTCGTATAGTTCAATCAATGTACAACTTTATTTTCTCTAAAAAAAATACAACTTTATTAGTTTGGACATCTGACAAATGAACATATTGAAACTACAAAGGCAACAAGAAGTGATTGCTATACAATCTTTGTATACGAAAAATGTACAAAACCTGTAAGCAAGCAAAGGTTTTCAGTGAGAAAGTTTGCGAGAATGGCACCTTCTGGTTCCAACTCCACGCAAATGGCCGCTTCTGTTACCAACAGAGTTCAAGTCCAAGCTCAGAGGACCTCCCATATCACCTCCTTCAAGTACTCTAAGGACCTGGAAAGTTTTATACACAAGAACAAAAAATGGTACCCTTGTTAAAGGCAAAGATAATCATGATAATGGAAATTCAAGGGTCATGCTGTTACAGGGCAGCCAGGCCGAACCTTGGACATTGGAGGCCGAAAGTCAGGTTCTAAATGGAGGCACAGAGAAGCAGCTCGAGCCATGGCATTGAGTGGATAGGCGGTGGATTCGCGCGCTGACAAGCGTGGATCGTGTAACTGGTTCGGGAAGTTTGTATTGCTGAGAAACCAGTTTGAGAACAACAGGTGCTGCCCGTTCTGGAACTGCAATTCGCTGATTCTTCGGCCAGTCAGTAGTTCCAACAAAATCACTCCGAATGCATACACATCGACCTTGTCCGTGACATTCCCTCCATTCACGTACTCTGGCGCCAGATACCCTGAAGTTCCAATCACGCGATCTTCGTTCTCGAATTGCCATTCGGAGTGCCTTCGAGCTAGGCCGAAATCAGCAACCAGAGGCTCGAAATCATGGGTCAAGAGTATGTTGTCCGGTCTCATGTCTCTGTGAACTATGCAACCGACTCTGCAGTCTTCGTGAAGATATCTCAACCCTCTCGCTGTCCCTATGGCGATCTTCAATCGCGAATGCCAATCCAAGATTGCCTTTCTGTTTGCTGCTAACCACACAAGAAAGGAAGCAGTTCATGACCTGAGATCAGATCAGTAAAATGATTCACAAAGGAGGAAACAAAAAGAGAGCTGAATTCGCTTTACCGTGTAGATGGAAGTCCAACGAGCCATTACATATGTACTCATACACCAAAATTCTCTTCTGCTCGTCAACACAGAATCCAGTTAGCAGCACGACATTCCTGTGCTGAGCACAGCTCAGCACCTTGACCTCCCTGCAGAAATCAGCATCTGCTTGCGCCCCAAGAAACCTCAACACCTTCACTGCAACCACCTGGCCGTCGCTTAGAACACCTCTGTACACATCTCCAAACCCTCCTTTCGCCAAGAAATTCTCATCCGAGAATCCGCCTGTTGCATCGTCCAGTTCCTCGTACGAGAACTCCCTCGGAGGTTTCCCAAAAACCGGGGCCTTGTGCTGACATAAGGAACACAAAGGAGGTGGTACCGATGATGTTCTGCCTAAAGACACTGCACTATTTCTTCTCATCACTATACTAGACCTCTTGCTGTACTCCTCTTCATGTCCGTCTTGATCATACTGCAGAAATTTCGCAAGCAAAGTTCTCGAATTCCTCGATTGAACTAGGGAATCGTCAAATCTGCTGCTCTTACAATCCACGGGTTTGCTTTGTTTTTTTCCACCGTCGAAGAGGGGGTTTTCTTCGTAGACAAGAAAAGGTGGCGTGATGGAGGAGGTGTAGCTCGGTATCGAACTTGCTGCTGTCAAGTGCGAACCACCACTCGACTCCTCCTGGTCAGGGCTGCTCACCGGGGTAGAATGATTCATCCTACGTGTCTCCAACTTGAAAAGATCCACGTCAGGTGATGAGGTGGCGGAGAAGTACGGGGTCTGGGGCTCGTTGGAGGGTCCTAGGTTGAGCCTCAGGACTTTGGCCTGTGAACCTTTCATCAGTACAATGTTGCACCGCAGCTCTTCGATGCAGTGCTTCAGCTCTTGCTTTAGTT
Organism: Linum tenue; assembly: GCA_946122785.1. Lineage (NCBI taxonomy): Eukaryota > Viridiplantae > Streptophyta > Magnoliopsida > Malpighiales > Linaceae > Linum > Linum tenue. Next base: position 8,501,200 of record CAMGYJ010000011.1, on the reverse strand, counting down.
TTCTGTTTCCACACATGGAAAAGTAAACTACAGTCAATACAAAATGTCAGCCAACTAATTAACTGATACAGATGAGATGTACAGCTCACCCAATTGTCTTTTCTTAATGTCAGAAAAAGGACTAACTACCTAGTAATAGGTGTCAAACATGTTAATGAGACAAATTACGTTATTCCCTCTAATCATTAAGTTGGTGCATCAGATGAGTAATGGGATGAGCACTACAGCTAAGAGGACACCATTTTTGCTTAATCATGAGAAAACAGGACTTAACCACCTTTTAACTAAAAGTAGAAAACCTAATGGAAATTTATTATATAATAGAAACGAGAAACAATACTTTTGCACTATGTTTTAAAATTACTTGTCCACAACAACCCAATTGGCCTCGTTTCGCTTTGCTTCTGCAACAACAACACTTCCTGAAGTTCCCGAGACCACCTTGATCCTCACTCGTACCTACAAATCAGACGATCAAATTCCATTATCGTCATTGTGAATAATGCTACAAATTAGAATACCGATTAGGTCATAACTTTCTATGCTACCTTAATTGGGCTGATGATCATGGTGACCAGAGTTTACTTCTAATTTCGATGAATGATGGTCCCTTGTTAAAGAAGTTATAAAGAGATTCTTTCTTTCTATCCAAGGTGGCCCCGAAGCCACGATTTCCAGACATAAACAAATGGCGAAGCACATGGCTGGGTTTCCAATAATTGACTAGAAGTTGTTTTTGTTTGTATGTGAGAGCATTATACAATAAATGACAACTTTGGGATCCATGAACCTTCTAAAAATCTGACAACTCAATCAAATTGGCAGGGAACATGGAATTCAATTGAACGATCCTGCTGCTATGGGTTCTGTTCATGATCATTCAAATTAAAAAAAAAAACTGGAAATCAATTTTTAATATTTACCTCGATTTGGTTATGGAACTGGAGCACCATCTGAGAACAGGAATCAGAGACTTCACAGGCGCGATCCGGCTGCCGGTGGTTGCTGGTGGTGCTGCAATCTCCGCTCAACCTCGGGAAGCTCCAGAACTTCCTGACTGAAATTAGGAGTTCGAAAACCAAAATCAAACCGACACGCATTTTGAAGTGGAAATTGGAGAATTGGTTACCGTCGGAGCTTAGTCAACGGCGGGTGGAGGAATTGAATTGAGTGTGGAGAAACAAGTAGTTACCGGGTTTCGGTTCGGGGAAAACGGCGAGCAAGGTTACGCAGTCGCCGGGGTGGACGACGTGAGTCAGAGCCCAAGCCAGGGCAGTTTTGGAGATGACTTTCTCGGCTTTGACGGCGACTATCACTCTGTCGGGTGCCGCGCGCGTTTCGGCGGAGGGCGGCGGGAAGGGATATTCGATTCCCGGCGGAAACATTGCGGTGGCGGTCGGACTACGGCGGTTGCAGGGGGGAATTGGGGAAGCGAAGCTGAGAGATTTGGGGAGCCGGGGGAGATTTTGGGCTCGGACCCTCACTGGCTTTTATGTGTAGGAAGGAATCTTTTTTTGCGCTTCCTAGGAGATTTCTTTGAAGTCTTAACTATGGCGGTCGGAGGGGTAGTTTTGGAATTCGCACTTTTGGGTCTAAACTCTGTAATAAAACGTTAGTTGGCATGATTGGTTGGTTGGGGCAGAAGAGAAAAGTGGGTTTTCGGCTTTCACGGTGTGAGGTGGAATTTTTATTTTGTTTTTATTCGTTTTCTCTCAGTTTTGAGAGGATAATAAATTGATAATGGTGGCGGTATATGATCCTAGACAGTATTGACAAATAACCATCCGTTAACTTTACATTTAAAGAGCAAATTTTGTATGGGCTTTTGAATCGACATTGAACTGATATGATAAATTTTTTTCTAAATTTTACTATTAGTCTCATGATTTTAATTGTATGGTCAACATAAACAACTATTTTACTCATAAACCACTTAGTTCAGAAGTCTCCTTGTAAATATTAGGTTGCAAAATTTACCGTCACTATCGCATATTTGTCGAAATTCAAATTAATTTTGTCCCATAATGCACTCAAAACTATTTATAAATGTTGCTAATTTCCCTTACCTTTTTTTTTGGATAGTTAACTCCGAAAGAGTTGTCATTCAACGAAGAATACTAAGTTTAAAGTTATTGTCTCTAAATTTAACGGAAATTATTTTCCTAGCTCTAGGAGAACTTTTCGGTTTATCAAGGTGTTTGTGAAGCAAAAGTACCTCTACAAATTCTTAATTGTACTCGGGACTCCCCAAAACTCAAGAGACTGCTAAACTAAGTGAGATATTGGTCTGTGAGTATTGTGATGCTATTTCGTTGTCACATTATTTTGTCGGCGCAGTCAAATTGAAGGTGTATGACTATATCGTTTTGTTTCGACAACGTCAACGATGGTCTGGTTGTACATCATATATTTCGACAAAATTGACAATCATAATAATTTTTTTCGAAACGTGATCTATATATCTAACAATATGTTCAATCTATTAACTCGAACTTAATAATTGGTGAACCCCAACAACCCATTTCATAAGAATAGTGATTTATGTATTGTTTCGTTTGTGGTTTCTAGTCGAGTGTCACTTAGGCTCCTGCGGAGGTCCTAGCTAGCTAGGGACCAGAGCTTTGTAAGGTTTTTTTTTTTTTGTACTTTGGTTGCGAAATTTCCGCCACTGGGGAGTACTGGTAGATACAATTATCGTTTAACAATCGGCCCGACGGTTGGATAATGGCGGATGAGGACGACGAGGACAAGTCGTGTTCCCATATTCTGCCATGTTCAAGTTCAACGTAAGAGAGCAGAGGGGAGAGTGACTTGCCAATGGCAATGCTTTACGTTACACTATCAGCTAGCTGTCATGTGAGGAGAGTTAATTAAGAGTCGCTGTTTAAGAGGACCACTTCCACCCCCCATTTTCCTTCTTAATTTTTCTCCATCCTCCGATTTATTGTGGTTGTTGGTCTAGGGAACTTGGTATTTTCTTTCATTGATGTTGGGCTTCAGATTTGCGTCCGACCCTGATGACGACGAATCCGGACATCCATCCCATCTTCACGAACTAGGCCCAATCGATTCATGAATCGTGAATCGTGATGAGGGGCTGTCAATTAGGATGCCAATCAAATTCATAACTGTGAGTGCCCCGACCACTCCTCTTTTTTTTTTTTTTTTTTTTAGGAACCTGTAAATCTTTTATTTAACCAGTGGAGGCTGTTACATTATCCAGCTGTAGCTGGTCAAGCAAGATCATCGGGGGTATATCTACCCAAACGATACGTTCATTCCATCGAGTTTCCACATGTGCCATCAAATGAGCAGCTTCATTTCCCGTGCGTTTCACATGTTGCCATGAACATTCTCCCATTGCCCTCAGGTAACGTCTAATGCTCCTGCAGTGCCCCGACCACTCTTGAAATAGTCATTATGGGGAACTCTCGTATTAATTGGGTATAAGGGTAAGAAAAAATATTTATACTTTTTTTAGGGGATGAGACGGGTATGGTTTTACACTACTAATCTCATATTCATACCGATACCTGCCCCACCCAGAGTATTTTTCGTTTATAAAAAATATAAGAATCATATTTTGATATTTCGATGACAAAGGATAATTCAAAAAAAAAAAATAAAGAGTTGAAATGTAATTGATTGGTCACGCAACCTGTTGGGCCAAGTATTGGGATACGTGGTCGCTAAGGCCCATGGTTACAAAGCCCACAAATGGGCTAAACTCTAGCAACCAGGCAGGCACAAAGACACTGAGGGGGTCTTTGTTCTTGACACCAGAAGACCTCCCGACATTGGGGCACGGTTATTCTGATAAGACCGCCCGACATAAAGGACCAACGACCTTCCAACCCTTTCTGTACAAAGAATGCAAGGGATTCGTACTGACAAGACATTTAATGAGCCCAAAGGCGTCCCAGAACGTCCGACAAGCCATTAAATGTTTAAGCCTCAGCCAGAGTTAGTATAAATACCCCCGAAGGGCAACATTTATGGTAACTGGTATCGACCTCTCTCTCTCGCTTTCTCTCTCTCTCTCTCTCTCTCTCTCTCTCTCTCTCTTATTTACTACATTTCCACTTCTCTCGCTAACTTTGGTATTAGAGGAGGTACCAGATTCCCCTAAGAACCTTTTTGTAGGGTTTTCGAGACCGCCCCCGAACGATCGAAGACCGTTCATTATCATTGAAGCCTCACAAACCGCCTGGTACTAATCAGGCTCAAACATTTTGGCACCCACTGTGAGGCCTCACGACTTTGTTACGGGAAAGATGGAGGATGAGTTCGATACCCCGAACAAAGAGATGACCGAGAACAACACCCTCTGGGGTTTATCACCAAGAATTGAAGACGAAATAGGGCTAGAGGAGGTGGTCAAAAGTCAGGGCCAACAAATCACGAGCATGCAAGATAGCCTCGTCCAGATCCTCCAGCTCTTCAAGGCAAAGGAAGACCCCGCCGAGGATTCAAGGGAAAAAATGCGAGAAGAGAAACAGAAGACATTCCACATCCTTGACAGCCTTGCTTAGACAGAAGGCGGGGGACTAGAAGTGGAAGAAGCGAATATTAGTTTTCTCGAAAAACATCTGCGGTCGACCTATGGAAAGCATAAGAGTCCGAACGTCCTTCAAAACCCCTTGTCGAAGGAACTGTTCAAAACCCCGGTTCCCCCTAATTTCTCGTCCTTGAGGCTACCCACGTATAGGAATGGCAATGGGGCAGCTCTAGGGCGGGTATCTCGATACCCATGCCCGCCCCATGGCAGGTCAAGTCCAGGTCGGGTAATTTATCATGGGGCGCGGGTTGGGGCAGGTCGACCCAATGGGTATGTAATTTATGCGAAAACATTAAAATATTCATTATTTTCATTAAAACACCAAGAAATAAACCATAATATGATAAAATATAGTTAAATTATTGAGGTTTTCACTTATTTACAACTTTATTATAGCTAAAATATAATGTAATAAGAGGAAACTCCTAAGTAATTTGACTAAGATTACATGTAATTTAGGCAAGAACGGGCAGGTCGAGTCGATGAGAGGTACCCATGCCCGCCCCGCCCTGCCTACGGGTACAACTCATCAACGCATCAGACTCGGACCTATGTCATGCGTTCCCGGTCACGTTCAGCGGCCAATGCCTAAGTGGTACACCTCCCTCCCGGAAGGGATATCATAGAGTGACTGGTGCAAATCCGCAAAGGAGATCTGGGACAAATTGCAAGTCGCGCACGAAGGTACTTCCCATGTCAAAATTTAAAGGATAAACAGTCTCAAGCAAGAGTTTGAATCGTTTGTCATGAATCTTGATGAATCAATCAAGAACATGAATGAACGATTTACCACGATTGTAAATAGCTTGAGAAATCTGGAGGTAGAGTACGCTAGTTTTGATCTGGTTCGGAAGGTTCTTTGGGCATTACCTAAGAAATGGATGCACAAGGTCACGGCAATAGAGGAGTCCAAGGATCTCACCAAACTAAGTCTGGATGAGCTAATTGAATCGCTGATCACGCATGAAGAAAAATTAAAAAGAGAAGATCTGGAGGAACCTAAAAGAGAAAAGAAAGAAATTGCTTTCTCTCAAGAAGATGAACTGGAAAGTCTTGAAGATATGAAAGATGAAGAACTTGCTATGCTCAGCAAGCATGTTGCCAAGCTCCTAAGGATGAGAAGAGAAAAGAAACGTGGAAACTTTCCAAGCAGACCAAGAGAAGGAGAAAATGATAAAGAGACTAGCAAGGGAAGCCGACACTTGACTCGAAACAAAAGGGAAGGAGTAAGCATTAACGACCTCAGCCTCAAGCCGGATTCTTCAAGTGCGAAAAGACATGGCACATCAAGGCTGAATGTCCCTTAACTAAAAAGGAAAGAGCCTATGCAACGTGGAGCTGCAGTGAGGAGGATGAAGATGAAGATGAATCATGTCAAAGGTTCCGTGCATACATGGTAGTCGATGAAAGTGAGGAAGAGGAATCACAGGTAAGATCCTATTACTCTGACTCATATAGTGAGAATGATCAACTAGATGAAACCATCAAAGATATTCAGAATGAATTTATGAATCTTAACCACAAGCATTCCTTAATTAAAGCAAAATATGGAGCACTAGAAACAGAGTTCGAATCACTAAAAATTGAGAAGTTGAGTGTGGAAGATCAACTCAGGAAAATGAAAAATGAGAATGCAAAGCTGAAAAAGAAAATCAAAGATACTGAAGAAGAATGAGCTAAAACTAGAAATAAGATGAAACTCACTTCTGTTAAGAGTCAAACCAGGCAATATATGTTTAAAAAGGGTATACATTAAGAGTGTTTTTACACAAAACAGGTCATTATATTGCTAATTGTAGGAAAATAATAGCCAAAAGAAAATAAAGAAAAACCTACGTGCAATCACAATCTAGAACTGTCGGGTAAAACATTTAACAAGACTTGTCAACCCTGGAGAGTGTCCAAACTTGTTTGGATACCCAAAACTAAGTGAGCATATTTGTTTGTGTGCAGACCTGTCCCCAAGTGAGCATGGAGGGTAGCGTGTGGATACTTGACAGTGGATGCTCACACCATATGACGGGTAATAAAAATCTCTTTATAAACTAACTCTTGAAGACAAAGGAAAAGTCTTTTTTCGGGGATAATTTCGGTACTGAAATCTTAGGGAAAGGTCAAGTAGGAATTGTACCCTCTATAAGTAATGTCTTGCTTGTAAAGGACTTAAAACACAACCTTCTCTCTATAGGACAAATGTGTGGGAGTGAAAACAGAGTCATATTTTAATAGGATAAGTGTTTTGCTGAAAACATTCTAACCAAAAAGCCTATTTTCACTGGAAAGCGAAAAGGAAAATTGTACACAATTGATCTTGAAGACAAATATGCCTTTAATGAAAAGTGTCTAGTTTCCGTCGACAAAAATTATCAATTTGACATAGAAGATTGGGACACATAAGCATTGGAATTTTATCAAAACTTGTAAACCTAGGGATTGTCAAAGGAATACCAAAACTTCTAAGCAAGAAGGAATTTTTTTGTGATGCGTGTGCTAAGGGCAAACATACCAGATCATCCTTCAAAACCAAACCTGTCATATCTACATCCAGACCCTTGGAACTGTTACACTTAGACTTATTTGAACCAAGTAATGTAATGAGCCTAGGGGGTAAGTATTATGCCTTTGTAATCGTAGATGATTTTTCTAGGTTTACCTGGGTCCTATTTTTGACAAGCAAGGATGAAGCTTATCAAAGCTTCAAGGACTTTGTCAAACGTGTTGGAAATGAAAAGCAATCAGGTATAGTCAGCATAAGAAGTGATCATGGAGGAGAATTCATTTCTGAAAATTTTGAAAGGTTCTGCAACAAAAAGGGCATATTACATAATTTTCCAGCACCAAGAACACCTCAGAAAAATGGGGTGGTAGAAAGAAAGAACAGAACGTTAATTGACATAGCAAGAACTATGTTAAATGACTGGACTATCAAAACAATTTTGGGGGGGGGGGGAAGCCATTAATACTGCCTGTTATATTACTAATAGGGCTCTCACTAGACCTAAGCTAAATAAAACACCTTATGAACTCTGGAAAAACAGGCAACCAAATCTGAACAACTTCCATCCTTTCGGATGCAAATGCTTTACTTTGAATATTAATGATCACCTGGGGAAGTTTGATTCAAAATAGAATGAATCAATCTTCCTTGGATATGCTGTGAATAGCATAGCATATCGCATCTATAATAAATGGACCCTCAAGGTTGAGGAGTCCATCAATGTGATATTTGATGAGTCTTGTAGCAAGTGTGCAGACAGTCTAGAGGAGGATGATGACTTAGGCTTAGGAACAGCAAACAAGAGCACTAAATTTCAAGCAGTTCTAGAAAAAGAAACCTCACCCTCAGAGGAAGTTAGAACTGAGAAGGAAAAGGATCATGATGTGCAAGCTCAACCTCACATTACTCGACGACGTCCTCCCTCTCTCATAATTAGTGATCTCAGTCGAGGTATGCTTACTAGATCTAAACATCTAACTGAACATACTGCTTTTGTATCTCAATTAGAACCAAAAAATGTTGAGGATGCAATAAATAATGAGTACTAGTATGCTGCCATGCATGATGAAATGAATTAGTTTGCAAGAAATCGAGTCTGGGACTTAGTTCCCAGACATAAAGATAGAATAATCATTGGAACAAAGTGGATTTCTTGAAATAGAACAGACGAAATTGGCACCATAATTAGAAACAAAGCAGGTGAGTAGCTCAAGGCTATTGTCATGAAGAGGGAATTGACTTTGATGAAACCTTTGCCCCCCTGGCAAGGTTGGAAGCAATTCGACTTCTGTGTGCTTCTGCAGCCTCTAGAGGCTTTAAATTATACCAAATGGATGTTAAGAGTGCATTTTTAAACGGTGATCTAAAAGAAGAGGTATATGTCTCGCAACCTCAGGGGTTTGAAGATTTTGAACATCCAGACTATGTGTATAAACTTAATAAAGCCTTATATGGGCTCAAGCAGGCCCTCGAGCATGGTATGAAAAACTCAGTAACTTTCTAATCGAAAAAGGTTTTCATCGAGGACAAGTTAATAAAACTATGTTCATCAAAAATGAAAAAGAACACACTCTATTGGTTCAAGTCTATGTTGATGACATTATTTCCGACTCCACTAGTCAACATCTATGTACAAAATTTGAAACTAACATGAAAAATGCTTTTGAAATGAGCCTCATGGGGGAATTAAACTATTTTCTTGGCCTTCAAGTAAAACAAACCAACAAAGGCATTTTCATTAGTCAATCCAAATACTTGCACAACATGTTAAAGCGTTTTGATTTTGGCAACTTAAAGGAAGCTTCAACTTCAATGGGATCTTCTGTTAAGTTAACCAAAGATGAAAATGGCAAATATAGGGATGTCAAGAAATTCCAAGGCGTGATAGTGTCCCTGCCATATCTAGGGGTGATAATCCGGTGTCGGTTGTCCGGTTTAACGGAAAACCAAACCGGAAAATCGGTTAATCGGATAACTGAAAACTTATTACAATGCATGCGGTGTCGGCGTCGGTTGTCATTTTTTAGAAATATTGATAACCGGCGGTTGCCGGTTGCTAACCGAGAAATACTCGGTGCTCCGCTGCTAACCGCCAGACCTCTCCCTTTCCTCTCGCCGCTCTCGACCTTCCTTTCCCACTCCCACCATTCCACCTCCACCCCCTGAATTCTGAAGTTCTAAATCCCAATCTCAATTTTTGTCGACCCAGAAAACACCAACCGCATCTCAAATCTCAATTCTTTCCTCCAACATCATCTGCTCAAACCATCGTAAAGAACCTCCTTATCTGCCGACCACCGCGATTCTCTTCGTCATCTTCCTTCTGGGATCTCTGCCTTTCTTCGAATGGAGAGATTTAGCCGTGATATTTGGCGGTAGGGATCTATGGTGTGTGACAGGTAAGAATCGAGATTCACCCACTGGATCTGAGTGAATAGTCACCGCCAATCGCAACCTCACTATCTTCGTCAATCTTTGTTGCCCCCACTTTGCCTTGCATCCTCCTCACTTCCCTTCCTTCCTCATTCACGATCGTGGATATGCAAGGAGCCGAGGTGGTCACCTTTGCTGAAATCGTTGTCGGGATTGATGGCAGGAGTCGAAGATCGCCTTGCATGTTCCCGCCGGCCGCCTCCCTGCCGTCCTCATAGTTCGTCGTCGTACGTCGTCGTGTTTTTCCGAAGAAGGTAGGAGAGAATGAGGAGGCAGTGGTCGAGGCATTAGGGTAGAGCCGCCATGAGATTTGGATGAATGGTTTGTAGTGTTTGAATTTTTTGGTGGAGGCTTCGTTTTGTTGAATAGAGGTAGATCTAGTGGAGATAGAGAGCAAGAGAGAGAAGACGTGGACAGAGAAGAAATTGGAAAAGACTTGGCTTTTTTGAGAGATACGGGAGCAATTTTCCATTTTCAATTATTGGTCTCCTCTCGTATATAATTATACAGGTGGGGTTTTCTGTGAATAAAAGACCGAACCGCAATTAGTCGGCCTCGGTTTCGGCTAACCGATAAGAGGAACGGTGGCGGTCATTGGTTTTGGGTCGTTTTCGGCTGCGGTTAACCGAACTGTCGGTTCGGTTTAATCGTAACCGAACCGACTAATACCCTTTGCTGTATCTTACTGCAAGTCGATCAGATATCATGTTTAGTGTATGTGTATGTGCTAGGTTCCAGAGTAATCCCAAAGAAAGTCATTTCTCAGCAATTAAACGTATCTTTCGCTATCTTGCTGGGACTTCTTCTCTCGGTCTTTGGTATTCCAGTACATCCAATTTAGACTTGACCAATTATATTGATTCTAACTATGTTGGGTGCATAGTTGATAGGAAAAGTACATCTGGTGCTTTTCACTTCCTTGGTTCCTCTCTTATCTCCTGGTTTAGCAAAAAGCAACGTTCAATTTCCTTATCCACTGCGAAAGGAGAGTATATTGCTGCTGGATTCTTCTGTACTTAGCTACTGTGGATGAAATATCAGCTGGAAGACTATGCTCTTCAGCTAGGATCTCTTCTTGTCTTGTGCGATAACACTAGTGCTATCAACATGACTAAGAATCCTAACCAACACTCTCGAACCAAACATATAGAGGTTCGATACCAGTTCATTCGTGATCTGGTTCATAAAGGAAAGATTCACTTAGAATTTATAGGGACTGATTACTAATGGGCTGACATTTTTACCAAACCTTTGCCTGCTGACAAATTCATACCCATACGCCGATAACTTGGACTGTTTTCACTCAAGGAAATAGATGACATCCCTTAGGATTCTGTGCATCTTAATTTCCTTTTATACTCGACCTCTCTTTCCTTCACTCTCGATTCTTTCCACATGCTCTTTCCTCTTCTCTATTCCGCCAAATCTGGCAGTCTATCTCTGGCTAAGAAGTAAAATTGATAAACTTGCTTTATCTGAACTAGTCCCCTCTACTATAACTAGGGAAGTCCTCTCCTCTCGTATCATTCACTCAGCCTGTTTCTAACTCCTCAAAAAGAATATGGATTTCAATAACGCCCAACTCCGCCCTGCTGTCGTGTTCAAGAATCAAGGGTTTCGAAGTACCATTGTTTACAACAGGTATCTTCGTTGCTTCCATGATCGTCCTATCTATCCGTCCTTCGCCATCTCACCTTCTGCGTTCTCGAAGTATGACATGGACATTCCTTCTCTGCTCTCTGGGATTGGATAGTCCTCATTGACTGAAGATCAACACTTCCTTCACTGCCCTGAATCTGTCAGGCAGTTTTATGTCAATCGCCGACATGGACGTGTAGCTGAACCTCGCTCTTTCACCACCCGTGTTCACGACCATGAGGTCAAGGTCACTCCTGATCTGCTCGACTCCATTCTTTCTCTGCCTCACTCCGGTTATCAGGTTAGCTTTGATGGTGAGTTTGCATATCTCGGATTTGACTTAGGGGCTGCTCTAGATCAGCTCACCTATGACATTGGGCGGGTTTTCCCCAACCAGCTGTGTGCAGGATGTCTTCCTGATGATATGAAGGTCCTGCATTACTTTATTACTCGTTGCTTCCTTCCCCGCGACCTATCCCGTACATCCATTCTTCACACCTCTGACCTCTAGATCATGTCAAATGCTCGTGCCCTCAAGCCTATCAGCTATGCCTCACTTGTATTAGCACATATGATTCGGTTTGGTGATGGCGGCTACAGTGGGCCTCTTCCCTTTGCCCCTCTCATCACTCTCTACCTTCATCGGGACAAGGTTGATGTCTGCAACATCCACGACGATCTGCGTCCCAATCATGTCCTCAATTTCCTAGATGCAAATGATAGTCGTCGAAAGCTTATCTCTGTCTCATGGGAGTAGCTAGTTGCTCTGTGTTCTCTGCAAATGGTGGTGCTACTGGTGGCTTAGCTGCAGGCCTGACTCAAGCTGCTGTAACAGCCATAGAAGGTGAGATCAAACAAGGCAAGAAGGCTGGAAGTGTGACGACTACTCGACTTCAAGTGTGCAAGGAGCGTCTTGAACTTTTGGAAACTGATGAAGCTGCGCCTGCTCCGGACGATTTTGACCCTATATCTTCTTACTCTAGTTCTGGAGATGATATCGCAGACTATGAGTCACCTCCCAACTATCATTTCTAAAAACCTGGCTACTCAACTTAGGGGGAGCTTTAGTATTCGGTCTAGAGAAATCTAGTAGGTTTCAGTTTGTTAGTGTCAAGTATGTCTTTCTTGTGTTCGTGTTTTAAGTTTGATTAAAAGCTTTGTACCTTTTGAGAATCTTCTTAATAAAATGAAATAAGAGCTCCTCATTACATTGTTTCAAACATCTTCTATAGAACAGACTGCACCAATTGTGTGTTGAGTGTGTGCAGAGAATACGATTGCAGCAAGATGAGCCATTGACAAGCTTGGGGGAGCATGTTGAGAGAAGCTTGTCAATAGAAAAGAAGGAAAGAACCGAAGGAATCAATCAAAGCAAAGAAGGCAGGTCTCAAGAAGAAAGGTTACAACAGATTCTGGGAAATCAAAACCCTTCACAATGGCTAATTCAAGGGCAGAGGAGTATAAAAGGCAAAGGAGCAAGACTGGCAGGACACGTTTTCAAGGAGATCAAAAGTTGTGTTATTGTGAGATCAATCGTAGTCTTTTGAGTGACAACTGCGGATATTCTCTTCTACTTAGCATTCAAAAGCATGAAGAAGAGCTTCCAATATCTCTAACCCTCCAACAATAGCTTGGTGGGATTCTCAGGAATGAAGGTGCGTGTTCTCGGGTCGATCATGCTCAAAGTAACCCTAGGCGAAGGTGGAGTCACGAAAACTCACCCGATAGAGTTCCATATAACAGACTACCCCTCCGCTTACAATACCATCCTAGGACACAGTTTCAACACAAACTTCGAGGTGGTTGCCGCCACATGCCACCAGATGCTAAAATTCTCTAGCGGAGGACAACGGGAAGCGTTCAAGGAAATCTATAAGAAACTAAAGAATGCTACCAAGCAACCATTGAGCACCTCAAGGTCGACCTCGTCAACGCGAGAGGAGACATTCCATGCCCCAAAGCGATCGAAGGAGACATAGCAATCGCCAGCACACCTGGCCGAAGAAGAGGCACAGAAGTTGCTCAGGCTCCTCAAAAGTTCCAATACCTCTTCGCCTGGGGACCGGAAGACATGCACTGTGTCCCCTGAAGAGTTTTCGAGCATCGCTTATCCGTTAAGCCCAAAGCGAGACCAATACAACAGCGACGAAGGCACTTGTCTTTAGAAAATCAAATGGCTCTCGAGAAACAGGTCCATCTGCTTCTCAAAGCAGGATTCATTAGGGAAATACAATAGCCCACTTGGCTTTCAAACTCGGTTTCGTATTCAAGGCGGGTGGCGTCTGGAGGATGTGTATCGACTTCACCAGTCTCAATGCGGCATGCCACAAAGATGCATACCCGCTTCCCCGCATCGGCCAGCTGATCGACGGGACAACAAATCACGAAGCGCTTAGCTTCTTAGATATGTTTTCCGGATACCATCAAATCAGAATGGCGGAAAGCGACCAAGAGTTAACCGCATTCATGACCCCCATGGGTAACTTCTGCTACGTCGTCATGCCATTCGGATTAAAACATTCGGGAGGGACCTACCAAAGACCAAATGGGGAGAAATGTAGAAGCATACGTAGAGGATGTTCTAGTTAGGAGCAAAAAGTCTAGCAACCATCTAGCCGACTTGCGGGAGACTTTCAAAAATTTGCGACGGAAAATCTAAGGCTCAATCCACTCAAGTGCGTCTTTGAGCCGAAGCGGGAAAGTTCCTAAGTTTCATGATTACGAAGAGGGGAATAGAAGCCACCCAAAGCAAATTGATGCCATACTCAGCTTGAAGCCGCCAAAATCAATAAAGAAGATCCTAGCGTTCAATGGTAAAATGGCCTCCCCCGGGAGGTTCATCCCCCGGTCTGCAGACAAATGTTCCCAATTCTTCAAAATGCTAAAAAAATCGGCATCGAGACTTCAGTGGGGCGCCAAGTGCAACAAAGCTTTCACACAACTAACAAGCCAACTTATCTCTCCATCGATTATGAGCGCTCCCATCCCCGACGGGCGTCTCTACCTGGCGGTCTCAAAGCTGGATGTAAGCTCAGTCCTGGTAAGGAGAGCGCTAGATGGATCAGAAAAATCTATCTACTATGTGAGCCAAGCACTCCTTCCGGTAAAAACAAGGTACCTGCCAATAGAGAATGCAGTTCTCGCCATGGCATCCGCGCCCAGGAAACTAAGGCCATATTTCTGTTACATTAATTATCAAAATTTACCCAAATAAAATTTCGACATGAATTACTCGCATAATGGGCTAACAGTTATTCCATCCAATCCTGCAAAATAATTCATCTAAATCCATGCATTCATAGACAAACATATACACTCACTGCCATATGCATTGGCTTTTCATAGCCATAGTCACAGTTTCATGTGACACAATTGCATACTATACTGATACATGCCATAATCGTCACAGCTTACATAATTACACAAATATACACATATCATCAAGTTTCCACACCTGTGGATATCTCACACTACATCAGAAGCTAGTATGCACATGAAAACCGTTCTCAAAACATTTTACAAAAAGGTGTGGATCACTGGCCAAAATCCCGAGCAGTAGTCCAAGCACAGAATAGTTGAAGACCATACCTCATCTTGCCTTCAAATCTTGCTCAGCTCCCACCTATACACCTATCTACTGCTGTTGATGATGATCTGCTTACGCATGGCATAAGCAGAGAAAAAGAATAAAAGATGGTCAGCTCATAGCTGAGTGAGACAATCATTGCATCGTGAGTTCATAACAGAGCATACCCCTACCATACATCTAGCAAACAAGCCAAAGCACTAGGATCAAACCTCAGCCATCCGATATCCCAATAGGCAAAAGACTCAACCACCTTGACTCATGCATATGCATCTTATCATGTTTTACTTATAGGCGCCTGGCTACTCCCATGCTAATAACTCTCCCGGGAAACATACCCCACATCCCGTCAGATGTAGTCATACATACCCCAACATCCCGTCGGATGTGGTCATACATACCCCACACCACTATGGGTGTAGTCATACCCCGACACCACTCTGGGAGTGGTCATATCTCGTAAGAAATCTTCAATCACCACCACATGAGAGGTGTGACTATCATACTTATCATAATAGAGTAATAGCACAGGGAGCCCTAATTATTATGTAGTTGACCGGGAGACCACAACACTCATATTTGGTATCCTTATACATGATTCATATCTCATCTTGCTTAATCATAATTCGTTACTTGCACATGTACTTGACCTGGCCATAATTGGCTCAACATAGGTAAATTAGGAGTCGTGTAATTACACTTCCTCGGGATAAACCCTCGTGCAAGTTATTCTCCTTAAACATCATAATATCACCCTGGGAAGTTTATTTCCCCACTTGTGAATCCAAATACAACCACAATATCACATCATGTCAAAACACTTGATCGAACAACCATGAAGTCATATCCAACGGTTAAGCCACAAATGGCAACATGTATGCAATCATCAACATAAACAAGGTCCATATCGGCTAGGGCAAGTCAATAATCTCATACAACAATCCATGGTTCATCATATAGCATAAAAGTCCATACACCCATAATCATGCCATTCTAATTCACCTAGGTCAATTCTAAGCATCAATATAATTATCGTGATACGACAAACCCGGTATGTCGTGCTAATCCCTCACCAGTTCTGGTCGTTCAAACACCGGTTTAACCTTCCCGTACTAAAACGTCAATTTCACCAACGAACCCCGAATTAAAAGCCGAGACCTTCCTAATATCCCCTGCACTATCCCCGTCAATATTAGTTCTAGGCTCCGGATCAAATTCTTGATAAAAACTCATCAAACCCTGGTCGGAGCTAAATCCAGCGGTTTGGACCCCCATCTAAATAATAGCCGAAATTCATGGATTAAAACTAGAGGATTGATTACCTCGATGCAGGAAGCTCGTATATGAAATTTGGGCTCAATCCGGCTTCCGGATACTCCGAAACCCTAATTTGGCTTATCGGGAATTCAAGAAATTCCTGAACCAAAAAATCATTTTAAAGCTCTAAATCGATAAAATACGATGTATAGATGAATTAGGCATTACTTACGGGATTTTTAGTAATCTATAACCATAGAATTTGGCTCTGTAAATTTCCCTCGATCCTTCTCCGTGCGCACTCTGCGCGAGCTTCTCTCGGTCCAGAAAAGGAAAGAATGAGAAAAGATGATGAGGATGGAAATAAATGGACGGGGAAGGTTTATGTACATATGCGGCGGCCGCTTCTTGTTTATAAATATAAATTAATACGTATACTTATCCGATCGGTCGATAATCCGATTTTCGTCGAAATACTATCAAAATACTCGATTTTAAATCGTGAAATTTTTCTAGCGACCGTAATACGAGTTTAGCCGAAACGGGATGTTACAATTTCCAAGAGCATCTCATCACGGTGCTGTCTAACCTCCCACTCAAGAGTATTATGCGAGGCATCGATGCATCGGACAGGCTAACCAAATGGGCAATCGAACTCAGCGAATATGACATCGAATATGCCCCAAGGCCGGCCATCAAAGGACAAGACCTGTCCGACTTCATTGCCGAGGGAATCTCCCTCTAAATCGCTTCTTCGGAGGAGCACAACAAGGTTTGGCGTCTATTCATCAATAGACCCGCAGTTAAAGCCGCTTCAGGGGCAAGAATAGTCATAGAATTTCCAGAGGGTGTCGTCCACGAGATCTCACTAAGATTCATGAACATCAAAATTTACAATGTCGCAGAATACAAAGCTCTCATCAACGGGCTCAGCATACTCTCCAGTTTGTGCGCATCCGACATGCATATCTTCTCGGATTCACTCATAGTGGTGAAACAAGTGCACGAAGTGTTCGAAATTAAAGATAAATTGCTGGCCATGCTAGCCAACAAAGTCAAAAGCGCTCAGCACAACTGAACACTTGGAAACTCGAACACATTCAACGGGACGACAACCATCACGCAAATGCGTTCTCCAAGCTGACAACCACCATGGATTTCGAAGGAGATCGACACGTAACTGTCACAAAGGAGAACGACCTACACTATGAAGTCATGAATATCGGGGAGTCAATAGACTAGAGGAAGCCCTTGGTTTAGTATCTGCAATATGACATCGCTCCCCATCTAGAGGAAGCCCTTGGTTTAGTATCTGCAATATGACATCGCTCCCCATCACCTAGTCGAAAGGAAGGCGTCATATGGAAAGCAGCTCGGTAAGCAATGGTGGATGGACAGTTATGCAAGAGGTCGTTCTTCGGGGTGTACCTAAAATGCCAAGGCCTAGAGGAGGCGTAGTGGATGCTGAGAGCGATACACAACGGGACATACGCCACACACACGGGTCCCAGATCGTTCGAAATGACGATCCTTCTGCAGGGGTACTAGTGGCCCACGATCAAGAAAGAAGCATCAGACGTAGTTCAGAAGTTCCATGCATGTCAAGTGCACGCCACTAGGCATCACCTGCCCAGCTCCGAGCTGCAAAGCGTGGCGGGATCGTGGTCGTTCGCCAGATGGGGACTTGATCTATTAGGACCCTTCCCAACGGCCCTATTAGGGAAGAAATATCTTGTAGTGACAGTTGACTGCTTCACTAAATGGATCGAGGCTGAGCCGGTGGAAACAATCACAAACGCAAGAGTCCAAAGGTTCGTGTTCAACAACATTATGATTCGCTTCGGCATTCCGCATTCGATCATAACCGATCATGACACGCAATTTGATTGTAGGCCATTCGAAATTTATGTGCCAGAAATCGCATCATGTGCACCATGGCATCAGTGGCATACCCACAACCCAATGTTCAAACCAAAGCGTCTAATAAGCTCATTCTCCTAGGACTGAAGAAGCGCCTTTGGGACGCCAAAGGGGCATGGACAACTGAACTTCCACACATCTTGTGGGCGCATCGCACGACCCACAAGACGGCCACGTGCGAGACTCCCTTCGCTCTAATATATAAATCCAAAGCGATCACCCTGGAAGAGATGAACTTACTCTCACTCCGCGTTCAGACATACAAGACAATCACAAGAAGCTAATAGAGCAGTTAGATATGGTGGAGTCGCGACGCGATGCGGCCATGGAACAAATCTTACAAGAGAAAGCAAAGGTAGCCAATACCTATAACAAAAGGGTGAAGCCGCGGTCTCTTGAAGAATGAGACATGGTCCTCAAGCGCGATTTCCAGAAGAAGGACGAGCACGACAAACTGGCCGCAGCCTAGGAAGGCCCCTTCCTCATTTGAGAAAAAATGGGTCCCTACACCTTTCGCCTCACAACCATGGAAGGCGTCCCGTTCTCCAAAACGTGGAATGCCATGCACCTGAGAAAGTACTACTCAGATGAGGTATGAGGAATTTCATGACATAGCAAATACATTTTTAGTGGCTAGGGTAACACGCCCACCACTTGTAATAGTGTATTGGTCGCTACTAAGAAATTACTTTTGCCCAATTAATACACTCATATTTTTTGCTAAACTTCCAACCACTTATCTTTTCACTTTTTAACTGGCATGCGGTACTTGTGGCATAATCAACTTCCCGCCAAGTCGATCATTCTTAACACGGTCAAATGACACTCGCCTCTCATGCAAACATTATAAAGCGGTCTCAAAATAACAAGTAATATAAACTAGCTCCACAAGGTAGCCAGATAATCGTCCACAAACTCGGAACACCTGGTGCTCCCGAAAGATAAAAGTCCTAATGTCAAGATTACAGACTCCAACAAACATCATAGTAAATGAAGAAAATGAAGCACCTCAAACGCTCTGAGAACTTTCGCTTCCATCTCCGCCCTCACCTTCACCTTGAGAGGCAGCCTCATCTTCCTCTTCCTCCTCCTCATCAGCCTCAGAGTTAAGATCTAAATCAGTCCAGCTGCCAATCGCATCCCAGATGCAGTCAGTGTTCCAAACCACATTGAGTTGATCACGATGGAACCAGTGTCGAATGGCAGCCACCGCATGCCCAACGATACTATTATATTTCACATTATCAAATGCCAGGAACTCAGCTGACTTACGGCTCTCTTGCAAAGCCGCCTTGGCGAGCTTAAGGGCGGCCACCTCCTGCTCCTCCAACAGCGCCCTCACCAGCTCGTCCGACCTCCGTACCTTCTCTTGAAGCTGATCCCGCTCATCACGAACCACCTTGGAAGCATCCTTCTCTACAAGCAATTCCAGCTCCTTCAGAGCCAATCGCTCTTCAAAGTCCCGCATCACTTGCGGTCTCACTTCTTCCATCAGTGCCTGTTGCCCCTCGCCAAACCCTTCTTAAGATTGGCGATCTCGTCCGTGTTGTCATCAACGGTCTTAAACAGGTGGTCATTGAGCATGATGACTTGCGAAAAACCAATTTGAGCCTGAAAACATAACATCGAATAAGACCACATGCAGAATAAGTGGCCAGGAAAATTTGATACACAAGAACTCACCGTGAAGAAGAATTGGGTGGCGGTCTCAGCAAGATTCTTGTTGCTGTCGCGTGAAGAGACGGTATACTCAGAAGGCGCAAGCTCGACAGCCTCGCCATTAGTGGCTGCTTGAGGAGGAAGGTGCATAGAATTTGACTTGGCCGACCGCTTCACACCCTTCCTGCGGTTATCCACCACCTTCGCGTGTGAGGAACCGGCCTTCGCACGTTCACCGATCAAACCCGAGACAACCTGTTCCGACGAACTCTTACCCGCACCTCGCTTAACCGCACCGGACGAACCAGCAGCTAACTGAGCCTGTGGGTGTGGGACCGCAAGCAAAGAGACTCTTACCGCTGCAGATGAAGAAAGACCGCCACGGACTTGCCGACCTTCACGACCATATTCTTCTTCTTTGGCCTAATTGCATCA
The DNA here is from genome assembly GCA_946122785.1 of Linum tenue. NCBI lineage: Eukaryota > Viridiplantae > Streptophyta > Magnoliopsida > Malpighiales > Linaceae > Linum > Linum tenue. The sequence continues at coordinate 8,481,217 of CAMGYJ010000011.1, read as the reverse complement.
GCCAATTCCTTCAAACCTGGAAGAAGCGGGCAAAAGTAAAATTACATGAGAAGAGGGAAACGCAAAAACTAAGGAAATATGCTACTAACCATAAAAATCACGAACAAGTTGATATGCACTCCCATAACCGCTAGGGAATACACGCAGCTGAACCCCTTCGGTGATGCGGTCAACATGGTCCCTCACCGACTGCGGAAACTAGTTTGAAACACACCAATCATCTTTGGGACCCACAACGTACCCCGTAAAAGGGGCGGTTTCCCCCGAGCACCACTTCCAGGTGGGACGCACAAAGAAGTACTCTCTGTACCAGGGCGAGTCCAACTTGGGCGACCCCGGGATAAAACCCACTGAGTTCTCCCGTCTTCCAATAGACCAACAGTTAGTCGAATCTCGGATGCTGTAAATCATCCAGAATGCATCAAAGGAAGGAGCCTCTTTGAGGCGCTCATATGCAAATTGCTACATCACGGAGTGGAAAATAAAAGACGGGGACAAACGCCCAAGGGTACACTGGAGCCAATGCAAAACCTTAGTGAGAATGGTGTCTAGAGGAAACCGCAATCCCAACTTCACGTGCTTAACGTGACTCAGAATCCAACCACTCGGACACGACCTAGATTGGCTCGCCTCGGACGGGACCGTATACTGCCATTATGAAGGCAGACAGAGCTAACTCAAGCGATGAAGTACCTGCTCGGGCTTCAAAGTTGCCTCATACGATGGCCCAAAGCCAAATAATTCAGGAGGAACTGATTCTTCATCCCAAATACCCTCGTGCCGCAGTATGGTGTAAGTAGAATCCTCAATAGCCAGTGGAGGCGTCCCCCTACCCTCTGACTCAGAAATCTCCAAAGAGGACGAAGTGCTAGGAAGCGCCTCCAAGCGTACCCCACCACCGCCAACCGCATCATCCTCATCCAATGACCCGCTATCTAAATCTATGTCTCAAACTCACCCAAATTGTCCCCAACCGCGGACGAAGTGGCCACGACCCCAACTGGTACAGGTTAGATGTTAGCAGAGGAATTATCTAAGCCTAAAGCGTCCCTGAAAAGACAATCGTCTAATTCAGAACCGCTTCCAAAGTATAATTCAAGCCCGGATAAGTCCTCCACACACTCAGAAACGCTTCGAACGGGAGTAGAACAGGTCGTACTTTGAGTGATGGAGGAAGTGCCACCAGAGGTCGCCGCAGGCTTCTTGCCAGAGGCAGGGGAAGATGAAGATGCATTCGAAGTCGCATGCTTCTTCCCGGAGGTAGGGGAAGACTACGACAAAGTCGCATTCCCAAGACCTGGTCAGGGGTGACCGTCGGGGCGGGGTCGGCGGCAAGGGAGCCTTCAGTGGTAGCGGCGGCCTATCCTAGATCGCTGGCAGACGGAGTTTGATCTTTGCTCGACATAAAACGACGACAAACGGACCGGTGAAATTTGTTTCGCCAAAAAAAATCCCACAAAATTCGAAACACCAGACAATGGTGGTGTTTGGATAAGCAAGATAGAAACGAGAGTAGTCAGAAGGAAGAAAGGGTCGCACGCTACAAAGCAAACGAGATAAGAGAACGGAGCTTACCTGAAAGCCAATCGGATTTAATAGCAGTCACCGGGAGTGAATCTCTGAATCGCGCCGAAGAAAGAGAACGGAAGAAAACAGTGTTTTCTCAAAAGAGGAAGCAAACATGGTGGAAAAAGGTCTCCCTAGCCCACTTATAGCAAACTTCGAATATGAAAAGACAGAGGTGACGTTTCGCCTGACTCTGACAGGGCGTGACCCTCGAGGCACGACACGTGGCATCGCAAGAAACAAGGGGAAGGATGTGGTGCGTCCTGACCGCCCCCTAGATGTTCCTGTGCCAGGCTATCACGGCCAGGGGCATGCCGGTAACCATGGGCAGCACGACCCACGATCGCTCAATAACAATGATCAAGATAGCCGCGAAAAGCTAACGCTTGTCGCACTTAAGGGGAAATGTTGGGCCAAGTATTGGAATATGTGGGCCCCAAGGCCCATGGTTACAGCCCACAAACACAAACAGGCTAAACTCTAGCAACTATGCAGGCACAAAGACCCCAAGGCGGTTTTTGTTCTTGACACCAGAAGACCTCCCGACATTAGGGCGTGGTCAGTCTGACAAGACTGCTCGACATAAAGGACCAATGGCCTTTCTGGCCCTTTTTCGTATGAACAATGTCAGAGATTTGTACTGACAAGGCATTTTAATGAGCCCAGAGGTGTCCCAGAACGCCCGACAAGCTATTAAATGCTCAAGCCTCAACTAGAGTTAGTATAAATACCCCCCAAAGGGCAGCATTTATGGTAACTGGTATCGACCACTTTCTCTCTTATTTACTACATTTTCACTTCTCTAACTAACTTTGGCATCATAGGAGGTCACGGGATTCCCTTGAGGATCTTTTCTGCAGGGTTCTCGAGACCGCGCCCATACAATCGAAGACCATTTGTAGTCAGTGAAGCCTCACAAACCGTCTGGTACTAATCAAGCTCAAGCACAACCAACCACTAATTTTTTCCCCTCCACTCACCCTTCACTATTTCACTGCCCCCCCCTTGTTGACAAGATAGTGTTGGTTATTTATTGCTTATGTGTCAGAGTCGGAGATGAATAGGTTAGATAGTATTGTACAATTTCCTATAGATTAAATTTTAGCATTGGATGCTTTGAATTCCTAGTAATAATGGTTGTAGCTAGGATTGTTGATTTCATGATTTATTATGTACGTTTAGTAGTATAACTAGAGATCCACATTTTGAATTTTAGGTATAATAATTGGATATACAAGGCATATATTACCAATTCCCAGGGGCACTCAAAAACCGCAGTTATAGAGATAACGTTGCAAATCTTTTGCCCACATAATTAAGTAATGACATGTATAAGTTTGGGTATTTGAAAATGAGAATGCAAATGGTTTTAGAAAACTCATTGCCATCCTAGTATCACTAGATTACACAAACCTTTTCTATAATAGAAATTAGAAACCCAGTAATCAAACTTAAATATACTTTTATATATATATATATATCATAATTCAACAACATACACAATAAAGAGCATAGAATAACAAGCACCATTGATAGAGCCACATTAGTCTCACTACACTGGTCATCCATACAAATGTGATGGAAGCCTTGGAGACAATAGAACCTCTAGTGGGCTAGCTCTCTGGTAAGTGGATCCCATGGCCTCCCCCATATCAACCTTCGCACCACTAAACGTGGTAGTTCGAAAATCGAACCCTTGCAACAGCGTGGCCAGTGTCAGCTGCACAACGTGGAGAGCAAACGACACTCCGGGGCACATTCTCCGACCAGCGCCAAATGGCAGTAGCTCGAAATCCTGGCCCTTAATATTGGACTGATTTGTACATGTTTTACATTTGGTGTTTATTTTGGTTATTTGCTATATACCTAGTTGATTAGTAGAAGGGTATTTATAGCTTGCTGCACTCGGCAGCCTTCTGTAACAACAAGAAACCTATTCGGCACCCTTGCCAGCTGATAGTGAAACCCTAAGCTGAGAGCGCTAGCTCTCCGTGGACTAGTCCCGATCTTCGGGGAAACCACGTAAAATCTCCGTCTCCTTACGTTTCCGCATATTTTACATGGTATCAGAGCTATAGGTCTGGATTTTTCTTCTTCTTTTTCAACATGGGTGATAAGGACGGGACGAGCGACGTGAAGGGCGCTGCTATTGTTGGCGCGGAGACCATTCCGATCAGCTCGCCGTTGTACCTCCATCCATCGGAGAATCCTGCACAGCTTTTCGGCAGTGATCTCTTGAATGATTCTAATTATGGAGAGTGGGTCAATGATCTCACCGAAACCCTAATCGCCAAAAATAAAATGGCTTTTGTTGATGGTTCTCTTCCGCGATCTCAAGCGGGGTCTGGTGAACGGCAAGCAGCCTGGGATCGCTGTGATGCCACCGTGAAGGGATGGCTGAAGACTGCGATGACGAAGGAAGTGCGTAATAGTGTACGCACAGCCACTACCGCTCGCGCAATATGGGCGGATTTACAAAGCCGATTCAGCAAAGGCTCCTCCCAGCGCGCGTATGAGCTACGTCGGATGCTTGGCTCGGCGCGGCAAGAAAAACAAACGGTCTCAGCCTTTTATACTCATCTTCGGTCATTGTGGGATGAGATGGATGCTGTCGAAGGAGTTGATCGATGCACTTGTGGCGGGTGTATTTGTGATTTGGCACAAAAGCATCGTGTCAAACAGGATACTATTCATTTGTTTGAGTTCTTGATGGGCTTGGACGAGGCTTATTCGGTCGTTCGATCTCAAATATTAAGCACCAAACCTACCCCGACCCTTGCAGACGCTTATCAGCTGATAGCGGCAGAGGAGCAGCATCGCAACCTGACCAGCGCACGCCGTCCTCCTGTTGAGACAGCTGTCTTTCAAGCTCAGGTTCCAGGTGATAAGGGATCACGTGAAGATCCTGATCGACCTCGCTGCTCAAACTGCAATCGTCTTGGACATTCCAAAGACACATGCTACAAGCTAATTGGCTTCCCGCCGGGTCACCCAAAGCATAAGCCGGCTGATGAGCGCGCGGCTAGTACCGGTCGACGTCCCAAAGCATCACATGTTGACTCCGAGTCCAGCGTGTTCCCTGGATTGACTGCAGCCCAGTTCGCCAAGCTTCAGCAGCTGCTTTCGTCCACTCCCGATGCCGCTTCAGAACCCACAGCTCATATGGCGGGTAATTCTCCTGATCTTAATGAATGGCTATTAGATTCAGGGTGTAATGAACATATAGTGAGGGATTCTAAGTGGTTCAGTTCATTGGATAATATTTTGGGTCATTCTCATGTTCGCATTCCGGATGGAACTGGGATCCCGGTTAAAGGCATGGGAACGGTTAAGCTCTCGGATTCACTCACTCTTCGACGCGTATTACATGTCCCCGACTTCAAATGCAACCTCTTGTCCATTAGTCGTTTGACTCGAGATCATGATCTTACGGTAACCTTCTCCCATGATATGTGTATGATCCAGGACTCACTTTCCAAGACGCCGATTGGACTGGGTAGGCTACGGGACGGCTTGTACTACCTGCAGCAATTTGGCGAAGGATCTGGACATGCTCGAGGTCTTCCTCCTCAAGCCTGCAAGGTTGATCGACAAGCCCTATCTCGAGAGTTGTGGCACGTTCGGCTAGGCCACCCTTCTTTAGACAAGTTGCTTTTACTAAAGGATGTTGTTGGTTGTAGTATGGATTCTCGTAGTTCATTCATTTGTGAGCCTTGTTTTCGGGCCAAACAAACACGTAATCCATTTCCTTTGAGCTCAATCAAGACTAGTAGCTGTTTTGATCTTGTTCACGTTGACATATGGGGGCCGTATCGTGCACAGGCAACAGATGGGTCGAGTTATTTCTTAACTCTTGTTGATGATTATAGTCGTGGTACTTGGATCTATTTGATGAGATTTAAGTCTGATACAGAACGTTATCTACGGCTGTTTTTTGCTATGGTTCGCACTCAGTATGGGAAACAGGTTCGTCGCATCCAGGCTGATAATGGCCCGGAATTTCAGACCACGGCTCTCCGTGATTATTACGAGGAGCATGGAATTATTCTTCAAACTACTTGCACGGACACCCCCCAACAGAATGGGGTTGCGGAACGCAAGCACAGGCATTTATTGGATACTGCTCGTTCGCTTATGTTCCATGCAGGTCTACCGATACGTTTTTGGGGAGAGTGTGTGCTTACGGCGGCTTACCTCATTAATAGGTTGCCATCAGTTCCTCTTTCCCAGAAAACACCTTTTGAGATCTTGCTGGGTCGTACTCCGACGTATGCTCACTTACGCAGCTTTGGATGCCTTGTTTACACCAAGGATACTCACCATGGATTAGACAAGTTCGCTGCCCGCGGAAGAGCAGGTGTTTTTGTTGGCTATCCTGGAACTCAAAAGGGATATCGTGTCTATGATCTTCACACTAAAAAGATTATTACTTCCCGCGACGTTCAGTTCGTGGAACAAACCTTTCCATTTCGTTCCTCGGCCTCACCTTTCCCCAACTGTCAACCGCTACCTGGAGACCCTCTCATGGCTAGCATGTCTCCCATTCGGCCATGTTTTGATATTCCTCCAGAAGACTTGGAGCGGCAGGAGGGTTCTTGTCCACTTGAGAATGGTTCTTGGCCACTTGAGAATGGCAAGTCGGTTGATATGTTGTCCCAACATGATGCTTCTAATCCTATGATGGATAATGAAGCATTTGATGACGTCGGATCTTCAGGGAGTTCTCCTCTCCGCAATTCCACTGACCCCGACTCTCCTATTGTGCCATCCGAACCTCCTGGCGATGCTTCTAACCCACTTGCTGACCTCGGGGTTGACTCGCCCGCTGCTGTTGAGACGCAGCCTGCTGCTAATGCCCCACGACGTGGGTTACGCCAACGCAAGCCTCCATCTAAATTGGACATCTATGAGGTAACTTTTCCCTCTTCCTCTAGTCACGTCCAGTTCCCTTTATCTCATCATGTTAGCTATCATCGATTTTCTGCTAATCATTGTGCTTTTTTGGCATCCATTACGGCAATTACCGAACCTCGGACTTTCTATGAGGCCGTCAAGTATGCCTGGTGGCGGGAAGCAATGCAGAAGGAAATCGACGCCCTTGTCGCTAATGGGACGTGGACTTTGGAACTTCTACCCCCGGGGAAGCGACTCATCGATTCCAAATGGGTCTATAAAATCAAGTTTTTGCCGGATGGTTCTATTGAGCGTTTCAAGGCCCGTCTGGTGGCCAAGGGATTTACACAGCTAGAGGGAATTGACTTCCATGATACCTTTGCTCCGGTGGCCAAATTGGTTACTGTTCGTGTTCTGCTTGCTGTTGCAGCACAACGTAATTGGTCGCTCCATCAACTTGACGTGAACAACGCCTTCCTGCATGGTGATCTTGAGGAAGAGGTTTACATGCGAGTTCCTCAAGGGTTTGAGAAAGCAGGCGATAACAGGGTTTGCCGTCTCCGAAAATCTCTATATGGACTACGTCAAGCGTCAAGGAATTGGTATGCAAAGTTTGCTACTGCTCTCCAGGAATTCGGCTTCACTATGTCTCGAGCCGACCCTTCACTCTTCACATATAATGCAGATGGTGCTTTTGTTGCTGTGCTCATATATGTAGATGACGTCGTCCTGACCGGTGATGCTCCCGAGGTAATTTCTCGTGTCAAGAGTTTTCTTCATCAGCGTTTCAGCATCAAGGACTTGGGACCCCTCAAGTATTTTTTGGGCATCGAAGTTGCTCGCTCCCCTGATGGCATTGTTCTGAGTCAGCGTAAGTATGCATTGGATATTTTGAAGGATTCTGGTGTTGGTGCTGCTCGTCCTAGCAATTTCCCTATGGAGCAGAATCACACTCTCACTCGTCCCACTGATGATCGTGCTGATGATGTCGGTGCTTATAGACGTCTTATAGGGCGTTTGCTCTATCTCACCATTACTCGTCCAGATATTGCTTATTCCGTCAATGTGCTGAGCCAGTTTGTTCATGCACCCAGTCCTGCTCATGTTGATGCAGCACACCGTGTCTTGCGCTATCTCAAGACTGCTCCCGGACAAGGTCTCTTTCTGCCTGCTACCGGTTCGTTGACTCTTACTGCTTACAGCGACTCGGATTGGGCTGGTTGCCAATCCACACGTCGGTCTACTACGGGGTACTTCATTCAACTGGGTGGCGCTCCTGTCTCTTGGCGTGCTAAAAAGCAGCGTGTGGTTTCTCGCTCCTCGGCCGAAGCCGAGTATCGTGCTATGGCCAGTGCCACCAGTGAAGTCCTTTGGCTTCGTTTTCTTCTTCGCGAGCTGCAGGTTCCTTCACCAGCTCCCACGCCACTTTATTGTGATAATCAGGCAGCACTTCACATTTCTGCTAATCCTGTTTTTCATGAACGCACTAAGCATGTCGAGATGGATTGCTATTTTGTGCGTGAGCGTGTGAGTTCAGGCGAGGTTCTTCCCACGAAGATTGGTACTTCCCAGCAACTCGCTGATATATTCACCAAGGCGCTTGGTGCGGATCAGTTCCATACTCTTTTGTCCAAGCTTGGCATTCGAGATCTCCATGCTTCAGCTTGAGGGGGCGTATTGGACTGATTTGTACATGTTTTACATTTGGTGTTTATTTTGGTTATTTGCTATATACCTAGTTGATTAGTAGAAGGGTATTTATAGCTTGCTGCACTCGGCAGCCTTCTGTAACAACAAGAAACCTATTCGGCACCCTTGCCAGCTGATAGTGAAACCCTAAGCTGAGAGCGCTAGCTCTCCGTGGACTAGTCCCGATCTTCGGGGAAACCACGTAAAATCTCCGTCTCCTTACGTTTCCGCATATTTTACACTTAACATCCACATTCTTGTGAGTTGTCGTCAGAAAACGTTCAGGACGAAATTCATTTGGCTCGACCCACACGTGCGGATCTCGCTGAAGCTTGAAATAATTGAGCACGAGTTGCGTGCCCTTGGGGATGTGACGACCCGCCACAACACAGTCCTCTCCGGATGGACCCCGCATGTTGACCGGAACGGGAGGGTAAAGGCGGAAGGTCTCTTTCACTACGGCTTGTAGGTAATGCAAGTTGGGAAGGTCGGATTCTTGGACTTGCCTTTCCATTCCGACTAGGTCTTCTAACTCGATTTGGGCCTTTTTTAGGGCTTCAGGATGGTTCATGAGTAGAGATAAAGCCCAAGACATGACTACTGTGGACGAGTCGGAAGCTCCCAATACAAGACCCTGCAAAGAGTAATAAGAAGTGAAAAGGACAGAGACACTTCCCAACTCTAAACAAACAAAAAACAAACTAATTCAAACATTCACGATAAACGAAACATGTACGATCAAATTACCACGCAAGTAGCTTTATTGACAGCATCAGCATCATGACGTTCTGCACCGTATTCGTCGAGAATGCTAAGCAACACACCCATGAAATCGTCTCCATCCAGCTTCTCCGTCGTCCCTCCTCCATCACAACGACTCTCTTTGTGCTCTCTTAACCATTCGTGCACAACGTCGTCCAGGTCCTTGGCTATCCTCTTCAACGACTCCTCGTGACCCCCAATATCAAACCGCCTCAGCCACGGAAACACATCACCAACCCCAAACTTCTCAACCGAGTCGAAGTAATCCCTCACCAACTTCTTCAACTTCGCACTCTCCTCATCCCTGGATGTGTAATATCCCACCCTCTTCCCGAACACAACCCTCAATATCCCGTTCAACGCCACGTCACCGAACCATCCCATCATCTCCACCGAAACGGTGTCGTTTTTCCCGCCCTTCCTCGCCTGTCTCCAGAGGTCGTACAGCTCTCTGGTGGCAAGGCGGATCTCGGATTCCCGAACCGGTTTTAGCAACCGGAGCCGGTGCGACGAGAGGAGCTCTATTGTGACGAGCTTCCGCATCTGTCGCCAAAAGTGGCCGTACGGGCTGAAGGCGAACATGGCGCCGTCGTAGCCCAAGATCTCCCCGGCGGTGGTTTGGAGACGGTTGACGATGAACGCCTTGTCGTTTGTGGTCAAACATTCCTTTGCGGTCTCCCAGTCGCTGACCACGATTGCTCTTTGGGCTCTCCCCATTTTGAGGGTGAAGATTGGGCCGTATCGATCCGCCATGTCGCCGAGAACTCTGTGAAGGGGCCTCGGCCCACGTAAGAGGTGGAGGTGGCCTATTACGGGCCAGGCTCCATCCACCATTGTTGGTGTAACTCGTTTTACGTGACCATTATTTGAGGTACTTGATTTCAAGAGAAGGATGGAGATGATGATGATGATGATGATAAGGGCATAGAAAGAAACTGCAGCGGAAGGATTGAGGTTGGAGATTAGTGAATGGATGAATAATGTCGCCATAGTTGGGGAGCTAGATAGGAACTCCAATTATTGTATATATGTGATCGTGTTTAGTTCCCTATATATTATATATATATATATATATCTTGAGTTTCTTGGCCTTAACGAAAGCGAGAGGGCACTGATCAAAGGAAAAACAGCGTAATTTACAGGCGGGAAACTGTTTTAAACCATTAATTATATGCAAGAAAGGTTATAATATATGTAGTAATAGAATCTCAAACTACTTAACCAAGTTCATGAATTAGCATCTTCGTTTTGTCTTTATAACGGTAGTTAGGAAGTCAAATATATGGCAAGTGGAGCAACCGGGAATCTGTGGTGGTTAGATGCCTTGAGGGTCAACGACAGAGATAAATACAACAAAAAGCAGACGTGTAACAAGCCTTAAAAAAAGCAACCAAGAAGGGTTAAAGAATGTTTGATGCCCTCGTAGTATCATTAAAAGTTAATTACAAGCATATTCTTTGAGTTTCAAACGCCTGAGCTATATGTAAGTGTAACACATTCGTGGAGGGGAACGGGGTGTAGGAGCGAGAACGTAAGAGCATCAAATTTGAAAGAACTCAATATTAAGAGCATGAACAGAACATTATTAATTATTATCACATAGACATATACTATATAGTATTTTTTAAGCAAATAGTACATAGTAACTAAAATATACAATTATCAAACAAAAGTTAATTTTTTTAGGACTTTGCTGTAGTAACTTGGACAAAACAATTAATTGTATCCACAAATCACTTTTAGACTACACCATGAAATTAAAAATGAAACGGAGCCAAAACCCATGACCAAGTGACTAAAAAATGAAATGTAGGCTAGTGTGGGTTGAATCATCTTTCAATATTTAATTTTAGATTATAAATTATGAACAATATCATGATGATCAAAAGGTGAAAAGTGGCAGGATAATAGAGTAATAGACTATTAGCCCATTCATCTTCAATTCTAATAAACCACTATTATTTCTTGAATCTCTCCTCTCACAATAAACTATGGCTCCCTCACTGCAAAATTGGATTGGAAGTAGTGAAATTAGTAGCTAAAACATGGTATAATAGATTTATAAATACCTGTGGTCTATAAATAATTTTGGGTGTTGCTCTCTTTGGTACAAATTAACAACACAACTATAAAGTTATTTCGCATGGTAAAAGCAAAAGGCTGAGAATACAACTACGTACGATCGACCTACACCATTTCCTTTTAAGTCACATCATCCATACAAATGCTCCGGTAGTCTCGGAGACAACAAAACCTCCAGCGGCCGAGCTCTCTCACAAATAAACCCGCCGCCTTCCTCCATATCAACCCGCCCGCCGTCTCCCGCCGTCCGAAAATCGAACCCTTGCAACAACATGGCCAACGTCAGCTGCATAACTTGAAGAGCGAACAACACGCCGGGACACATCCGCCGTCCACTACTAAACGGAATCAGCTCGAAATCCTGCCCCTTTACGTCCACGTCCTTGTGCGTGGTCAGGAACCGGTCGGGCCGAAACTCGTCCGGTTCGACCCACACCCGCGGGTCACGCTGGATCTTGTAGAGGTTGATGAAGAGCCGCGTGCCCTTCGGGATGTGGTGGCCGGCGACGGTGCAGTCCTCGCCGGACTCGCCGCGCATGGTGAGCGGGCCGGGCGGGTACAGGCGGAGGGTCTCTTTGACGATGGCCGTGAGGTACGGCAAGTTGTGGAGGTCCGATTCCTGGACCTGTCTGTCGTGGCCCACCACGTGGTCCAATTCGAGTTGGGCTTTCTTAAGGGCTTCCGGGTGGTTTAGGAGGAGGGAGAGGGCCCAAGACATGGTCACTTTTGTTGAGTCAGAAGCTGCCAGCGTAAGAGACTGCAAGGGATAGTAAAATAGGTTACGGGATAAGTTATGAATTAAATATGTACGTATATTTTAGTTCATCTAATTAAAATAAATTAACAGATATTAAATATATATAAACTTTTAATATAAATTATTATATAAATACTAGTTAAGTTAGCAATTTAACTCATTAAATATGAATATTAAACATGTTATACGGATTTTATACATGTTTAGTACAGAGTTCAAACAACAATGAAAAGAATTGACAATAATATAAATACAGAATTTTTAAATAAATAAAATACTTATGACGTGAAAGGAAGAAATAATGTTTTCTTAATACATTTACAAGAGAATAGACTATATTGTTTTTCTTTATAGCGCTATTGATTTGTCTTTTGTTGAGGTGATATAAATAATAATAATATTTATTGGATGGGTAACGTACGTAGTTGGTAACTTGATAGAGATTGGTGACCTAGAGATGTTGATTAAATGAGGGTTTGAGTAGAAAACTTGAGTTAATCTCATGATATATAAATAATTATTTACTGAAATCTATGGTCAATTTTGAGGGTTTGAAAAATATGAGTATTCATCAGGATTCTTATCATAAACCGAGTTGTTGAGAAATTTCTTTAATTATTGATTTTATTGCTCTTTTATATGCTTCGTCAACTTAAAGCCAACTCACGAGTTTTAAATTTATATATGCCCATCATATATTGTGTTTAAATAAACTATTTAATTTTGATAATCGCTAAGATTTGATCGTACGAGAACGTCATATCTGATTCAATATCACAAATTGTTTGATTTGAATTTTAAGGAAATTAAAAGTTGATTATAAATTTTATAACTCAATGCAACGACATGTAATAAACGATGATTATTGATTATAGAGCGAAATCAAATTACCATGCAAGTAGCCTTGTTGACCGTATCGCAATCCCGACCTTCAAACAACGTCTTCCTCTCTTCATCATCATATTCATCAAGAATATTGAGCAACAAATCCATGAAATCATCCTCCACCTTCCCCACCCTCCCCTCTCTCTTCTCCTTGTGCTCCACCAACCACTCCTGCACGACGTCGTCCAGAGCCTTCGCCGTCTTCTTCAGCTCCTTCTCGTGCCCGCCGACGTCCAGTCGCCTCAGCCAAGGAACCACATCCCCGAGCCCGAACTTCTCCAGCGAGTCGAAAAAATCCCTCGCCAGCTGCTTCACCTCCCCGCTCCGTTCATCCCTCGAGCCATAATACCCGACCCGCTTCCCGAACACGATCCTCAGTATCACGTTCAGCGTCACGTCGCCGAACCACGATATCATCTCCACCGCCACGGCGCCGTTGCGTTCACCCTCTGTCACGGCACGTAAGGGTATTTTTGTCAATGACTAAAACTCACTTCTATTTATTGATGATAATGAAAAAATAACGATACTGGGGTGTTACTAGTATAATTTAATTTGACTTATGTAGATTCATTTAGATTTTCTATTGACGTATTGATTTATAAAATTAGTATATTTACTATCAATTAATAGAAGTTTTAAAAGAATATTTGACACAATAAAGAACACACTTCAATATCAAATGAAATATATATGAGAATGAAACATTTAAAATATGAAAAAGAACTCGTATTATAAACAAATAATAAAATTATGGCTACGCCACTAGCTAGTATATAACACTATCACATTGATTTATGTTATCGATGATGCTAATTAAGATTATCATGTTGGTCATTTTAAACAAAATCATGACTAAACCACTGGAAAAAAAAAGAGAACATACCTAATTTCAATTTTTGGCTCTGTGTCTGGCCAGCTCGGCCCCACAGCTCGTAAAGCCCCCTCACGGCGACGCGAGTCTCCTCCGCCCGGACCGGTCTGAGCAACTCGAGTCGGGCGGAGGAGAGGAGCTCCAGGGTGGCGAGCTTCCTCATCTGGCGCCAGTAGTGGCCGTAGGGCGTGAACCCGAAGACGGAGTAGTTGTATCCCAGCGTCTCCGTGGCGATGGTGTGGGGACGCCGGGCGATGAACGCCTTGTCGTTTGTGGTTAAACACTCCTTGGCGATCTCCCACTTGCTGACCACGATGGCCTTCTGGTGGGCCCGGCCCATCCGGATGGTGAAGATGGGCCCGTATTGGTCGGCCAGGCTGCCGAGCACCCTGTGGATGGGGCCCGGCCCGCTGAAGAGGTGGAGGTGGCCTATTATCGGCCAGGCTCCGCCGACAGCTCGCGGCCCGCTGTGGCGGCCGAAGCGGGTTGATCGCCATAGGAGGATGGAGACGATGAAGAGAAATATGGATGCGACGACGGGGATAGAGGGGAGTGAGTTGATGAATCTCTCCATGGTGGAGAGGTTTGTATGGTCTGTAATTCGTAGCAATGGTGCATATATAGAGAGAGATAAAGAACAAAAAACAAAATAAAACAACATGATTTACGTGTCGTTAGACTATTCTTAAAAGGAAGCCAGGCCGCTTCAACTTCCTTATCACATGGCCATTATTATTATATAATTATTATCTGCATACTGTAGTTAGCAGACATTTTGTTTTAGAAATCGAGATCAAATGTGCTCACATGGTCAAATTTATCCTTCGGGTGTGTTCTCTAGGGGGAAAGAACTTTGGTACGAGTAAAATATTACCAACAAAGTACTGGTCATCTTCTGTGTGAATAATTTATTTAGAAATGGACCTCAAGATCAAAGGTGCTTACATAGTCAAATTTATCCTTCGGGTGTTCTCTCTTGAAAAACTTGTCTACTGATAGCAATTTGGACCGGCCTCGTCGGGTGTTACCCGATCTGATCCGCGTTGGGGCGGGTATTACCCGACCCGTAGTAGCGTGGTGGTAGGGCATGGGTAATTGGGTATCAACTTCCTACCCTCCCTGCCAGCCACGCCCCAGCCCATTCTTGACCCGTTCTAGGTCAATTTTTTATGCCATCCATGCATATATATCATAATTTAGCTTTTCATTTAATAGTTAGACTTGATCTTTCAACTAAATAGACTCAATTACCCATTATATTATCACTATTATTCATTCATGAAGTCTTTTCAACTAAATTTACTAAAGCAGGCAGCTAGTGGATATAGGTATGGACACACAATGCACGATTGATTTGTCTAGCGTTGACGCTGCTCGTATCACCAATTACTACGGGGAGAACCTTTTCAACAATGAAACATATGAAAACTGATTTGTGCAACAAAACGAGCGATGAATTTCTCGCCGATTGCTCAAGCATTTTATTTAAAACAGTGTATACTATTGGTATGGATGTGGACTCCACTATTGATGTATTCGCTAAATTAAAATACCGTCGTTACAATTTATATTGTAAAAAACTATACTATTTTTTTTACGGTTCTAATTTTCTAATGAAATGCGGCCCAGTGCTTTTCTATGTTCTGAATCCGCCGCTGCCTATTATCGGCCAGGCTCCGCCGACAGCTGGCGGCCCATTGTGGCGGCCGGAGCGGGTTGATCTCCATAGGATGATGGAGACGATGTAGAGAAATATGGAGCCGACGACGGGGATAGAAGGGAGTGAGTTGATGAATCTCTCCATGGTGGAGGAGGTTAGGTGCTCTGTAATTCGTAGCAACGGTGGATATATATAGAGAGAGGGATAAGAAATAGGTTGGCCATGATTTACGTGTCGTTGACTTTTTTTAAAAGGAAAGCCAGGCGGCTTCAACTTAATTCTCACATGGCCAACTTAATCTGCATACTGTGGTTAGCAAACTTAATCTTGTCATTAACTACGGTTCCATTCTTCGTTGGTCTCCTTTGCTCACATGGTCAAATTTATCCTTGGGGTGTAGAACTGGCAATCGGGTCGGGGTCGGTCGGGTAATTTCGACTTGTGGATTTCGGTTATGGATCGGGTCATATTTGGTTGGCTGATTTCTGGTCAAATATTGACACAACCCATTCAGTTTCGGGTCAGATTACAGGTTATTCCGGGTTATGAGCGTTTTCAGAAACAATATCAAACATGCTTCATATTTTCATAAAGAACACTAATTTTCACATATGCATGACAATAGTTTACCTAACACATGTCAATTAACATATTTTCAAATCCTCCCACGCTAATGAAATGAAATACAAATTGCGCAAATCGTAAAAAAACAATCACAAGAGTAATACTACTACCAGAAACACATGATATTTGATTATCCTCAAACTCCAAACATGTCATTCGAATCCTTGTGATTATTTTTAAACATCTCGCCAATTTATGTGTGATTTGATCATTTTGGGAGTGATATATAAAATGGAACGGGTCTAACGGGTTGACCCGCTAACCCACCCAGCCCGACCAAAAAACTCACGGGTTATCGGGTTTGGGTCATTCAGATTTCGGGTTACAAAAATTTCTACTTTTTGGGTGGTTTTGGGTCGGGTCAACGGGTCGGGCTGTAATTTGCCAGGTCTATTGGGGTGTGTTTTCTAGGGGCAAAAAAAAACTTTGATCCGAATAATTAATTACCAACAAATTACTGTTTTCAAAGAGGAAGAAACATTTTTTGTCGAATAGGTATTAAAGAGCTGCCCATATGTGGCAAGAATGCTCTCTTATCGTTAGTCGGTTTCAGCTTGAAAAAGCTTTATTTTTTACACTATATCTCATGTTTCCTTTTTTGGGAATATCTATAAAAAAAACAACAAGAGCTAGATTCACTGTTGGAATTGATGCAGAATATTTTTATATATGAACAATGGGGGAAGAAATTGATTAGGGGTTTGGTGAAAGAATATATGGGCTGAGATGAGTGCTTTTTTCTAATTTATTTTTTATTATAAATATTTCTTATAAATAATAAGTTGTAATTTAGTTATTTCTTATTGTTTAAATCATGGTTTGACCAAACTTAACGATTTTGAATGGAAAATCAATCAGAAAGCATGGTTAAAATAGAGGGCATTTTTTACTTAAAATATAGTAGAAGGGCAAGTTTAAGAAGCATAGTAGAGGGCCACAATTTTCTATTAACCCTTTTTAATGTAAATTAAGAATCAAACAAAAATTTAAAATGAAACCACTCGTGTTTTGGCACTTCCTATAAAATTTTTATAATTATCGGACACTTAATTGACAAAGAAAATGAACGGTTCCAAAATGTTAATTTGCAACGGGTCGTCGAGCCGCTTACAGCCTAGCACAACACGATATGATTAGAGCACCGCACGAGCACAATTACGAAATATATAGATCAGGTCAACACAAACACGAATAATTTATTTGTGCAGGATATATCTGCAACATCAATCCTTTCGTCCCACCGAGCAACTTCGCTCATCATCGAATTAATCCTTCCCCCGGACATCCCAATTTATTTTCGATAGATTTGATTAAACAGTCTGTTGCAGAAGTTCCATCTCAAAGGATTGTAAGATGATAGCTGAAAAGTAGTTCCATCTCAAATAACTGTAAGATGATAGCTTAAAAGTTGATACACTTACAGCACGTTCCATCCATATCCCCAATTGACATACACATCCAGTGACTTGAATAATACTTTTTTCAAAGTCAATTTTGAGACGATTGATCAATCAAATTATTTTATTGTCCTGTACAAACAACAAATTATTTTATTGTCCTTATTATCTGCATACTATGGTCAGGGTACTTAATTTCTCATGTACTACAGTTCCAATTCTTCGTTGGTCTTCGTTCATGGTCATCTTCTGTGTGAATAATTTATTAAGAAATGGACCTCAAGATCAAAGGTGCTCACATAGTCAAATTTATCCTTCGGGTGTTTTACTTTGTCATCAATTATTCGTAGGTTTTCCTTGCCGTATCAAAGTTTGGTTTTGCGTACAGAGTAGGAATTCACTTTTCACTGTTGTTCTTAAAATTGTGTAATCCACGATGAAATTATCGTCTTTCGGTCGACAAGTGATTCAACCAATCAACTCATTCATTATATGTTATTTTCTATAAGGTGTTGTTTGTTGAAATATCAGAATACGGCGGAAACTGTTGTGTATTATTACTAATACCACAAAGGTTTATATAGAGTACAGCGACAGACTTCTATAATAACCCTAACACTAATACGGTAATTATCTAATTTCTATGACTCTGATTAGGAATATAACATTGCTCAATTACATAACAGTACTCGTAGTATAACATAATACTACTCGTACTACCCATACTCTAATAGTTGTTATCATCAATGAACCTTATCCTTCTTATGACAATTATCATGCCCTGTAGTTATATTTTTTTATATTCAAGGTAAGCCCAGAGAGCATAAACAAATTATAAGATTATAACAAAAGCTGACAATAACCAAGCACGATAGTCTCTACCTGCATAATTTCCTACGTAAGAGAGGATTTAACACAACCAACAACACTGATGAGGTTCGTTCGTGTACTTAATTTGCAACAAATCAAGCACTAAACCCTAAACCCAAAAGAAAAGAAAACCCACTGATCAGCGCAAAGTACATCGTTCCGTCAGTCTACGTTAACTTTTCAGTTTACGACTTAGCTAGATAGAAAATGGGTAAGTCTCGTACCTAACGTGACAATTGTCAGCCTTAAATTCAGCACCTTTGGCGTCAACGCAGTGTTGATCCATCAGCATAGCAACATGTCTCAGACAAGCCTTGCAATCCGCCAAGCTCAGTAGCTCACCCCGTCTCCACAAACCGCCATGGAATATGACACGCCGGCCCCGGCGCCGGACAGCTTAGATCGGCTTTATTCACGAAAGGGTCTTCCCCGGACCACAACGTGAGAATCCGCTTGAACTGACCCTTGCAAGAAATCAACCTTTCGTCTGCCTCTGGGTCGTACTTTCTAGTGTTGCAACCGAACGCAACACCGTTGTCGCCGTCAGCAGCGGCTGCACGGTAATTATTATGATCGGTAGCACCAAGCAGCAGCAAAAATGCAATTGTAACGAGCACCAACGTCCCCGTTGTAGTTGATAATTTTGGCGCTGCCATTGTTTTTCCTTCTTCTTCTTATCCTTTGTTTCTGTTTTGTGTGTGAATGTTTTTGGTGGCCGATAGATTGTACTTGTTTATATAGGCATGGCTGCATGCATGGCCGTTAGTGGCGAACCGTATCGTAGAAAACGGTAGACTAATGAAGGATCGATGGCCGGCCAGCGGCGGAGGAGTTATGTCGGGTAACGATTGTACTTTTTCTATGATGGTTGTAATCTTATGGTTATGGTTATGGTTATGGTTAGGAATTATCATCGTCGACTCCGTCAGCTGAAGGATAGAGAAGAGGGAAATCATGTGTCTCCGGTGGTGGAGCTGTGTGAAGAAACTCAGTCCAACATGATTCGAGGAGGCCGGCAAAATGAGTGGCGATAAAAAGAATCCACAGTTGTTTGTACTCATTTTTTTTTTTTATATCATGATATGTCAAAGAAGTGGTACAGTATGCTGGGATATAAAAGGCACTTAAGCTTTGGTGTCTAACAAATGGAGTTGAACCTCTCGTCTTTCTTCTTGTTTCTTTTGTGAATTGACGACATGACTGTAGGTTTCACGTCCACATCATTAATGTTCTGAGAACCCTTCTTCAAGTTATCATGGCTGAAGGCGGAGAATTCTCACTGTAGTGATAATGAAACCATGAAACCAACAATGATGTCAACAATGATGTCGTTAATTCACAATCTTAAGGAGAATTATCATGGTCGTGATAATGAGATTATGAGCACATGACATGACAGGAAAATAAGAAATAAATAAATAATAGAAGGACGGTATTCTACTAAAAGTCAACCCAAGTAATGAGACAATAAACTTAGGACCTGAAATTAAGAAAAAATCTACACATCTATCTATCTATCTATACATAATATTATGGCAATTCAAAAGTAATTGTTTGCCACCTAAGCACTTGGAGAGTTCATAAAGTGCCAAGGTGGAAAATATTTTTTAAAAAAGAAAAATTTAGTGATATATTTATGGATTTGTCTCTCTCTTCCTTTAATATTTCATTTTCTTTAATCATTTTTTTTCCTGTTTTTACATTGTATCAATATACACAATAATAAATAATGTATGAGGAGTGACATATATTACATTTGCTATATCTCACATTGTATCAATATACACATATAAAAAAAATTTAACCCAAAAATATATGACTAAAGCTTACTAAGTAAATTTTTTGCTCATTTCTACTAAAATTTAAAAATATGTTACATTTTGATAAACACTTTATACAAGCATACATAAATAATAATAATTTATCACGAGAAAATAACGATGGAAAGAGAGAAAACAAGAAAGGTTTGAATAGAAACTTGACCAAAAAAATAAATATTTCTTAAAAGGGTTAATAGCTTAGTTTGACCCGAACTATAGACAAACTTTCTACTTTGGCCTGTGGCATCGGAATTTGCTATTCTAGCCTTCAACTATTTAACATACTTCCTTATTTGGCCCGGAGGCAGGTTTGACCGTCAAATTAGACGGACAACTTAGTCAAGGTTCACCTCACTTGCCACATAAGCTATTGGGGAATAATTCGTTTTTAATTTGTTTAATTTTTAATAATAATAAAAATTTGCGAAAAATTAATTAAAAGAGCACCCTAAGCTTAATTTTGTTTACCTTTTGAATTAATTATTATTTTTTGTTTGTTATTTTTATTATTAGAAAGTAAACAAAATTCAGAAAAACATTATTCCCTGATTGCTGAGGTGCCATGTGAGGTGGACCTTGACTAACGGTCAACTCGGTTGACTGTCTAATTTGACGGTTAAACCCGCCTCCGGGCCAAATAAGGAAGTATGCTAGATAGTTTAGACCATAATAGCAATTTCCGATACCACATGCCACAATAGAAAGTTTGTCTATAGTTCGAGCCAAATTAAGGTATTAGCCCTTCTTAAAACAAACCTTATTCATTCTGATTAAGTGAAAACTTCTGAATGACAGGTGTAATAATTTCCAATGTATTCTAAGTTCAAATTACTAATATTTTGCTCTAGATCATGTTAATTAAGCAAACTCTATTGAAGTCTTATGTCATATGTTAAGAAATTTACTTTTGTTCTCGATTATGTTTGTGACCATGTGATTCAATACCAAATTTTTGTTGTAACAAAAAAATTTCCGATATCAAAATCTCAAAATAAAAAATAGTTTAGTTTGTAAGAGTAATTAGAAATTTGTATTTACATGGAGTTACCCTAGCCAAAAAAATTTGTTTTCATATTCCACCCAACGAGCCGAATTTAATGGTATTTATTAGGGCTAAAAGTACATTAAATTTTTTATATGTATATGTTTAGCTATTAACAATAGATGTTCCTATCTTATAAAAAAAAAAACAATAGATATTCCTACAATACATTCCATAACAGAAATGCATGTGAAATGTCACAATGTTTGTATGAACAAACACAATAGACAAAAAAAATAATCGTAGCGAATGCACATTCAAACATTTGGAAAATTATACACTGAAGGATCATGTTAAGACAAAAACCATCGATAATTTATGTGAATGTATTAGATTGAGATTCTAAACCAATATATAGACAACAACCATGGATCAAAGATTGATCCGAACTTTAAAAATTAGCAATTGATATGTATTGTATGAGATACTAAATTTGAGTGTCTTGAAGACAATGTTTGTCATAAGATCCTATACCGATACTTCATGAACATTCACAATGAAAATGAGTGAGAATTAGAGAAATTAATCATAATAAAGGATACGATGTGTATCAAGTTCCAATTGGAATAAACCTAATTTATTCAATAATCAAGTATCTTTACCCGATAATTTAAACTATTATCAATTGGTTGAGAGTTCGTCTAAATTCAAGAATCACGAACTGGTAGATATTGTATAAAATAATACATTTTAAAAGCGACGTGATAAACTGTCACGATATGATTTATGATTAGAGAATCAAAATATCACGAGTGAGTGTGCTAATTATCAAGCATTCAGATTTCCCAAAAATTTAAACATATAGATAAACTAATTAAAATAACTAATAAAATAAAATTCTCCGGCCAACGGGCCGGGTAAAAAACTAGTTACATATAAGCGTATGTCAATATTTCAGCTTTGCCACCTCAGCCTTTCCTCGCCAAAACGCATAAATCGGAGGGGCGGATGGGTACTTTCACAATTTGGATTTTCGATACTTTCACCTGTTTTTTCGCTATCTTAATTTTAATTGTTTTGCGTTTACTAAGCCGTTACTTATTACATGCTCTTTCTCTTGCTGTTGAGTTTTCTTTTTCTTTTCTTTTTCTTCTTTTCCTATTGTTTAATTATATGTTTTCATCTGAATCCGTATATTTGTGCTTTATCATTAGCTCAAAGAGTATTATGCATTCAATTATATGTTTTTGCAGATAATGATCTCTATGTAGCAGACATGTTATTTGAAAATCCCTTACTAATTTGTTTTGATGCCTTCCAGAATTGGTTAATCCAAGTTGTCAACTGAGTGTATATTGGTGTGCGGTTTAGTAAGTGTTATGATATATTTAGGGCAGAATCAATATTTGTCGATTCATGCCGGTTTAATAAAATATGTAGAAAATGTAAAAATCCATTGATATCAAATAAATTTAAGCATATATATATATATATATGGTGGCGTATTGGGTGCACCCACTTTTTTGGGTGCACTCAGTGCACCCGCCTCATAATTGTCATTCTGAGCATGTGATTCATGTCAAAACGGTATCAATTGTTGCTTATGATATTATGAACAAGAAGCACATGAATTTGAAAAAAATTAATTCAAAATTTACTTTAATTTGAAGGATTTAGTATTTAGAGATTTAGGGTTAGGGATTAGGTTTAAAATTTGGGGTTTTGGATTGGGATTCAAAATTGAAGGTTAAGGGGTTAGAGTAATAGATTGATTTGTTATGATTCTATGTCATATCATCATATTAGATTGAGAGTACTAATTAAAGTTCAAAATTTGATGTAATATGGACACTTTTAGAGTGGGTGCACTGAGTGCACCCAAAAAAGTGAGTGCGCCGAAGTAGCCACCTATATATATATATATATATATAAAATTAAGACTATCTCCTTACAATCTACATTCATATTAAATAAAATACAACATTCCAAACAAAATAACATAATCATATTTAAATACAATATTTAAAGTCAACACTCAACATTTATACTTATTCCAACAAATTACATCAACATTTCACTTTCAAGTTCATAAAATAAATCATAAATCAATATTAATTAAATTTGAACATGTTGGTCATACCCGAGAGTATTCCTGTCAGTTTTATGTTCGATATCTGTTCAACATGATCCTACCGGCCGTTCTGCCACTGGTTTAACAACCATCTCAATCAATCAATTCTCATATGTAGTTTGACAAATGTCTCGATTATTAAAACATAAAATTAAAATTTAATCGCGATGAAAGAATATGAAAGCACATTTAAAATTATGTTAAAACATATTAGCAGATACTTTCAAGTATAAGAGTAATTTTTTTTCCTACTGGATCATTTAGCTCGAGCATATATTTGTTTGGATTTTGTTTGTATATTTTACTATTGATATGTGCGTACTAACGTAATTGTTAATCCCAATTTTAATTTGTGCAACACTATTAATCGTTTTTACATTTTGTTATTTTGAATGACTATAGAAGATTATAATTGTGAAATAATTTGATCGATTTTGAATTCAAGGATTACTGATTACTTCAATATTAGTCGATTATGGATATAGTGAGCCCGCATATTGATATAATACTTGGTTATATTAGTTCCTTTGAGTATGTGAAATTCAAAATGTATGCTTTCAGGTCTTTTAACGGTTTCAAGCTCTCTGTGTGTTAAGCATTGAAAGAACCAAAATTGTGTCCCCCTAAATTAAGCTTTAACTATAAATCTTATGGAAGTAAATGAAGATCATGGCATCTAAATATTTTGGTCAATTGACTTGGCAAGTGATCTTTAAGATATTTTTTGGCATTTTTATGTCAGTTAGATTACAATTAATTAGATGAAACACTCAAGAGAATGGTATATAACTTGATTTAGAAATACAATAATTTGAGATGCATAAATATCAATAGTATATAATTCATTGCTCATGAGCAACCCATATTAGTTCTTTTACACAAGACTCATACAATAATAAATATCAAAATTGAAGTTATTAAATCCTCACAAAATAAACATTATTGAGTTGATGATGGTCGGGTAAACCCGGCCAATAGGCCGGGCCCTACGCTAGTAATATAATAAGCACAATGAACCCAAGTAACCCATCCGGTAAACCCAACTCACAACCCAATCACAACCTAAATTAACTAAAAGCAATGACCCGCGACCTGCCAAACCCTTAACCAGATTGACCCGCAACCATATTAAACCCAAAACCGTCCACCATGGTAAGCTGAAAATGTTATAAAAATAAAATGAGCTCTCCTCTCTGTGTATCAAATATTAACAGCGTGGAATTCTAACTTAGCAAATTGGGCAATACTACAATCCGCGTAGAAGTTGTCTTGTCGATAAATGGGTAATAGTTAGGGATGGCAATGGGGCGGGTTTGGGGCGGATTTGTCTAAATCATTTCCATTTTCAAATATCCTAATCCATACCCGCCCCATATCAATGCGGGGAATGTTCGGCAAACCCATCCTCCATACCCGTGGGTTTCGGGTACCCATCGGTAATACCCGAACCGTACATCCAACACTATTATCCAAAAATTCACAAGAAAAGTTTTAAACTACAACTCTAAACGTACCTATTATATCACGAATTCAACAAAACACGATCATTTTCTTAATATGGTTCAAAGAATATGATCCTAAAACATTCATTAATACATAATATAGAGTATAATATTTTTCAAATTATTATGTTCTAACTCTTATACATCTACTAATTAATAATTAACTAACATAATCTTGTTGACAAGGGGGAAAGTGAAAGTGGAAAGTGAAAGTGTGAAAGGAGAATTGAGGGAAATGAATTAGGTTTTGATTAAAGTGGCCACTCAATTGCATTTCTACTATTTATTTCCTTGAGTTATCCTCATCACCATTGATAGATTACAATTTGATCCACATGTTTTTGTATATGTGAAGAAATTCTCTTGGTGGGGTGGATATGGGTATGGGTATGGGGCGGGGGAGGCTAAAACCATACCTGCCCCATACCCATCAAACTTTTTGCGGGTTTTACCCATACCCGCCCGATACCCGGTCAAAGCGGGGATTACCCGCGTTGACTGGGTCGGGGGCGGTCGGGTACCCGCGGTGTGTCTGGAACAAACAATCCTAGAGAAAACGTACATACTACATAGCATATTGGAAGTTAGAACTCATCTCACGTACAATTTTTAACCGTAGAAATGAGAAGGAAGCCGCGGGGACAGCAAAAGCTCCAAAGGAGCAGCTCTTAGGTTAGTAAACCCAGCCCCATCCTTCATATCAACATGCCTTTCAAACGGCGTCGTAAATTCAAACCCTTGCAAAGCCGTCGCCAACGTCAGATTAGGGGTGGACAACGGGAAATGGGTATTTAGGTATACCCGTACCCTTTCCGTTTTTTAGGGTTACGGGTACCCAAATATCCGTATTATTTATTACGGGATGAGACTTGGGATTAAGAATTTTCACAATGGGTACTCGCGGGTTACCCACTTATACCCGTTTGGATAGTATGGGTACCCGTAATACCCGTTACGATTTATTTCCTATACAAATACAACACTCCAATAGTTAATAGCTCACGATGAATGATGTGATCATCAAATGAAGCGCATAAACGCTTACTAAAAATTGATTACTGCAGATATTTGAGAAAGCTTGATTTCTCTGATAGCTCTTGAGAACATACTTAACACACATGATTTTAAATGTCCTTCGTGTGCTCTAATTATGGGTATGTGCTTCCCTCGCTAGGACTGTGATAGGGCAAAAGCGTATATGCCTTAATCCTATCTCATAATAAACCGAAAAATCCGGGTATCGTCTCTCAGGGACTGGTACAACCTTATATTATATCAATTCTATGGAGCAAACTATAAGTGAAAGTAGCTTAATGACACTAATTATCTAAAAGCAAAGCAAAATAAACTAATTAAGCAAAGTAAACTTGTCGGGAGAAGTTCAATGGAGAAAGCTCTGGGAGAAACACCGAAATTCACTACCTATCATATCCAGATTAATTCACATATTCCAATCAATTTAATCCATATCTCTACAGTCAGGATATCACTACTGTGCTACCTATCCCTGTATGGAATTACTACTTACTAATCAGTTAAATCGAATCCTGCTGTCGTAGCTCATCAAGTTAACTAATTAGCCCTAACGATCGATATCCTATTCATGACCGCATAGCATCTTATTTAATCCACTATCGCTTCGATCAGTTACCATGTCACATGAAATATGTTCAGTTATTAGGGTTTCATTGTCGCTAATAACCTAATTAACTACGAATCAATGTATTGGTGGCCAGTCAACACAAAGCATTAAGCCATTTCATGCAATAGAGATTGGAAGACAAGAAATATGAATCAATCCATCAAATCTAGAAAAAGCTACATCCTATGATGTTTCCCCCAGAAATTGGGGTTTAGTTCATGATGAAAACAAAAGAATCGATCATGTTCATAATCATCATGATATTGATCAAGAAAAATTGACGAAAATACTCTGGAAAAGGCTAAATTGGAGGCTGTTGATTCGTCGCCCAGCTCGCCAATCGAGTCTTCTCCGCAGTTGCTCGCTACGCCGCGCTGTTCCCCAATTAATCCCGTCGCCAGCTGTCGCTCCCTTGTGCTAACCCGTCTACAGCACTTGGTGGTAATGGTTTTACAGCCATTCCATAGTCAATCAGTTCTAAAACAAGCATTATATGACTCAAACATATCATGAAATAATCTCATGAAGCACATATGATCAATATGTTTTCGATAATTGTCACAACCCCACACTCAATACTTGCTTGTCCCTAAGCAGCAACTTAAACAAGAGAACAACAATTGGAGAAAACACATCACAGACCACACAGTGACGACCTTGCTCGAAACACAGAACACAAGACCCACGACACACAGAACACAACATCAACACCAGAAATTTACCCTTGTACTCTTGTGATAATCAGCAGTTTCTTTCTCAAAAGATGGGTTGTGCTTTAATGATCATACCTTTCACCCCACACTCAAGTTCTTTGCCACCATTAACCATTGATTGACTCAAATCCACCAAAAACTCAATTAGCAAGCACTCAATTCAAGTCGTCGGTAGTGGGTGATTAACAACTTATGGTGCAACAATTATTAGGAGAATCTAACCACGTTAGTGAGGTGCATATCTCATGAGGACAATCTGGCTTATTCACATCAATCATAAGCACCCAACTAAGTACAAGAGTCTCAAAAACTAATGGGGGAAGCTTTTAGCAAACTTGGTTTTAACTTTAAGCACATCACTACCTTTCTGACAAGGAGAGGCTTTCTCTCTTTCTGATTTTGCTTGCCGAGAAGTCATATTTAGTACAAGTGGGATTCATTTCTTACTACCGCTGACCGAGCAAGAGCAATTTCTGCTTCTTAGCACTCGCATAAGGGCTTCTTTCAACTCCTTTTCCTCGGTCCGTGTGGAGCATCACTGCACATCCTCAAACGACACTTCACTCAACGGGGAATCGTACTTGATAAGCAACATCGTACGATCGCGAACCGATGCTCAGTTGAACCTTTACTTGTCAGGTAGGATTTTTCCTTTTATAAAGATACAGTTCACCCCATCTAAAACATTCAAAACAGAGAGACTCATTGCAAAATCAAAATCTCACAATAGATGCAAGTAAGCACGGTATCCAAACATGTCGAATGGTCAATGTTCTCCACCTAACCACTTCACCAAAAGTCATTACACTATCCTCACAAAATAGAATGTTGCTAATAGAGTCTGCTAATTCAAAGTATATCAAGTCAGTCAAAACATTAAGCTCATTGTGAAGAACTATGCAATTCAACACTAGTGGGGGTGATTTTGATGATTTCATTCATGCACAAACTCATTTCACCGCATCACGGTCATTTACATCATGTTACCACAAGAGTACAAGGTTTTATTTTTAATTTTTCTGATTTTTAGGTGTTTTTTAGCCATTAGGTTAGCACAGGCAGATTGCACCAGCACAGGTAGACCGCATGCAGTTTGGCTGTGCACAACCCAAATGACAAAAAAAATAAAAAATTTACCACATGCAACAGGGACAACAACACTAAGACTCACCACCCCACACTCAGGATGGAACACTGTCCCTAATGTTCAACTCCTAATCTAAACATACATGGGTTTGACACAATTAAAAAGAAAAATAACGAAAAGAAAACTCACCTTGGGTTGCCTCTCAAGAAGCGCTTGTTTAACGTCCTCAGCCTGACGTTCATGGAGCTTTCAACCAATGGGTATGGAAAGGTATCCAGAATACCCTCCCGAGCAATGATAGAACTCATAACCTCCATCCAACATATGAGTCACCTCTGCAGGCCCAGGTGTGCGAAAATTTGGTGTGACCTTCTTCGTTGGCATGTTGGATCCTTCAGTAAGGCGTAGGTGGTATTGCAGCGCCTCAAGCAAGTACTCTTCCTGTTTCGATGTCAGTGAAGAAGGAATAATAACAGGAAGATTGAAATCCTTACCCAGGGGAAAGAAGTTGAATGGGCATGTGGCCCAATATTGCTTGTTAACAAAGGAAATAATCACTTTTGATCCAAAACAGAAAGAGCCGGTTTGTTGTCCGATGGCTTGG
The DNA here is from genome assembly GCA_946122785.1 of Linum tenue. Classification (NCBI taxonomy): domain Eukaryota; kingdom Viridiplantae; phylum Streptophyta; class Magnoliopsida; order Malpighiales; family Linaceae; genus Linum; species Linum tenue. The sequence goes on along the minus strand of CAMGYJ010000011.1, from coordinate 8,452,677 downwards.
TGAATCATTTTTCCTGTACACTTTTGTATTCTTTCTGAGCTGCGGAAATCCATTTTCTTCACCTAAAATACATAGAATTCATGGCACTTGGTGGTAATGGTTTTACAGCCATTCCAATCAGTTCTAAAACAAGCATTATATGTCTCAAACATATCATGAAATAATCTCATGAAGCACGTATGATCAATATGTTTTCGATAATTATCAGACGGTAACTTTGGATAGAAAAATCTGCACAATCAAATAATATATTAAAAATAGGAAACAGATTAATATTTGTTTCTTTCTTAAGTAGCTTCTCAACTGCAGGGTTATCTAAGTTACTGATCCTCTTGACCTTGAGATCCTTTGTTACTTGTCTGAAATTAATCTTAGGATTAATTGCTTGCATCTTCCGGAATTGGTAATAACTTCAATAGCAGGTCTGGATCGTTCAGCTAGAACCAGAGCTATTCCATTCATTTACATCGAATTGCGAGACGCCGCACCAGAGCGCCAAAGCACAGCAGCGAAGAAGAGAATGCACAAGCTGTCTTTCGAATTCTCTCATTGTGCTAGTAACCTCCTCCAGTTGTTTACTCTGTGGAGTATAATTTTTTATCTTGTCAAGCCTCTGGAAGCCATTTCTGCGACACTGAGTGGGATAAAATGTTCAATTGTGAGAAAGACGAGCACGCATGAATTGAAGTGGAGGGGAAGCTCAAATAACAAAATCCACCAAAATTATGGGTACCCGCGGGCCGCGGGTACCCATTATCCGTCTCGTACGGGTAATGGGTACCTGGGGTTTGGGACATGGGATGAAGTTTACTCTCCAAATGGAATTGGGTACCCGTTTCAAATGGGACGGGTACCCAATCCCGTCCTGTTGCCCACCTCTACGTCAGATGCATAACCTGGAAAGCAAACAACGCCCCGGGGCACATCCTCCGACCACTACTAAACGGTATCATCTCGAAGCTCTGACGCTTAACATCAACATCCTTGTGCTCCCTCGCTGTGAGAAATCTCTCCGGCCGAAACTCGTCGGGATATCCGGCGACCACACGGTCTGGTCGCGCTGAATCTTGTAGAGGTTGACGAGTAGCCTCATTCCCCTGGAGACGTGGCGGCCGGGGATGAGAGAGTCGGAAGAGGACTCATCGCGCATTATGATCGGCGCTGCCGGGTAAAACTAAAAAAGTTACGCTGTTATACTTCTAGATCACAGTAAGACTTCTCCTTAAAATCATACTTTTTACAGCATTGTATAAACTAAAAGTAATGATAAACAATGGTAAAATCGAATCTAATTAGTAGGTACCAATACCATACAAGTAGCTTTGTTAATTATCTAAGAATCACGACCGTCAATCCCCTCACCATCACCAACAACCTTAAGAATCACATCCATAAAATCCTCCACCGCCACCTTCCCACCAACACCGCCATCCAAACCACCTTTCAACCTCTTCCCTTTGTGCTCCTCCAACCACTCTCCGACCAGAGTATCAAACTCCTCCACCGTCTTCTTCATCGCCTTCTCATACCCTCCGACTGTTGAACAAACACAAAGTTCTAAACAGAAAGATAATTGACACCGAGTTTACGTGGTTTCCTCGTTCGGTGAGAACGAGACTAGTCCACGGCCGAAGCAGTTGTGTTCTCTTATTCAATTCCCAAACACATACGTCCAAGGCACTATTTATATGCCTACACCGCAACCCTAACCTGCCTAGCTGACCGAGCTTTAAGAGGAGAAGGAAACTCGGCAGCAGGTCTCCAAATCACTACCAACTACACATGTCCAATAGTCCAATAATCATACATACAATGGGCCTAAGCCTACTAACATAAATCAGCATATCACTCAACAGCCTCCCCCAAATTGATGGAGGTCTTGCACCATCAATTTGCGAGCAAGATAACTGTGTCAACTAGCAGTGAAAGCCTTCGTTAAGAGATCTGCGATCTGGTCTTCAGACGAAATGTAGATAATACGCAATGTACCGGCAAGAACTAAGTCTCGAATGTAATGGACATGCACCTCGATGTGCTTAGTACGGTCGTGAAGAACTGAATTAGTAGCAATCCGAATGGCACTCGTATTATCCACATAGAGCTGCATGAGAGTCTCGCACTGGATGCCAAAGTCCCCAATTAGTCTCGAATGTAATGACCCATCTGCCAAATCCCAGTCCCATTTAAAATCTAATTAATCTCCTTCTCTTCGTTGGAGAATGAAAACTCAATACCAATAAAATTAAAGCTCTCAGCCTGTGACTCTCCATATTCCCAATTACAATTCCCAACCTTTTTTGACAGAACCCTTGCTTGCTTCCCCTTCTTCTATTATCGACAACTCATTGTCAGGCGGCACTCGACAGCTTCTAAACCCCCCAGCGCATACTATATATCACAACACCTGTAAGTATTGCTTTCCTTTGTTGTATTGCACTTTCTTTAATTTTTTATTTAGTTGAAGTAGAAGAATGGACATGGACGCAAGCAGTAGTCCATGGAGTTCTTCCTTTTTTAGTTTCAGTTTTTACTTTGTCCTTTACTCCTTTATAATAAGTTAATAACTATAATTTTCATTGTTAATCAATCAGCTTACGTAGTTATTTACCTTTTGAAATCAGATATGGACAAGTATTTGATAAAGAGACCGAGGGCTGAGCAAAATTCGAATAATGGTAGTGGAGAAGCTCAATCTTCTTCACCTTCGTTGAATCAAACTGCTATCCCTTCAAGTAAGTCTTCTTCTAGACCTACAGAATATGAGATAGATGATGTGGATAATTTGGAAGCTGATCCGGGGTTAAGGAGAAAGTTTTCAACTTTTCCTGCTAATAAGCAAGATGAAATCAGAAGAGCGTATCTTCAAAAGGGGCCTTGTCAACCAGCAGGTCCTACTTTCCCCATTACAGAGATGAGCGGATTTAATCGCAAATTCAATCCAGATTGGTATGTTGATTATAAAACATGGCTAGAATACAGTGTTGCGAAAGATGCTCTATATTGCCTACCTTGCTATTTGTTTAGATCAAGTGTTGGTAAAAAAGGTGGAGGAGAAGCTTTCATTAGTCAAGGTGTTAAATGTTGGAATAGGAAAAAGGCTTTGGATGATCATGTGGGTGGACCAAATAGTTCTCATAATGTGGCTGCCAGGAAAGGTGAAGATTTGTTGAAACAGTCACAGAGCATTTCAAGTGTCTTAATAAGGCAATCAGATAAAGCCAAAAGTGAGTATCGAACACGTTTGCAAGCCTCGATTACTACAACTAAGGTTCTTCTACGGCAAGGAGTGTCATTTCGTGGTCATGATGAAAGTGAATTCTCAGAAAACAGAGGAAACTTTCTTGAATTTTTGGAAGTTATTGCTAATGAGAATCCGGATGTGCGCAGTGTTGTGTTGGAAAATGCTCCAAAAAATCATCAATTGACATCTCCAAAGATTCAAAAAGATATTGTTCGTGCAATAGCATCTCTAACAACAAAGGAGATTATCAAAGATCTTGGAGATGCATTTTTTTGCATATTGGTGGATGAATCTCGTGATGTATCAACCAAAGAGCAGATGGCTGTTGCTATACGTTATGTGGATAAAAAATGTTGTATTATAGAGAGATTTCTCGGTATTTCTCATGTCACTGATACCAAAGCCACTACACTTAAGAAGGAGATTGAGTCAATGCTTGGGTTACATGGATTGAGTTTGTCAAGGATAAAGGGGTAGGGATATGATGGAGCTAGCAATGTGAGAGGAGAAATCAACGGGTTGAAATCTTTAATTCTGGAAGAGAATCCATCTGCTCATTATATTCATTGCTTTGCTCACCAACTTCAGTTAACACTGGTTACTGTTGCGAGAAATCATGGGGAAGTCAACCGCTTCTTTGGTCATGTCATTGCCTTGATTAATTTGATTGGAGGATCTCCCAGACGACGTGACAGTCTTCGAGACAGCCAAGCCACTAAAGTAATTGAGGCTATAGCTAGTGGTGAACGAGAGAGTGGAAGAGGGTTGAATCAAGAAGTAGGTCTTAAAAGGCCGGGAGATACTCGTTGGGGATCACATTTTGGTACTCTTATTAACCTGATGGATATCTTCGCTGCTGTGGTTTATGTGCTGAAGGATATGTATTATGATGAAAGTGTTGATTTGAGAGGTTACGCGCTTGATCAGTTGTATATTATTCAAACTTTTGAGTTTGTCTTTTTTATGAAGTTCATGATTGAAGTGCTTGGAATTACAAATGAGTTGTCCATAGCACTTCAAAGGAAAGATCAAGACATTGTCAATGCTATGCAACTAACTACGTGCTCAAAAGATAGATTGCAGAAGTTAAGAGATGAAGGATGGGAGCCTCTTCTTGATGATGTGATTTCATTCTACACCAAAGAACAAATTCATGTTCCTAACATGAATGACTTGTTCGTTCTTCCTGGAAGAACAAGGCGTAACCCTCATCAACCCACAAACTTTCATCACTTTCAAGTTGAAGTGTTCTATGCAGTTGTGGATATGCAGTTGCAAGAGTTGAACAACCGATTTAGTGAGGTGAATACTCAATTGCTGGCTTGTATTGGTTGTTTTAGTCCAGCTAACTCATTTGCTGCTTTTGATAAAGAAAAGTTGATGAGTCTTACCAAGTTCTACCCCATTGAGTTTCCTTCTTCTATGCTTACACGACTTGATAGACAATTGATGGGGTATATTTCTCATGTCAAGTGTGATGAGGCATTCAAAGATTTGCGAAGAATCGATGAGCTGGCTAGGCGAATGGTGGAGAGAGGAAAGGATAATTTATATCCCTTGGTATATCTGCTTTTGAAGTTAGTGTTGACTTTACCAGTTTCAACCGCAAGCGTGGAGAGAGCCTTTTCAGCAATGAAATTCGTCAAGAACGATCTTCGAAATCGTATGGGGGACCAATTTATGAATGATTGTTTGGTCACATTCATTGAAAAAGGCGTGAGTCGCAACATAAGTGATGAATGTATTATAGAAACTTTTCAGAATATGAAAACACGTCGTGGTTCGCTATGAGATACGATGAATTGATGTACTTTATGAATTAAACTTTTTAATTTTAATTTATTTATAATTTTTTTTGAATACCCTTGACAAAATTTCTGGGTCCGCCACTGGCTTCGGTGGAGGACTTGGAGACTTTATCCTGCTTCTTGCACCACCAAGAGATAAACGAACCACCGAGCCGAACACACCAACCACTCGTGGAGCAACGAGTGTCGATACAACCTGCATAATCAGAATCAGAAAAAGCCTGGAGAGTCAATGAACCAGTAGCCGGGAAAAACACCCCAGCTGTCCGCGTCCCCTGGAGGTATCGTAGAATCCGATGAACAACATCAAGGTGACTGGTACGAGGTGCAGACATGAATTGACTAACTACTTGAACAACATAGGCAATGTCAGGACGAGTAGAAGTCAAGTATATCAAGCTGCCAACCACACTTCGATAATGCTTTCCACCATCAGATAATGGTTCACCTGTCTCCCTCCCCAACTTTAGGTTCATTTCCATAGGCGTAGAAACGGGAAGACACTCACCATAACGAGAAGAATCCAGTAAATCATCAATGTACTTGGATTGGCTGAGAAAAATCCCCCAGGAGGACCGCGTTACCTCCAACCCCAGGAAATAAGATAGAGACCCAAACTCCTTAAGCCGAAAAGAATCATGAAGACCCTTAGTGAGTTTGGCAATGCCCTCATGATCATCGCCAGAAACAATCATATCGTCAACGTAGAGAAGCAGAATAACAATGCCACGAGAAGAACGCCGAGTGAACAGAGAAGGCTCATTCGGACTCTGCTGAAAACCAAATGCAAAGACAGTAGCATGAAACTTATCAAACTAGGCCCGGGGGACCTGTTTCAAACCATAAAGAGACCGTTGCAAGAGACAGACCTGATCAGGCGTAGCATGAGGATAACCAGGAGGATGTTCCATGTAGACAGTCTCCTGCAAATCCCCATGTAAGAAGGCATTCTTGACGTCAAGCTGGTAGAGAGGCCAACGAAGAAGAGATGTCACAGCAAGAAGCGAACGAACTGACACCATCTTCGCAACTGGAGCAAAGGTCTCACGGAAATCCACACCATATTCCTGACTAAAACCCTAAGCCACAACTCGTGCCTTAAACCGTTCAATGGAGCCATCAGGGAGCATCTTCAGATTGTAAACCCACTTACTGCCAATCACAGGAATCGGAGGAGGAGGTCTAGGGACAAGGACCCAAGTCTGATTGGAATGCAGAGCATCGAACTCCTCATCCATGGCTGCGTCCCATAATGGATTACCATGAGCTTGAGAATCCGAGTGGGTATAGGGACTGGATCCACCTGATAGCACGCATAGTCTTGAAGGCGAAGAGGTGGCTGGCCTTGAGTTGCACGGTTTGAGCGACGGGGAGGAAGCACGGCGGAGTGGTGACGAGTTGGTGAGATGAAGAGGCACTGTCTGGCAAGGATGGTGGGGAGGGGGCGGAGTGACAAGAGGTAGCAAATCATCATCATTAGCATCGACAACATCATCGAGATCCGAGAAGGATGGCAATGCTAAGGAAGTATCAAACAAGGGAGGAGACTTAGTAGAAGAAGAATAGAACATAAGATTTTCAAAAAAGACTACATTACAAGCGATACGTAGACGACGAGCAGAAGACTCATAGCATAGGTACCCCTTGTGAATGTCACTGTAACCAAGAAACACACAACGGACAGTTTTAGACGTAAGCTTACTATGCTCAGAACGAGGAAGAAGAACAAAACAGAGGCACCCGAACACAAGGAGATAAGAGTAAGGAGGATGTTTCGAAAACAGACGATAGAAAGGACTAGACTGGCTTAAGACGGGGGTAATCTGATAGTTTATAAGACGAACTGCGGTAGATACCTCCTCAGGCCAAAAAGATGACAGAACATGGGAGGCCAGGAGGAGAGCACGGGTTACCTCGAGAACGTGTCTATTCTTACATTCCACTAGGCCATTCTGCTGGGAAACCCTGGGACATGATTTTTGAGAAAGAATACCAAGTGAATGATAAAGCTGCAGCAAAGGACCTGAGCTAAACTCCCCCAGGATCTGATCGGACTACACAAATAGGTCTATCAAATTGGGTCTTAATCATTTGGAAGAAGTCAGTGGCAACAGGCAAGAGGTCAGATTTAAGTCGCAAAAAATAAACCCATGTGTAACGAGTGGCGTGGTCTATGAATAAAGCAAAATATTTGTATCCAAGGCGAGAAGTGACCGGACTATAACCCCAAAGATCGGTGTGGATGAGATGAAAGGGCTCAGTTATACTAGTTTGGCTAGACGGAAAAGAGATGTTGGTAGTCTTAGCCTCCACGCAACTAGTGCATGCCATACCAAAAGAACGATCAACATCAATGGATTTACCGAATAAATTCTGTTTAAACATAGTGACCAATTTACGAGAGTTGGGATAACCCATGCGAGCATACCAAAGCTGAAACGTATCATGAGAATGACAAGAATAGACTGACGGAAAACCCTAGACACTGAACCGATCGAAGACAAGGAAGGCGAAGAAGATGATGATGACGCTGCCGTGGGGTCCTGAAGCTGCTCCAGGTGAAAAATCCGACCCCGTTTGCTACCTCTGCCTATCTCCCGCCCCATCTTCAGGTCCTGTACAGAACAACCGAAGGGTGCGAAGACAACCTGACACCCATTATCAGTTAATTGGCCAACAGAACCAAGACTCGGGAGAATTTGAGGCACATGATAAGTGTCAAGTAATATAACATCAGAATCACGAACATCACCCATCATATCCACACGCATAGTTTCGCCATTGGCAACTTGGAGAGAAAGCTCATTAACGGGACGTTTAGCAGAAAGAACAGAAGCATTGTTCGTCATAAGATTAAAGCAGGCCGAATCAAGTATCCAGTTCGGAGCATTACCTGAAGCTTTGAGACTCGCAAAAGCTGAGGCAATAGCCTTGTTGACGAGCCCCTCTAAGGCAGCGGGGGTGAGCGTAATCCCATCGATAGACACAGCAGTCTGTGTTGCATAGGCAGGTCGTGCGGGAGGAGTGCCTGAAGGTGCGTTGCTGCTGCTGTCTCCACCTGACCACGATTTGCCCCCACCATTCATTCGGTTTTGTAGATATCGACAATCCGGAATAATATGCCCCGACTTCTTGCACCAAACACAGAAGTTTCTTTTGCGACAATATTTCTGTGTATGCCCCTTTTCATGACAATGATGGCATTCCACGTCGCGGCGCTGATTCGATGGACGGTAAGTAGCAAAAACCTTAAAAGACGTACCTGATTCGGCTCCTTCAGCAGCAGCAGGGGTCGAGCTAGAGGAACCCCGAGTAGCTCCTTTAGGCATCGACGAGAAAACAGATGTCTCACTGGGACCATGGCGCGTTTCGAGTGCAGCTTGAGTTTGCTGCCTGGTTTCTTCTCGGACGAGGGTGCTGAGGACACCCTCCATCTTCAGGTCCTCGCGGTTGAGCAAAGTAGACCGGACAGCCTCGTAGTCGGGACGGAGTCGCGCCAAAAATTGAAGCAGGAGAATTTTCTGCCTCTCACGTTGAACTTCAGCCGATGCTTGACCAGAAACAAGCGCCGCCGTCAACAAATCCTGTTCCGTCCAGAGTAGTCGTGCCACATTGAAGTACGTTGTGATGTCCATGTCCCCTTGGTGAAGGTTCGCCAATTCGACTTCTAACTCAAATTGACGAGCTGTACTGATGGAACCATATGTCTCGAAATGAGACGTCCACATCTCCGCGGCAGAAGATAGAAGCCAAAGTCCCAAAACAATGGAAGGGTCTAATGATTTTAGGATCCATGATTTTACCTTTGCATCATTCTTGAGGCGGGTTGCGATGTGATCCGATTCCATCCCAAGCTCTGATACCATGTTGAACAAACACAAAATTCTAAATAGAAAGATAATTGACACCGAGTTTACGTGATTTCCTCGTTCAGTGAGAACGAGACTAGTCCACGGCCGAAGCAGTTGTGTTCTCTTATTCAATTCCCAAACACATACGTCCAAGGCACTATTTATATGCCTAAACCGCAACCCTAACGTTCCTAGCTGACCGAGCTTTAAGAGGAGAAGGAAACTCGGCAACAGGTCTCCAAACCACTACCAACTACACAGGTCCAATAGTCCAATAATCATACATACAATGGGCCTAAGCCTACTAACATAAATTGCATATCACTCAACACCGACGTCCATCCACCTCAACCACGGTATCGCATCCGCCACCACAAATTTCCCCAACAAGTCAAAGAAATCCCTCACCCCACCATCAGTACTCTCCCTTCCCCATTAACCGAACAATACCCCACAGTTTTTCCAACAATGATCCTCATTATCACGTTCAGCGTCACATCTGCGAACCACCCTATCATCTCGACCGAGATGGGCCCGGCTCTCGGCCCACGAGTCATAAAGAGCTTTACACGCGGCACAGACCTCGGACTCCCGAATGGGCCAGAACATCCGGAGCCGCTGGGCCGAGAGGAGTTCGAGGGAGATGAGCTTCCGCATTTCACGCTAGTAGTGTCCGTAGGGGCTGAACCCGAACATGGCCACCTCGTAGGTCAAGATCTCGGCGACTAGGTTCTTGGTGGATGTTCATTGAATGCTACTTTGGATTCCATATGTGATGTTACATTAGGAGGTAATTACCTCCCTACATTGATCATGGAAATGAATTCTCTTCATGGTTATTATATCACATTTATGTGCATTGATAGAGGAGAATGTGAAGGTTATGTATATGTGCCTATAAATAGAGCTCCCCATTGTACAAAGGAATAAGATTAATAAGAAGAACTCTTCCCCTCTCTTTTACCTTGTGTATTTTCCTCTCCATACTCTCTCATAGTTGTTTATCTATTCCTTAACAAATCCAACCCCTAGTTCTTCCCCGCCTACCAATTTCTTTGGATCTTTACTGCACACACCGGCTATAGCTACATCAACACCAGGACTCCATAAACTCTTCAATAACACATATGTTAATCCATGTATATGTAAAGAAGTATCATTTAGTACTTGTAAGTAAAACACCACAAAATTAGTATCAAATATGAAAAGAAGAAAAACTTGAAACAATTTGTAAAGTTCGCTACGGAACTAATCAGAGCGAAAGGAGAAAAAAACAAATTTAGGTGCTATATAACAACGATATCAATATCAATTAATGATGTAAGACATAACTCAAAATAAATGAACATATAATGGGGAAGAATGGGGTTGCAGCTCGGTCGGCCCTTGGTGGCTGTGTCTTGTGCATTACAGGTAGATTTATGACAAACTCTTCTCTTCAAATTTATAGGCTAAAGACAATATACATTATCTGGCTACAAGGATCAACAAATCCACCATCATTATGGTCAAACTCATTCCCTTGAGATGAAATCAAATTCTGTAAAATGTAAGTAGTGCTTGATTAATTTGGTTTGGTTCTCATGGAAAACCTTAAAAAAAGGACAAAATACAATTACTAACTAGTCTTACTTCAGAAATGCGCACTCCACCAACATCTGACATTCCCATTGATCTTCCTATGGAAAGTGCATTTGGAACCGATGGAGAGGGATGCAACGGTGAAATAGTACGACTATCAATCCTATTCTGTACCTATACATGTTGTTGACACCCATTTTTGTCCGGGTTAATTTCTTACTAAATAATTTTGTTCGAACCGGATAGGTTTAAACACTAGAAATTTATCAGCACATTACAATCCATTTCTGTTACACATTGGGCTTCCAGCCCATTCCATAACAAAAACAACAACAAAAGAGAATTAACGAAAAGGCTTGTAGCCCACAGATTCTGTTCCAGCAACCCACATAGCGAGTGAGACCGGTTCGATTCACCAGACCAAACCCGCTCCTCTTCTGCTCCTCCATCCTCACCTCATTGCCTGAAAAACAAGAAAGATAAGCAAACTCCATGCTTTGGTGAGTTGTACAAGGCAGATGAGTAAATGGAAAGGAAGAGAAACAAGATCTAGGTACAGAAAATTGATTATAGAGATGGGAGTAGGCTGAAGTGGTTGAGAGATGGGTGTATAGTGGTCTTCAATTTCCTATATGAAGAGGGGAGGAGATCGGCAGTTCGGGGGAATCCTGGATTCCAATTCCATCCCAAAAAGCACCCTTATCATTTTACAACTCCGGCCAACACATACACAAAAACCAACCCTCTTTTCAGCCAACACAGAAAAGAACGAAGCCCAGAAATTCATTCGTAGCGAGCCGTTGCTCATCTTTTCATCTATAAAGAAAACTAACCAAAAATCCAAACACCTTGCCGAAACCATCCCAGAAAACTAGACATACATTTCACCGTGAAACATCATTTTGGTAATCAGTAGCAAAATTTAAATAAAAGATAGATGGAAGCTCACCTGTGCCACTGAACTGCCGTCGCCGCCACAGCTCCTCTCTCCCGAGCCCACCGCTCTCGATCTGCCCAACACCACCAGTCACCTCTCACCATCGCACCTCGCATTCCATCGTCGTCAATCCTCGCCAGTCACCGCCATCCTCGATCATCCCGCCGTACCACATGCATCCTCCGCCGCAACAACCGCCAGCCATAGCACCGCGTCCCCGCCCGCCGCGGCTCCTCACCGCTCCCCTTCGTCGACGATCCAGGCCGCCGCCAACCATTCCCCCTGCTCGTCGTGAGAAGAGATGAATAAGTAAAGTTCAAAGGAAGGAGAGAGCGAGAAGGCGGCCATCTATCTCGGATTAGAGGTAGAGAATTTGCTCTCGTTTTAATCTTAATATTACCGCATTAACCCTCTAACCCTAGCATATTTACATGTTCAGTCCCCCAATTTTTTAAGCAACCCGAAATAACCATCCTTTTAATAAAGAACTTGCAAAATATGAATAATTTAAATGGGTACATAGAATAAGCGAGTAATCAACTGGCCTAGCAGCTTTCTTTGTGGTTGTTGCTGCTAAACATAATTAATCATTTGTTTCACAATTCGTATTACACTTAATCGATTCTTCAGTCCATCTTCTCAATATATTTCAAATATTTTGTTATTATTACAAATTTAAAACGATTAAAGTTTACAAAATCTTGCTCCCCACTGATAAAAACTCAATTTTAATCTAGGAACGGATGCGTTCCTTAAATTATTTAGCCATATGATATTTCAATTTAATTCATCAATATTAATATCAATCGAACTACGTGGACTTTGATCCCGAGATGTCGGGTACGTAGGCGACCGTAAGGTTCAAATTATACGATGAAGTCATTATCGATGGGTACATGATCAATTTATCACCTAACATATTTTAAACAAATTACGATCGATGGATCGTGTTCAAATCAATAAACTATGACGTGCCGATGGGTACGTGATTAATAATCATTTACTCTATCTCGAACAAATTATGATCGATGGATCGTCATCAAACTAAGCAACTATTACGTACCGATGGGTATGTGATCAGTACTCGTTTAATACATCTCAAACAAATTACGATCGATGGATCGTCATCAAATTTAATAACAATTACCCACCGATGGGTTGTAAGCAAACTTTTTTCAAAACAATTAATGTCGGCGAACTACGAGGGCTTTGATCCCGAGATGTCGGGTACGTAGGCGGCCTACGGGTCCAAGTCCACTAATAAAATAAAAACCTTTTCCCCCGTAAAATTACCAACAATATTAATTATTTCTTCCAACGTAATTACATGTTGATGAACATGTGATATATATAAAAAAGGACATCTCGTATTCGATAATAAATCAAAATAATTTCAAACAAACAAATCTCGAATAAAAAGACAAATCAAACTTTTAGTACCGACTTAGGGCGATGTAAGGGTGCTAATACCTTCTTTACTCGTAACCGACCCCCGAACCCAAAAATCTATTTCGCAGACCGAGCCGAGCCTTAAATCTTAACCGATTTAAGCTTGACTTCCCAAGTGTCCAATCCACTTTGAGAGATTGGTGGCGACTCCTCTTTTTCGCGCCGCGTCGCGGACGTTATGTTTGCGACACATGTAAACAAATGAATTCAGTTCACTTGCACAAATAAACCTCTATAGAATTTTAACATTATTTATACCTTTTGCAAGCTGCTGTCTTTTCGAGAAGTACTCCCATTTGAAGCTAAAGCACGATACTGGGGTATATATGTCTCGAGAATCACATTTGGCAGGACCTGAGACTATCAAAACAAATCATTTATTTAATAACGCAAAACAAGAGCATATATCACGCAAAGAAACAGAAGAGAGAACTCCATAATAAGACAGCAAAGCCTAATAAGATGGCAAAACAAGAGCATAGACCATGCAAAGAAACAGAAGAGTGAACTTCAGGAAGAAGCAGAGTTGCATAGACAAACAGAGGCCACGCAAAGAATTGTGTAGACAAACAACACTATAATAATATAGTAAAACAAGAGCAGACCATATTTGCAAAAGTAAGAAGCAGAGAAAGCGGAAGGCAAGACAAAAGTGAGAACTCCTTTTCACTAAAAGAGTAAGCTTACTAACAGAAAGCATCCCAATCCGACTTAGAAAAATTGTTGGCAAATGGGAAGCTAAGTCTACAAAGAGAAAAACAGGTTCTTGTATATACGTGCTTACATTTCTTGGTGTAGTCTCGACTCTTCTAGGTGGAGATTGTAACATTGGGAGGAATGGACCAGTGCCTAAATTGTATTCATCCTACAACATAATCAAAGCCGTAGATATCATTCTTAATGGAAAATGGAATTTTGTGCGGTACTTTGAATGAAGACAACTAACCTGGGTAGATGAGTCATCATATTGAATGCATTCATCATCCACATGTCTTGTGTGATCCTAAATGAGATATAAAGTAAAAGTATATATGGATCTATGTAATAGAGGTACTAAACTAGGACATATTATTAAGTAGAAGCATTATGAAATTTACCAGACTCGGTTCATCTCCAGCAACAGGAGGTGAAGTATTCGATTCATTTGTTGAATCCAACAGTGCATTTGGATGCATCTTCCCAAGAATAGTGAAAATTCTGGCTTGTTCTGCTTTCATCATATTCATTTCATCTTGATGTCTAGCTTCCATTTGTTTCATATCTTCTTGTACCTTCACCACTTTTTCATCTGCATTTCTTTGGACCTCCAATGCCGTCTTTTTGATTGACTTGCGAGAGTTTCTCACACCCCAAGCTGGTGCTAATCCAAATGTCCTAGGCCGATACTAACACTTATTTTCGCCTAAGACAAGTGTAAGAGGATCCTCTCCTCCCGTACCATCAACAATTTTCTCCTGAAAACATGGTTAATACATTTGACAATGAATTCGCTACGACTAAACAACTAAGAGATAAGTCAAACTTAACATGATACTTACAATGGCCTCTGTAACTTTTGGAGTCAATGGAGTCCCATCACGATGTACATGGGCAGCAACATAAAGCTCAGCCTCAGTTGGCTCTGACTTATCTGGTCTGGATTCTTTCTGAAGAGTACAGTATACCACAAACTAATTACGAGTCATATAATTAAACATATATATTAAAGAGACCGCCTTAAATGTATGCAATATAAACATGACCATTTCTTCCTTCTTGTTAGCATAACTAGATGATCCCAATGTGTGTGTCGATGTCATCTTGCTTCGGTTATCTTTTGCTACTTTTTCTCTATGCTGTAATGATGAAAACAAGTTCAATACATGACGAAGGTCTTGTACTACATGCAAGTATGTTGTAAATAAACATAAAAATACCTAAAACCTTTCGTACTTAAAAAGAAAAAGGCTAGTTAAAACAAATCAGAGATGATATGACCAAATGAACAAAAACTATACCATAGCCTTGTCACTTTTCTACAAGAGATCCCTCGCCGCTTGCTCTAATCCAATCAGCATCTCCATCATTTGGAATGTCTTCCGAAAATTCTCCACTTACAGCCTCACTTTGTAAATAAGTATCAACATCTTCCTCGTCTCCTTCTATACTCTTTTCGCATAAATCTCTTGGTGTAGTTTTGACAACCACTTTCCAATTTTTCTCAATGGGATCATCAACATAAAACACTTGTTGAGCCTGTGAAGCCATAATAAATGGTTCTTTGTCATCCATTCGCCGGTTAAAATTCACCAGAGTGAATCCCAAATCATCTTGCTTCAAGCCTCTGCCATTTGCCACCCAGTCACACTTGAATAACACTACTTTCTTACCATATGAGTAATCCAATTCTATTATCTCTTGAATGACACCATAGTAAATCATCTCACCATAAATTGGATTTCTATCCCGGGCACTAGCAAAACTCTGAGTGCTTGCTATTACCATCACCCCGCTATTTTGTGTTTTCCTCTTTTGCTCCAGCTTTTTTGTGTGAAATCGAAACCCATTAACAATGTATCCCTTGAAAAACCGCACCACTTCGCTAGGTTTTTGGGCCAACTGTTCAAAATCTTCTAAATCTGCTACATGAATATCTATGGATCTGGAATTAATAAACTTACTTGCTCCTTAAACCATGATTGAAATCTTGAATTGTGAAGCCTTGAATGGTATGAGGTGTAGCACGTGGATTTTGACTTTTTAGCAAGGAAAGATGAATCCTGCAAAAATTCAGCACACGATCAGGCAATCCTTTAATAACTTAATTAATACTTATATTAATGGTACTCATCCCTCACTTACTCAATAAGATGGGCTACTTCCGTGCAATTAGTGAGGATGTATTGATGTTCCTTTTCCAACATGTCTCTATCTAGAGTTTGGAGACGCCCTTTCCTCAATGGAAACCCGACATTTGGGAATATCTTGGATACTACATTGGTTGTAGAATCGACTCCACGCTGAAGGTTGTCTTCATTTCTAGATGGACGATTGAATTGTGTCTCCACTCCTTGTAAATATCTCGAACAAAAGTCCCAACGCTCTTTAGCAAGGTATCCTTTAGCAATTGAACCTTCCGGTTGTGCTTTGTTACCAACATATGATTTTAATGTAGACAAAAACCTACATCAATCAAAGGCTAATTATTTAACGAACTTATATCATGCATTCTATGCATAATAGAGCAAGCAAAAATATACAGGTGAATTAAAATATATACCATACTATAACAACATACCTCTCAACTGGATACATCCATCTTGCCTGTACCGGACCACCTAACTTGGCCCCAGACACCAAATGGACAGTCAAGTGGATCATAATATCGAAAAATGCTGGGGGAAAGATTCTTTCCAGCTGACATAGAGTCAAAGCAATTTGTGTCTCTAAGCGAGTCAAGTTCCCTACACGACCCACCTTTGAACATAATTCCTTGAAGTAGGAGCATAGTTGGATTATTGGCTTGCTCACCGCTTTAGGCAAAACTCTTCTTATTGCCAAAGGAAGAAGTTGTTGCATTATAATATGACTATCATGACTTTTCAAACCCGAGATTTTACGATTTTGCAGGTTCACACAATTAGCTATATTAGCAGCATAGCCATCGGGGACTTTGACACTCTTCAGTACCCCACACAAAGTTTGCTTCTTTCTAGAAGTGAGCGTAAAAGATGCATCACGAATGAAAAACTTAATAGAAGGATGCCTCTGTTGATGTAGTCCCTCCCTTATCCTTAGCAATTGCATATCCTGACGAGCTTTGACACCATCTTTTGACCTCCCAGCAACATTCAATAATGTAAAGAGAATGCTATCACATACATTCTTCTCAATATGCATCACATCAAGATTGTGCCTTAGTAGGTTACTCTC
Organism: Linum tenue; assembly: GCA_946122785.1. Lineage (NCBI taxonomy): Eukaryota > Viridiplantae > Streptophyta > Magnoliopsida > Malpighiales > Linaceae > Linum > Linum tenue. The sequence continues at coordinate 8,435,898 of CAMGYJ010000011.1, read as the reverse complement.
CCAATATGGCAACTCAAAGAATATACTTCTTTTCTTCCAACCATGAGGTAGAGTCTCATTATGACATTCTTTGCCAAACGTGATATGCTTGCCCTGTAACTCATTTAACACCTCAGACCCAGACAGTGGTTTAGGGGCAGGTCTGAACTCTTGTTGATTGTCAAAGGATATTTTATGGTGTCTGAGTACATGGTTAGAAGGCAAAAATCTGCGATGGCCTAAGTAGCAATATTTGTGACCATGGTACAACCACTGCGAATGTGTATACTTATGACAAGAAGGACATGCTAGCGAACCTTTAGTGCCCCCATCCTGATAACATTGCATAGCCTGGGAAGTCACTTATTGTCCACATCAGTGTTGCCCTCGTTTTAAAAGTTTGCTTAGAAGATGCATCATAAGTTTCTACACCATCATTCCATAAACCTTGTAAATCCTCAATCATCGGCTGCAAATACACATCGATGTCATTTTCAGGAGACTTTGGACCAGGAATCAGCAGGGTTAAAAACATGTATGGCTCCTTCATGTTTAACCAAGGAGGCAAATTATATGCCATCATAACAACTAGCCATGTGCTGTGTGAAGTACTCATTGATCTGAAAGGGTTGAAACCATCAGCCGCTAAACCCAATCGAACGTTGCGAGGATCGGAAGCAAAATTTGGATGATGAAAGTCAAAAGTTTTCCAGGCTGGAGAATCTGCCGGGTGCCTCAAGTTGCCATCTTTTACACGACTTTCAGCATGCCAACGCATCAAATTTGCTGTGTCTGGCGTAATGAACAACCTTTGAAGTCTTGGCCTATTGGAAAGTAGCGCGAAGCTTCTTGAAAGGGATTTTGGTAGACTTGGATTCCGATGAAGCAGTTGGATCACTCGATGTATTTTGCCACCTATCAGCTTTACATATCACACACTTGGACGCATTGATATGCTCTTTCCAAAATAACATGCAGTCATTCTGACAAGCGTCATAAGTTTTCTGACTCAGCCCCAATTCTGACATAACTTTCTTCAATTCATAGTGAGATTTGGGTAAAGTTTCTCCTGCAGGAAGTACTTCTCGCAATAACTCTAACAACATATCAATCGATTTGATGGACCATTTCCCAACACACTTCACGTGAAATAATCTGATGATGAAGGAAAGCTTGGTATGACTAGTACAACCAGGAAATAGTGGAGTTTGATTTGCTTCTACCAACCTCGAAATTTTCTGAACCTCTGCATTTGCTTCATCTGTTTCTATTCCAAACTGAATGTCGTTCTCCAGATCGTCTAGCATGTCTTGTGCATCATTGTCGGAATCCTCATAATTTGTTGTTGTATCCATATAATCTTGATTTGTTGCGCCCGCATCAGGCGATGTATGGAAAGAACTCTCACCATGTAAAACCCAATATGTGTAGTTGGGAAAGAATCCGAAGCATACCAAGTGATTGTGCACATCTGAACGAGACAACCAGGAACGATTGCAACATTTCTTGCACGAGCATAAAATTTGTCCATCACGACAGCATGGAGAAGCATAAGCGAAATCCAAAAATTTGCTTAACCCTTGTGTATATTCCTCTGTACTTCTTGACTTGTTCATCCAACTTTTATCCATCTTCAATAAAAACACATTAATAATAAGCAGACCAATAAATCATCAATAAAAATCAGAAATTCAATAGATTAAATAAGGTACCATAACTAGGCAAGGTAACCTTTTTCGACGTAGTCTTCAACAGTTGAACTCCAGGAATTGACCGCCAAAATCAGATGCCCACGATAAATTAAAATTTCCTCCAAAAATATAACCACTTGAAGGAATTCACCGGACGGAATTCTAGCGCAAAATATTGGCCTTTGTTTCCCCTGCCCGCCGGATGAAATTTTAGCGCAAATAATTGACCTCTATTTCCCCTGTCCGTCATTCGAGAATGGAGACACTTTTCTTTTTGTCGAAAGAATGGAGATTCTTTGAGTTGCTACAAGCAAATACCATCAGCTAGCCATCTTTATATATAGCATGCTTTCTTTTCCTTTTCCCATTTGTTTACCAATTGAATCCGCTAACCAATCTTCCTTTAGGATTTCTTATCCCAATTGTATAATAATAATTTAATGGGTTGGTTTTTTCCAATCAAAATTGTTTTCCTTTAATTTATTGATATGTTTTCATACAATCGGTTACTCCCCTTATTATTTATTTACATTATTTAAATTTTGAACGTATCCATTTTAATCTCCAAAATATTATAATATATATATTATCATTGGAGGCAGATGTTTGTACCAAAAGAGATTATTATAATTGTTGGTATTTGACTTACAATAGTAGGAACTTTTATTTTTTGTAGTAAGAGATTTTTCATTTTATATATTTATTTAAGAAGCAATAACAACTCTTATTTTAGCCTCTAAAAACACATATATAGTAGCAAATAATTTTCTACCTCCAAAAGTTACAAATATTAATATAATAATATAATAAAATTGTCCATAAATAAGAAGGCAAAATTTTACATGACAGTTACAATAAATGTGCCGCTATATGTAATACTTCAGTTAAATTAAAATTAAATGTAAAATAATAAAGCTTTTAGACGCAAATAATATTATTTTTGGAGGCAAAAATTATATTAGTCACGTATAACATATTTTAGGTAGCAATTATTTTATGTGTCACAAATTTTTGTCGCTAAATATCATTTTTTTGTAGTGAATGAAAGTCTAAAGATCTCATTTTCTCCGAAGTGGAAAAATGAAGAAAAATGTATCATTGGTCTTGAACCCGATATATGAAAAGAAGTTTTCTTGGTCCCAGAATCAATGGAAGGAAAATGAAAATCTATATGTGCTCCTGCAGTAGCAATATTATGGAAGAGGTTTTATAAAACATAAATTATTTCTTGTTTGTTAAAGGTGAAAAGTGTATTGGACTTGTGATGAGAAATATTATATAATTTGATCCAAAGGGTGTTGTTTCATTCTTGGAAGCGAATGAAAACAAACCATTCTTAAAAGTGAATGGATCAAGACACACCATTATATTAATATAATTTGGTGTTTGGATAACGACAATCAGCAAATGTATCTTTTCACCTAAAGTGAAAGATAAATAATTATAAATGAGGATGACAATTCATGTAGCAATAGTCATGATCATATACAGTAACCTTCGTATGTCGAAATGTGTTATGAAACACATATATGTTGTTGTTGTTGTTGTTGTTATTATTATTATTATTTTGTATGCTTTTGTATAGAATGAATATTTGCAAAAGTCAATATTGGTATTATATCATATAGTATGAAAGTAAGTCAAAGCTCCGGAAGAGATTGTGTTTTGTTACTTGAAGTAACTAAACAATATATTGGTGATATCAATAGTATGAAATATTCTTATCACTATGTATATGCGCTTACAATAATTCATCGAATCAGTATATGCCTAATGGCCAAAATTTAGTACAAGAGTATGTGAAGGCTCCAGAAGAGCTAATGTTTTGAGACGTGGATGAACTAAACTGTCAGTTGAAGATGCATTACCGAATTATGAAGATATTCGCAAAAAAGAATATCATAATTGATATTGCATCAGAAATGTGTTCTAAGAGAACATATACTTAACTGGAGAAATTTGTACTACATGTATATTAATACATATGAAAGTGTAAACCAGAAGTTTACAAGATCGGATAACTTTTTGTTTTGGCATGTCCGGTCATACCATCCCGGATACAGATGCGAAAATGATTGAGATATCATACGGAAATTAAGTGAGTTTAGAGAATTCATCAATCAAAGTATTGATTATGTGATACATGCTCTCGAGGAGAATATACTCGTGAAAATAATTGAATATGTTGAGATTTTATAAAAGTGTATGCAGAAAAATACACTCACCGTGCAAATCATATATGAATTTTATTATTTTGATTGATTCATCAACTATATCGTCATATATGTCTGTTATCTAACCGCAACCTGATGTTTGCGAGATTAGTTGTCGAATGATGGATATATTTTGATGATTATCCAATCAAACATAACTTCTCTTATGAGAACAAGCTAAGTCTATCGATCTCTTATCGAGGCATATGATATCAATAATTTGCATGAAGCCAACAAGTTATCATAAGTTCCCCCTTTCATACAAATGATTTTGGTCATGGACCAAACATTTAAAATGCTAAAAAAATTGGGTGTGCAGAATACATCCAATTGCTCCACCACAACACGTTATGAGTTCCATGAGAACTTATGTTGGACATGGTGTCCATTGCAATGAGAGATTTGTTCATGACTCTTTTTGCTAATATCATCATTTTGATGAGTTACTTTTCGAACGTTAAGGGGGAGAAAAGTAAACAGTTGGGCATAGATGTGAGTTGGAATCATCATTATCGCATTTTGATCCTCAAACGAAATAACATGAACCCGAAATTCATATGGTGATTCACGAGAGAAAAAAAATGTTGCCAAACGTTTTTTACTCACTAAAAGGGTGATTATGTCACATGCCCAATTGTGAATGCTCCAATACAAATTGATGTCCATATTAGACAATCTAAAGAGTCTAAGCGAGCGCATGAAGCGTGGTTGACCAATCGGTTCCAAGGATAAAAATCCTCGACAATGAAAGGAGAAAAAATTAAGATGGTCAACTCGAGGATAAAATAGCTCTAGAAAGGTCAAGTCGTATAATTGAGATCATAGTTCCAGAAGAACAGTAGGTACCTGAAAGTTTTAAAATGAAGAGATCTCAATTAATTGGCTTGTATAAAAAAGTTGGAACTGAAGTGTATTTATTGTCGACAAGAGTTTTGATTATGCTACAACGTTGAACGTGCTAGATACAAAGAGGATTAAAAGTAAAAGTCTATTGATGCATACAAAGGAATATATATTGGCCAATATAAAATAAAGCAGTAGGCTATTTGGTATAAGTTTTGGACCAGAAGTCCTTACATGTGAAGATGTAAAACTAACGGGATACAAATGGGTTTTATACAAACACATAAGGAAATGTGTGGAATTTTGAGAGATATAACACAATTTCTCAAAAGAGGTTCTCGTAGAAACCTAACATTAATTATGAGAGGAAATACTCTCTTGTGGTGGATGCAACTATGTTGTGCAATTTAAATAGTTTGGTAGTTCAGAAGGTATGAAATTTTCATTTGGTAGATATTGTGATAGCCTATTTGTATGGATCCCTTGATAATGATATTTATACGAAACTCCCTGAAGGATTAGTTTGTCGGAAGCAAACATGTGACGTTCTCGAGAACAATATCGATCGATAAAACAATCCTTTGTATGGATTGAGATAAAATGGATGAATATGGTATATTCATCTAAGTGAATATCTGCTAAAGGAAGTGGTCGAATAAGCCTTACGTGATGAAATTCGAATAAAGTGCATTAGAGCATTTGCATTAGGCATGTGTGATTGTGTAATGACATATAGACTTATGTGCGTGATATTGTGGTTTTAGTTATGAGTTTGATTTATGAATGTGGTTTGGCTAAGTGATGTTGTGTGTATGACGTGCCCTTTGCTTGTGAGCTTGTGGTATGAAGTAATTGTTTGCATACAATTGTGTTAGCTAAGTTTTGTAGTTATTTGGAAGAAAAGAGTCAAGAAATTATTTTATAATGATCTCATATGTTTTAGTTGAAATGAACTCCAGAAGAGCTTCATAAAGCATGGTTTGCTTAAAGAAAGAAAATTGAACTGTAGAAGAGTTTCTACAACATGGATTGCTTAAAGAAAGAAAATTGAACATGAAGGATTTAAGAAGATCCTTTTTGGATCGGGACAACAATGTCGGAAAAGTGAAAGAACAATTTTGTATGGAAACAATTTCATATGTTCAACAGCCTAATGATCATAAGGTCACTAGAAGTGAACAAAGATCAATTTAGGTATTGAGATAAAAGTTAATTAATAGGTCCGGTGTACCATATGTTAATGTCATTGGAGCGAAAATGTATCTCGCTATTCTTCATTGAGTTATACTTCGTTACTATAAGTAACAATGAGGATCATAGATGAGGAATTTGTTTACTTATGGTCGTACAAGTAGCTCATGGAGATTCCAAAGAAATCACAATAGCAACATCATCTTATCATGCACAATGGTCAACAATTCATGAGATTTGTTATGAATTGTTTGGTTAAGATTTGTGATCCAACACGTCTAAATGACTTGTGGTTGTGGATTATCTTCATAGAAAATGATCCTGAATATCATGTATGAAGAAAATGGCCATAATGGATCATGCATAAAGTGACAATCTAGAAGATTTGTTCACTAAGAAACTTACCATGACTATATTTGGAAGTTATGTTCACAAAACTACACTTTGATGTTGTCATGAGGGTGAGCATATACGCACTGCACTCTTTTTTCCATAGCCATGGTTTTCCCACTGGGTTTTCCTGGTAAGGTTTTTAACGAGGCAGTTTCAGATAGTGTATTATGATGATTATGTACTCTTTTTCCTTCACTAGGATTTTATCCCATAGGGTTTTTCCTAGTAAGATTTTAATGAGGCATATTCTCAATAGATGGACATCCAAGGGGGAGTGTTCTGAAACAATATAGTATGGTGGATGTCCATTGGATGCTACTTTGGATTCCATATGGAATGTTACATTAGGAGGTAAATACCTCCCTACATTGATCATGGAAATGAATTCTCTTCATGGTTATTATATCACATTTATGTGCATTTATAGAGAAGAATGTGAAGGTTATGTATATGTACCTATAAATAGAGCTCCCCATTGTACAAATGAATAAGATGAATAAGAAGAACTCTTCCCCTCTCTTTTACTGACTCGCTATGACACAACTCCTAACAATGGCCAAGTGGAACCAATGAAAGGGACTGTAGTATAGTGGCTCAAGGAATAAATATCAAATCCACGGGTCTCTAGAGTTACTATTACTCAGCTTCAGTTCATTATCTAGCAAACTAGATTAAGATGGAAGAACTAAAACTACTCTAGCAAACTACAGTTAAAGTTAATCTAATTACAGGTTGGGAACTCACTTAGGTATGATTCCCCCTAGCCACTAGCCAGATTAACGATTGATGATCTCTAACTTGTTTCACTTTCATTCACAATGCGGAGAATCCTTGACTAGACCTTGAGTCTCGACTAAAGGAACAAGGCCCTCTTGAGTTAATTGTCTAGAGGGACGTATCCTTCTCTAGAACAACCGATCAAGGCGTTCTGAACTAGATTCCCTCTATCAAATGAGGTTCTCAATGATACAAAGCATTGAATCAACCCTCGACTAAAGCAATCGATCCAATACTATCAATCTATGGTGCTCTATTGACCTAATCAGGTATTCGCTCTCATAGAATCAAAGCAGAATCAATAATCTCGACTAAAGCAGAATTGAATCATGAAAACATGCATAGATTGAATATGAACTCAAGATTATCAAGTAAGAGTACTCATACAATCATCCAATCAAACAAACATAGCTAGGGTTCCTCAAAACCTAAGTGAAGGGAAGTTACTCCATAGAGAAGAGAGAGACTGAAGTAAGAATCTTCAGAAGATCAGTCTTCAAGTCCGGGCTTGTTCCTCGAGCTTCCAAGGCGAAGAAATCCCCCAATTCCACTCCAAGAATGCCCTCAAATCGCCATCTCTCTCTTTGGTTCGTCCCTTGGGTGTTTGGGATCCAAAATCCAGCTCTCCCTTGCAAAAACGCACAAAACAGGCTTTTAACAGCCTGCGTTCGCGATCCCCGGTCAGAATACCCGGTCGGGTATTTAGGGAACCGGTCGGGTATCAACAAAATGCTCTGGGTCACTATTCTGGGCAAAAGGGAAAATACCTGGTCGGGTATTTTTAGTATCGGTCGGGTATTTTTGGTTCACGACCGGAGGGCCTTCTGATGCTGCCAAAAATCCCCTATCAGATGGCCAAAAATACCCGGTAGGGTATTATGGTCGGGTATTTTGCAGTTATGAGTCCCCTATCTTTGATTCTTCGTTTCTCCCTCGTTCGGACTCCAAATGAGGTGCCGTTTGATCCCAGGCGCTCGTAGTCTCGTCCAATTTCTTCTCATGACAAGATTACATGATTATATGGTCACAAACTGAGGTAGAAATCCATTCTTCTTCAATTCATACCCGAGTTTCTCCCCCCGAGTCGCCAATTGATCTCTGATTGACTTGAAACTTGCGCCTACGCTTCACTTTATGTGCTAGGACCTGAAATGCGACAAAGGAACACACCCTAGCGTAAAATAGGCCAAAGAAGCGATAATGCAAGCTTAAATGATCAAGAAACAAAGGGGAAACCATGTGCAAATATCGAGTCATCAAATCCCCCCACACTTAACCGTTTGCTTGTCCCCAAGCAAACCTAACTCAAACCAATGCAACTGTCCAGACCTCTATAGCAACAAACAACCTCGATCGTCGGTAGAGGATTTTCTAGATCATATAGCAGCTTACGAGGTCAACTGGTCTTCTAAGACGTTCCCTATCTCTCTCAATGCGAGTACTAGACTCAAGCCAGGATCATGAGAAGTAGTGGAAGTACGACAGTCAGTTCATGGATAAAGGGACTCATACAATTCACAACCAAAGACTCGTTGTACCGGGGTTCTCTTTCACTTCATTTCACCGTTGGAACCCTTTTTTCACTTTCATTTTATTTCTTTTTCTCTTTTTTTTTTCATTCACTTGGCGGGTGTTCCAACTGCAGTCTTTCGCACGGTCGACCCTTATTAGTCGAGCAAGAGCAATTTCTGTACACCTGGCGCTCGCCAAGGTACTTCTTTTAACTGCTTTTCCTCAACTCGTGTGGAGGGTCAATGAAATTAAGGGGGGTCGGAAGCTCTATCCGTGCCCTTAAAAACACATCCTCGAGTAGGCAAACCGTTCAACGGGTGGAAGTTTTACTTGTACTAGAGACAGCTTAGCTTCACCTTGTAGGAGTACCCCACTAAGGATCACTAAAATCTCATCCAAAACCCGATTTTGTGCAATGAACGGTGCCACACACGTTGGGCTTACCCCATGTTTAGGATTTTGATGATTTCGACATGGAGGACCAACTGCTTTCCATTTTCCACATGAGCACCCTGTTTGACACACGAGTTCACAACACCATCCAAACAGAGTCACCATTACCACATGAATTCAACGGTCTTAGCTCCACTAATTCACAAAATCAACTGGCACAGCAGAGAGCTAGATAGGAAAAATCTTATACTTCAACATCCTCCATAGTGCTACACTACCTTCCTAGGTTGCACATTACTATAGAGACTGTCAATTCAAAGCATACTGAGCAGGCAATTTGCAAGGAAACACGTACTTGGAACCCTCAAATTTAAAAATTTGGACAGTGGACTAGGCTCCAAGCACACAAACAGCCAAACATTCACCCGCATACATAATCGAACATCCCCCCACACTTAAGAACGACATTGTCCTCAATGGAGGAAAGATAAGGAGGGTAGAACGAAGTTACCAGATCAAGGGTGAATGACGGTGGACGAGGCAGGCGGTGCATTCCAGGAGGAGAGAGTATTCGAAACACAAACACCACACAAAATCTCACAAATGTTTATTGACTGGTTGGGTTGCCTCCCAACAAGCGCTTCTTTCACGTCGTGAGCCGGACGGTAGCTCCTAAGTTTCGGTCCACCCGAAAACCTCATTGAAGTTGAGGTTCTCGTCAATGAGGTGGAGTCTCAAGTCACGAGCATGTGGTATGACAGGTGATGGAAGCTCGTGCACTTGATGCGGATGAAGTCTCCACCCTCGAGACCTCTTCTTCTCTTCTCTCGTCTCATTGCCCCAAACTAGAAATGACAGCATCGATTGACCACCATCGCGTCCACCAAGAGGGACCGATGTCGAAGTGGCCTTGGTCTGGCAAAGAGACACTGCAAATGGGTCCTTGCTAAGCAGTTCCTCGAAGTTTCGTGAAGATATCACATGTAACTCATGGCCAGTGCAAGCCTCTTCCACCTCAACTTCGTCCTCGGCCTAGACGCCAATTGCTTCTTCAACCTCCCTTCCTTCTTCATGTGGTATCACCCCTGGGAAATGATCAAGAACTCCTTCTGCTTCACTTTTGTCATCCTCCACAACTTCTTTCTACACCCTTTCTCTCTCTTCGTCTTCTAGCACGGATTGGAGAGCAAGTTGCCAAGCAATTTCTTTCATGAGATCTTCTTACATCTCCTCACTCATGCCCGCCTCTTCAAAGCTCGGTGTGGGATGTGGGAAGGGGTGGTTGGCTACGACAGGACATTCTTGATCAGGATCTTCACGGGAGCTCTCCGTGATAATCTCTGTTTGCTCCACAATGTCCTTGTAGCCTTCTCTTTCCTCCTCCTCTTCTAGTATGGTAGCAGACGGGTAATCTTGAGCAAGTTGTGCACAAACTTGCTCAACCCACTCTGGTTGCTTTGATGAGTGTGAAACATTCTCCTCCGATTCACGGAGGGATGAAGAGTTAGGAGGAGCAAAGGATGAGAAAAGGAGGTCCATCTTGCGATTGCGTCTCTCGGAGTCCCGAGAACACTGCTCCATGAGAAGCCTCAATTCATAGTTTGGATCTGGCTGTGGAGTGTAGCATGGCTCTGCAGAATGGCCCGTGAAGGCCGCCAGGTAACTCCAGCTCCGATGGCCCTTCTGGTTGTGGGAGAAATTCTTCTTGATAAGGAGGTTGTTCTTGATATGCCCAGGGGTCGGATTGTTCTCCGTAGTAAGGGGGATGGTCCTCGACCCCGAATCCGTAGTCTTCTCCTCCTTGATTGCTTCAGGGAGTCTCGGGGTAGTACCACTCGGATGGTGGTGGATACCCCCAATGATTGGAGAAGCCATGAGGATCCATGATTCAGATCTGCACCAACAAAAACACCCAAGTGAAAAGCAAGGGTGGAAAAGAAAATAAAAACGCTAAAGTAACAAACTTCTGCCTTTCCTAATAATCTAGAAAGTCCCCGGCAACGGCGCCAAAAACTTGACTCGCTATGACACAACTCCTAACAATGGCCAAGTGGAACCAATGAAAGGGACTGTGGTATAGTGGCTCAAGTAATAAATATCGAATCCACGGGTCTCTAGAGTTACTATTACTCAGCTTCAGTTCATTATCTAGCAAACCAGATTAAGATGGAAGAACTAAAACTACTCTAGCAAACTACAGTTAAAGTTAATCTAATTACAGGTTGGGAACTCACTTAGGTATGATTCCCCCTAGCCACTAGCCAGATTAACGTTTGATGATCTCTAACTTGTTTCACTTTCATTCACAATGCGGAGAATCCTTGACTAGACCTTGAGTCTCGACTAAAGGAACAAGGCCCTCTTGAGTCAATTTCCTAGAGGGACGTATCCTTCTCTAGAACAACCGATCAAGGCATTCTGAACTAGATTCCCTCTATCAAATGAGGTTCTCAATCAATACAAAGCATTGAATCAACCCTCGACTAAAGCAATCGATCCAATACTATCAATCTATGGTGCTCTATTGACCTAATCAGGTATTCGCTCTCATAGAATCAAAGCAGAATCAATAATCTCGACTAAAGCAGAATTGAATCATGAAAACTTGCATAGATTGAATATGAACTCAAGATTATCAAGTAAGAGTACTCATACAATTATCCAATCAAATAAACATAGCTAGGGTTCCTCAAAACCTAAGTGAAGGGAAGTTACTCCATAGAGAAGAGAGAGACTGCAGTAAGAATCTTCAGATGATCAGTCTTCAAGTCCGGGCTTGTTCCTCGAGCTTCCAAGGCGAAGAAATCCCCCAATTCCACTCCAAGAATGCCCTCAAATCGCCCTCTCTCTCTTTGGTTCGTCCCTTGGGTGTTTGGGATCCAAAACCAGCTCTCCCTTGCAAAAACGCACAAAACAGGCTTTTAACAGCCTGCGTTCGCGATCCCCGGTCAGAATACCCGGTCGGGTATTTAGGAAACCGGTCGGGTATCAACAAAATGCTCCGGGTCTTTATTCTGGGCAAAAGGGAAAATACCCGGTCGGGTATTTTTAGTAACGGTCTGGTATTTTTGGTTCACGACCGGGGGGCCTTCTGATGCTGCCAAAAATCCCCTATCAGATGGCCAAAAATACCCAGTAGGGTATTATGGTCGGGTATTTTGCAGTTCCGGGTCCCCTATCTTTGATTCTTCGTTTATCCCTCGTTCGGACTCCAAATCAGATACCGTTTGATCCCAGACGCTCGTAGTCTCGTCCTCTTTCTTCTCATGACAAGATTACATGATTATATGGTCACAAAATGAGGTAGAAATCCATTCTTCTTCAAGTCATACCCGAGTTTCTTCCCCCGAGTCGCCAATTGATCTCTGATTGACTTGAAACTGCACCTACGCTTCACTTTATGTGCTAGGACCTGAAATGTGACAAAGGAACACAACCTAGCATAAAATAGGCCAAAGAAGCGATAATGCAAGCTTAAATGATCAAGAAACAAAGGGGAAAGCATGTGCAAATATCGAGTCATCATTTACCTTGTGTATTTTCCTTTCCATACTCTCTCATAGTTGTTTATCTATTCCTTAAGTTTCTTAACAAGGTCTCCATTATAGTTATTGTTGGTGCATGCATGCCATTCCATTGATTTCCTGTGTATTTATAAGTAAAAAAAGTAAGGTCCAATTTAGTTGGTTTGCTGTACTAGTGAACTCGAATAAAATAGTATTTTAGTTGTCAAATTATTCAAATTTTTGGTTTGGAGGGGAAGAACTGAATTGAATAAGAGATGTTGTTCAATTATTCAAAATTGTTCTACTAAGAATCTGTGGCACCTAATTGCTCCAATTTTCCGCCGAGAAAGATGGAAACACATACTTTTGGTACTCGATTACTTCACTGCTTACCGCTACTCCTATTTGGTATTATTATAAACAAATGAAAAGGATGGTACCAAAGGAAAATAGAGAATATAACGATAGTAGGTTTACTCTCATATTTTTGCCTGATTACGTAACTCGGCGAAAAGTAAAAATACTGTAGAATCAATTGGAGGCAAACTGACAAGTTTATTCATTGACTAGGCATCGAGTTTTATACATGGACACTCAACTAAAGCCTTTAGAATCATCTTTGACAAACAACTCTAACTACTCTATCCCTGGGAATTAGCTCCATGACTAACCAACTGACCCTATCAAAGCTAACAACTCCAACGGCTAGTTTAGCCAGACTGAACCCTACAGACTCGACACAAACATTAAGGACTGAACTGCAAAACACCAAACGACACAGTCTAGAAAAATGCTTAAACTCGTAAGTACTTAAACGATACAGTTTGACTCCAGCACTTTCCTTCTCCAGAACGGATTCGGATTCAGCAATGCTTCAGCATCTCCATCAAGCAGTATCTTCAAACCATGCTTTAACATCCTCCCCTGAACTGAAGCCTCCTCAACACAGCTTCAGTTCACATCCTGCCGTCCTCCAGGTCTGCTTCATCAATCATACCAAGCCTGCTTCTGAGAAGGTGAAACGCATCAAGCTTTAATGGCTTGGTCATGATATCCGCTATCTGATATGTAGTTCCACAATGTTTTAATTCAATGACCCCATCTCTAACCAGCTCCCCCAAGAAATGAAATCTGACATCTATTTGCTTGCTTCTCCCATGAAGCACTGGATTTTTGGACAGTTTTATGGCAGAACTATTATCACACATTATGCTGGTGCATCTCTTTACTCCTCCATTCCAACCCATCTGTTCCAACAGCCTTTGAAGCCAAACGCATTGTGTAGCACTGTAGCTGACAGCAACAAATTTAGCCTCAGTAGTTGAAAGTGTCACTACTGGCTGATTCTTGGAAGTTGGAACCCCACGAGATGGCTCTACCTGCAAGGAAGAACACGTAGCCACTTGTGCTTTTTCAATCGTCCATATCATCTGCATAATCGCTATTCGTGTAGCCAATCAGACAATCTTCTTCTTCCATCCTCTTGTACCAGATTCCATGAGTTATGGTACCTTTTAGATACCTTAGGATTCTCTTTACAACTAACAGATGTTGTCTTGTGGGAGCTTCCACGTACCTGCTAAGAAAGCATACAAAATACATTATGTCAGGCCTTGTAGCGGTAACATAGAGCAAGCTTCTAGTGAGTTGTCTGTATTCAGAGACATCCACTGCAATTCCATCTCCACCCTTCGACAGCTTGTACTTGCAACCACTGCATTATGCACAAAGTTGCATTCACTCAATTTGAACTTCTCGAGAAGCTCCTTAATGTACTTCTTCTGGTTGATAAAGATGCATGATTCATATTGAGAGACTTCAACACCCAAGAAATATTTCATCCTCCCAAGATCTGTCATCTCAAATTCTGACTCCATGGATGCCCTGAAGTCTGCAAGCATAGTTGAGCTATTTCCAGCATACATCAAGTCATCAACATAGAGACTTACAAGCAAGAAGTCACTTCCACACTTCTTAATGAACAGAGTAGGTTCATATTCACATCGCTCAAAACCTGTCTGCAGAAAGTGAGACTCAATTCTTGCATACCAGGCTCTTGGAGCCTATTTCAAACCGTATAGTGCCTTTTTCAGTTTATACACCTTGCTCTCCTCCCCAGCAACCTCAAAGCCCTTAGGTTGCACAACATAAACATCTTCAGTCAATTCACCATGCAAAAAGGCAATTTTAACATTAAGCTGGAAAACTGTCAGTCCTTGAGGTGCAGCTAATGCTAGAAAGGTTCTAATGGTATCCCATCTAGCTACTGGAGCAAATACTTTAGTATAATCCACTCCATACCTTTGTGCATTGCCTTTTACCACCAGTCTTGCTTTAAACTTGTCCACATACCCATCTTCTTTGAGTTTAGTCTTGAAAATCCATTTGACTTCTATTGGAGCAAATACTTTAGTATAATCCCTCCATTTTTCTTCCAATACTACATCTTCAAAGCTCTGGGAATCATCAGAAACTGCTATATTGATCCAACAGTCAGTGTCTGCAAAGTAACCTGTGAAATCATAATCCTTGAAATGACTAGGAAACACCCTTTTTCGTTTCCCTAGTGTTTCTGCTGCAGGGCTGTCATAGTCATCAGTGTGCTCTTTAGAAGAGGAATCTGAGCTTTGAGGTGAAAGTGGAGTGGCAGTAGGTGGTGTCGGAGGAGCAGTAGGGCTTGGGGTGAGTTCTTCTTCACTGTCTGAGGTGGACTGCTCATCTCCTGAACCTTGATTGGTGGCATCAGTGAATTCTTCTTCTTCATCATAATCACACCAGGGGTCTTCACTACCTTCCCAGAAGATTTGAGTGAGGACAGGTTGTATGTCAGACTTCCAACTCCATTCTTTTTCTTCATAAAAAACTACATCTCTACTAATTACTACCTTTTTGGAGGTAGGATTGTAGAGTTTGTTAGCCTTTGATTCTTTGGAAATCCCAATAAAATGGCACTTTACACTCTTGTCATCAAGCTTCCTTCTCTGCAAGTCATGAACACTCAAAGTACTTAAACGACACAGTTTGACTCCAGCTCTTTCCTTCTCCAGAACGGATTCGGATTCAGCAATGCTTCAACATCTCCATCAAGCAGTATCTTCAAACCTTGCTTTAACAAATACAACTGTGTAGTATTCAACTTATAAGTTCTAGCGTAGAATTTAATAGATGAGGTCAATGAGAACCAATTTTATAACAGGTACCGATTCAATCTGATTCTACCAACCGGCATGTCACCGAAATGATTATCAAGAATAATACAACGTAAATCGCTTTTTTCTTCCTTTTCTAAAAAAAAACAATTGAAGTTGAAATGTTCTAGATATAGTATGGCAAAATATTATGCCATGGTCCGGGGACGTCATGCTTTACGTCATCAAAACGGCCATCGTTAATGACCGCGTGCTTGCATAGATCATCACCAGTGAGAGTGTCCAATAAGGTTTGGGAAACCAATTGAGACAGGATATAGAGCCGCCATCACCCAATTTAGGCAATTGTTTTTCTTTTAGACTAATCGATTTGGTGCTGGTTAATCATTAATCGATTCGGACATTAAATCACTAACCAATAACAACCTTCATGTACATCATTTATATTTTGCTATTTTTAAAACTTTTATGGTGTCATTTTTAATATTAAATTTATTGTACCTTCATTTTTAATAATAAAATATCATCAATGTAATGTAACATCCATTGTGAATTGATAATCCGAATTCCAACGCAAAAGTAAAAATAATCAAACGTCTTCATCTAATTAGCGAGTAACAATTAGCAAGACATTAAACAGGAGCACCTCAAGGTCACCACGATTCACAGACAAACAAAGAGTATTAGGATGTGAGGCTCGTTCTGTTGACTGCATAGGGGATTCGAAGAGGGTGAATTTGGGGTCTATAATTTTGGATTTTAAAACTTCTGGTGGAGGGTTATTTGCAATAGGTGAGAATCAGGGTTAATTGCATGGTTGGTCACTGAGATTATAAAAAACGTTCAAGTTTGGTCACTCGAAATATTTAAATCCATTGGTGGTACTTCGGTTTACTGAAATCGTTCGCGTTTGGTCACTCTCCGTCCAGCTCCGTTAACTTTGGCTGATGTGGCAGTCAACTCTCAAAGTTGACCGTTAACTTAGTGACGTGGCAATTAAGAAATAATAAATAAAATAAAATTTAATCTATCTCATCGTCGGCCAATAATACCCCTGTCTAAGCAACACCTTTTCCAGGCTCCGGGCGCCTGCGTGCATCCCACATGTTCCTTGATGTACTTCTGCGATGGCCCTTTGCCCTTCAGCTTCTGTGAGGCACCGCAAATAGGCGCCTGAGTGAGACCTTTTGTATAGCACTCCCTCCATGATGACACACCGTGCCGCCTTCCTTCTCAAACGCCACGCCTCTTTTGGGTCTTCCGGGACCACGCCCTGCGTTAAGAACAACATGACAGGCGCCATCCAACCGTCCATCGCTCCCCCGATAAAAGATGTCATCACCCTCTCCTCACGCGGGGCTTCCTTGGTGACTATCACCTTTCTGTCTTCTCCAAAATCCAACGCCGTGGCCAATTTGGACAAGGCATCTGCATGAGCATTCTCCTCCCTTGGGACATGCGTGAACGTAGCTTCCCGAAACCATGCACACTTCTCTTTGACGGAGCGAACGTATGCGCCTAGCGCCTCCTCTTTCACTTCGTACACATGGTTCAACTGATTGACCACCAGCGCTGAGTCAGTTTGAACATTAACCTTCTAGGCGCCTAAGTCCCTTGCCATGTGGAGCCCTGCTAGCACCGCCTCATACTCCGCCGCATTGTTCGTTTTAAGGGTTGCAAAACGTAGGGCGACTTCATGCATGGCGCCCAGTGGACTAATCAGCACAATACCTGCTCCCGCACCAGCTCGACTCGCCGCACCATCAACCTGAATTTGCCAACACTCTTCCGTGCCGCTTCCCGCGTCAACCACTCCTTCGGCCACGAAATCAGCCAACACTTGTGCTTTGATGGCTGGTCGGGGCGCATAGCTCACATCGAACTCACTCAGTTGAACAGCCCACTTAACCAGGCGCCCGGACACATCCATGGACCCCAGGACCGTTCGGAGAGGTAAATTCGTGAGCACGACAATGCTGTGAGCCTGGAAGTAGGGTCGGAGCTTGTTCGCCGCCATTACTACCTCCAACGCCGCCTTTTCAATAGGCGCATACCTTGTTTCGTGCACCACCATAGTACGACTTACATAGTACACCGGCCTCTCCTCATTCGTCAACGGATCTTTGGACACCAACACCGCACTCACAGCAATCCGTGAGACTGCAATGTACAAGTATAGAGTCTCTTTGGGCCTAGGCGCCGTCATCACCGTAGGCGCGGTCAGCAACTTCTTTAGGTCCCCGAACGCCTCGTCGCACTCCTCTGTCCATTTGAACTTGCTAGCCTTCTTCAACGTTCGGAAAAAGGGGGCGCCTCTATCTGAAGCTCTTGGAATGAAGCGCCCGAGCGCTGCCAATCTTCCCGTCAACCCTTGCACTTCCTTTGGGGTTCGGGGGGGCGTCAACCTCATAATTGCTTCGACTTGCTTGGGGTTGGCCTCAATTCCTCTCTTAGTAATCATGAATCCCAAGAACTTACCAGCCTCCGCAAGGAACACACACTTCTGCGGGTTTAGCCGCAGTTTGTATGAGCGCATGGTCTCAAACGTCTCTCGCAAGTCTGCAATGTGATCTTGGCGCCTCTTACTTTTCACGATCAAATCATCGACATATGCCTCCACGTTCCTTCCCAACTGCTTACGAAAGATTTGATTCACCAAGCGCTGATACGTGGCGCCTGCATTCTTCAATCCAAATGCCATCACCCTATAGCAAAAGTTTCCAAAGGGCGTCATAAAAGCGGTCTTTGCCCTATCTTCCTCCACCATGGGAATCTGATGATACCCCGAAAACATATCAAGGAAGCTAAGCGCCTCATGGTAGGCGGTAGCATCCACCAGTATATCAATACGTGGCATTGGGTAGGCATATGTAGGGCACGCCCGGTTAAGGTTTGTGAAATCTACACACATCCTCCAATCCCCTGATGGCTTTGGGACAAACACCACGTTTGACAGCCAAGTGATGTATCTGGCCTCCTCGACGAACCCGGCCTCAAGTAATTTATCGACTTCCTTTCGCAAGGCTTCTTCCTTTTCTTGAGTCAAATTCCTTCGTTTTTGTTGAACAGGCCTCTTACCCTCCTCGACAGCCAAGCGATGCGCCGCCACCTCTGGGGACACTCCCGGCATGTCCTGCGGGCTCCATGCAAAAAGCTCCCCGAATTCTCGCAATAAATCGATCAAGGGCGCCCTCATGTGCTCTGGGGCCTGTGCTGACACTCGTACTTGGCGGTCCAGGCGTCCCTCTTCGATTGGTACGCTGAACTCATCATCCACGGGCTCCGCCCTAGGCGCTTCGTCCGGTCGGATGTCTATGTTGTTCACTCGGTGTCTCCGCGCGCCCCTTTTTCTACACTCCCCCTCTCGCGCATAACGGGGCGCGCTCTCTCCTCTTGAAATTCCTATGCCCTGCGGAGCAACGAACTTCAACGTTTGATGGCAAGTTGATGCTACTCCATTGAATAATGCCAAAAGGGGTCTTCCTAGTATGACATTGTATGGCGAGGGGCAATCCACTATCCCAAATTCCACTGCATGTGTCACCCGATGCGTTTCGTCACCCAATGTTACCGGAAGGCGCACGCGCCCAATCACATGGGCAGGCGCCCCCGAGAATCCTATCAGCACTGAATCAGAGGGGCTCACCAGCTCCGGCGCCAACTGCATGCGCTCAAACGTGCTCTTGAACAACACATCCATCGAACTTCCCGTATCCACCAACATCCTTTTGACCCTACACCCCGCGATGACCCCTTGTATCTCCAAAGCCTCCTCCGAGGGCACTTGACATGCTTCATCCGCCTCCTGATTAAAGCATATTTGGACCGCCGCCTTTGCCTCCACGGATGCAGCCCTGAGGCGCCTAGATCGATCCAACTTGTCTCGCAAGTCAATAGTTCCAGTTATAGACTCCACTGTGAGTCTAACTCGGTTAGGCTCTCCTTCCTGATTTACCTCGAACGGAGGTGGGGGTATCTCACATTGGGGCGCATGAACCTCAGGCACTTGTTGCATGGCGGGGAGGTTGTGCGCCTTTGGTTCAGTCAACACGATGGGCGCCGGCCTTGTCTCCCTTGCGACATACGCGCGGTGAGCTCGCTCCTCCGTTTTTCTTATGAAGTCATTGAGCATTCCTCGATCAGCTAGGGTCTGCAACTCCGATTTCAGTTGGTAGCAATCAGCCGTATGATGCCCCTTATCCCGATGGAAGTCACAATATCGGTCTAGGTTTCGTTCGTTTGGTTGCCCACGCATAGGTCCCGGCCAACGCACATGATACCCCCTGTCCTTTACGTATTGCAGAATGTTCTTCAAAGAATCATTATATTCTGTGAAATTCCCCGTACTCCTGGGTGGTGGGCGCTGACCCTCCATCCTCCTCTGTGGAGCATGGTTCACTACGAACGGCCTTGGAGCCTGGCGTACCTCAATTTCCTCTCTACCGACACGCCTTTTCTCTGCCCTCCTTGCAGCCAATGTTTCTTCCAAGGCAATAACCTTCTGCACCCTTCGATCTAAATCTTCGGTCGACACAACGACCCTCTTGGACAGCACCCGACACAACTCCTCACTATTCGTACACTCCTCCAGACACACTCCTAGGACCGGCGGCTGCACGTCCTTCACGGCCATTGCGACCGAGATCCAACGGTCATAAAATTCTCTAAGTGCCTCCCCATCCCTCTGTTTGATCTTGAACAAAGCGCCTATAGTCAGCGTCCTCCGCTTTCGGCTAGCAAACTTAGACAAGAACAACTCTGCAAATTGTTCAAAGCACTCTATGCTCCCTTCCTCTAACTGATGATACCAATCCAATACCACTCCCGCGAACGTCGATGGGAATACCTTACATAACGTGGCGTCCGTGCTATTGTACAGCTGCATCTTCGTGAAGTAGCTATTTAGATGATCTTCCCGGTCAGTGACTCCATCATAGCTGGTCAGCGGCGGGAGAGTAGTCCCCGCGGGTTCCATCAACACGCTTGGCGCTAAGGGTTGCCTGATCCCAAAGCGCCTGGCCTGTCGTTTAGGCGTCCAGGGATTTTGTTCTTCTTGCCCCGGGACGGCCCATTCTCCTGGCGTTCTCCACACGCCTGGGCGCGTAGGCGGTGTTATCTCCGGATTGGGAACCTCATAGCCTGGGCGCCCATACTCGCTAACCTCCGAATCATCTAGGAGCTTATCCCGCTTCCTTACCGGGGGGCTGTACTCCCTCGCATCCACGCTCCTTCCTCCCTCCAATTCCCTCCGTAGCATGGCTATCGCCCGGTCCTGGTCAACGATAATCTTAAACAGCTCCCTCTTTGACAACGAATCACTTTCCATAGACGGGCGCTCATGACTCTCATCCTCTACCTCCATGCTCACCATGGGACTAGATCGCTGCTCACTCCCCTCACGGCTGGAATCCTCCGCCCCTATCTCCTTAGCGCCCACACTTCCTGCATTCAAGTCCTCCATCTTTCAAAACTTGCCGAACGCCCCCCTTCCTGGCGCGCCAATTGTTTGTGCCTTGATACCTCTTCCCCCGCCTCGCGCCTACTTCCGTCCACACCGGGCGCCTGGGCCCTACAAGACTAACGCCTAGAGGGCTTGGCCCCTCCGTTAGCACTCCAACGATCAAGTTAGAAGTGGTTTTAGAGAGAGAAGTGAGGAGAGAAGTTTTAGTGTGAGAAGACCGACCTGCTTAAATGCTACCTACCGAGTGCTATTTATACTACTCGAGCTCCTCGACCACCCTCCGACCAACTCCTGCCACAAAGCCTTACGTCATTCCCGCATTAAATGCCTGGTCTGGTCCAACGCCTACGCGCCTACACGTGGCACGCTGTCCATCTTCCACGTCGGGGCGCATAGGGGGGCCACTTGCCTCGTGGCTCCCTTCCGATTCCACTCGTCCGTACTTCCTTGTCTGCGAGTCTATTTTGTCGCTATGCGCCCCTCTTCTCTTGAGACTGCCTAGGTCATGCCCTAGGGAGGCCATGAATGGGCTTCAAGCCCAACAGGCTTTTTGACTTTCATGGGCTCTTCTCTACTACCCCAAATAGCCAAAAATGGGCTTCAGGCCCAACAGGCTTTTTGACTTTTATGGGTTCTTCTCTACTACCCCAACAATAATGAACACGAAGGATATAACAATTTCATTGATATATACGCATAACTGCGTCGTGTTATACATATGAGAAAAGCTAGAGACGCATTTATTGATACCATTTTCGTATGGTATCTCGACCACATTTACGTGGAGATTACAAGACTATAACAGACACGTACGTATGTTTCAGTTTTTACCCATACAAATGAGCAGGCAGGCGAGGAGACAACTGAACATCCAACGGAGAAGTCCTGGGATTGGTCAGTCCAATACTCTTCGTCACATCAATCGGTTCGCTCATCGCCCTCTAGAAATCAAATCCATGCAACAGCGTAGCAACCGTCAAGTGCATAACTTGCATGGCGAAATTCACTCCAGGACACATCCTCCTCCCACTACCAAAGGGTATCAGCTCGAAGTCTTGTCCCCTCAGATCAACATCCTTGTGAGTCGTGAGGAACCGGTCCGTTCGAAACTCGTCTGGGTACAACTAGACCCTCGGATCGCACTGGATCTTCGACACGTTGACGATGAGCCTGGTGCCCTTGCCAACGACCCAACAGCGACGATGCAGTCTTCCATCGATTGGCGGGGTACAGACGGAGGGTTTCCTTGATGATGGCTTTGAGTTAGTGTAGGGTGGGGAGATCAGCCTCTTGAACTCGTCGATTTTTGCCGATGTGGTTGTCTAGCTCGTATTGGGCGGTTTTCAAGACGTCGGGGTGGTTGACATCGACGAGTAAGGCTATGAGCCAGGTCATTGTCACTATGGTTGCAAAGTCATAATCAACATACGAGGTGTACAAGATATTGTATTTAATTATTATTTTTGTCTACTATAATATTACAGGATAGACATAATGACATATGAGATTTATTTATTTATTACTTTCATACTTTGTCATTTGATTTGGAAGAATCAAAACATGACATATGTTTTTGCACTGAAAAAAATTATGATTTTAGTATCTTTCTTCCTGTCTATTTACCCAATTATAAAACATAGTAAAAAGGTATATATATATATATATGGGGAGTTCTATGGTACCCCGGGTGAAATCTGGGGTACCGCATACCTTGAGTAAGAAAACGATATCCAGAACCTGAATTGACTGATCTTTCGGACATGATACTATAATCTAACCCATAAAGATTAAAATCTAGGTCTTAATTCTCTAAATCTTATACCCCAAGATCAATTTAATTAGAAACAATAATCGACGGTTATGATTCGTCCAAATACAGGCAAAAAAATCAATGCACCATCTTAGGGTTTATAGTTTAGATTTAGATAATTAGGACCTAGGGTTCACTCATTAAGGGTTAGGGTATAGTATCATGCCCAAAAATCATGCTAATTTGAGTTCTAGATAGCGTTTTCATACTCAAGGTATGCGGTACCCCGGATTTCACCCGGGGTACCGTAGAAGGCACCATATATATATATATATATATATATATATATATATATTATGATGTAATTAACAAAACAAACCCTTCCATCTCTTTCTATTCATATATTTTCTAATGAGGACTGCAAATGAGGTGAACTGTTCATGAGTGTCTTAACGTTGGCTTGAAAAAAATATCATTTGAAACTCTAGCTACTAGTTTATTAACTAGTCAAGTTTGATCTAAACCTTTTTCAACTCGAGAGGCTCGCGGCTCAGTTTGACTTAGTGGTTTTTTGAGTTAAACTCGTGAGTTAGCTCGTATTGAGTTCATGAGAGGTTCAACCGTTGTGGCTAGCATGCAACTTAACTACCGGCTTATGAACTAATCGATCTATATCTTATAAGTTTCCTTTGTTGACAATTCATAAGTTTGTTATAGTATATGAAATATGAAATACGATTATGATGAAAGATTAACTATTATTTTCTCATCATATCATACGTGACATATAATTATTAGAATATTTAACCGATAAATTATTTTTAAGTTCGGTTTAAGGATTCAAGTATTAAGAATAAATGAATTAAGTTCGAGCTGAACTCACGACCTTATTGATGAGTCAAGCTCGACAAGAGCTCATGCGATCATTGACAAGTCGTGCTCGAGTTGAGTTCGAGACATATACATGAGCCAAACTCTTAGTAAACGATCCGAGCTCAAACTCGATTCAACTAGACTCCGCTCGATAATATATGCGCCGAGCTCGAACTTGACTCGTTTCTTGACAAGCTAAGTCCGAAATAGACAAAACTCGACTGGATTCATCTAATTTGCATCCCTATTTCATCCAAAATGCCCACTTAAGCTACTACTATTTAGCATCTCCCATACTTCGACCAAGATTTCTATGAGCTACAAGTGTTGTCACCTTCCTCACCTAGACCAATAATTGGATTTGAAATATTTATTTCTATTGATTGATTGTATTTTACCCTTATAATAGTGATATATAGTTTATTATCAAAAGAAGAAAAAACGTGAGGCACGATTACACTATATTTATTTCTATTGCTTGATTGTGGGTCCAATCAGGTGACGTTTTCCCTCTCAAGATTGCCATTTCTGAACAGCCGGTAGATCTATTCAATAAGTATCTTAGCATTGATCAGTTTTCTCATATTTTGGTTAAGCTTGGACTTCTTGACATTCACTCCGCTTGAGGGGGAGTATTGGAATTCCTAGACACGTTTTTGTTCTTTTTGACTAGTTTAGGGATCTCATTGTAACTGCGCCATCCCGTGTTTGTGTTGATAGGGATCGACTTCTGTCAGGTATAAAAGAGTAAGGGTTACACGCCTAAAGCTCTAAGAAAACCTAATCAAATAATAAAAGAACAACCGAGAACTCACATTCTCCATACGTGGACTAGTCCGTTTTATTCATGAACGGAGAAACTACGTAAAATCGTGTTGTTCATTCTATATTATTTTTGGATTTTTACAGTCCGCCGTAAAAATTGATGAAAATTCAAAAAACTCGCCCGATATGCAAAATATATATTGAAAAAGTGAGACGTACCTAGTGTAAGGTCGGAGGCGACAATGATGGCTGGACGGTGGCAGGGAGGCTCCAAATGTTTGACGACTCTTCTTTAGTAATTTTTTGGGAGTGGAAGTGAAGTTATAAATGTATGATTTATTAGAAATGGATTTCAAAAAAAGGAAATTTCCAAATAAGAGTTAGAGATAAATAGTAATTATGCTCACGATAAATAGTTGAAATTGATTGCGTTGAATGTGATTGATGTTGTTATAAACGCGCTACTACAGATTGGGAAATCGCTAGGAACGTTAAAGCAAGAATACAAAAGCGAGAATCGAAAACACGACACACGATTTACGTGGTTCACTAACACGGTGTGCGTTAGCTAGTCCACGGGAGAGAGAGAGTAAGTCTCATTGTAGTCAACTCCTTCCCCCTGCGAGAAGCCTCGTGCAACCACCCGAGCTTTAAATTTAATGCCCTCTTCAGAAGTGATTCCTTCCTTCTTCTTGTACATCCACTTGTTTGTAATAATCTTCCTTCCCTGTGGTCGTTTGACGAGCTCCCAAGTCTGATTCCTATCATGGGATTCCATCTCATTTCCCATTGAGTCAAGCCACTGATCAGCTTCGCCACCCGAAACGGCTTCTCTATAGGTCTGTGGCTCACCTGCATCCACCTCTTCAGCAACCTGAAATGAATACGCCATCATGTCCTCGAAACCATACCTCTTTGGAGGTACTCATGCAGTCGCTCTCTTCGGTCTACCGAAAGCTATAGACTGTTGAGCTCCTGCACTGAACTTTGACGTTTCTGGCTCTGTAGAGACATCCTCATGTTGATCTTCTCCACCTTGGTGCTCAAACTCGCTCTCATTGAGAGTTTGCAGCTCCACCTGCTTATAAACATAGACTTCTCATCAAATATCACATTTCTACTGAGTATAACTCGATGCTCAGAAGGTGACTAGACTCGAAATCCCTTAACTCCATCTCCGTAGCCCACAAATACACCCTTCTTTGCCCCCCTTGGGTTCAGTTCAAGGTTGTCAAACCGGTTTATGCCAGTGTGCCTGTTTAGCAAGTGGAATGGTTCGACCGGTGGTACATATCGGTTTGTGTCGGTTCATGCCGGTCAATATTACAAATAAAATTATAAATACTCATATTTAAACATGACATTTAACGTCAATTCTTAAACATTTATACTTGAATCCAACAAATAACATCAATATTTAACTTTTATACTCATAAAATAAATAATAAAATTATTTTTATCAATTAGACTCACTAAAATAAGGCCATTTTACATAGAGATTCGTATATCGATCATGCCGGTTATACCGGTAGTGTCACGCCGGTTTTATGACCGGTATCGGTTCAACCGGTGACACGCCGGGCGGCGTGACAACCATGGTTCAGTTTACCCTCATCCATATGATAATAAACAGGACACCCAAAAGCTTTTCAGTGAAGAATAATCAGCAAGCTTACCATACCACACTTCATAAGGAGTCTTAAACTCGGTAGGTGTGTGAGGTCCACGGTTGATCAGGAAGCACGCCATGTTTACTGCTTCTACCTAGAATCTTCTCTCTAGTCTAGCATTAGAGAGCATGCACCGTGCTCTCTCCAACAATGTCTGGTTCATCCTTTCTGCAACGCCATTCCGCTGGGGTGTATCTCTAACGGTCTGATGACGGGCAATCCCTCCATATCCTTGCAGAATTCCTTGAACTCAGAATTGCAAAACTCTAGACCATTGTCCGTTCACAACATCTTGATCTTCTTCCTGGTCTGATTCTCCACCAATGTCTTCCACTGCTTGAACTTCGTGAAAGCCTCAATTTTCTGCTTCATCCTGAAAATCCAAGTAAATCTCGAATAATCATCAATAATAGATAGAAAATACATGCTGCCTCCAATGGATTCAACTCGTGAAGGACCCCAACAATCAAAGTGGAGGTAATCCAGTATCCCCTTCGTCCGGTGGATACCCTTCTTGGGAAACTTCCTGCGATGTAGCTTCCAAAACACACAATGCTCACAGAATTCCAAATTATGCACCTTGTACCCGCAAAGAAGATCCCCCTTTGACAGAACTTGCACCCCTCGTTCACTCATATGCCCCAGTCTCATGTTCTAAAGAGTGGTCATATCTTCCTGATGAACGTGAGACTATGCAACTGTAGTAGAACCAGACAACACAGACCCTTGTAATGCATACAAGGTCTCACACTTCACGCCCTTAAGCACCTTCCTTGAACCTTTGTAGACATACACAACTCCACCTTTTCCTTTGAAGCTGAAACCCTTGTTGTCGAGTAGACTCAAGGAGATCAGGTTCTTTGTCATTCGTGGAACATGTCTGACATCATTCACGGTACAGAACCAACCATCATGTGCCCGAACCTTTATTTACCCAATTCCAACAACCATGCAGACATCTCCATTTGCCATGACCACGTTACCACCATCTATCTACTTGTAGGTTGTGAAGCAATCTCTGTTCGGAGACATATGGTATGAGGCTGCAGTATCCAGAAACCACACATCCCCACGATGTGCCTTCTCATCTAGATCCAAGGCGAGATCGGCTTCAGAACTGTTGTCCACATCTGCCACGGCAACTGAACCTTGTTTCTTCTATTGCCCTCTTCTCCTGGGACAGTTGTACTTCCAATGCCCCACTTCCTTACAGTTGTGACAAGCATCACCTGGCTGTGGACCGGGACCCTTGGAATTCTTGTTCGAATTCCCTTTACCAGATTTCTTCTTTCCCTTTCCACCTGTAACAGTCAAACCCGATGCCTCACCACATGTACCAAATCCGGACGCCTTATGCCTGATCTCTCTCGTTTAAAGAGCAGACCTGACATCGTCCAACGACACGCTTTCTTTACCGGCAATAAAAGAATCAACAAAATTCTCATATGAACTCGGCAAAAAAACCAACAGGATTAAGGCAGCATCCTCGTCATCAACTCGAACATCTATATAACGCAGATCCAGCAAAATAGAGTTAAGTTGTTCGAGATGTTCCCTCAAAGGTTTACCTTCTTGCATCCTCAAGCTGAACAACCGTTGCTTGAGATGCGGCTTGTTGGTTAGAGACTTCGTCATATACAGACTCTCTAGTTTCAACCACAAGCCCGCGACAGTCTTCTCAACAACGACTTCAATGATGACGTCATCAGACAACGATAGCATGATGGTCGAGTGGGCCTTCTTCTCCAGGGTATTCCATTCATCGTCATCGACCGCTGCCTTCTTTTGTTTCGCAGACAGCGGCCCCCACAGCCCTTTCTGTTTTAATAAAGCCTGCATCTTGATATGCCATATAGCGAAGCTGTTCTTCCCCGTGAACTTTTTGATCTTCATGTTCACCGACGTCATTCTTCTAAATCGAAAACCCTAGCATGCTTTCCAGCCGCGGCTCTGATACCACTTGTCGAAATCGGGCTCCTCATTAGTACAATATTGTCCGCTTTGGGCCAAACCCGCACGGTTTTACTCTTGGGTGTCCTCCCCAAAAGGCCTCGTACGATTGGGTTAGGTGGACACTTATATACAAGGGTCTCTTCCTTTGTATTACCAATGTGGTACTTGGATTGCCCATAACAATCCACCCCCTCAAGACAAGGACCACGAACTTCATGTCCTCACCTCAGCGATTATCTTGATCCGCCAAATGCCTTGTATCGATGGGCTTCTCAGTACAAGGAATTTACCAGACGTAGAAATCTCTTTGATTTGCTTCCCAAATGCAGGACTCTCTTTGATCTGCCAAGCCCAAACGTGGATCTCAAATCCTGAGGTCACTGAATGAGGGTCCACCAAACTGACCTCAACCGTAATACGCCCCTGGGGGGTGTATGTTTATCAAAGTAACGCAGCAAACGACTCAATCGAAGAATCGATTGAGCTCGAATCAAGAACAACGCGTTCTTAATACGAACTTGGATAAAACGGAACCAAAAGGACGATTCCACACCTGGGGAACGCTCGATTGGTATAAAAGGTAGTTGCTCGACCACGATTGAAGTGACTATTCAATCGATACACAAGCTCAGCAAGTTTGGAATCCACCAAACCCAAAACAAGTCGCAACTTGCACAAACCAAACGGTTCTCAATTTCGATTAATCAAAGTCTTCTATTTTTACAACG
This sequence comes from Linum tenue, assembly GCA_946122785.1. Lineage (NCBI taxonomy): Eukaryota > Viridiplantae > Streptophyta > Magnoliopsida > Malpighiales > Linaceae > Linum > Linum tenue. The sequence continues at coordinate 8,407,051 of CAMGYJ010000011.1, read as the reverse complement.
TAAATGGAGGGCTATTTATAGCCAATAAAACCTAATACAAATCTAGATGAACAAGGAAACAATTAAGGTAAAAACAAACTCTAAAAAGGATTCAAAATTCGGCCGTAAACTTCCTTTCTTGGCGCACAAGTAAGCTGCCCGCAAAACAGTCAAAAGGCAGCTTTCGTACTAACTTCGCGCCTTTTGTTCGAGGCCTTCCCGAACTCCAATTCTTCATCCAATTCCTTCCCTTTGTTCACAAACATACCTAGTTTCATTTTGTGGAAGCCTTTGGACTTGAATCAGATCCATACTCCTCGAATTAAGCTCCAAAGTAGGCTTCACAAAACACTTTCCAGACTTAACCATTTTCTGGCAGTTTTCCAGTTTTGAGGTAGCCCCTTTGAGGCTTTGGAAAACAACTTTAATGACATCATCTGGATCCATAAAGCATACCATTGGAAACATGGTAACTTTATCTGTAAAAAAAAACCTTAAACTTGAATTTCCCCCAAGCCAATTGAGAGAACCATGCCTCCAAAGTATGTACCCTGAACACGGATTTTGACTTAGCCAAATTCTGCTCTTCTTCTTCCCAACTTCGTTAGCTTCTTCGTCGAGTAAATTAAACGTGTATAATGGAGAATTTGGGATCATATCAAACCGCCCTGGATCCGAACAACTTGTTATAAACGCTCTGCTACGGATCGGGAAATCGCTGGAATCAACAAAGCAAGAATACGAAAGCGAGAATCAAAAACACGACACACAATTTATGTGGTTCACTAACAAGGTGTGTGTTAGCTAGACCACGGGCGAGAGAGAGCCAGTTTCACTATATCGAGGAGATTACATATTACAGAGGAGTATGAGTAGTATTTATAGTACTTCTCCTAGGTCTAACCCTAATCCAATCTGGTAAAGGAAAACGGTTATAGACCAGGCTCAGAACCCGAACCCAAATAACATTGAGCACGTACATCGTGGGCCGGGGGCGTTGCCCCTGGACCCCACTTGCTGACTGACACGCTAAAACACAACACCAAACTGCGACCAAGTGTAATCGCAGTCCGGAAATGCAGTAACAAGCAAGCTCTAATTGTCAACCCGGGGTCTAGATCTACTGCCTACTCCGTGAATATCTATTATCTAGCAAACTAAGTCGAGTGATTGTGATTTTTACTTAAAGCAGTAAGAAAGCAGGAAATGGTTCGATTTTCTAAAGCAAAGGAAGAGTCACTCGGGAATGAGTCCCCCTAGCTCCTTAGTTAGGTCTCAGTTGTAAGTACCCTGGGTTGATTAACTATTGATTAAACTGCAGAAGAGACAGTAGCTTGGAACCTCTTAAGCTGACCAAGCCCTCTCAGTCCAACTACCCGGCAGACGACTAGTCTTCACTAGGATAGAAAGCTGAGGGTATGAACACAGAACTCCACTACTGGAATTGGATTCCAGTACAAAGCAGTAAATCAATTAACTCTCGTATAATCAATATACCACTACCGATTGATGAAGCTCTAACAACCTAATCAGATTCTATCTATCTCAAGTTGAAGCAGAAATCAAGAAAAGATGATCAGACTTCAATTGACTCAATGAATCATGCATCAATCGATTAAAATCAAAAAGTATAATAATCCCAAGTCATTACAATTAAGATCCCTAACACATGAAACTAGGGTTATTCATACCCAAGTGAGAGAAGGTTCTACTCCATAGAGAGAGAGAGAGAGAGAGGAAAACAGTAATCAGAGTAGTCATACTCATAAAGATGAGGAAAATCTGCTCTGGGATGATGATCTTCACTCCTATGATGATCTCCAAGCTCGATTGATGAAACTCAGCTCCAAAATCACCTCTAGGATGTGTTCTTCGCACTTTCCCTCTCTAGGGCTATGTTTTTGCTCCAAAAAGTCGACTCCCTCTTCAAAAGACTCGAAATTGGGTTAAAACCCAGTTCTGCCCGATCACAGGGCCGTGTGAAATCCCCAGCTGCCCGTGTGGAAGTGCAAAACGCCGGGTTTCACTTAAGTGGCTTCAGTTACGCTACACGACCAAAACCACACGGCCGTGTGGATTTCCAGTCTGGCCGTGTGAGCTCCCTGGACTTTCCCCACGTCCACAAGGGGTCCCATACACGGCCAGTGCGATTTGCCCGTGCAAAGTGGTGCCACACAGCCAAGTCACACGCCCGTGTGGAATTTTAGGCGTGCCCGTGTAGAATTTCCAGCTTTTCGTCAAACATCCCAACTTTTTCCAATCGACCCCAAACTCGTGCCCAAACCTTCTTTCACGTACTATGACCTGAAATATCACAAACAAGAACAACCTAGCATGAAATCGGCCTAAAACACGAGAGATGAGACTCAAACGGTACTGGAATGGTGGACTAAAACATGTGTACATATCAAGTCATCAAATTCCCCCACACTTAACCGTTTGCTTGTCCCCAAGCAAACCTGACTCAAACCAATACAACTCTCCAGACCTCTATAGCAATATGCACCTCCGATCGTCGGCAGAGGATTTTCTATATCATTTAGCAACTTACGAGGTCCACTGGTCTTCTAAGACGCCCCCTATCTCGCTCAATACGAGTACTAGACTCAAGCCAGGATCATGAGAAGCAGTGGAACTAAGACAGTCAATTCATGGATAAGGAGACTCACACAATTCAACAACCAAGGATGTATCGGGTGCTCTTCCATTTCATTTCAATTGTTGAAACCCCTTCTTCTTGCTATTTGTTTTTTTTTTCCCCTTTGCTGGGGTTCCAACTGCAGTTTGTATGCGCGGTCTGCCCTTATTAGGTGAGCAAGAGCAATTTCTGTACATCTGTCACTCGCCAGAGTACTTCTTTTAACTCCTATTCCTCACTTCGTGTGGAGGGTCAATGAAATTAAGGGGGGTCGGAAGCTCTATCCGTGCCCTTAAAAACACATCCTTAAGTAGGCAAACCGTTCAAGGGGTGGAAATTTTACTTGTACTAGAGACAACTTAGCTTCCCCTTGTAGGCCTACCCCACCAAGGATCACTAAAATCTCTTCCAAAACCCGATTTTGTGCAATGCACTGTGCCACACACGTTGGGCTTACCCCATGTCTTAGAATTTCAAATTTTTTACATGGAGGACCAACTGCTTTTTCATTTCACACTTGAGCACCCTTTTTCGATACACGAGTCCACAACACAACATAAGAGGAGTCATCAATACCACATGAATCAACGGTCCTGAATCCACTAGTTCACAAAATCAACCGGCACAACAGAGAGACAGATAGGAAAAATCTTATACTTCAACATCCTCCATAGTGCTACAACTACCTCCCTAGGTTGCCTATCACCATAAAGACTGTCAATTCAAAGCATACTGAGCAGGATTTTGCAGGGAACAATACTTGGAGCCCTCAATTCATCAAATTGGACAGTGGACTAGGCTCCCAGCACACAAACTCATCTAGCAGTCAAAAATAGATAAACACCCTCCCCCCCCCCCCCCCACACACACACACTTAAGCACGACATTGCCCTCAGTGGAGCAGAGAGAAAAATCAGGGGAAATGATGTTACCGGGAATACGGACTGTCAGGGGACTGGAAATTGGACCAGTTAGCAGGGATAGAGTCATCAAAACACACTGGGTGATAGAAACCATAGTTCCAAGTGGACAAATCGAAAAACAACCGAAAGAAAAACAAACCTTGGTGGGGTTGCCTCCCCACAAGCGCTTCTTTTACGTCTTAGCTAGACGGTGGCTCCTAAGTTTCGGTCCATGCTAGAACCTCCTTGAACTTGAGGTTCTCATTAATAAGGTGGAGTCTCAAGTCACGAGCATGTGATGTGATAGGTGATGAAGATGGCTCGTGGCCTTGAGGAAGATGAAGTCTCCACTTTCTAGACCTTTCCTACGCGTCTGCTCTTGTCTCATTGCCCCAAACCAGATAAGGTATATTCGATTGACCACCATCGCATCCACCAAGAGGGATTGATGTTGATGTGGTCTTGGTTTGGCAAAGAGGCACTGCAAATGGGTCCTTGCCAAGCAGCTCCTCGAAGTTTGGTGGAGATATCACATGTAACATATGGTCGGTGCAAGCCTCTTCATCCTCATCCTCAGCCTGGACGCCAATTGCTTCTTCAACCCCCCTTCCTTCATCAGAATGTGGTCTCTCCCCTTGGACAAGATCAAGAACTACCTCTACTTTGCTTTCTTCCTCATCCTCCACAACTTCCTTCCTCATCCTTGCTAGCTCTTCTTCTTCTAGAACAGATTGGAGAGCAAGTCGCCAAGCAATTTCTTTCAATGGGATCATCTTGCATCTCCTCGCACGGGCCCAACATGTTAGAGTAGAAATGAGGAAAGGTGTGATCTACAACCAGAGGACTTTCCTGATCATGATTATCATGGTAGTTCTCTGTGATAACTTATGTATGCTCCTCAACGTCCCCGTAGCCTTTGTCATCCTCCACCTCTTCTAGTGTGGTAGAAGAAAGGTGATCTTGAGCAGGATATGAGCAAACTTGCTCCACCCACTCTGTTTGCTTTGCTGAGCACTGAACAGTCTCCTCCATTTCATGGAGAAATGAGGGATCAGAAGGGGCAAGGGCTTGGATTTGAAGATCCATCTTCGAGCATGATCTCTCAGTGTCTCGAGCAAACTGCTCCATGAGAAGCCTTAATTGTTTGTTCGGATCTTCCAGTGAAGTGTAGCATGGCTCTGCATAGTGGCCCGTGAAGGCCTCCATGGCTAACTCCAACTCAGATGGCCCCTCTGGTTGTGGCAGGAACTCTTCTTGAAAAGGATATTGTTCTTGAGGTTCCCAAGGGTTTGGTTGTTCTCCATAGTAGGGGGGTTGGTACTGACATCCGAATCCATAGTCTTCTCCTCCTTGATTGCTCCACGAAGTCTTGGGGTAATACCACTCGGGTGGTGGTTGATACCCCCAATGGTTGGAGAAGCCATGAGGATCCATGTTTCAGATCTGCACCAACAAAAACATAACACCCAAGTGAAAAGCAAGGGTGGAAAAGAAAAGAAAAAAGCTAAAGTAACAGACTTTCACGTTTCTACAATAACCTAGAGGTCCCCGGCAACGGCGCCAAAAACTTGACTCGCTACGACACAACACCTAACAATGGCCAAGTGTAACCAATGAAAGGGACTGCAGTATAGTGGCTCAAGTAATAAATATCGAATCCACAGGTCTCTAGAGTTACTATTACTCAGCTTCAGTTCATTATCTAGCAAACCAGATTAAGATGGAAGAGCTAAAACTACTCTAACAAACTACAGTTAAAGTTAATCTAATTACAGGTTGGGAACTCACTTAGTTATGATTCCCCCTAGCCACTAGCCAGATTAATGATTGATGATCTCTAACTTGTTTCACTTTCATTCACAATGCGGAGAATCATTGACTAGACCTTGAGTCTCGACTAAAGGAACAAGGCCCTCTTGAGTCAATTGCCTAGAGGGACGTATCCTTCTCTAGAACAACCGATCAAGGCGTTCTAAACTAGATTCCCTCTATCGAATGAGGCTCTCAATCGATACAAAGCATTGAATCAACCCTCGACTAAAGCAATCGATTCAATACTATCAATTTATGGTGCTCTATTGACCTAATCAGGTATTCGCTCTCATAGGATCAAAGCAGAATCAATAATCTCGACTAAAGCAGAATTGAATCATGAAAACATGCATAGATTGAATATGAACTCACGATTATCAAGTAGGAGTACTCATACAATCATCCAATGAAACAAACATAGCTAGGGTTCCTCAAAACCTAAGTGAAGGGAAGTTACTCCATAGAGAAGAGAGAGACTGCAGTAAGAATCTTCAGATGATCAGTCTTCAAGTCCGGGCTTGTTCCCCGAGCTTCCAAGGCGAAGAAATCCTCCAATTCCACTCCAAGAATGCCCTCAAATCGCGCTCTCTCTCTCTTTGGTTCGTCCCTAGGGTGTTTGGGATCCAAAACCCAGCTCTCCCTCTCCAAAAATCGCAAAACAGCTTTTATACCCGCTGAAACTCGCACCCCCTACTTGCACGGTCGTGCAAACCCCCTGGGAAACCCACACGGCCGTGCATAATTTCACACGGCCGTGCACAATTTCCAGCATGCACTCCTAAGCTTCGTTGATCTCGTTTGAGCTCGTTTGACCTCCGATTCAGGTGTCGTTTGATCCCAGATGCTCGTAGTCTTGTCCTCTTTCTTTTCATAAAAAACTTTCATGATTATTTGTCAATAAAATGAGGTATAAATCCATTATTTCTCAAGTCATTCCCGAGTTTCTCACCCCGAGTCGCCAATTGATCTCCTATAGTCCTATTGACTTGAAACTTGCGCCTAGGCTTCACTTTACATGCTAGGACCTGAAATGTGACAAAGGAACACAACCTAGCGTAAAATAGTCTAAGAAATAAAAAAACTCAAGCCAAAATGATCAAGAAACGAGGGTGCAAACATGTGCAAATACGACGTTATCACTGACCCCCAACTACCATTCATAGCGGCTGATAGTCTGATTCAAGTCACATCAACATATGTATATTTGGATGCCATTATATGTTTTTGAGTAACGAACTAACATCATATTGATAATGAACACGAATTATAGAACAATTTCATCGATATATATATTCATAATTGCGTCGTGCTATACAGATGAGAAAAGCTAGAGGCGACCTTTATTGGTACCATTGTCGTAGGGTATCTCAACCACATTTACGTGGAGAGTACAAGACTATAACATACACGTATGTTTCATTTTTTACCCATACAAATGAGCAGGCAGGCGAGGAGCCAATTGAACATCCAACGGAGAAGCCCTGGGATTGGTCAGCCCAATACTCTCCGTCATATCAACCGGTTGTACCGTCGTCCTCGAGAAATCAAACCCATGCAACAGCGTAGCAACGGTCAAGTGCATAACCTGCATGGCGAAATTCACGCCAGGGCACATCCTCCTCCCGCTGCCAAAGGGGATCAGCTCGAAATCCTGTCCCCTCAGATCAACATCCTTATGAGTCGTGAGGAACCGGTCCGGTCGAAACTCGTCTGGGTCCGACCAGACCCTCGGGTCTCGCTGGATCTTTGACAAGTTGACGATGAGCCGGGTTCCCTTGCGGACGAACCGGCCGGCCACGGTGCAATCTTCCGTCGATTGGTGGGGCACGGAGAGTGGCGCGGCAGGGTACAAGCGGAGGGTTTCCTTGACGATGGCTTTGAGGTAGTCAAGGTGGCGGAGGTCGGACTCTTGAACTCGACGTTCCTTGCCGACGTGGCTGTCCAGCTCGGATTGGGCTGTTTTCAACACTTCGGGGTGGTTGACGAGTAAGGCTATGAGCCAGGTCATTGTCACTGCGGTCGTGTCTGACGCAGCTAGGGTGAGAGCCTGCAAAGTCATAATCAATGTACGATGTGTATAAAAGATATTGTAGTTAATTATTTGTTTGTCTGCTATAATATTGCAGGATAGACATAATGACATATGACGTATGTTTATTTTATTAGTTTCATACCTTGTCATTGGATTTGGAAGAATCAAAACATGAACAGATGTTTTTTGCATGGAAAAATTATGATTTTAGTATCTTTCTTCCTGTCTATTTACACAATTAAATCCCCCCCCCCCACCCCACCAAACTGAGGAATCTTTTGAACACTCTGTGAACAAAAGTAACTCACTATGGGTTAATCGATCAAAATGGTTTCTGATTCGATAGTAAATGTACAAAACATAGTAAAAATGTCATGTATTATAATTTAATTAACAAAATAACATTTCCATCTCTTTCTATTCATATATTTTCATTGAGGACCGCAAATGTGGTGAGCTGTTCATGAGCGTCTTGACGCCGGCTCGAGAAAATCTGGTTTGAAACTCTATTAGTTTATTAACTAATCAAGTTTGAGCTAAACTTTGCTCAACTCGAGAGGCTTGCAAGTCAGCTTGACTCAGTGGCTTGTTGAGTTCAACTCGTGAGTTGACTCGTTTTGAGTTCATGAGAAGTTCCAACAATATGGCTAGCATGCAACTTAGCTACCGGCTTATGATGAGCGAATCAATCTATATCTTATAAGTTGGTTTGTTGACAACTCATAGGTTTGTTAAAGTATAGGGTGTGCCTACGGTGACATGCATGTCACGGTGACTTGCACTTTCCGGTCGACCTCATATAGGATCCGGTCGACCTTACATAGAATTCGGTCGACCTCATATAGGATCCGGTCGACCTCATTTAGGATTCGATCGACCTAATATGTTGTTTCAGTGTAAAAACAGTTCATGGTGCCTACTTTGGATATTCATATCATACAATTGGCTAGATGGAAATTGAAGACTAATGACTTGTTTTGAAGCTGGAGTGTCCCTCTACATATTGAAGTGATTGAGAGCTCGATAGGAAGTCCAGAAGACCATTTTTGAACCTCATCAAAAGGCTATGCCAAAACTGGGAAACTGCCTAGAAATGGCTAAGTCTGGAAACGTGTTTGTGAAGCCTATTTTTTAGCTCAATTCGAGAAGCATGAATGCGAGTCGAGTCCAGGAGCCTCTACCACGTTAAATTAGGTATGTTTTTATACAAATTCAAGGAATTGGATGAAAGATTGGATATATTTAAGGCTTCAAACAAAAGGGTCGAAGTTGCTACGAAGGCTGTTTTTCTGGCAGACTTCGAGCACAAGCAAGCTGCCAGAAAACAGCCTTCGTAGCAACTTCGAGCCTTTTGTTTGAAGCCTTAAAGATATTCAATCTTTCATTCAATGCCTTACCTTTGTATAAAAAAATACGTAATTTAACGTGGTAAAGGCCCCTGGACTTGACTCGCATCCATGCTTGTCAAATTGAGCTCCAAAGTAGGCTTGACAAACACGTCGCCAGACTTAGCCATTTTCAGGCAGTTTCCCAGTTTTGGCATAGCCTTTTGGTCAGGTTCAAAAATGGTCTTCTGGACTTTCTATTGAGCTCCCAAGTACTTTAATGTGTAGAGGGACACTTCAGCTTCAAAACAAGCCTTTAATCTCCAATTTCCATCTAGCCAATTGTAAGATATGAATCTTCAAAGTAGGCACCATGAAACTGTTTGTACACTGAAACAACTGATTAGGTCGACCTGATCCTATATGAGGTCGACCGAAAAGTGCATGTCACCGTGACATGCATGTCACCGTAGCAAAGTCCTAAAGTATATGAAAAGGAAATAACTTAATAATGAAAGATTGTCTATTAATTAATTTATAAATTATTTTAAAGTTTAGTTTAAAGGCTCAAGTATTAAGAGTAAATGAATTGAGCTCTAAATGAACTTGATCATATTGATGAGGCAAACCCAAGTGCAGCTCATGAGGTCATCAATGAGTCATACTTGAGTTTCAAGGCAAACACAAATCAATATTTAATTCGACTCGTTTATTGACAATTAGTCGAATACCAAACTTACTTCGAGTAACTTTCATCGTATTTCATCCAAACTTCCCACTTAAATTACTACTGCGTATCATCTCCTTACTCCAACCAAGGTTTCTAGGAGCTACAAAGTGCAATCCCCCGACCTCTCTCACCTAGGGCAACAATTAGATTTGAAATATTTATTTCTATTGCTTGATTGTTTTTTTATTATAAAAGTGGTATAGTTTATTTATTATTAAAAGGGTAAAACGTGAGCCACATTTACACAGTAGCATTACCTGGGGGAGTTGGGGGACCCGGACCATCACTTTTATATTTTTTTAAGGTTAACATATTTAATGTGTCCAATATATTATGGAAAAGTGCTGCTCCTATGTCATGCGTGACTAAGCAGAGAACAGAAATCTGATTGTGCCCATTTCTTTATATTTCAGGATCCTAGGAATTTTTTTTTTTCGTTGAATAAGAAATATTTTTTTTATATAACTAAGAGCGACTAAATAAAGTTACAAATATAATATATTTTCTTGTTATGTATTTTTATCAAATATATTTTTCTATTATTTTTAGATTAGACATATTAATATGCTTTGTAAAAATTATCCAGTATGCTCCTTTGTAACATTTTTCATTCAAAAGTTTTCAATCACGATCAAATCGTGTTTGGACAACATTAATGTACAAAATATCTTCTTTTTTATGAGTAATGTACAAATATCTTTAATAATTTTACTTAATTATTTTTTATTTGTTTAAATAACCTCTTTACTTATAATAATTTTGTTTTAACGAGAGTAGTTAACAATTATAGGGGCAAAATTGACATTACCATCTTGTTTTTGCCAAAGTCAGATGTTCGAACCACGGTATAACTATGATTGACAATTGTCGAATGAAAATTTATTACATGCATGTTTTATTGTTTATCTAAAATATAGGAAATACGAACCACGGTATAACTATGATTGACAATTGTCGAATGAAAATTTATTACATGCATGTTTTATTGTTTATCTAAAATATAGGAATATATTTGATGTAAAAAATAGTATAGTTGTATAGCATATTAAGTATAGAGAAATTTTACAATGTTTTATAGTATTGGTGCTATAGGTTTTTGCTTTTATGGTACAACTTAAAATTGTACATTTACGTTATGGTACAGCTTCATATTGTATCTATACTTTTTGTACAAATTCTTTTATGGTACAACTTGAACTTGTACCTTTATGTGATGGTACAACTTCAAGTTGTAAAGTTGTACCATAACATAATGGTACAAATTGCTTTATGGTACGTACAAACTAAACTTATACATTTAATTTTATGGTATAACTTTGAGTTCTACATTAAAGCACCAATACTATATAGCATAGTAAAAGTGCTCATTAAGTATAACCCTTGAATTAATGAAGACTTTGAGAGAGTAATAATTTTGGATTACCAGACAAGTAGCTTTATTGACCGTATCCGAATCCCGACCCTCGATTCCCCCTTCCTCCCCGACCACGTTCAATATGACATCCATAAAGTCCTCCGCCGCCGCCGCCGCCTTCTCACCGCCGCCGCGGGAACCTCTTCTCGCCTTATGCTCCCTAAGCCACTCCCCGACCACAGCCTCCATCTCCTCCGCCGTCCTCCTCATCGCCTTCTCGAACCCTCCGACGTCCAGCCACCGCAGAAACGGCAAACCGTCCGCCACCACGAACCTTCCCGACAGATCGAAGAAATCCATGAACGTTCTCCTCAATCTGACGCCGTCCTCTCCTCCCGTCAAGTACCCGACGGATTTCCCCACAATCATCTTCAGGATAACGTTCAACGTTATCTCCTCGAACCAGCCAGTCAACTCAATCAAAACGCTGCCGTTCGCCTCGTTTTTGGTCCAGTAGGAATACAGCTCTTTTGTCGCGACTTGGACCTCGGATTCCCGCACGTGTTTGAGCAGATCGAGGCGGTGCGAGGAGAGAAGCTCCAACGTGGCGATCTTCCGGATTTGTCGCCAGTAAGGACCGTACGGGCTGAACCCGAACATGGACCGGTCGTACCCGAGAATATGCGTGGCGAGGGTTTCGGGTCGGTCAGCGAAGACCCGGTCGAGGGTGGTCAGACACTCCTTGGCGGTCTCCCAGTTGCTGACGACTAGGGCCGGGTGAACACCCATACGGATCGTGAAGATTGGGCCGTGGTTTTCGGCCATTCGGCCCAGTACTTTGTGTGGCGGGCTCGGTCCGCTGAGGATGTGGAGGTGGCCGATTACGGGCCACGCGCCGCTGGCCTGCTCCGGCGGTGGTGCTGCTTCTTCATGGTCATGGTCCTTGCTGGGCGACGAGATTGTTCGGAAGAGGAAGTAGAGGAAGACGAGCGAGGCTAAGGCAATTATGGAGAGAGAAATGGTGGTGGAGTGGGAAGTGAAGAAGAAATCCATGTTTGCTAGTCCAATTTTGAAAGAGGCAGGGCGGTTTCTTTTGGATTTTATATGTGAAAATGTGATTAAATTAATAGCTGCAATGGTTTAGAGTTTATCGGTGATTATAGGTGTCAAAATATAACCCAACCCGATTAATTCGTTTGATCAATTCGACTCGCAATCTGACCGCAATCCGAATTGACTAAAAGTCAACAACTCGTAACCCGCCCGATCCGCAACTCGATTGATCTGTAACCTGACTAATCTGCAAACCAATTCACCTGCAACCCGATTAAATCTGCAACCCGATTAACCGAACCCGATTGTCCCGAACCCGACTAATCGGCAGCCCAACCGACACAACCCGAACATCACCTAATCCACTTGAATAATTAGTATATTATATAATACATTGTTTTTCAAAATAAAGTTTTTCATTCTAAACTTAGGTAAAATTATTTCTTCATTTCGTATAGGAAATTTAAAAATATGAAACTCACTTGATATTATGTATTTTAAGAAAATTACAAAAATTGAAACATGAATGTCATTTGAACTTTGGTAATCAGAGCGTGGAGCGGGAACGGGAGCGCCAGAGCGTCAAGTTTTTACGAATTTCATTTTGAGAGCGTGAAAGAGCGTTAATATTATATATTTTTTTTTATAAATATATTTAAACAAAAATTATACTTTCTTATGATAAAATTATAAAGATAAAATGAATAAAATTATAAGAAAGGATCAAATTTTGCAAGAGGCAGGGCGGTTTCTTTTGGATTTTATATGTGAAAATGTGATTAAATTAATAGCTGCAATGGTTTAGACTTTATCGGTGATTATCGGTGTCAAAATATAACCCAACCCGATTAATTTGTTTGATCAATTCGACCCGCAATCTGACCGCAACCTGAATTGACTAAAAGTCAACAACTCATAACCCGCCCGACCCGCAACTCGATTGATCTGTAACCCGACTAATCTGCAAACCGATTCACCTGCAACCCGATTAAATCTGCAACCCGATTAACCGAACCCGATTGTCCCGAACCCGACTAATCGGCAGCCCAACCGACACAACCCGAACTTCACCTAATCCACTTGAATAATTAGTATATTATATAATACATTGTTTTTCAAAATAAAGTTTTTCATTCTAAACTTAGGTAAAATTATTTCTTCATTTCGTATAGGAAATTTAAAAATATGAAACTCACTTGATATTATGTATTTTAAGAAAATTACAAAAATTGAAACATGAATGTCATTTGAACTTAGGTAATCAGAGCGTGGAGCGAGAGCAGGAGCGTCAGAGCGTCAGGTTTTAAAGAATTTCATTTTGAGAGCGTGAAAGAGCGTTAATATTATATTATTATTATTATTTTATAAATATATTTAAACAAAAATTATACTTTCTTATGATAAAATTATAAAGATAAAATGAATAAAATTATAAGAAAGGATCAAAAAATACTTCTTCCTGTATAATATGCTTCCCATTGCTTAATTATGCAACCTACAGCATGCAAAAGATCCAACCTCACTTTACCTATTAAATACGTTCAAATGACATTTTATTAGGTATCATTTATCAAGCATATTTGACAGGTGGATACATTTAAAATTGCCACATACTACTCGGCTGACATAAAAGGCCACCAAGAATTAATTAAATAAAGAACTTCAACAAGTTGAATAGAACTCTAACTCCAAATCCCTAATCATGTTTCCAGCAAGCATTTGAAAACATAAAAGGCCACCATAAATGGCCTTCCTCCTTGTGACCTCAATTGATTGCAGCAAAAGTCGATCTCAATATGCGGTTGGGAGAACAGAGAGCTTTGGAACAAGGAATCAAGGAAAACCAGTAGAGCTTGAGAAACAGAGCAGGTGAAAACAGGGGAGAGGAAGATAATCACATACACTAACTGCTCATCGAAAGAGAAAGTGCAAAGCAATAGAGTTGAAGAAATCAAACTTCGCCCTTTTTGGCGTCTTGTCTTCTTCTCTGCTTCTTCCACTTCCTGCTATGAAACCTCTAAGAAGTAGAGAAGAGATGGCAAAAAATCACCCTTTTGACTCTCGGTGGAAACTGAAAAGCAAGCTCAAAGTCGAGCATATGCTTCACCTCGGCCTGCTTTGAGAAGCTTTAATCAATTAACCATGAGGACATTTAATCAATTAACTTGGTGAAGAGCTGAGAGAAGCTTTCACATATGTTCTAATCTGCGCTCTTAAAAATCCAATCTGCGCTCCCAAATTGAGCAGTACACGAATTTAAGACGGTTTGCCTACAAACCGCGTTTTCAAGCGCTGGAGCGGGGACGTGGAGGTCAAACCCACGAATTGGGTAACCTAAATTTGAACACTAATTTTTTTAACAAAATTAAAAGGCAAAATTCATTTTCATAGCCATAACTTTGCACTTTGTCACAAATATAGCCAGATTCTGAGAAATATACAGAAATAGCCAAAAATTTGAAAATGCGTTGACAGTAATAGCCATTTCCGTTATTAAAGATGACGCCGTTAATTACATGTCCACGTCGCTGACGTGGCCGAATTATGAACTCCACGTTGGCGCCAACAGGACTGAATTTGCCACCAAAGCGCCACGTCATCCAGAGGAGAGAGAACCAGTTGGGGCAATTAAATATGCCCAGCGACTTCTTCTCCATCTCATTTTTCGATTTCATCGACCCTCCCAGAAAAAACCCCGAAATCGGCTTCCTAGTGGCAGTCTGAATCCGGCGAAGAACCCTCGACGCCGTGGACAACTGTGATTCCGCCGTCGCTTGTCTCCCTACCCATTCATCGATTTTGCCGACCCCTGGTTCCCCTCGTCCCTTATCCATCTTATTTTTCGATTTCATCGACCCTCCCAGAAAAAACCCCGAGATCGGCTTTCATCTTCCTCGTAGCGGCAGTCTGAATCCGGCGAAGATAACTCGACGCCGTGGACAACTGTGATTCCGCCGTCGCTTGTCTCCCTACCCATTCACCGATTTTGCCAACCCCTGGTTCCCCTCGTCCCTTCCATATTTCCGTCGACAGTTCGCATCTCCCATCCCTAACGATGTCACAAAGGGGCAGTCGGGGCACTCGCAAGAATGGCGGCGATTCGGGCTCAACCAGCGTCAAGAGTGGGGTTTCCTTCCTATGCGAACACAATGTCCCAGCTGTGATTAATACCTCTGGGACTGAGTTGAATCCAGGAAGGCAGTTCTATGGCTGTCGTTATTGGCGGGTAAGGCCATTCCATTGTAATTGATGATTGTATTTGTTCGTTGTTTTGTTGGCTAAGGAGGGTCGATGGTTTGCAGGATGGGAAAAGATGTAGATTTTTTAGGTGGGTGAACGGCAATGAGGAGCCATTAGAGTCAAGGAACCATGAGATGGAGAATAATATTATGAACCTGGAGGAGAGGCTAAGGCTGGCCGAATCCAATGCTGAGAAGAGGATGAAGGAAAAAAAGCTGCTGACAGAAGAATTAAGGAATTGGATGCAAGTTTGCCAAGTTAGATTGGGTGAAGAGATCCGGGTCATGAGATATATGTTGACTGTTATGTTGATCATGAATGTGTTTTTGTTTGTGGTTCTGTGGAGGAAGGATTGTGGCATGTAAGTTATCGTTCATGTAACATTTTGGAATTCAATGATCAAAGAGTTGGATAACCTGGTTTAACCTTTTGACTATCTGTATTTGTGGACAAAAGAAGTGCATAATATGTGTCGCAACCGTCCCTCCGGGGGGTCCGATGTCGTTGCGTCGGCTGTTTTTGGGAGTCGCCATCGATCTTACTTGGAGTGGATCGAACACTCTTCGAGTCGGCTCTAACCTTAGGGTCAGAACCGAGATATGGTCTGCGGTTAAGAGATTTGGGTTCGGGAGTACGGTTACATGTGGGGAAGTGAAATCACACCCCACAACGCCCTAAATCGGTACTACTTAAGTTGATAAGTTTAAATGTGTTGGGTGTGTTTTTAGAAAATATGTAATTTTGGGATCCCACTGGACCATTAAATGATTTTATCGTATTAGTTGTAATTAATTATACGCCCACTGACGTAAAAATTAAAAGATAAAGTTAATTGTTTAGTTGGACTCGAACCTTATCGGCTGCCTACGTACCCGTATCACGGGATCAAAGTCCACGTAGTTCGTTTGAACTTTGACAATTTAATTGTAATCACGTTCCACTGATCGTGATTTTCGTATTATCACACTACAAGAAAAATGGCTTTTTGCAACCAAAATATATGGTCCCTAAAAGTCAAAAAATGGTTATCGATACATTTTCGCAACCAAATATATTTGGTAGCAGATTTGGTCGCTATAGCCGCGTTACGAATTCCTAATGCAACCAAAATAATGATTGGTTGCGAAAAATCAGGCTATCGCAACCAATTCTGCCAATGCTAAAACTCTTAGTTTTTTGTGACAATTTAAATTTGGTTGTCATAGACCATACTTTTGGTTGCAAAATGTAGTTGATTGGTCGCCATAAATACTAATGACAAATTTTTTGTGTGACTATTAGTAACCGATAATATCATTATGACAACCAATAATTTTGGTTATAAAATTTTAATACAACTATAAAATTTGGTCGTGAAAAATACATATGCCGACCAATTATATCATTTTAAACGACTAAATATTTTTGTCATAAAAATGTAAAACAACCTTGAGATTTGGTCGTGAAAAACATGTAACTCAACCAATTAAACCATTTTGACAACCAAATGTTTTAGTTATAGAATTATAAGTCAACCTTAAAATTTGGTTGTAAAAAATACATATGCCAACCAATCATGTCAATTTTTGCGACTAATTATTTTAATTATGAAAGCGTTACAAAACCATAAAAATTGGTTGCGAAAACACATAAGCCGACAAAATAAATCATTTTATATGACCAATTTCGTTCATGAGAGTTTGGTCATTAAAATGCACCATTTAAAAATTTAAATTGAATTATAGTAAGAAAGTGTACATGTCACATCTCGTCTTTAACAAATTGTTATGTCATCACTAAGAATAACCTCACTATTTCATACAATTGCATCTATAACTAACTTAAGATGAACAAAATGCAAACACTACAAAATGTACCCTCTTTATAGTTGCCAATAGTCCATCATTCAATAGTTCACCATCAACATTTTCTTCTGCAGATGACAAAAAGAAACAATTGAAATCCTTTCTTATAGAAAGAGCCAGTATAAAGTAAACATAGATTGGACAGAAAAGAAACCAAGAAAAGGGCATATCACCTGAATTTAGAGCATGTCCTCGTTCATATAAACAAGCTCTTCATTTCCACGAACAATAGCAACAGCCCATCGACATCATTTTTTAGTTCTGAAAAGGCCCAGCATCATTCAAATTTTAACACCTAGACTTATCAAGCATATGGAAGTAAAACAAAAACAAGGTTCGCGTTTTAGAAGCAGTATAGAGGTCAAACTCTAAATCAAAGAATAAAGCATTTGCTCCGCCAATTTCTTGGAAAGCAACAGTTAAACCAAAAAAAAAATACCTTTGCCATGCTAAACTAAAACTTCCTACTAAAGTTATAAGCTTAAGTAATAGAGGTGGAGTTCTTACATACATGTCAAAGTGGAATTCTTGAGGTATAATGACCTGCTTCTTGGAATTCTTACATCTACTGCCAGATTCCAGGGATTCTGGCCTCTTCCGCCATCTCTTCTTTAACTTCAAATGACTGCAATCTAGAATGCATTGCAACTTAATATTTGCTAACATACTTTTACAAGTAATTTCATAACAACTCTTTAAGTAATTTCATAACCACCAAGTCTCAGTAGAAGATAATTCTTGAAAGAAGTACAGAAAACAAGATAAATATTCCTTTCCATCGATGGGTTACCTGTTGAATAAATGAAAAGAGTTAATTTGGTTCAGTACCTATTGAGAGCATCTGACCAGGGATGCTCAGTTGAGATTACTGAAGTGAACACTTCCCTGTTCAATAGAGAGTACTATGGCTTGTCCTCGTCAGAGGTTGGCATTGGGAAGTATGTCTCGTAAGGAACTCCACATTCCCCACCAGAGTCGGGGGATTTATAAACTGTTCCTGTGTTAGAGTAATCCCTGAAACCAAACAATTAATGAATAAATATTTCATGTGCGCATCCATCAATTAAGGTCACGTGGAATATGTGCTAGCTACGCAGACGACCACACCAGTCATCTCAATAGTCATATATACCTCATGTTTTGCCTTGAGAATACTCATCCTGTTGAAGAAAGAACAGGAAATAGGAAGCTATAGAACATGAAAAGGGAACCATAGTCTCAGCATGTGCAAACCTCAACCTTGCCTTTTCATAACTTTCAAGAGGAAGTTTTTCTACAAGCAAAGAAGGCCAGACAACAAGCAGAATGCTGATCAAATTGATTAAATCGGCATGAACCTTCAGTAAGAACACCTCCAACAAAAATATGGTACCGGATCTTTGAGCACAAGTCGGAGTTAATAATCACAGCAGAACAGAGAACAACAAACTTACAGAGCAGTTCCAAGTCTTTCTAGCAAGGTTGGCTCTCTCTTCCAATAACAGAGGAAGGAAATATGAGAAGAGGAGTGAACTTATCACTTTGCTATTGAGTCTGGGAAAATATGGGTCGCCAACTTTATAAGACAAAACAGAAAGCTCGAGATGCGGATACCTTCACATAAACTCCTGTCGCAGCCCAACAAGACAGGTGTGAATTTCAGTTCCAGTAAAACCATGATCAGAACAAGCAACAATTCTATTTATAGCCTTACAACCATCACGTATACAACACCCATGACATGAGAACTAGTTTCTTGTTACCTTAGAGCATCTCAAACCTCCTTGTTCTCGTGAAGTCAACAGAAATTCAGAAATTCTACGTACATCACAACAAATACTGATTCAAATACTGGTTGCCAATTCTGCGTTCATCACAACAAACCCTTTAAAAAGATGCTACAAGTTCTGGATAATAGTACTGATGTACTGCATAACCAACCACACAACATGAATTGTGAACTGAGTGCAAAAGAAAATGAAAATCAGTATATTGAAAAGGGACCAATCTAGATTTCGAACTATGCCAGAATCCAGGCCTAATCAACCAACCATAATGGCAGATCATAAAAAGAGAACCATAAATAGAGAGATACATTATGGCAATGTGAAGTTTAACATGATTTCAGTAAAGGCAACAAGGGAAGGAGAAAGAAAACCCAAGACATGAAGAAGCATCAAATTGGATAAACCTTCAATAATAATGCAGCAAACGCAATAATTATACAGAAAAATTCAAACCTGGTAACTAGAGCTGAGAGGCAGTAGCTTAAGCAAACTCTTCTGCTCTCGGTGAGAAGTCCTTCTGCAACAAGGAAACAACAAAATCACAGCAACATAATTGCTGATGTTTGCTCCTGAGAAGCCTGAAGGAGTCACAACAACAGTAAATCGACATCTTCCGTTTTACAATCTGATGAACATATGGAAACTTCAAAACTATAGATTAGAGTTAGATCAACCGGGAGTCTCTTTGGAACTAGAACCCAACACCTCGAGAATTACAACATAGTTGTGATGCTATCAAACTAGAAGGTTACCCTAATGTTATAGTCATAGAACCCAAGCTTCACGTTGCTGCTGTCTTAAACAGAAAGAAAAAAGAAAGAAAGGGCATTCATATATATCACTTGGTTCACAATCTCTGAGCAAGTGAGCAAGCAAGGGCATTCATATGTATCACTCGCTAGCTACTACTGAAGTAGTCCCACAAATATGTCAGCTAACTACAGTAACTTATGATTCCGCAACGACCCATCAATTTGTTTGATCGTTTTTGTAATTGACCCGAGAAACAACAACACCTGGATTCAGGAGAATGGAAAAATAGGAAAGAAAAGGAAGGTTACTTATCCCAAACAAGAAAGAAAAGGTTGGATTCGGTAGAAACTATTATTCCACATCATGAAGCCATAATACAGAGTCAGAAGGGGAAGAAAATCACAATGGATTAAGGACTGAACCCACATCAGAGAAGATTAGTAACTGATAATTGACAAGAAAAACCAACATTCAGTACAAATGCTCTCATTCATCCTTGTCCTCCGACATGTAACATAGCTAAAAGGCTTGCATTTTATGAAATGAAAGGAAACTATTATGCAACCCAATATAACCCCCCTTGATAATTCATGACAATCAGGCCCATGCATGAGTTTATTGGATGAAACTATATTGATATGTATCTGCATGCAAACCAGTAGCACCCACCCATATTTGGCCAGAAGCAAGTACCACTCAATTGTAGGAATATATATCAAGCTCTGAGGAAGTAGCAGTGACCGCTTCCAACTTCTCATTCCATTAATCCTTAGTCCTTACTCCTTATAACAAGAGCATGCATATCCAACAACTGCAACAACGGCAACATGCTTATCACGAAACCATCAACATATGATTTATTCAAATCAATGATTCTCGGCAGTAGTCTACTATAATTACTAATTCTCAGCAGGAAAGCCAGCTATTGCTAGCAGGAAAGCGTGGTTCAACAACTGAGTCTTAGTTCCGATGAACACAAAAATCAATAAATAAAAAAGGGGAACTCACTTATACTTGACCAAATAATGAATATGAGCACGTCTCCTTCCACCAACCCCGATCCCTAACATTTACCCAAATAGTTGTCGATCAAATATTGAAATTAGAAACTGAGAAAGCTGAAAAACGAACAAGGGAAGAATCAATTCAAAGCTGGTAGAACGATCGGTACCTTGACGTGATTTCGTCTAAGGCAACCTCTGCCATATATCCAGCAGCAGCTCGTCAGCAGGTTCTCCATCGTCACGCTTCATCTTGAATCCTGTAAAACTTCAATGCAAAACTCACCGCCAGCGCCTCTTCTGGTTCGCAACCTAGCAACTCACAGCTTAGTAGCCGAGTTTGAATCATGTTGCCGCCACACTGAACTGCAGCCCGAGATGCTATTCACTTACCCTCTGCTATCGCCCGACACCGCCGTGATCTTCATCGACTCCCGTTCAAGTGCTCTGCCACCGCGTAGAGGAGATTTACCTACAGCTCGGAAAATTGACTGAAATTTCCAAAAACCTAGCTCAATGAAGAGAGAAATAGAGAGATGTCACTCGAATTAATCAAAATCCGAAAGGATTCCGTATCTTACACACGGATACGAGAAGAATACTAGGATTACTTGTCGAGCCAAGAGTAGAACATAGAGGAGAAGATGAAATCCGGCCTGTTGCGGCGAAGTAGAGATAAAAATCTGAGTGCCACTGGCGAGGGATTGACTCCATGGCTAGGATTGGAGCTGAGCTGCAAGTTCCTAGTTAGGAAGAGCTTCAGCAAATCAAAGCGAGATCGCTTCCAGTTCGACAACGGAGGAGAGATCACCGCCCCTGCTGGAGGCGGTGAGTCATCTATTTCATCCCTCGATGATTTTATCGAAGAACTCAAGTCGTCGACAGAGCGTATGGAATATGGAGAATTCGGTGGAAAGTGAGGAGTTGAAATTTATTTAGGGGAATCAATTTTACTTAATCTACAAATAAATATAAGGGAATGTCACCGTAAATAAATTGCCACATCAGCCTCTGCTGCATAACCCGCATAGTGCGGAGGGGCAAAGATGTAAATGCAAAAATCCTTCTCTATCGCTGTGTGAGTCCCAAAAAAGCGCTCCTCAAAATCCCAATAACCTACGGGCCCACGCCCCCTCTTTCTATTCCATCGGTGCTAACTGCTACCGTCTCTCCCAGAGAGTCAGAGACCCAGACCCAGTTTGTGGCTCCTTTCCCTTATGAAATCAATAACCACCCATTGCCCATTGTTATCAAATTGCTTAGGCAAGAAATTACTAAGCTTCTTAATGCCCACCATAAATTAATGGCTACTACCCGTGGACAAAATCATCAGCCGAAGTTTGTACAGCCGCCGGAAAAAGATGTAGAGCTATTCTTGCTTTCACTTTTACCTTTTCCAGTATTTGTTCATTTCTGAAATTTTGTATTTTAAGCTATTCGATTGGATGTCACTTTAATTTAGTGCACATCTATTCTATTTGCCGCCAACTTAGTTACCATTTGTCATTAATGTTGCAAAATAACTATTGCTAACAAATAATAATTGTGTTGACAATAAATAGTAATTATATTGACAGCAAATAATATATCTCTTAATTTATTGTGTTCTGTAAAAATAAATCAATGATGTGTTATCACGGGCTTTCATCTCAATCCATGTATTAATATTTGTCATTGTCTACAACATATTGAGTGATAGCACCACAATACAAGTGAATAGAAATAAATTCAAAATGACTGTAAATCGTACCAGAAGGTATATAAAAAATAGAGACTTAGTTAGGATTTCGTCTAAAGTGGGTACACTTAGAAAAAATGTACCTGATAAAATAAATTTTGTTAACCTTTTTAATCATTCACCATATAATCTTATATTCGTAAAATATTGGTAAATTAAAAGACATTAGTAGTCGAATCTATCAAGAATATCATTCTGATGTACCAACCAATTATTCATGATTTAGTTATTCATTCTCTTTCGAATGGTGTTTGGTGTCAAAAACTGTTTAGTATCAAAGACTTGAGTTGTAGAGAGAGGTTTAAAAATAAATCATATACAAAACGATTGTTTATGATTTAGTTAGTCGTTTGCTTTCGAATAGTGTGTTTTTGTCAAGAATCGTTTAGTATCAATAACTTGAGTTGTTGAGAGAGATTCAATAATATATCTTATACATTTTATTAGCACACTCCCTCATAAGAATGTCAACTTATATGAAATTGAAGTTTGCATAAATCTGAATACCGTGCGCTTAACAAGAGTCAAACACAAGACCTCTCTATGAACCTTTCTCAGTTAGATGTGCACAGATTTTAATGTCAGTTAACTATTGAACCTAATTTAACCATTTTCCTCCGAAGCCAAAGTGGGTCCAAACACCCACCCACTCTCCCTCTACCAATGCAGAAAAAGTTAGAAGTATGATATTTTTATATTAAAATCGTTGGTCAACTGTGGTTCAACCATTTCATACCTTTGAAATTGTCAACCGTTTGGGATCGATATTTCCGGATAGACGCCAATACAGTAACATTAAGTTTAATGCTCAGCCAAGCCATTGAAACAGATAAATATTGTACAACATGAATTAGGGCTGAACTCCAAATCATAATATAGCATTAGATTGAAAAAAATGACTGAAAATCTGAAATATATATGGAATCGGATCATGTAAGGACATGTGCTTTGTTTTTCTCCAACTAACCGAGTTATGATCTGGTCTTTTTTAAAAATTATAGGAATCTAATTGAATCATAAGCAGAAAAACAGTACTTTTAAAAATTATAACCAAGATCAAATTGGCACGAAAAAGAATACGTAACTATCCGGCCAATCGGCCGGGACACAATCTAGTATTGAATAACTCAGAGTAGCAAAGAGGAAGAAGAAGAGGAAGGGGAGAGGAGAAGTGAAGTGAAGTGGGGTTCTCGATTGGAGGAAGGTCGGAAGGAAGGGTGAGAGAGAGAATATAGTACTTAAATTTTCATTTAACATCCATACAATCACAACCAAATAAATTAGTTGCTGGAAACTTTTTATTGCATTTACAACCAAAATATTTAATTGAGAAAAGTCAAGATGATTTTGATACCAAAGTTATTTGGTTGAAAATTTTAAAAAAGATTTTTCTACCAAAATTATTTGGTTGGAAATATTAAAATTTATTTTGCTACCAAATTATTTGGTCTTCTCAAATTTTATTTGGTTATAAATACTTTAATTTTAATTGACAAACAATATTTTAATATTTTAGCTACCAAAATTTAATTGGTGGCTTATAGTAGCCTTTTCACAACCAATTTTAATTTGGTTGTAAAGTTTTTGGTTGCAAAAGGTAGTTTTTCTTGTAGTGTCATTTCATTAATAAAACTTCATTTAAATTATTGTGATGTTATGACAATAAAGCAAAGATTTAGTTATTGGGAAGACGTTTGACGTATTAGAAAAGAAACGCGATAAACTTAATCCGCATTTAACATTTCGTATTAAGGCCTTTAAACAAATAAATTAAAGCGGGATGGTTAAATTAACAAATAGTCGCCTGCAGCCTAACTGGTCAATCCGCTAATCAAGCCGACCCCGAGAACGCGAGTTCGAAACTCGTTGACTGTAATTTTTTTTGGATTTTTCGTTTTAGTGTAGAGATGGGGGAGGGTATTTTGGTAGTTTCACGGAAACGCGGTGGCAGAGGCGGTGATTTACGACTTACGAGAGAACCTAGGGGCAAGATCGTCGTTTTAATGAAAGGGGTATAAATTCATCTTTTTGGATAACCCTAACCTAACTCCTAACCCTAAACGACCCCGTGGCCGCTGCTCTCTCCCTCTCTCCCTCGATTATAGGTGGCAAATGGATTGGATTGGTGGATTGGATAGGTGGATCCATGGATCAAATGGATTGGATCTAATGGATTGGTGGATTCATGGATTGGATCAAGTGGATTGGTGGATTATCCATGAATCCAAATGACATCCTCAACCAAGGACCAATATGTAAAATATAAAAAGTTTAGGTACTAAAATGTCACAATGAAAAATTTTAGGTACCAAAACGTAATTTTCCAATGATATTTTTCGTATAAAAAATTAAATTTTAGGTACCAAAATGTAAAAAATAAAAATTATAGGTACTAAACCGTAATTTGCCAATGATCCATGGATCAATCCATGAATCCACCAATCCAATTGGATTTGGATCAAATGGATTGGATTTAAATGGATTGGATTAGGTGGATATTTTTAATGGATTGATGGATTGGATTGGTGGATTGGATTGAAATTGCCACCTCTACCCTCGATCTCGATCCTTCTTCACCTCTCCATCTCTCGTCTCTCTTCCAGAGAGCGAAACCCTAGCCATCATCTAACACCGCCGCTCACTCGCCTCTCTCTCTTCTCTCTCGTTCCTGCCGTCTTTCTAAACCGCAAAAATCTAAACCCTAACGACCGCAACGAAGGCCCGCCGCCACTCTCTTCTCCCTCTCGTTTTTGCTCTGCCGAAACTCTCTGGGTTTTCTCTGAGTCAAAACCCTGACTCCTAATCCTACCTCGATCCTATTCTCTCGTTACTGGTCACGAGAAACAGCTCGGCCACAACCAATCTCCTAATGGAAGCCCGAATTAGGTAAGGTTTTAACATGCATGTGGTTTTATTTGACGATTTTTGTTGGTTTGAATTTGTTTCTGACCTTTCGTTTTCTGATGTTTTTCTTATGGGTTTTGGTTTCGATCGATGGGGAAGAGATCTGATGAGGCGCCAGCCACTAACCCTGGCTCTATACCCCCAAATCGACGCAAAAGGGAAAGGATCGATCTAGGAAAAGATCTACATGCATGTGCCTTTCTAGGGTTAATTTTGTTTTACGATTCTGATTTGTTTTCTTTTCTTTCTGGGTTTTCTTTGGGTTTCGATAAGAAGAGAAACAGAGGATGGCGCCGGCCCCAGAATCCGCCGGCAACGAACGCGGCGGTGGTTTGAGGACGGCTAAGGCAGGTGAGAGTTTTTTTTATTTTTGTTTTATTACTTCTTTAATCGATTCTAACCTCTACTTTTGCTTTGAAGCAGGTTCTAAAATAAAAGTCAGATCTAGGTAGGTTCTTCTAAACTCGGATCTGTTTGGGATTGAGAGATCTAAAACTAAAAAAACGGATTATGCTTTGGTAGATCTAATTGATTTGCAGATCTGAGTATTTGAAAATAAGGTTGTGAATGAGTTTTGACTATATGGGATTGATGGATTTGATGGATGGTTTCAGATATAGTTTTGATATGCTAGAATTTGCTAAAAAAGAATGTTCTACAATGGGAAAGTAATTAACAAGCTGTAAATAGTTAGTTTTGGCGATTATAAATCACTGCCTCTGCATGTGATTTGTTAGACTAGGGAATATAAATCTTGTGATTTTGTTGGACTTTGTCGTGGGTTGGGTTTTGAAATCTAAAATTTGATAATACTATGATGATTTTGATTTGCTTTGGATTTTGACTTGCCATAGACTGGCGAGGAAACCAAATTTTATTTCTATTAGCTAAACTTTTGGGCGATTGATGTTGTGTACGTCGATTTAAGTTATGTTTGCTAAAAAAAGAAGTTGAAAGTATGACTAAAATTTAAAACGATGTTGGACACGAAGTTAAGACTAATAACGGTAAACAGAGCAAGCAGATCTTGATAGCGGTAATAATATAGTGTTTAAATAGAAAATGGACTGATGGCTTGAATGTAAAGGCACTCATAAAGTAAATAAAGTTGATGGACGATTATAATGGTATAATGATAGAGTAAAAGCGATGCCTAATGAGATGAAATTTATCACAAATCATGGAAGTAGAGTTGAAAGCACCAACCTTACTGGGATTTCTGCTCCAAGAACACTTCGTTGATCGCTCCTCCCTTGAGATTTCTTGACAAAATTTGCTGTTGTAATGAAGATATCAGAGTGTTTTAGAAATTTCTGTTTCAGTGTCTAATTTTCCTCTCCAAAATCCGTCCCCCCTCCAACAAAGAGCTGAAGGCGCTCATTTATTGCAAATGAACCTGCCACGTGTCGCTCTCTGATTCGTCAATTTTTTTAATCTGACTTTGAAGAGTGTGCCTGGTCGGTTGGATAAGATAGGGAATGGATCAGGTGAGTAACCTTATGGTGAGTAACCATGAGTAACCCGTCCACATAAGCATGACATCAGCATCCTCTCTCTCATGGAAAGCCTTTAATTTTTCCCTCTTTGATCTTTGACGGACGATTTCTCGCTCATTTTAAGTCAAAATTTAATTTTTTTTGCACAGTTAGATCAGATTAATTGTGCTCTTCAAAATGTTATCCACTTTAATATATTTTTCGAACAAAAAAAAAATTGAGCCATTTTTTACCAGCCTATACCATATGGTATTGACTGGTATTGAAATAAAAGCATACCTATGTTTTGAAAAACTTACCATGGTGGTATGAACAAACCAATACTGTAGGATTGTTGAATACATGATAGTAGAAGTATATTAATTGTAATTTATGACTCTTAACATTGTATACCACACAATACCACCCCGTACCAGGGTGGTATTGTATGGTATTGTGTGGTATTTTTTGGTACTGTAATTTGTTCACCCAGAAATTTGTAGATCCAGTAGATCATGATGAACTCATCCCTGCTGTGCAAACGTTTTCAAAAACGAATTAAAAATGAAGAAGATACCATATGGTATGCAGTTGGTACCGAGAGGCCAGAATTTTTTTTCCTAAAAAAATATTGAAAATTGATCTCATTTTGTAGAGCACGGTGAACTCGTTCCATCTGTACAAAAAAAATTAAAATCCGAGTTAAAACGAAAAAGATATGAGTCAATTAAGAAAGCTAGTGAAAATAAAAATAGCCTTTAATTCTCCATCCTTAGATCTGGATTTTCTAAATGAAGGGTCCAGATTTGGTTATTGATGGGTGCATAACCCATGGTTATGCACCCTATCTTGAGCCGATAAGATATGGTCAGACCGAATCGGTCAAGGTCGGTTTATTGTTGCCTTTTGGACCGAACTGGTTGGCTTGAGTTGGGCCTGTTGGGTTTGGGCCGAGTTTGAATTTGGGTCTGGCTCTGGGCTCTAGTTGGGCATCAGATTTGGAATTGGACTTTTACCCTTGGGCCTGAACTGGGTTCAAGATTTTAATTTGGGCTAAAACTAATCTGTTCTCCTCTCTTTTATTTTTGCAGGTACACAATTTGTTTGGGCTCAAAGTAGGAAGGCAATCACTTCAATTTGTAATTAGTTTTAATTCTCGCTTGATTTGGAGGTCATTTTCCAAGTTGTACGATGTATCAATTTTGAATATTTGATAATAAAGCTCATTCCACTATTCAATTAGTCTCATTTCAAACCTCGAATCCAAATCCAAAGTGTTCAACAAACTTCGCACTATAGCCATTTCTTCCATCGAATTGAGAACTTATATTTAAGATTTGTCATTGCTAATCTTAACTTAAACCGATCCTATTTTAGCTAGTTATGCCCTAAAATCGACTAGGAGCAAATTTGACAATTGTTGGTTCATATTGACTTGCAACTGCTAGTCTCAACCAAACTATCTAACCTTCAACTTCAAATTCTCCTTTCATTTTTTTAAGTAAGATATCATTTTGAGTTCTAAGTAGAGTGGTTGCTCCGGACAAAATGTGGTGTCTACAATATGCATTACATAACAAGTGCATAACCTGTTCACACCACTTGTTCATATCACTTGGATAATATAAGCTATTTTTGAACCCATAATAGATCATAACATAAGGTGTTTCTAGCCACCTGTTCACATCACTTAGCTACACTACACCTAACATCACTTAGCTACACTACACCTAACATAAAGTGAGCAATCCTTAAGGCTTATTCTAGTCATTACATGAGTCGAAAAAAACAGCACCTAACAACCTCAGTTGCTGGTCAGTACAAAAAATGACTCAAAAAGGTTGCTTTCATGACTCGCTAAGGCTGAGTTGGTGGTGGTTGGCTTCCATGTAAGTCCACCATAGAAGCTTGGGCTAAAGGAACTGTTGGTTGCTCTCCATGAGGGCGGCCACGGTCACCATTCATCTGTAAATGTAAGAACAAACATAGGTAAGTTATGAGGCAGCACTTGACAAACATTCTCACCCTTACAATAATATGATGCAACTCACCCTAACATATTGGTTCCCCGTGTTCTCATCGACATACACACCCACGCCAGCAGCTGCATGACGTATTTCCCTATCAATCGTAGCTCGATCTCCAACATTCAATCTCATATCCTTATCAAAACCATACCATTCATAGTCATTCACCATTCTCCATTCTCACATCAATGCGAAAATAAATGCACTGTAATTAACCATTCACACAAGATATCAACTTGAAAGCTTACCTGTATCCCTAGACCCCTATTCAATGGACATGTCCTCATATTGTGATCTGGTCCACACTTGGAGCAGTGTTTGGCACGTTTGGACCTCACATCCACATCCGCTTCTTGGACAGCAGCTTGGACAACAGCTCTCTTCCCCCTTTGAGAGGAATTGTTTACCTTCAAAACAGTAGAAAATGAGCACATTAGGTATTACATAACAATAGCAAAAATACCATACCAGTAGAGGCTCTAAATGGGATTCTTGGCTTCCCTTCTCAAGGGCTTGATATTGCACATCCCTATGAGTTCTGGAAGCAAGAGTTCAAACTTGCCACTGAGTATGGAAACTTCTCAACTGAACCAACTGGTGGATTAGATGTCCCTATCCCTGCCAGCTGGCTGCCTCCCAGACTAAGGGTGTTCCATCATTTCCTTACTCATGTGTTCTTCCCTCGCTCTTTCAACCTTGATCAAGTGCTTCCAATGGACCTCTGGATTATTTCTAGTGCTACTGCAGGACGAAAGCTGAACTTCTCCTTCCTCTTGTTTTCTCACCTCCTTCCAGTGGGAGATGAGCACTATTGACTCGCTATGACACAACTCTAACAATGGCCAAGTGTAACCAATGAAAGGGACTGCAGTATAGTGGCTCAAGTAATAAATATCAAATCCACTAGTCTCTAGAGTTACTATTACTCAGCTTCAGTTCATTATCTAGCAAACCAGATTAAGATGGAAGAACTAAAACTACTCTAACAAACTACAGTTAAAGTTAATCTAATTACAGGTTGGGAACTCACTTAGGTATGATTCCCCCTATCCACTAGCCAGATTAATGATTGATGATCTCTAACCTGTTTCACTTTGATTCACAATGCGGAGAATCCTTGACTAGACCTTGAGTCTCGACTAAAGGAATAAGGCCCTCTTGAGTCAATTGCCTAGAGGGACGTATCCTTCTCTAGAACAACCGATCAAGGCGTTCTGAACTAGATTCCCTCTATCGAATGAGGATCTCAATCGATACAAAGCATTGAATCAACCCTCGACTAAAGCAATCGATCCAATACTATCAATCTATGGTGCTCTATTGACCTAATCAGGTATTCACTCTCATAGGATCAAAGCAGAATCAATAATCTCGACTAAAGCAGAATTGAATCATGAAAACGTGCATAGATTGAATATGAACTCAAGATTAGCAAGTAGGAGTACTCATACAATCATCCAATCAAACAAACATAGCTAGGGTTCCTCAAAACCTAAATGAAGGGAAGTTACTCCATAGAGAAGAGAGAGAATGCAGTAAGAATCTTCAGATAATCAGTCTTCAAGTCCGGGCTTGTTCCTCGAGCTTCCAAGACGAAGAAATCCTCCAATTTCACTCCAAGAATGCCCTCAAATCGCCCTCTCTCTCTTTGGTTCGTCCCTTGGGTGTTTGGGATCCAAAACCTAGCTCTCTCTCTCCTTTGGCTCGAAATTGGGTTAAAACCCAGAAATTCCCGATCACACGGCCAGGCCACACGGCCGTGTGACTTTCCCAGCTGCCCGTGTGAGTGTTCAAACGCTGCGTTTCGATTAGTGGGCTTCCAGGCATGCTGCACGGCCAGGGCCACACGGCAGTGTGGATTCCCAGGCTGCCCGTGTGAGTTTTGTCGAGCCTTCACACGGCCATAACGGGTCTCCTACACGGCCAGTGTGGCTTGTCCGTGTAAAATTGTGCCACACGGCCAGGTTACACGGCCGTGTGAGGTGCAAAAGTGCCTGTGTGGCTTCCTCAGATTCTCGCCAAACGTCCAATCTTCGTCCAATCGACCCCGAACTCGTTCCCAAGCCTTCATTCACGTGCTAGGACCTGAAATATCACAAACAAGAACAACCTAGCGTGAAATCGGCCTAAAATGCGGGAATCGACATCTCAAACGGCTCAAGAATAGGGGTAAAAACATGTGCAATCAATGGTCTATCAAATTCCCCCACACTTAACTGTTTGCTTGTCCCCAAGCAACCCTAACTCAAACCAATGCAGCTCTCCAGACCTCTATAGCAACAAACAATCCCCATCATTGGTAGCGGATTTTCTAGATCATAAAGCAGCTTACGAGGGCAACTTGTCTTCTAAGACGTCCCCTATCTCTCTCAATGCGAGTTCTAGACTCAAGCCTGGATCATGAGAAGAAGTAGAAGTAAGGCAATCAGTTCATGGACAAAGGGACTCACAACATTCACAACCAAGGACTCGTTGTACCGGGGTGCTTTTTCACTTTATTTCACCGTTGGAACCCCTTTTGCTCACTTTCATTTACATTTTCTTTCTTTTCTCTTTCATTTGGCGGGGTTCCAACTGTAGTCTTTTGAACGGTCGACCCTTATTAATCGAGGAAGAGCAATTTCTGTACATCTGGCGCTCGCCAGAGTACTTCTTTTAACTCCTTTTCCTCAACTCGTGTGGAGGGTCAATGAAATTAAGGGGGGTCGAAAGCTCTATCCGTGCCCTTAAAAACACATCCTCGAGTAGGCAAACCGTTCAACGGGTGGAAGTTTTACTTGTACTAGAGACAACTTAGCTTCACCTTGTAGGAGTACCCCACTAAGGATCACTAAAATCTCCTCCAAAACCCGATTTCGTGCAATGATCGGTGCCACACACGTTGGGCTTACCCCATGTCTAAGATTATGATGATTTCGACATGGAGGACCAACTGCTTTTTATTTTCCACATGAGCACCCTGTTCGATACACGAGTCTATAACACAATCAAAACAGAGTCCACATTACCACATGAATTCAACGGTCTTAGCTCCACTAATTCACAAAATCAACCGGCACAGCAGAGAGCTAGATAGGAAAAATCTTATACTTCAACATCCTCCATAGTGCTACACTACCTCCCTAGGTTGCACATTCCTATAGAGACTGTCAATTCAAAGCATACTGAGCAGGCAATTTGCATGAAACACGTACTTGGGGCCCTCAAATTTAAAAATTTGGAGAGTGGACTAGGCTCCGAGCACACAAACAACCAAACATTCACCCGCATACATAATCGAACATCCCCCCACACTTAAGCACGACATTATCCTCAATCGAGGAAAGATAAGGAGGGTAGAACGAAGTTACCAGATCCAGGGTGAATGATGGTGGACGAGGCAGACGGTGCATTCCAGGAGGAGAGAGTAGTCGAAACACAAACACCACACAAAATCTCACAAAGGTTGAGTTATTGACTCTAAAATCAAATAACAAAACTGACTCAACCGAGGAGAAATAGAGAAAGAAATGCAAACCGACTGGTTGGGTTGCCTCCCAACAAGCGCTTCTTTCACGTCGTGACCGGACGATGGCTCCTAAGTTTTGGTCCACCCCAAAACCTCCTTGAAGTTGAGGTTCTCGTCAATGAGGTGGAGTCTCAAGTCACGAGCATGTGGTATGACAGGTGAGGGAAGCTCATGCACTTGATGCAGATGACGTCTCCACCCTCGAGACCTCTTCTTCTCTTCTCTCGTCTCATTGCCCCATACTAGATATG
The DNA here is from genome assembly GCA_946122785.1 of Linum tenue. Taxonomy (NCBI): domain Eukaryota; kingdom Viridiplantae; phylum Streptophyta; class Magnoliopsida; order Malpighiales; family Linaceae; genus Linum; species Linum tenue. The sequence goes on along the minus strand of CAMGYJ010000011.1, from coordinate 8,374,719 downwards.
ACAACATCGATTGGCCACCATCGCGTCCACCAAGAGGGACTGATGTCGATGTGGCCTTGGTCTGGCAAAGAGACACTGCAAATGGATCCTTGCTAAGCAGTTCCTCGAAGTTTGGTGGAGATAACACATGTAACTCATGGCCGGTGCATGCCTCTTCCACCTCAGCTCCGTCCTCAGCTTGGACGCCAATTGCTTCTTCAACCTCCCATCCTTCTTCATGTGGTATCACCCCTGGGAAATGATCAAGAACTCCTTCTGCTTCACTTTCGTCATCCTCCACAACTTCTTTCTGCACCCTTTCTTGCTCTTCTTCTTCCAGCACAGATTGGAGGGCAAGTTGCCAAGCAATTTCTTTCATGAGATCTTCTTGCATCTCCTCACTCATGTCCGCCTCTTCAAAGCTTAGTGTGGGATGTGGGAAGGTGTGGTCGGCTACGACAGGACATTCCTGATCATGATCATCACGGGAGCTCTCCGTGACAACTTCGGTGTGCTCCATAATGTCCTTGTAGCCTTCTTCTTCTTCCTCCTCCTCTTCTAGTATGGTAGCAGAAGGGTGACCTAGAGCAGGTTGTGCATAAGATCGCTCAAGATCATCGACGCTCTTCTTAATGCTCAGGAGGATCTCCTCTGTTTCACGATAGGCCTGGGTACAAAGATCCATCCTAGACCATGATCTCTCACTGTCTCTATCAAACTTCTCCATGAGAAGCCTCAATTCATATTTTGGATCTGGCTGTGGAGTGTAGCATGGCTCTGCAGAATGGCCCGTGAAGGCCGCCATGGGTAACTCCAGCTCCGATGGCCCTTCTGGTTGTGGGAGAAAGTCTTCTTGGTAATGAGGTTGTTCTTGATATGCCCAGGGGTCTGATTGTTCTCCGTAGTAAGGGTGTTGGTACTGGAACCCGAATCCATAGTCTTCTCCTCCATGATTGCTCCAAAGGGTCTCGGGGTAAGAATTCATTTTGTTGCATACATGGTTGTGATTCTATGACTCAATACCAAATTTTGGCAATAACAAAAATATTTTTTATATCGAAGTGTCAAAATAAAAATGTTTTAGTTTGTAACAGTAAGCAATATGTATTTGGATAAGTTATCCTAGCCACAAAATTTTGTTTTCCTATTCCGCTGAACGAGGTGAGTTCAAAGGTCTTAATTATAGTTAAAAAAAATAAAGTAAAATCTTCATATATGCTTAGATATTAATATTGATGTGTCTACAACACATCCAAGAATTCATATGTATGTGAAATGCCACAATGTTGGTATGAGTTATAAATTTTTAATAAAAATAAAATTTTACAAAAATAAGAATTTAATTGTTCAAATGATATGACGCTTTTAATGCATCTAAATCTATGTGGATTGTAATAAGAAAATTGAAGGGCTTTGGTGATAATTTGAAAAGTTTGAAAGATTTGACTAATAAATTTTATTTACTCTATTGTATAAGATACTAAATTTGAGTTTTTTTATAGACAAATTTTAATATAAGATCCTCAGCAGATACTTAATGAACATTCACATGAAAAAAAGTCAAGATTAGATAAGTTGGTCGTCATAAGGTGTACAGAATGTGTCAAGTTTCATTTGAGATAAACACAATTTTTTTTTTTTGACAACATAGATAAACACAATTGATCACGCAACTAAGTATCTTTATCCAATAATCTGAACTCTTAATAATTGGTTGTGAGTTTGTCCTAAATAAAGAATCATGAATTGTTATATGTTTTATAAGATAATAAATTTGAGTGCCTTGGTTGACAATTTTTATATACTATTCTAAATAAGACGTGATAAACCTTCACAATATAATTTAGGACTTTGCTACGGTGACATGCATGTCACAGTGACATGTACTTTTCGGTCGACCTCATATAGGATCAGGTCGACCTAATATGTTGTTTCAGTGTAAAAACAGTTTCATGGTGCCTACTTTGGAGATTCATATCTTACAATTGGCTAGATGGAAATTGGAGATTAAAGGCTTGTTTTGAAGCTGAAGTGTCCCTCTACACATTAAAGTACTTGGGAGCTCAATAGATAGTCCAGAAGACCATTTTTGAACCTGACCAAAAGGCTATGCCAAAACTGGGAAACTGCCTGAAAATGGCTAAGTCTGGCAACGTGTTTGTCAAGCCTACTTTGGAGCTCAATTTGAGAAGCATGGATGCGAGTCAAGTCTAGGGGCCTCTACCACGTTAAATTACGTATTTTTTTATACAAAGGCAAGGCTTTGGATGAAAGATTGAATATCTTTAAGACTTCAAACAAAAGGCTCGAAGTTGCTACGAAGGCTGTTTTTCTGGCAGCTTGCTTGTGCTCGTAGTCTGCCAAAAAAACAGCCTTCATAGCAACTTCGACCCTTTTGTTTGAAGCCTTAAAGATATCCAATCTTTCATCCAATACCTTGAATTTGTATAAAAACATACCTAATTTAACGTGGTAGAGGCTCCTGGACTCGACTCGCATTCATGCTTCTCGAATTGAGCTCCAAAATAGGCTTCACAAACACGTTTTCAGACTTAGCCATTTCCAGGCAGTTTCCCAGTTTTGGCATAGCCTTTTGATGAGGTTCAAAAATGGTCTTCTGAACTTCCTATCGAGCTCTCAATCACTTCAATATGTAGAGGGACACTCCAGCTTCAAAACAAGTCATTAGTTTTCAATTTCCATCTAGCCAATTGTATGATATGAATATCCAAAGTAGGCACCATGAACTGTTTTTACACTGAAACAACATATTAGGTCGACCTGATCCTATATGAGGTCGACCGAATCCTAAATGAGGTCGACCAGATCCTATATGAGGTCGACCGAATTCTAAATGAGGTCGACCTAATCCTAACTGAGGTCGACCGGAAAGTGCAAGTCACCATGACATGCATGTCACCGTAGGCACACCCTATAATTTATGATTAGAGAATTGAAGCATCGTAGGTGCGTGTGCTAAGCATTGAGAATTTATAATATAAACGTATCACATAATCACTTATAAAGTGAGAGCATACAAAAATAAGAACGTTAAAATTAAACATATAGATAAATTAATTGATATAAATGATAAAATGAAATTCTCCGGCCAACGGGCCGAGTAAAACACTAGTATTTATAGGGAAAATACGAGAAAACACTAAAAGATAACCTAATTCGACTAAACCTCTACTAACCTTAATAATAATTATCCTACTTAAGAAAATAAAGAAACCCCAATAGGGTGGGTTTCTACATACAGTTGATCTGCAACTCGATCTCAATCTGAATCGACTAAAAGTCAATGACCCACGACAGGGTCCGGTCCGTAACACGATTGATCTGCAATCCAGCTAATTCGTTATTCGACTGGACGAACCGAACTTGATTGACCCGCAATTAGATTAAACTCATAACCCTACTAACATGTGACCCGCCCGATTGACATGAATTATTACTATATTATATAATATGTTCTTTCAAAATGAAGTTTTTGTGTTCTAAACCTAAGTAAAATCATTTTTCATTTTGTAAAGGAAAGTTGAAAATAAGAAATTCACTTAAAATTATATATATTTAATAAAATCACAAAAATTTAAACATGAAATTCACTTGAATATTAAGTTCTTTAACAAAATTAAAAGAAAAAGTGAATATAAAATACAAAAACAGCATAATGCTAATACTGAATAATTAATAATTGAGAAAATGTATAACATCAATATAGTAAATATATATATATATATATATATATTAAATTTTTTGTTAATTTCACTAATTAACAAAGTTATCAATTAAGTATAAATAGAGTATAGTAGTTTATTTGGTAATTTGATTATTTTTTAAGAAACGAGATATTTTAGTGTTTTCAACTTTTTGGAAAAAAAGGAAAAGGGAAATTTGGTGCTTCAATTTTTAAGAAAAAAAAGGAAACTTTGATGCCTTTTGGTTTATAGGAAGAAAAAAGTGAAAATTTTTGGTGTGTTTGATTTATGAAAAAATAAATAAGGGAAAGTTTTGTAATTTCAAATTTTTGGAAGAGAAATAAGAGGGAAAGTTGAATGCTTTATGAGAAGAGAAAGAATGAGAGAAATTTAGGTGTTTTCAATTTTTTGTGAAATGAAAGAAGAAAAATTTTGTTGTTGTTTTAGTCTTTCAAATATGAATCTTGAATTTTTATGAGGAAGACATTGTCTCCATAACTATCTATCTACTACTTGTTTCTGAAAAAAGGATGATGGTTTTGGGGTGGTGAAACCATGTGGAAGAAAGAGAGCAAGAGAGGGACGTGGGAGAGAGTGAGGGGAAGGGATGAGAAGAAAATGAGAGATAAGAGGATGGGGCAGATTTTTATCTCCCTTATCTAGAATTCTCCAGCCCTCTCAATTGTCCATTTGGCCCTAAACTTTCCTTATCTTGCAATTAAGTCTAAAACTTTCACTATTCACTTTCTTTTTGGTTCAAAAGACCAATTTTTGTAACCCGATCACAAACACGTCATTATGACATAATAATTAGTCTGAGGGCAGGGATGTTACATATATCATTATCTAATGAGTCGGGTTATCCGGCCAGTATAAATGGTTACTAAAAATAGAATAGTAATATATGTATTAGCGTGTCACATTAAGTAAGAATTAAAATAGTTATTTACATCTCAATCATTATATATATTAAGATTCGTTTATAAATCTTTTTTAATTAAGATGTTATGCATCTGAAGATGACTCAGTTGCAAATCTACACTCTAGGAAAAAGAAAAGAATTAATGTGAAACAATAAAAAGAAAAAATTATAATTACATCAGAAAAAGTAAAGACAATGTGTTTTATAATTGTGCATCGAAGAAAATTCAATGATGTACGAAAATTTGAAAATAGAATGAAATTGGAACCCCATAAAAGAAAACATAATGATATCATTTAATATGCGAGAAACATAAAATTCATTTCCTAAAGATGAAAAATACATATGTATATGTCCATTATTTTTCTTGTAACTTCTTACTAATTGAGAATAAACATATTTAAGTCATATAACCATAATTCGGTTTCAAAAAGGATACAAAAATATGGTGAGCATTGGTGTCTAGTGATATTCTTAAACACATGAAATTGTTGTGTATCACTAAATTGAATTATGTTGATATATTTAATTAATCTTAAAATATAGGAATATCTCACATGAATAAGTTATTACGACTCTGGATTTGACTTAGCAAATAATCATTTTTACTTCAACTATTATCTCTTAATAATCTAGTAATCACACAAAACATGTTATTTTTCTAGTACAGCGAGATAAGAGTGTATTAGCTCATATATTTATAATAGCTATTTCCTAACAAATTACAACATAACTGTATTGGTTAACATATTTATAGTAGTTCGTACAAAAAAATGTTAAATATTTCGTGTTAGAATACGAAAGAAGGTTATTCAAAAGTAATTATTTGCCACCTAAGCACTCGGAGATTCCACAAATTGCCAAGATGGATAATATTTATAAAAAACAGTTATTGAAATATTTATGAAGCTACCTCTCTCTTCATTTAATATCTATCTATATCTATATCTATCTATCTATCTATCTATCTATCTATCTATACATAATATTATGGCAATTCAAAAGTAATTGTTTGTCACATAAGCACTTGGAGATTTTACAAATTGCCAAGGTGGATAATATTTTAAAAAAAAATAGTTATTGAAATATTTATGGAGTTACCTCTCTCTTTATTTAAAATTTCATTTTCTTTTCATACAATAATAAATCATGTATGAAAAGTGACATATATTACATTTGCTATCTCTAACTTTTTTTAATATTTACTTTTCTTTTACCCAATAATTCTTTTATGTTTTTTTTTGCTTTTGCATTGTATCGATGTATGCAACAATAGAATAGTGTTTTTGAGTCACACATATAAAAAACTTTCAACCTAAAAATATCTGATTAAAGTTTACTAACTAAAATTTTTACTAAAATTTAAAAATATGTTACATTATAATAAATCATGTATGAAAAGTGACATATATTACATTTGCTATCTCTAACTTTTTTTAATATTTACTTTTCTTTTACCCAATAATTCTTTTATGTTTTTTTTTTGCTTTTGCATTGTATCGATGTATGCAACAATAGAATAGTGTTTTTGAGTCACACATATAAAAAAATTTCAACCTAAAAATATCTGATTAAAGTTTACTAACTAAAATTTTTACTAAAATTTAAAAATATGTTACATTTTGATGAACAATTTATACAAACACACATATATAATAATATTTTATCGCGACAAAATAACGATGGAAATAGAGAAAATAGAAAACGTTTGAATAGAAACTTGGCCAAGCAATAATAGCTATTTCTTTAAAAAAACCTTATTCATTCTGATTAAGTGAAAACATATGAATCACAGGTGCAATAATATACAATGTATCCTAAGTTCAACTTTAGCAATATTTTTCTCTAGAAATTTAAGCAAATTCTATTGAAGTTTTACGTCATATGTTAAGAATTTTTATTTTCAGACTTGGAGTTATTAATTGTCAAGGATTATAAATCAAAGTTTTCAAAATGACTTCGGTATGATTGTTAACGAACTTGACTTCATATCCTAGGATGAGACACGAGATACATTGAAAAATTATACATGTGAAAGTTAGAGGAATCTTTGTTTAGGATGTACGTTAAACATAATGTTTTATCAACCACGAACCTATGCATTAATCTAATGAAGGTTTAAATTTTTTGTTTAATATTTGAATGTCTTGATAGACAAAAACTAAATTCGACGATTGAGGCAATGAATAAACATTACTGTGTTAGTTGATATATATGTAAACCAAAAACCTTTATAGTTACAAGAGTCTAAACCGATGAATGGGTTCAATTGAAGAATCTTTAATAAGGATGAATTCATTAAGACAATTGTAGAAGTCATTTGTTATATGTTGGTGAGCATGTGACTCAATACCAAAGTTTTGTTGTAACAAAAACTATCATGATACCAAAGTCTCAAAATAAAAATATTTTAGTTTGTAAGAGTAAGAAATTTGGATTTACATCGAGTTACCTTTGCCAAATAAGTTGTTTTCATATTCCACCCAACAAGCCGAGTTTAATGGTATTTATTAGGGCGGAAATTACAATAAAGTTATCATAGATATTCTTACAATACATCCCAAAACTCAAATGCATGTAAAATGTCACAATGTTTGTATGAACATACACAATAAAAAGAGAAATTTTAGCAAATGCACATTCAAACATTTGAAAAATTATACGTATTGTATTGAGATTCTAAACCAACATCTAGACAACAACCATGAGTTAAGGGTTGGTCCCAACTTCAAAAATTAGCAATTGATGCTTATTGTATAAGATACTTAATTTGAGTGTCTTGAAAACAAGTTTTGCCATAAGATCCTATACCGATACTTCATGAACATCCAGAATGAAAATGAGCGAGATTAGAGAATTTAATTATAATAAGAGTACGGTGTGTATCAAGTTCCAATTGGGATAAATTGAATTTTTTCAGTAATCAAGTATCTTTTTCTTATAATTTGAACTATTATCAATTGGTTAAGAGTTCGTCCAAACCCGAGAATCACGAACTGATATATGTTGTATAAGATAATAAATTTGAGAGTCTTAGACCAATCTTGATATACCATTTTAAACGAGACGTGATAAAGTTTCTCGATATGATTAGAGAATCAAAATATCATCAGCGAGTGTGTTAACTATTAAGTATTAAGATTTTCCAAAAATTTAAACATATATAATTAATATAAATAATATAATCAAATTCTCCAGCCAACCGGTCGGGTGAAAAACTAGTAACCATATATATTTCTTTTTAATTGGGCTCGACATTGAGCTGAAAAAAGTTAGTCGTTCATGGTTCAATTATTAATTCTCTAGACTGTTGGTCAGTCGTGTATGGACCCGTTCATACTTGTGATTAGAATACATAAAAATAATATATACTAATTAGGTTTAGACGAAGAAGGCAAATAAAGGAATAAAGAAAAGGTTATGGAAGGCAAGTGAAAAATGAAATGAAGGGGAAGTAGATGATGGAAAGGTTTTGACCAATAATTTAATAGTGACTAAGTTGTGATTTAATTAAATTTGACTCCAATAATTTAGTGAACCGTAACCATGATTCACATTTATATATATTAATAGTAGATGTTGTGTTTATTTCAATTCAAACATAAAAGTGCTCATATCCAATCAAATTTGTCTTTTAGACCTTATCTTGTATTCTTTCTATTTATTTTTACTGAAACTTAAGAGAGTTATTTTTTAGCAAAAACATTCATGTTAAGAAAGTCTATATGGTTAACTGATTAAGTAGAGACACCTTCAAGGAGGTTCAATATTTATTTTCTCATTCATTTGCCTAACTAAAGAAAAAATTGTATCCCATCAAAGTTTTTTTTTTAAGACTTACACCAAAACTATTTCCTTTCAAATCTCCTAAGTCTTAAACCTAGGTGATTCCGAAAATTTTACAAACAAAAAACTCAAACAGATATATTTAGTGATATGATTATAGTATTATATAAGAGCAGCCAAATATTCATGTTACGTATTAGAAATCATTAAATGACGAACCATATCAAATGTATAACACTTAATAATATTTACTCGAATATCAACATTGAATGTGTTGGTTGACATATTAGAGATATAGATTGAGTTCTTGGACAGCAAAGGCTAAGAATTAGTTCAATCAACATAAAAAATTAAAACTAGTTTTGTGCCCGCCCGATGGGCGGCGAGTTACATTTGTTTGTACCTTTACTTCTATTATATTATTATATGTCATTTTTTCAATGGTATCGGACTCCTAATTTTCATATTTATTTATTATTATTATTTATTATATGTGTTTCATCATATATGAGGGGTGCTTTGAATAAAAAAAAAAGATATGAGGGGCGCTACATTTAATCAAGGTTTTAATCATGATCAACAATAATGTCAAACAACATTGTAACTTCAAAACTGCTTGGAAAATAGTATTCATACCATCTAATCTTTGATTAGCCTGCAATTTTCAACTTCATAAGTTGTACATGGTTTAAGCTAGCGTACGCCACCTTACCGTACTCATTTCGAGTTTTGCTAGTTAGACCATTAATTAACAGAGTTTGGGACATGATACTATACCATAGTCTCTGGGCGAACCCCATTCTATAATTCTCAATCCAAATCGTAAGATTCATTTATAAGAAAAATAATAACCAAGGATTATTATTTGTCAAAATATATTAAAGAACAACTAATGGGTGTGAACGAAGGTGTATATTACACCTCGATTGTATGCTAGCCTTTTCCACCATTATATTAAAGTACAACCAAACTTGCTATGCTTCTATATTACCTTCAACATTTTATGAATGATATCAAATCGAAATGTTAGTTATAGAGACGCTTTGTCTTTGCTTCACATTATCATCAAATATTAAATGTGTGACTGGTTGTAATTAGAATTGTGTGATAACTTAATACAAACATAAAGGCGCCGTGTTGTGCAATTAGTACAATAGATGAATTTACAGGACATTGGTCAGGGTATGATCATGCGTTGGTTTTACAGGACACCGGTTCGTGTATGTCCCGCACTGTTATACAGGATATCGGTGGGGTATGATCCCGTAGTGGATTTACAGGACACCAGTCTAGGTACGATCCACAGTGGTGTACATTACATCTAATGTACTATCCGGGGAGTGTATGACTTGACAAATTAAGAAGTAAAAAGCACTGAATCAACCTAACCATGCATGTGATTGAATTCTTGTGTAAAGATTACTTATGATGTGGTTAAGTTATGACTTCCTATGATGTGATATATGAAATGTGCATGTTGACGGTGATGGTTATGTGATGGTTTTCTATGGTGTTTTAGACAATGATTTACCATTAGATGGTGTAATGTTTCGCTATGTTAGGACGGGGTTAAATGGTAATGCCGATATGATATGATACTTGATGCATACATGTTTATACAGTGAGTTATCAAAAGGCTTGGTGATGGTCCTATGTTGTTAATTTATGAATTATTTGAGTTTGAGATGATGAATGTGGTATGACATGTGGTGATGAATGGATGTTTATTTGACTGATAGAGATATAACATATCGGATGTATCCTGACAGTTAAGTTAAGCGAGTAAGGGCCGAGAGGTGGGTGACGGAAAACTGAATACTCCATATTTGCTATGGTCACTGGAAGGCACAATAAGTTCTTTCGAGTTGTATTAGCTAATCACACAAAACATGTTATTTTTCTAGTACAGCGAGATAAGAGTGTATTAGCTAATATATTTACAATAGCTATTTTCTAACAAATTGAAACATAACTATATTGGTTAACATATTTATAGTAGTTAGTAAAAAAAATGTTAAATATTTCGTGTTAGAATACGAAAGAAGTTTATTCTTTGTTTTTTAGTTTTTCATTTTTAAAAAATCATATGTCAAATTATGTAAAAGTTAATAATTGGGTACCAACTAAATTCATGATTTTTGGATTTTTAATTATTTTTCAAAGATTATAAATATTATCAAACATATTATAAACTACAAATTAAAATAGGTTATTTTTAGTTGTTAATGATTTCTATCGTTTCGTAAAAATAGAATACAAAATTTTAAGCGTGATAGCTTTTATTGTGTAATGCACATTAGTTAACCATTAAATAAAAATATAATTTTATGTGTTGTATATTTTTTTTATAAAATGAGTATTAATTTTGTTGTGATTAATTCCATAAAATATATTTTTTCTATTGGTTAAACAACTTAAATGATTATAGTTTGAGCTCCTAGGTTGCATGATTAAATCTTAGTTATGGTAATTGATATACATGTTTTGTTGTGATCAATAGCATCAAATATACTTTATCCTACTGGTTGAACACTTGAAATAATGATAGTTTGAACTTAGAGGTCATAGGTTCAAATCTTGATCATGATGATTGATACACATATTTATTTAATTTTATTTTAATGTAATTAATAACTTAAAATGTTAAAATCTTAAATGACATGGAAAATTGTGGAGCTTTCTTTGTCCTACGTGGCAAAAACTTTCTCCACAACGGCCATAATATATGTTAAGATACTGTGGATAAAAGGATAGCACAAACCACAAATGAGATTTAAAAAAAAATAAAAAAGTGACCTGATGTTGCAGTTCACTGAGTTGTACCAGGATCTCGTTATGATAATCAGCTTCAGCTCCCACCTTCAGCAAAATACACTTTGTAAATTACAGAAACGCAGGAAAGTAGAATTTCTTAATCGCTTCAATTCACATACCAAATCAGTCAAAGCCTTCAAAATGCCTTGTTCTTGCAATGCCGAAGAACTTGCCAATGAGTTGGACCGTTGCGTGGCACGGCGCAATCCAGAGCGGTACTCCTCCACCTTCCTCGTGTAAGGCTCTAGCTTCTCTTGATTCTCTCGAGTAGAAGACAGCTCTGCAGCCAGTTTTCGCCTATCGTATTCATCGAACTGCATTATTTTTGAGCCGGTTATTCCGGCGGTTGCCCTAACCGACACGAATCTGATTAGTGTTGACAAGTTTCGTGTTGGTTAAATGAACAGACACAAAAAAAAAAAAAAAAATTATGTCAGTTATAACCCACTCTAAACACTGTTTTTCTTGTAGTGACTTTACCAATTACGATTAATTACATAACAAATTTGCAAGGCATATAAATTGATTCAACATTTTGACTATTGTTTTTAAAATTAAGTATATACACGAGGTAGAAAGAAATTGGTTAAAAATTGAGAAAAATATTTTAAATGAGTGTAATAAAATGTGTAAGTTGGTAACGAGTAAAGGGTAAGTTACTCGATGCTCTGACCCGAAAAACTCGCAACCCGTCCGACCCAAAACCCGATGATCCCGTAACCCGATTTGCCCGCAACCCGATTGAACCCAAACCCGATGAACCCGCAACCTGTTTGAACCCGAACCCAATGAACGCGAACGTGCGATGAATCAGCAACTCGTTTGAACCCGAACCCGTTTGAACCCAACCAGAACCCGCCCGATTGACACCTATACCGGTGATGTTTGTTTAAAAAAAATGTCATGATACAAATTGGATTTATATTTTTAACGTGATATCATTCTGTACATATATATTTTCATAAATTTTTGGATTAATACCTTATTTTGGCCCGAATTATGACTATATAATCAACTTTGGCCCGTGGTTTCAGAAATTAACATCCTAGCCTCAATTATGCAGCATATAGACTCAATTGGCCCGACACATGGTTTGACCGTCAATTTGGATGGTCAACACGTCATGTCATTGCCTCGTCAGCATAAAAATTATTCAAAAAATCAAAATCAAATTATTTTCCTAATTTCTATTTTTATCATTTTCAAATTAACCAAAAAATAAAATTTATAAAATATAAAATAAAATTTATTTTTTAATTTTTTGGATATTTGAAAATGATAAATTTTATAAATTAAACAAAAGTTATCAAATTAAATTTTATAAATTTAAAAAGTATGATATAAATTATATATTTTATTTTTGGGTAATGTTAAATATATAAAATAATTTGATAATTTTTTGTTAATTTATAAAATTTATCATTTTCAAATTACACAAAAAATAAATTTATTTTATATTTTTTATAAATTATTTTTTAATTTGATTATAAATAATAAAAATAATATGAATTTGAATTTTTTAATGATTTTTAGGCTGACGAGGCAATGACATGGCGTCTTGACTAACGGTCAATGGTGTTGACCATCCAAATTGACGGTCAAACTAGGTGTCGGGCCAATTGAGTCTATATGTTACATAGTTGAGGCCAGGATGTTAAATTCTGAAACCACGGGCCAAAGTTGATTATATGGTCATAGTTCAGGCCAAAATAAGGTATTAACCCTAAATTTTTTTTAAGATACAAACTAAATTTATATTTTTAATATGTTTGTAAATATTTAGTTTGTACCTATACATTTTCGTACAATATTATTTTATAATATAAACTAAATTTGTGCTTTAAACAGTAAATATTTAATTTTTATTAAAAAGCCCGGTGCTCAGTATCATAGCAAAATTCTTTTTCAAAGGCACGTCCTTTGTGCACTGACCAATTCATTGCACATAAAACCTTATCAGCTTGATATCAAAACCTTGAGGACAGATTAGCAATCAACGTGTTGACACTTGACACAGACGAAACTTGTTGACACAACTATCATATCTAAACTTGAGGACATAATTGACTCAAAACAAAAATCACAAGCCCTTTAATAGTACGATTCCTATGAATTTGGATAGTTTGGTTAATGACAACTTCTTGTTCTAGACAAATGATATGTATAGACCTGACTATCGGGTCGGGTTGAGTAATTTAGGGCTGGGAACTTCGGTTACGGGTCGGGTAATGTTTGGTTGGCTTATTTCAGGTCAAATATTGACCCAACCCATTCGGCTTCGGGTCGGGTTATAGGTCATTTCGGGTTATGAGCGTTCTCAGAGATAATATCAAACATGCTTCATATTTTCTTAAAGAACACAAATTTTCACATATGCATGACAATAGTTTACCTAACACATGTCAATTAACATATATATCTAAACTTGAGGAGATAATTCACACAAAACAAAAATCACAAGCCCTTTAATAGTACGATTCCTATGAATATGGATAGTTTGGTTAATGACAACTTCTTGTTCTAGACAAATGATATGTATAGCCCTGACAATCGGGTCGGGTTGGGTAATTTAGGGTTGGGAACTTCGGTTACGGGTAGGGTCATGTTTGGTTGGCTTATTTCAGGTCAAATATTGACCCAACCCATTCGGCTTCGGGTCGGGTTACAGGTCATTTCGAGTTATGAGCATTCTCAGAGACAATATCAAACATGCTTCATATTTTCTTAAAGAACACAAATTTTCACATATGCATGACAATAGTTTACCTAACACATGTCAATTAACATATTTATGAAATGAAATATAAGCAATCACAAGAGTAATACTGCTACAAGAAACACATGATATTTGATTATCCTGAAACTCCAAACATGTCATTCAAATCCTTGTGATTTTTTTAAACATCTCACCAATTTATGAGTGATTTTACCATATTTTAGGAGTAATATATTAAATGGAATGGGTCTAACGGGTCGACCCACTAACCTATCCAATCCGACCAAAAAAATCACGGGTTATCGGGTTTGGGTCATTCGGATTTCGGGTTACAAAAATTCCTAGTTTTCTGGCGGTTTCGGATCGGGTCAACGGGTCGGGTTGTAATTTGCCAGATCTAGATATGCAAATGTGATACATGATCTGAGGTAAGTGAGATATGGTCCTGATGCTTGGTATACGGACGAAATAATGTATTTAGGAAAGGTAATGGGTCGGTTGGGTCAAATTTCTCCCATAAACTGAAATCCAACTTAGCAAGTACAAAATAAATAAAAAAAAATCAAATATTAATTGAACTAGTTTTATGCCGTTCGATGGGCGGCGAGTATTATCTGTTTGTACTTTTCCTTCTATTATTTGTTATTTTTTTCAATGATATCAGATTCCTAATTTTCATAATTATTTATTATTGTTACCTATTATCACTGACTTATCTGATATGAGGGCCGCTATATTTACTCTATGTTTTAATGATGATCAACAATAAAGTCAAACAACGCTGTAACTTCATCACCGCTTGGACCAACAATTGTCAACTTCATAAGTTGTACATGGTTTAAACTCGTGTACGCCACATTACCGAACTCCTATAGAGTTGGTATTTAGACCATGTATTAACGAAGTTTGGCACATGATGCTATACAATATTCTTTAATAGGTGAACCATGGTCTCTAATTCTCTAATACAAATCGTACGATTCATTTAATGAAAAATAATAACCACCGATTCTTATTTGTCAAAATATATTAACATACAAATAATAGTTATGAATGAAGGTGCATATTACACCTCGAGTGTACGCTAGCCTTTTCCACCATTATATCAAAGTACACCAAAACTATTCTGCTATGCTTCTCACCTTCAACATTGTACGAATGATATCAAAGCAAATGTTAGTTATTGAGACACTTTGTCTTTATTTCACATTATCATCCAATATTAAATATGTGACTGACTATAACTGGAATTGTGTGACTTAATACAAACATAAAGGCTCTATGTTGTGCAGTCAGTATAGTAACTAAATTTACAGGGAATCGTCATGATATGATCTTGCGTTGATTTTATAGGACACCGGTCCGGGTACATCCCACCCTGGTATACATGACATCGGTTAGGGTATGACCCGCAGTGGATTTATAGGACACCAGTCTAGGTACGATCTGTGGTGGTATGCATGACATCTACTATACTACCCGAGGAATGTATGACTTGGCAAATTAAGATGTAAAATACAATGAAACTAACCATGCATGTGATTGAATCCTTGTAGATATTACTTATGATGTGGTTAAGTGATGACTTTCTATGATGTGATATATGAAATGTGCATGTCGATGATGATGATTTTCTATGGTGTTTTATACAATGATTTAAGATTGGATGATATGATGTTTTGCTATGCCGGGACAGGGGTTACATGGTAATGCCAGTATGATGTGATATTTGATGCATACATGTTTAAACATTGAGTAATCAAGAGGCTGGGTGATGGTCCTTATGTTGTGATGTATGAATTCTTTGAGTTTGAGATGATGAATGTGATATGGCATGTGGTGATGAATTGATGTTTATTTGACTGAATTAGATATAGCATATCGCATGTATCTTGACAGTTAAGTTAAGACAGAAGGCCTGAGAGGTGGGTGACGGAAAACTGAATACTCCATGTTCTGCCATGGTCAATAGGAGGGACAATAAGTCATTTTGAACTATACTCTTAAAGGTAAAGGAGAAGATATATATCATTATCTCATGAGTAAGGCTGTCCGGCGAGTATAACTGGTTACTAAAAACAGTAATAGTAATATATGTATTAGGCTGTCATATTAAGTAAGTATTAAAATAGTTATTTACATATCAACCATCATATATCCAATAGTTTAAGATTCGTTTACAAATCTTTTTTAAACTAGGTGTTATTCATCTGAATATGACTCAAAGTTGCACATCTACACTCATGTATGAAAAAGAAAGGAATTTATGTCAAACAATAAAAAGAGAAAAGAAAGGAATTATAATTACATTAGGAAAAAAGTAAAGACAATGTGTTTTATAATTGTGCATGGAAGAATATTTAATGACGAATGGAAAATGAAAAGAGAAAGAAGTTGGAATAACATAAAAGAAAAGATAATGATATCATTTTAATATGCGAGAAATGCCAAATTCAATCCTAAAAATGACAAATGCATTATGTATATGTACATGACTTTTTTTTTTAACTTCTTTCACCAATTGGTCACAAACATATTTAAACCATATAACCATAATTCAGTTTTGAAAAATATACAAAAAAATATTTGGTGATCATTGGTGTCTAGTGATATTCTTAAACACATGAAATTTTGTGTATATATCAATGTACCATATGACTGAACTATGTTGATATATTTTTCATATATTTATAGTAAGTATTTTCTAACAAACTGCAACATATCTACATTGGTTCACATATTTATAGTAGTTCGTACAAATAAAATGTTAAATTCTTTGTGTTCTAGAATGCGGAAGAAGATTATTCTTTACTTTTCACTTTTCAATTTTAAAAGAAAATAACATGTCAAATGATGTAAAAGTTTATAATTGTGTACCAACTAAATTTATGCTTTTCGGATTTTTTTAATTATTTGTAAGAAATTATAAAAAAATTATGAAACATATTATAAACTAAAAATAATTTATTTTTAGATGTTAATGATTTTCTTATCAATGCTAAAAAATATTATATAAAATTTTAAACGTGATAGCTATTATATTGGTTAAAAAATAGTTGTGATTAATTGCATGAAAGATTATTTATTCTATTGGTTAAATATTTGAAATGATTACAGTTTGAGCTTGTAGGTTGCATGATTAAATCTTAGTTATGGTAATTGATATATATGTTTTGTTGTGATTAATAGCATCAAATATACTTTATTCTAGTGGTTGAACATTTGAAATGATGATAGTTTGACCTCATAGGTCACATGTTCAAATCTTGGTCATGATGATTGATTTACATGTTCATTTAGTTTTATTTTAATGTAACTAATAATTTAAAATGTTAAAAATGACAAAATAACATGGAAAATTATGGAGATTTCTTTGTCCTACGTGGCAAAAATTTGCTCCACAACTGCCATAATATAAGTTAAGATTCGAAAGAGAGAACTCAACTAAATCCAAATGGTACCTGCTAGCTAGTACATGAGTATCAATGTATTCATGGACATAACTACCAATAATTCAACTTAGCATTCATATTCTTATATTTCTGAAAATTTTTGTGCAACTATATATTGTCATAAAGGCTAGTGACATTCATAAATTATCTATATTGTTAGGACTATATTCCCATAAAGACTAATAGCATTCATAAATTATACATATTTTTATAGTTAAAAGCAAAATAAAGTATTTTTTAATAGCATCCTGCTCAACTGTCAATTTCAAATTTGCACCTTACTCAAAATCATAAATACTAAATGGTACATGCATGGGTTGATCAGACTAGACCAAACTGGGTACCCACGATTCCGAGTTCATGATTCTTAAATTGTGATCCTTATTCTAGTAGTTTATACAATACCGATCACTTTTCACCACAGCATGAATGACCGTATTATTCTAGAGAATGTAAGTACGCCTACAACAATAATATTAATGTCAAGTACATTGAGTCTTCATTCAAATACAATAACGAAATTAATACTTCGTTATATTCGGTTCACCCATATAGATGAGGAGGCAGGCGGGGAGACAACAAAACGTCAAGAGGAGTAGCTCTAGGAACAGTCAGCCCGATCCCCTCCGTCATGTCAACCGGTTTGCTGCCGGGCCTCACGAAATCGAACCCATGCAATAGTGTAGCCAGGGTCAGGTGCATAACCCGCAGCGCGAAATTCACACCAGGACACATCCTCCTTCCACTGCCAACCGGTTGTTGGGAAAATTGTTCACGTATACTATTATCTTGCAACACAAGCAAACACATAAGATTAAGAAAAACATGCAAAGACACATGCAAGCGTCCTAGCCGATAGAATTCACTATCTCTCCTTAAAGAATCTTATTCCCCTCAAGTACCCAAGGTTGTGGAATGATTCCTCCCAGGATAGAAAGGACGTACCTTTTCCGGCGTAGCGGTACCTCAAACCCCGGAAACCATCGAACGCAGCGAAACGGCGAGAACCACACTTGACTCTATTTTCTCTTTGAAAAGAATGCAGAAAAACTAGTTTTGGATTTTGGCAGAGTTTCAGTACCGGGAAAAATCCATGTAAAACTCGTAGTTAAAACAAGAGGGGGTATGGTTATATTTATAGAAAATGAAGGGGTGCGTACGAAGGGAGGCGACTCTTCATATGGGTGGTTACACCCCAACCATTGCATTGGTTCGTTTAAAATATTTCAACCATTGCATTGGTTCGGCCTCATGGAAGTTGGACCGGTTTGGTTATTCCAACCTCCATATCGGTTCGGTTCGAATTGGTTCAACTCGGTTTGGTTCATTTGGTTACACAAACCAATTTAACCAATTAACCACATATTACATCAAATCGATCGAATTCGAGGCCATGCCTTCCCACATCTTACCAACATGGTACTTCAAGAGACTCTCTTGAAACTTTCCCCTTTTATTTCCATTCACACCACTAAAAATCCCAACAATCCCCCACATGAATGGAGAATGTTGTACTTTAAAAACTATGCAAAATATCGTGTGATTCTCGACTAAGAATTAGTTGCATCGGAATAGGTAGGTTTCCCTTTGAACCTTCCTTAGTGAACATATATCGAGTATACTCACCAATCGGTAGATGTGATATCTTTGAACCGTCGGTTTTGCTTGTATACTAAGACAACATATGTCACACACCTAACTCTTATCCGTTCACTGGTTCTCATTGTTGTGTTCGTTTCAGCCATGAACACCGCCTGGTCTCATGAGTGCTTAGAAAACTGGCCTTCTTTTATTCTCCTTGAAGCGGCTCCACTTCACACTCACATAGGTGATTTCTAAACATGTATTCCGAAAATACACTATTTGATCACATCCTGTGTCAAACTTAGAAGCCATTAAAAACCTTCCATCTTTAGGTTTACCCTTATAGTTGGACATTGTCTCATCATGAGAATGGACTTTGAATAATTTGACAATGTCGGACCATCATTCACAACTTTGTTTTCTCCTTGAACCTAGAGGTTGGGTCTGCCAATCCTGCTTAGGTAGAGTTACCGCCATGATGATTTGTCCTAGGCCACGAGTCCATTCCCTTCGATGCTTTAACAAATTTCTAGGTGGGCCCCACATTTGTTATCACTTGATCTACATGATCAACTTAGATAACTTTGCTAGAAATTGACCTTAGTGTTATGTTTCCATTATCAATGATGATTTTTTTCACATAACACTTCTAGCCCTTGCAATAACCATTTTGTGCACAAGTGCGTTTATTAACGCCAGTCTTTGCGGGCCAAACTACTCAACTTCACCGGTCTTAGAGTTTAACTTGGACGTTTTCCAAGATACTGCTCCTCGTTAACCATAAATGCCTATCCATTAATGGATTTCCTTTTGGTTCATCCGGTGAGTTCCCTTTGGGTACAATACACCAAAGACTCGTCTCTTTCCAATTCACTACACATCTTGTGAGCTTGACTTGATTTTATTGTCTTGCAATAATCATAACACATGCCAACGGTATTGAAGTCTCTCCACTTCATTAACCTTAGAGTACTTAAGCTTCACAAGTATCTCTTCAAATGTAGTGACATTTATGACTTAGCTTAGGGTTTACGCAAAACTTCTAAGTATCACTTTCACTTTAGAATCACCCAAGCGACATTCCACATTACTTCTCCCCAATTTATCCCCCACATTTCAACTATTTCACCATAGTTGTTGAAACCAACGTTTCTTTGGGGAATGTTGTTCATATATATTCATGTATATGGTCAAAATCATCTCTTTGAGAAGAGTGGATCAACATCAATAAATATTCTAGTCTCTGACATAACGTCAATATATGCTAGAGTTTACTCATAAGTTATACCCTTGGACTGGGTTAACTCCACAAGGTTTAAGGACTCTCACTTTCTCAAGTGACACCTTCATACTTTCAAGTATGACTTCGCTTACCTTTCCACTTTTGTCTTATGAATAGGTTTGCGTCCCATTGTAGGGTCTTGAGATAGTAGCCGAAACAATAGGCTCTTCTCCCCCACAATTCTACTCTTTGCCAAACATCATGGAATAATCCCATTTATTTTTCCTGGTTTTACTTATTGAACTTGCCAACCACTATATGTATCTAATTATTTACCAATGGTATGATCTCACTCAATTAGCATACCACGAACAATTCAAATTTTATTACAAAAATCATCCAATTACTTACCAATGGTATTGATAAAGGCAACTTGAGACGTCATAAGTAATTCAGATGCATTCCAGTAATGGAAATCCCATCTAATTACTTTCCAATGACATTTCATATACGTAACATGATATACCACAAGTAATTCAAACGAATTTCTAATTCAATTGTCTAATTACTTTCCAATGGTATAAACTTCATAAATATACCACAAGTAATCCAGTCTTTAAGTTCAATCAGATCATCTCAATTGAGCTCTCATTCCAAATTGTTTTCCAATGATATACATCTATATATTATATACCATAAACAATTCTGACAATTAGCTCCACGTTGATAATCATAGTCAAATTGTTTTCCAATGGTATAGTGTACTTATACCATAAGCAATTCTGACCTAATGCTTATCTTGATGACAACCATCATTTGGCAAGCTTATTGAATCCGTATAAGGATCAATCACTTTATTTTCCTTGCCCTCGTGGCATAGGAATCATCAAGTCCTAAATTACATGCATGATAAACAAATTATCATGTCTTGACCAACATCGTTGGAATTAGAATTCCTTGTCGCTTGTAGCTTTCTCGTAATGCAATCCCTAAACGTGCATTAACCAAATTTCATCTCCAACACATTGGAGGTATACTCTTTCAAACTATGTCCAACATACTATGAACATTACGTTTGCAACCATTCCGGCTTAGATAGACTTGACTCACAAGTCCCCACTTGCCACGCTCCATAGGTTTTACACACCTATGATTGTTCATATTCTCCCACTAGATAGTTTACTACTATCCAAACCACCGTTACTTAGAGTCCATGAAGGACTATCATAAGTACTTCCATCCTCTCATGCATCCCCTTGAATGAAAAAGTGTCCAAATTAAATTGGTACAATTACCATTCATCCATGCCACATAATAGAGATGGACCAATGCAATAAAAGCATTAAAACTTTGTGGTTAATTTTGGAACCAAACAAACTCGTAAGGTTTTATCCAACTAATTTTCCACTTGGGAGATAAGAACATTTGTCCTTTATTCATCATGTAAATACACGACTTACATAGGTACACACATATCAATACCATATGTATATATACACACATACATATGTCTACTCCTCAAAGGAGATTACAATACATATACAAGAATCCTAAGGATTCTTGGGGTCGAATTCAGGATCAGAGAAGCATTCATCGGTCGCTACGTCGGAGTACTCCTCCTCGTTCTCCGATTCCTCAACTTCCTCTTCTTCCCCCATACTCTCCATCGAGTCCACATGGGTGTCCAAATCGTCCACATTGGGACCCATTGAGTACCAATCATAGATGGGTATATCATCTAGAGTCCAATAATTGGTTGGATGCTTTCCACCAATGTCATTATATAGCGAACAAGGAGGAGTACCAACTTGTCGAAAGACTTCTCCTCTCTTATGTCCTCTAAGGTCTACAAACTGGTTGGATGCTCCCACCAATTACACAGGGACATCCCATCGATTCATGTAGAATATTTATTCTACTGCGCATGATCAGAATAGGAACCGATCGAGTGCTTCTTTCTTATACCATCAAGTCATCAACAAGTACATCTTTTCTTCCTTACTTTCCAGTACAGGATCCGAACATATATATATGTATGTTTCACTGTCGGAACCAAATTTCCAACAGAACCAAGTTCCTTTCTTTCCTCCAATGACAGAAACAGAAGAAAAGAAAAACATATATATACACTCTATATATTGCAAATAAATATATACATACATGTAATATAGGAACAGAACGTTCCTTTCCACTCACAAAAAAAACATGTTATAATATATATGCCAAGTTAATTTCGTGACACTATCAAATGCACTTCCAGATTGATGTCAAGGAAATCACCAGTACCGCATGGCAATAGAACTATCCACCATGTATAATCATGTTATAGTACCAACACAGATATAAACTGTCAATTTTACTTCGACATATATATATACTGAACATCACAACAAGTCCCCAATTTCTTTTGGCAGAAGGAACCAAGTGTTCCAACTAAAACTTCATCATCAATTATAAATCAAATTACAGATGCACGCATGGAGGCCAATTAACACACAGAATCATGCACGGTTCTTCTAGTGACCCGATGTAAAACCAGAACCCTATTGCATGCATAATCACTACAAGAAACATAACATATTATACCGAACATATATATATCCCAATTTCCTTTACGCAAAAATGAACCGAGTGGTCCATTTACACTTTCATCATTAATTGGAATATCAACACTTCGCTCGACAGATAAATCAAACTAACAAAATCCTATATCAACTTTGCTATGCAAGTAGTAAACGTGAATGAATAAGATTCTTTAAGATTGTTGGGAAAATTGTTCACGTATACTATTATCTTGCAACACAAGCAAACACATAAGATTAAGAAAAACATGCAAAGACACATGCAAGCGTCCTAGCCGATAGAATTCACTATCTCTCCTTAAAGAATCTTATTCCCCTCAAGTACCCAAGGTTGTGGAATGATTCCTCCCAGGATAGAAAGGACGTACCTTTTCCGGCGTAGCGGTACCTCAAACCCCGGAAACCATCGAACGCAGCGAAACGGCGAGAACCACACTTGACTCTAATTTCTCTTTGAAAAGAATGCAGAAGAACTAGTTTTGGATTTTGGCAGAGTTTCAGTACCGGGAAAAATCCATGTAAAACTCGTAGTTAAAACAAGAGGGGGTATGGTGATATTTATAGAAAATGAAGGGGTGCGTACGAAGGGAGGCGACTCTTCATATGGGTGGTTACACCCCAACCATTGCATTGGTTCGTTTAAAATATTTCAACCATTGCATTGGTTCGGCCTCATGGAAGTTGGACCGGTTTGGTTATTCCAACCGCCATATCGGTTCGGTTCAAATTGGTTCAACTCGGTTTGGTTCATTTGGTTACACAAACCAATTTAACCAATTAACCACATATTACATCAAATCGATCGAATTCGAGGCCATGCCTTCCCACATCTTACCAACATGGTACTTCAAGAGACTCTCTTGAAACTTTCCCCTTTTATTTCCATTCACACCACTAAAAATCCCAACACCGGTATCAACTCGAAGTCCTACCCCCTCAGGTTGACATCCTTATGGGCAGGGGCGGAGCTACAACATGCTTCGCCCCCCCCCCCCCCCCCCCGAGAATCTCGAAAGTCATGTATAAATGGTTTGTTATATTACGTATAAACTAAAACTATTTTATAGATAATAAGAGGTGCAAAGCATTTTACACAAACTTTGATTATCACAGTGGAAGACGACTTGTCTAGTGACACTGTGATCTCTGGTTCCACGCCAGATATAAGCATTTTCGTTGCTTTTTCCACTCCCATTTTAATTAATGGTAGTAAGTCGTACTACCACTCTTGTATCATGGTAAGCAGTTATTTCATGTTAATTATTAATTTCAGGTTACATCAATACGTAATTAATTACATGATGATTGTTTTCAATTTTTATTTAACTTTCATATTTTGGTTCGTTATTTTATTAATGTGAAATTAGTTCAATTAAATTGTTTCATTTTAATGATAATTTTGGATATATAATGAATTTTTATCCTAAGTACTAATATTAGTAGACATTCCTTTTGTTAGCATAAAATGTGCAACAATATTGAAATGCATTATTATTTTTTTAAAATTTTCAATTTGTATTGAATTTAATATGAAAATATTTTGTGTGGTTATAATAATAACATTAGTGTTTTAAAATATTTTTAGCCTTTTTTGGTAACATATTAAGAAAACTCCCCCCCTCGGAAAGCTAAATCTTGGCTCCGCCCCTGCTATGGGTCGTCAAGAACCAGTCGGGCCGAAACTCGTCCGGGTCCGACCAGACCCTCGGGTCGTGTTGGATCTTGGATATGTTGACGATGAGCCAGGTGCCCTTGCGAACGGACCGGCCGGAGAAGGTGCAGTCTTCCATAGATTGGTGTGGCAAGGAGACCGGCCGGGAGGGTTCAAGCGGAGAGTTTCCTTGATGATGGCTTCGAGGTAATCCAGGTGGCGGAGGTCGGACTCTTGAACTCGACGTTGGTTGCCCACGCGGCTGTCCTGCTCGGATTGGGCTATTTTCAAGACGTCGGGGTGGTTGACTAGGAGAGAGAGGAGCCTGGTCATTGTCACCATGGTTGTGTCGGAAGCGGCTAATACAAGGCCCTGTAATGAATTGAACAAAACTACATTGGGAGAGGTTAGAGTGCTAACTTTATAGGAGTTAGCACCGTGATAACTACTCTAATCACCATCAATTTTTTTAAGTTAATTTGACGATGGTTATTAATGAAGGATTTGTTCGGTATTTCACAATATTAAAAATAATAAATAATTAAAATATATTTTTTCTTTCCTCTGTGTATTAGTTATTTTATAAAAAAAATTATTTTGGTTTGATAGTAGTGGTTTTTTATTTTAAGTGTTATCCATAGTGATTTAGAAATTTATCTAGTAGCAATTTAATTGTCATTAGTAGTGATTTAGAAATTTTCTGGTAGCAATTTAATTGGTATTAGCAGTGATTTAAGAATTTACTCGAATGGCTTTGTATTTTCTGTGTAGCGATTTATGTTTCTTGTGTAGTGATTAAAATATGTAGTTACCCAAGAACCACTACTACACCATAAAACCTCAATCAAATCTGTAAAATTGCTACTAATATAACCCATTATTATTCATAATAATTACCACAAATCTAAAAACAATACTACAGATATGGAAAATTACTATTGTAACAACTCTCTTTGTGACTATAGATTTGATTGGGAGATCTGGACATCCGCCAACGTAGAGAGATATTGGGGTAGAAGAGATTGATGCAGCGGCATTACGGCGGAGTTGTCACGACTGGAAGAGATCCGCCAACGTTGTAGAGATCCGCCAACTTCGACGGCTGAAAGAGATAGGACGGCGTGGCGGTGGCGTTGTCGAGGCATTGGTGGGGCAAATATGGTAATCAAGGGCGAGTCCGGCTACAGGCGATGGCGGCACAGGCAATGGCGAGTCCGGCACGGGGGATGGCGGCGCGGGCGATGGCGAGTCCAGCACGGGCGATGGCGGCGCGGGCGATGGTGACTCCGACACAAGCAATGGCGGAGATGGGAAGAGGCAGGGGAAGAGACCAATTTCGTCGCTATATGTGGTTTATTTGTATTTTTTTAACCAAAGATAATCATAAATATATTGATAAGCTCAGAAGTTACACCCTGGATTCAACCCAGGCACGAAAATCATACAAACGACACGAGGTCAGAGACAAAGAAAGGGCCTTCCTAGCCACTGAATGGCTACCCTATTGCTATTTCGACCGACGAACCAAACATAAAAAACATTATTCACCCCTAGCAGGCTCAAAATCTCCGCGATTATAGCTCCTACCCGACTATCTGACACGCCAAAACACAACACCTAACAATGGCCAAGTGTAACCAATGAAAGGGACTGCAGTATAGTGGCACAAGTAATAAATATCGAATCCACGGGTCTCTAGAGTTACTATTACTTAGCTTCAGTTCATTATCTAGCAAACTAGATTAAGGATTGATTGATAAACTACTCTACTGACTACTCTACTAATTACAAGTTGGGAACTCACTTAGGTATGATTCCCCCTAGCTCCTCAATTAGGTCCAAGTTGCAATTACCTTTGGTTGATCTACTGTTGATTAAACTGCGGAACATCCTAAATTAGCTTGGAATCTCTTAAGCTGACCAAGCCCTCTCAGACAGAATACCCGACAGGCGACTAGCCATCACCGGGATAGACTGCTAAGGCGATTCACACAGATCTCCACTACTGGAATGAATTCCAGTACAAAGCAGTGAATTGATTGACTCTCGCACAACCAATTCACCACTATCAATCAAGGAAGCTCTCTTAACCTAATCAGATTCTATCTATCATAGGTTAAAGCAGAAATCAAGAGAATTTGATCAAGATTCAATTGACTCAATAAATCATGCCTCAATCAATTATAATCAAACAATATAGCATCCAAAACTTCATACAAGAAAGATCCTAACACATGGAACTAGGGTTCCTCAAAACCTAAGTGAAGGGAAGTTACTCCATAGAGAAGAGAGAGACTGCAGAAATCTGATCTAGATCTTCAATCTCCATCTCCAAGCTTGATTCTCGAGCTCCAATGGCGAAGTAATCCTCCAAAATAGCTCCAAGAATGTTCCCAAGTCGCTCTCTCTCTCTCTAGGGTTCGTTCCTTGGGTGTTTGGGAACCAAAAACCCAGTTCTCCCTTTCCTTTGGCTCGAATCTGCCTCAAAAACCCGATTCTGGGCGAATTACGGGCTGAATTACGGTCGTAATTCTTCCATGCCCGTATTTTGCCCAAAACACGCGTTTTGGTTAAGTTTTAGCGCACCCAAAGCTCCTCTCGGCAGTGAAAATACGGGCATGGGAGGCCAAATTACGGTCGTAATTCTCCTGCCCGTAATTCTTCCTCCGCTCCTGTTCAAAGCTTCGTTTCTCCCTCGTCAGGACTCCAAATCAGTCGCCGTTTGAACCCAGACGCTCGTAGTCTCGTCCTCTTTATTTTCATGACAAATTTGCATGATTCTTTGTCCATAAAGTTAGGTAGAAATCCATTCTTCTTCAGGTCATGCCCGAGTTTCTTCTCCCGAATCGCCAATTGATCTCTGATTGACTTGAAACTTGCGCCTATACTTCACTTTATGTGCGAGGACCTGAAATGTGACAAAGGAACACAACCTAGCGTAAAATAGGCCAAAGAAACGATAATTCAAGCTCAAACAATCAAGAAACAAAGGGGAAAACATGTGCAAATACCGAGTCATCACTATCCCGCGCATCCTTTGCATTAATTTTGTCATTGAGTACCTTTGCATCAACTTCAAACCTCACTTGAGGGACGCCAAGGCTCTGACACCAATTGAGAGCTTCACGCAGGGTAATAGTCTCTACCACCAGGGGGTCAACCACACCCTCAAAAAACAACCGTTTCGCTGCTACCACAGTCCCACCTCTATCCTTAACAATCAGCCTTCCCGCTGAATGGGAGCCAGCACAGACCGTACCATCCCACATACAGACAAGAGGAGCCCTATACTCCTCGCCCTGATGATGCTGAGAGATAACCCAGTCCACGATCAATCGATCCTTTGGCAACGAGACCCACTCATGTACCTGCTGATGATATTGGTGCATCAGTTGGGAAACCAAGAATTGTTGCCCTCAAAGGCTGCTCAAATTCTTGATTTCCAAATACGCCAGAGGAGCGCTACAAAGGCCACAACTTGATCTGGCTGAGTCAATCGAAGCAAACTGCGCTTAAGAAACAGCGGGAAAGTGTGACGAGGAAGATCCTGACCCAAATGCTCCAACCCTGAATGTGCCCAGAGAGCTTCAGCGACTGGACACTCCCAAAATAGGTGCTCTATCATTTTAGACTCTGTCCAACACACCGGACAGCGAGGCAATATCTGGACACTTTTTTCAATCAAGGCTTCTGTGGTGGGCAAAATACGGTGAAAGATTTGCCAGAGGAACAACTTAAGTTTAGGCGGGATTTTAAGGGCCCACATTTTCATCCAACTTGCTCTATCCATCCAACTCACTCGGGGGCGCCATGCCCCCACCTGTTTATCCATCAACACCGCTAGGTGATAGGCAGATTTGACAGTAAACACACCATCACACGTATCATGACATACTACCTTATCCTCAATACTCATACGACTAGGCAGGGGAATTGCCAAAATCTCCCGACTAACTTCCGGAGGAAACATCTGCTGAAGTGCCTGGCGACACTACCCCCCTTCCACAGGATCAATTAGCTCAGCAAATTTTGGATTAGAGTCCTCTGGTATTACTTGAGGCTTACACATCGGAGGGTGAGGGTGTAACGCCGGAACCCAGCTAGAGTTTTTAATAGAGATTTGTACACCATTCCCCACTTGCCAACGAAAGCCTCGTTGAAGGAGAGCACGACCATGAAGAATACTCTGCCACCCCCACGATGGACGGGATTGAGCAGTCGCCGTGAGGAAAGTGCCTTTCGGGAAATATTTACCCTTATAAATCTGGGACAGGAGGGAATCCGGCTCATTAAGGATACGCCAACCAATCTTCGCCATGAGAGCTTGATTGAAGTATTCAAATTGTCGGAAACCCATCCCCCCATCATGTTTACTTTTGCATAAGTTTCGCCAAGAGATCCATCGGACCCGCCGACGATCCCCTTCCACCAGAATCGAGCAACATGTTTATCTAGAATACGGCAGAGAGCAAGCGAAAGTTTAAAGCAGGACATTACATGCAGCGGTAAGGAGAACACAATTGATTTAATCAACATATCAATGGCCGCCCAAGATAGCACTTTATGTTTCCATCCCTGAAGCCTTTCCAATAACTTCTCCTCAAAATACCGGAAGGTAACCACCTTTGACTGCGCAATCAGAGTGGGCAATCCGAGGTATTTATCTTGGACACCCACCGCACCCACACCCAGCCGGGTAGCTAGCGCTTCTTGGTCCACGGGCAGAATATTTTTGCTGAAACAAACCGCAGATTTTTCCAGATTTACCCTCTGGCCACTAAGCTCCTCATACTCGTTCAAGACCACCAACAAATTCTCACACTCCTGCATTGATCCTCTGAGAAAGAGATAAGAATCATCTGCAAAGAATAGATGAGAAACCCGCCGAGCTCTAGGGCTCACACGTACACCAGCGAGCTTCCGGTCCCCAATGGCCTTGCTTAGTAATGCAGCAAAGCCCTCAGTGCAGATAACAAATAGGAAGGGGAGATAATGGGTCCTCTTGACGAAGCCCCCTGGCCGAGGTAAAGTACCCTGCTGGTGTACCATTCATAAGAACCGAAAAAGATGAAGACTGCAGACATTCCTCGATCCACTGAACTCACATTGGGCTGAACCCCATTTTCCTTAAGACCGCAAGAAGAAGGGCCATTCAACTCTATCATAGGCCTTTTCCATATCAACCTTCAGAGCCAAATACCCCTTCTTTCCTTTAGTCTTAATTTTAAGGTAATGCATCAGTTCATGCCCGATGAGAACATACACTAGGGGTGTATGAAAAGAGAAAAGGCAAGGAAGATACAAAGGGAAACCATTGGATTTGGAGGTTCCTACGTGAAGTTGTTTTTTACCCGACAGTGGTGCCATTAGGTCTACGAGTCTACTAGATATTGAGGCGACCATGGTCAGGAAATTCATGTCATTGATTTGGTCCAACAGCTGATTTTAACTTGTTCGTCCTCTAATGCAAGCATGCCAGCCTCAGGCAACCAGATCATTGTCAAGCTTTTTTCAGAAATGACAAAAATATATAGCACAAGAATTGGTGCTCACCCAACAAGGATATTGTACCAATTACAAGATTTTGTAGAGATGAATATAATCACATGTTCAATAAATTTTGGAATTTGGAGGCCCTATACCAGAAATAACATGTGGTGCATACTTTAATAATAATATGAGCATTTTTTACTATCCAATCAAAATTGTTTTAGAAAACAAAAAAAACGTATTTTCAAAGTTAAATTGATTCGTTGGATGTTTAGTGACTATATTTACAATTATGGTATGCCTACTATGACATGCATGTCACCGTGACATGGACTTTTCGGTCGACCTAATCCTGAAGGCGGCCGGCCGAATTGACTAATTTGGGCAGCACGAGAAAGCATTGCGGTCGACCTCAACGACCACCTGGTCGACCGCACTTAGTTTAAGTTGTTATTTTTGGTCGACCAGAATAAAACCTCGGTCGGCCATTTCTTTGGCGTTAGAAACAACATGGTCGACCGTAAAGGTATATAGGTCGACCACTTGATGGCAGTCATTAACAAAATGGTCGACCAGATAAGGAAAGAGGTCGACCAGATAGAAGATAAGTGTTCTATCAATGTGTCCAATCATTTGACGTAAAATAAAGATCAAGTGTCGGTTTCGAGGTCGACCTAATCCGGTACGAGGTCGACCGAATACAAGAAAGTCAACCTATGCCCCGTGTCTTTTTTGCTTATGTATGTCGATTTGTGTGGTTCTTTTTCTCGTATAAATTATGTTTCAAACCATCATAAATAGTCATAAATAATGATAACAATGACTCATCAATTCATAGCATAACAACTAAACAAACTAACAAGAAATACAATAAAACAGAAATCATAATTGTTCACACATAAAAAAAAACTAAAACAACAAAATAACTATCAACAATCGTTTTGACCACTTAACAATAAAAACACACAATCTAAAATCTTCGAGTTCCTACTCATGTCCCCGCTCTCCCTCATCCACATTTTTTTGTATTTATAGAGATTTAGGACGTGAATGGGTCGACCCAATTCGTTTTCTTATCCAATTGTGGAACCTTTCTGCTGTTGGAATCCTTATCCAATACGGATACGATGTGCATGCGGTCGACCTCTTACTAATGAGGTCAACCTGATAGGTGCACAAGGGTCGACCTATGAGGTATTTGAGTCGACCTTTCATTCTGTTATACCACCAAAGAGGTCGACCATTTTATGTAGACGGTCGACCGCTTCTCTGAACCTCACATAACTGAATTTGTCAATTCGGTCGAACGCCTTGAGGATTAAGTCGACCAAAAAGTCCATGTCACTGTGACATGCATGTCACCGTAGCAAAATCCTTACAATTATTCATTTCAAAACTGTCATCAGGAAACACAATATTTTCATTAATAATAATTGTTCACACAATTGAAATTTAAAAACTAAAATGATCAAAATATTGGAGCGAAATAGAGTGAAACATAGATGGTAGTATTTATTCATTCGGGAGAAGAAAACAGGCTCAATGTTTATAAAGTATGAGGAAAATTTGAATTATGTTTTGCATCTAATCCTAATAGTATGGATAATTTATAATTGTTATTAATATTTTATCATAATATAATTCTAATAATATGAATAGTTAATTGAGGTTATTGTATGGGGTAATATTTTTGTATGGCCTGAACTTTAACCAAAATAAATATCCTGGCCAATCTTTTCGATCTATAACATCCTGGCCCGAACTATACTCCAAAATAAACAATTTGGCCAGATTCGACTTTTGACCGCTAACTTGGACGGTCAACGGTCAACGCGCCATGCCACTGCCAACTCAGCAAGTTTAAACAATTTTTTTTTAATTTACACCTATTCCATTTTCTTTTCATTTATCATTTTGACAAAAAAAAATTTCGGGACAAAACGCCCCACCCCGAGCCCTAAACTAAACCCTACCTTATCCATATCGCAACCCCATCCCCATCCACAGAATTCACCCACCGTCACTCACTTTCTCCTTCCTTCGTCGAAGCTCCTCCATCGACCGACAAAAATGCAGCGGCGGACGTTCTTCTGAGCCCGCCGCTGCCGCCGCCATCGATAATCACCCTTCTCCCTTCTCCTTCTACCCTCTCGCGATTATTTTCTGCCTCCTCCCTCGCGATTTCTGCTTCTCTCTCTGTGTATCGAAAACGACTTGGTGGAAAGGGACGACGACAGGTCCACATTCCAAAGGTACCACAGCCACCAGATCAGGTTCCCCACCAGCAACGTAAGCAATCCCTTTCTTCTGTCCATTTCCTTTCTTTTTTAAATACTCGATACATCTAAGGATTAGGGTTTTTTAGTAAACTAATGCTCATGACCAGCATTTGTCGCGTTTAGAGCTGGAAATTGTGATTAAAGTAATGGAAATTGAGATTAAAGTAATGCAAATTCAGATTAAAGTAATCAGCGTACCAATATTTTTTTTCTTTGCTAGAATGGACGACATGGTTGAGCTTATTCTGTATCATGGAGGCGCAATGGATATGTCGGGGGATGTTCCACAGTACGTTGGGGGGGATTGTCGATGTCGTCAATGTGAATCGTGATGTCTTGTCCTACTTCGAATTGACGAAGACTTTGATTGAAGATTTGGAGTATATTTTGGTCGAGAGGCTATGGTATAGTGACTGGATTGCATGAAATTGTGTCGGATGTGGAGGTTTTAACTGGATTGCTGCCTTTAGTTGGAACTGGAGATATAAGGGTGTACTTTGAGGCAACAAGGGATCTCGGAGAGCTGGGTTATATGGGAGACAATTATGGGAATTTTCCTGAAGGGGAAGATGCATCTGGTGACAATTTAGCTGCACCTTACTTGTTCGGCTAGACGATGATGATGCTCAGACATCCGACGAGGAATACCATGAGATTAGAGCTGATGCTAGGAGAAGGAGTAGAAGATTTATAGCAGATCTTGATGGAGAAGGTAGTTCAGTGAATCAATTGTTTACGTGGGATGTCAACCATCTTGCTGACTTTGCTTCGGATAGTGCTAGCATTGAGGGTGGAGCTGAAGCTGAAACTGAAACGGTGGAGCTTGATGAGAGTTTGGAGGTTGAGGAGAGTATTGAAAGGGGTGCAGAACAAGTGAACCTGGAGGAGGAGATCAATGTCGAAGGATAAGTTGATACGGAGTACAGGGCATCTGAAGATTATGCTCATGTTAGAGGGAACATTACTAAAGATGATGGTGCTACAAGTTTCGACAAGAGCTTGTGCTATGATCCCAAGTGTGATCATAGCACATTGAAGTTCAAAACACATATGGGGTTTTTAGATGGTTCACAATTTAAAGCTGCTGTCATGAAGAGTGCAATTAATATGGGAGCGGATATTAGATGGGTTAGGAGCAGTGAAACGAGGAAGGAAGCTATGTGTGCATAAAGGGAGGAGTATGGTTGCATGTGGAAGGTTTATGGTACTTGGTTTCGTGGAAAAGAAGCATTCATGGTTAAATATGCTGTACCAGATCATACTTGCCCTCGAGCAATTCGGATTCGTGCGGCGGGTTATAAGTGGATTGCATCTGAGTACCTGGATGTTTTCCGTGTTAATCAAGCATGGAAAGTTAACTTAATAGAAGCTGACTTGAAGACCAAACTCAATTTGTATGTGTCTAACCAAACCTGTTATAAGGCACGTTTGGAGGCTCGAAGGTTGCTTTATGGGTCTCTTACTGAGGATTTTCACAAACTTAGAGACTATATTGGTCATTTGCTGTGAGTTGACCGTAGAGGGTCATTCCTGCTCGAGGTTGACACTGTGCCAAACTCAGAGAAGGTATATTTCAAGTGATTATTCATTGGTTTCTCTAGTTTGGCAAGGGGTTTCTTGGAAGGGTGCATGCCTTTCTTTTGTTTGGATGGCTGCTTCTTGAAAGGGGAAGTACAAGGGATGTTACGGTCAGCTATTAGAAATGACGGTAACAACCATATGTTCCCAATCGCATGGGCAATCGTTGAATAAGAAAACAAAAGTTCCTGGACCTGGTTCATTAAAACAATGCAAGAGCTACTTCGGATTGAGGATGGTGGCGGTTTGACAGTAGTCTCTGGCCAACAAAACGTACGCATTCCTACTTGGTTAATAAACCTTGAATTGTTATAATTCTACAATCTGACTTTATGTGTTTACTTGTGGATCTTGCAGGGGCTGGTGGAAGCGCTAAATGACTATATGCCTTCTGCAGAACATCGAAAGTGCGCTCGTCATGTCCACGCACACTTCATAGAAAAAAACACAAGTCAGCTATAGCTTCTGATATCTACCGGGAGGCGGTGTATGCATTAAATGAACCTGATTGGAGGGCAGCTGTTGATAAATTGAAGCAACTTGGTGAAGATACTGATACAGACTTCATGGCCATGGAGCCAGAAAGGTTCTGTAGAGTGTTCATGTAGACAGTCTCCAAAAGTGATTCCGTAGAAAACAACATTTGTGGGTCTTTCAACAAATGGATCTTGCGGTTTAGGTCATTGAGACCAATTGCAATGTTGGAGGGTATCCGAGTGGCTGTCATGACACGAATTGTCAAGAACCGAAAAATGATGAAGCGATGGAGGGATAAATTTCCACCAGTTGTTAGGGGAAAACTAGAGAAGGCAAAGCATTTGGCACGCATGTGCACCAGCCGCCCTTCTACAGAAGATAAGCATGAGGTAACCATAGAAGACAAGGGTTTTGTAGTTAACATCAAGAAGGGAAGTTGCTCATGTGGTTTCTGGTTGCTAAATGGAATACCATACTGCCATAACTTACTTGAGAGGGAAACCGGAGGATTTTGTGATTGAGTACTTCTCTATGAATCGAGTAAAATGTGCCTACATGCACCCTATCCCACCATTAGAGGGTCGAAAAGCATGGCTTAGAGTGGAAGGATACAAGGTATACCCACCTCAGATTCGTCGAATGCATGGACGTCCAAAAACTAAAAGGAAGAGGGAGTCGTGGGAGGGAACTAGGAAACCTTCAAGAGATGGACATGGGGAAATTGCTACTCGACACAGCCTTGTGATAACCTGCACCAACTGTGGAAAAGATGGTCACAACAAAAGGATCTGCAAGAATCCAAGGAAGCCACCATAACATAAAAAAAAAAAGGGTCAGAGCAGCACAACCTAGGAATCAAGGAAATGCAACTGCTGACCAAAACACCACCAACGAGGTAATCCCAGTTTTAACTTAAGCCCAAAACAAAAAAAATTCCCTTCACTTTCCTGTTTTCATTTTGTTAATGCTGATTATTATAACTTCAGCCAAAACAAAGGAAGAAGAACAGATGCTCAAAGTGTTCATCAAAGCATCATAACGTTAGAAGATGTTCTATGATTGTTGGTATTCATATATGGTGATTGAATATAGTGTGAATGGTGAATGTTTGGGTTTTGAGAAGTGAGTTTGGCTTTATGTAGGCTCCTCATGTCGGATCATCCAGTAGGCATGTAACAGATAGGGAAATGAGAATGCGCGGAATTGGAACTTATATTGATGAGAACACAGGCAACATGTATGCTAGGGTAAGGTTAAATGTTTGTATATTAACATGCATCTACGGTTTTTAAGTTGGTAAGAGGCTAATTCTTTGTTTTTGGCAGATGAGTACGAGGGTTCCAGGGGCTCCCCAAGCCACTGCACCAGATGTGCCTGCTGTAGGTGCTACACAGCCGCCTGCTACTCAGCCAGAGATGCCTTAGGGAAGCTAGAAGAAAGCTAAGTAGCTTAAGTTGTAGGAAACTCCACACTTTTGTAATTTGTACATGGTCGCACATGTTAGCACATGTTTTAGATGTGGAGTATTTTGTACATGCTAGGACATGTTAGCAAGGATCCTGCACTTAGTTTCTCAAACTTCAGACTCGTGTTAGAAGTAGAAAGCTTCGAGTCACTCTTTTGCTAGGTAACTCAGAATCCAAACTTATGGTCACAGGATTCTGCCTTATTTTGTACATGCTATTGCTAGGACATGTTAAAATGATGGTGATTGCAAGTTTGGTTGATGTATACTAACTCGATTAAAACGATCAGCTTTATTGAATCTCCATTAGAAACACCATTCTTCTTCAACATGAAATCTCCATTACATTCGAAGTGGTCCACACAAGATTACAACAACGACTATGAATAGCACACAAAAACAACGTAAATTCATCCTATTTTGAAGGCCATAAACCGTATGTCTCATCTTTCGCAGATCGAGACAAATTGCAGAATTGAGTTCGGAAAGCTTGGCCAAGTCGTCTAAAATAGCAGCCTTTTCTTCCTTCCGTTTCCTGGCCTTCTCTTCTGCTTTACGAACACGGCCTTATAGAGCTTCCATATCACCAAGCTTCAACTTCAGTTCATGATTCTCTTCCATCAATCCATCAACCCTCGATTCACTATCCAGCTCGTCATCAACCCATCGGAAAAAATGGCAACTCTTTTTTTCATCCTACAGAAATGGAAGAGGTGAATCGTGGTTGTGTTGGTCGAAAACAAAGAGATTTAAATCTGGATTTCAACCTACCTTCCAATATGGACAAGAGTAGAACATTCTTCCAGGATTCAAGCTAGTGCGAGATGCATTGATCACACAAGGGGCTTTGTGCACTTTACAACGAATCGTGCATGTGTTCGTCAAACGGGAAGCAGTGGAACCTTCGTCGGCGTTTTTCACAGATCTCCTCGACATGTCTCTTTCTTTCTGCAAACCTTTGACGGCGGCGGCGACGGCAGCGGAGGCGGCGGCGCTGGGCTATTCTATGCTTCTCTACAACATCGTTGGCGGCCGGAATGGAGGAAGAGAGGAGGAGAGGAGAGGAGACGAGACGAAGAAGGGGAAGAATCAGGTTAGGGCTCGGGGTGGGGCGTTTTGTCCTGAAAATATATTTTCTTTTCATCAAAATGATAAATGAAAAGAAAATGGAATAGGTTTAAATTAAAAAAAAATTTTAAACTTGGTGAGTTGGTAGTGACATGGCGCGTTGACTAACGGTCAACGCGTTTGACCGTCCAAGTTGACGGCAAAAGTCAAATCTGGCCAAATTGTTTATTTTGGTGTATAGTTCGGGCCAGGATGTTATAGATCGAAAAAATTGGCCAGGATATTTATTTTGGTTAAATTTCAGGCCATATGAAAATATTAACCCTTATTATATAGTTTCCATAACAATATAGTTGTAGAAAAGTTTTGATACTGTAGTCCTATTTAGAAAATTTAGAAAAAAAAAAATCGTATTGTTTTAATAATTCATCGTGTCTTGGTATGCCGATGGGTCGACTCATTAGGTAATTTGACCCAATTCTCGTGACCCATATGGGCGTCGGGTTGGACTCAAATAGACCAATATGCACTTTTAATGGTTGGATTTGAGTTGGATTTGAATTGAAACGATTCATTTAGGTTAGATACAAATGAGCCTAGTTAAGTCTAGATGATTGTATATACAAACAACAATATTAACCATTTCATCAACGACTTTCATCCCAATTATTCACATTTAATGAAGGTGTTTCCACCTTTATTTTTTTTATAACAAAAAGAAAGACAAAATTATATTATAATCGGACACATATTTTGTTTTGGACTTCCCATATTATGGGTCCAATTTAATTTCAGACCGAAAATTGGGTATGAGTATGCCCCAAAGCAACATTACTCAAAGTTGATTTAAACAATAATAAATTGGACTTGAGCAATACTCAAATATTGGGTCTGTTTGCCATCCCTAATCATGTTATTAACAAACAAAAAAGTTCCTATCATAAGAATTGCCTACACTCTTGATTCTTGAAATTTAAAACCTAAAACAGTTAAAATACTGAAGGTAACTAAGATTGTTAAATTTATTCATTTAGGAAAAGAAAAAAAGCTCAATGTTTATAAAGCACGAGAGAAATTTTGTGGATGTTTTTGTATCTAATCCTTATAATATGAATAATTTATGAATGTAATTAATTTTTTTTTTACAATATAATTCTAACAATATGAATAACTAGTTGAAGTTGTTAGTTCTTATAAAAAAGTTATGATAGTATGTGAATATATAGGAGTTACAAAAAATTATTTATGGTTATATTTGTGAAGTTGTGGGTAAGATATCGGTTACATTGATTGTAATTTTTGTCAAAGATCACGATCAATCACACAAAACAAGAACGCGAGACACGAGATTTGCGTGGTTTTCCCAACGATGATTGTTGAGACTAGTCCACGACACAAGGCAGAGTTTATGTTTATTATTCACGTAATCGTTATAGTACAGAACGGCCATATAGCATATATATACTCGGCCGAACTTAACCCTAAAAGGTTAATTACATTTTGGAACTCCTAACTTCTAACACCCTCCCTCAAATTGATGATGCTTACGCAACATCAATTTGTGTGCTAGAAACTAGTGACGAGTAGATGGCACGGCCTTAGTCAACAAATCTGCAGTCTGATCCTCAGAAGTAATATATGCGAGCTCCACAGAACCTTCTGTCACCAATTGCCGGATATAATGAACATGAACTTCGATGTGTTTGGTGCGATCATGGAGTATAGGATTCGTGGCTATACGAATGGCACTGGTATTGTCAACATAAAGGTGAACTGGCGCGGTGACAGGAACACCCAATTCAGCCAATAAACGACATAACAGGTAATCTCAGAAGCTACCTCACTCATGGATCGATACTCGACTTCGAGGGAAGATTTAGAAACTCGATCCTGCTTCTTACACCGCCATGATATAAAGGAGTGACCCACCTTAACACACCAGCATGACGTTGAACGATGCGTATCAAGATACCCTGCATAATCTGCATCGACATACGCCTCAACCACAGAGTCACTGCCAGCAGGAAATAGTAAACCAACATCCTGGCTACCCCGAAGATAACGTAGAATACGCAAAACAACATTCCAGTGAGTCGAACGAGGAGCAGACATAAACTGACTCACCACCTGTACAACATATGATATATCCGAACGCGTGTGAGTAAGATAGATTAGACTGCCGACGATACTGCGATACAAGGAACCATTAGCTAATTGATCACCATCTGCCTTTCGAAGTTTCAGATTCTGTTCCATGGGAGTAGCACACGGAACACACTCATCCATATGAGCTTCTTCCAGTAAGCGAGAACATATTTCCGTTGACCAACATGAATACCTTCAGAGGACTGATGAATCTCAAGACCCAAGAAATAAGAGAGATCGCCCAGTTCCTTTACACGATCAGAGCGACGAAGGGAAGGACCGGCATCATCAACCTGTGGATAAAGTAGAATCTGTTGTAGATGAGGACGCAGACGAGGACGATGAGGAAGTGGGCGAGGAGGTGGAGAGAGAGTGAGGACTCGCAGAGCCCGATCGAGAAGATGAATCCCAGGAAGACGAAGAAGAGCAGGCCGAGGAAGTGATTGGTGAGGAATCTGCCATCAAAGACGAGGACCCAATAGAGTCCGAGGAAGAAGAGTCGGAGGAAGAGGGGAGACCGGGAGCAGTCCCAGGATCAGTATCAGCAGGAGTATGGTCTTCAAAGGCACTCAAGAAAGCAAGATCAGGAGGTGCCTCCGATGGAGAGATAGAAGCCCCATAGTAGAGTATATGTTCAAGAAAGACCACATGACACGATATACGCACACGGCGAGCAGCAACATCGTAGCAAACATAACCTTTGTGCTTCTCAGAGTATCCCATGAAGACACACTTATTAGACTTCGGAGTGAGCTTTGTCCGCTCCCGACGAGCCAAAAGAACATAGCAGACACACCCAAACACCTTTAGCCATGCGTAATTCGGGAGACGAGAGTAAAGTGCCTGATATGGACTACGCTGCTATAGAACGGGAGTAATGTGACGATTGATTAAGTACATGCAGCAGATTAGATGTAAACTCTCCTCCAAGGCCAGACCACAGAATCTTAACCGTCCGATTAAACTGAGTAGAAACCATGGAAAGAAACTCCTGAGCAACAGTAAGCAACTCCGACTTCTGATGAAGGAAATAGACCCATGTAAAACGTGTTGCATAGTCC
This sequence comes from Linum tenue, assembly GCA_946122785.1. Classification (NCBI taxonomy): domain Eukaryota; kingdom Viridiplantae; phylum Streptophyta; class Magnoliopsida; order Malpighiales; family Linaceae; genus Linum; species Linum tenue. Next base: position 8,334,744 of record CAMGYJ010000011.1, on the reverse strand, counting down.
ACAAATAGGGAGAAGTATCGAAACCCCAGCCGAGAAGTTACCGGAGACGGACCCATAAGTCAGTATGGACGAGATCAAATGGTTCAGCATAAATAGTAGTGCTCGAAGTAAAAGAACTTTGATTCATTTTTGCTTGCAAACAATAAACACAGTCATGAATGTTATTGTTCAAAACAGTACCAGACAACCATTTATTCTGAAACATAGTATGAAGTCTCCTAGAATGGGGATGTCCCAAACGAAAATGCCACAAATCCCAGTCAGATAATTTTACTGAAGACACCAAACCACTACGACAAGAATCAACTAACTGCTTCCCAGTTCCCGCTAGTTGATCTTCGTCCCAGTCAGCCACCACCAGAGCTTCGCGCCCACGTACTAGCCCATGCAAGCAGCCATCTGACACTCCTGATCGAGGAAAAAATCCAGCAAAAATTTCCTCCCGCGTTTACTCCCTCTCCCGAGCTCCTTCTCCGTCCTCGTGTCCTGCCAACACATTCGGTGTTGTAAAAAATAACCCGACACCCATCTTCGGCAAGCTGCCCCACAGAAACGAGACTAGGAACAAGCTTGGGAACATATAACGTATCGGGAAATGAGATCTGAGACTGAGTAATATGACCATCTCCTTTAACAGGCATAGTCGAGCCATTCACAGTCTGTAAATCAAGAAAAGGAGCCGAGGAATCCAGAGTACGAAAGACATGTCGAGAGCTATTCATGTTATTATAAGCTATAGAGTCAATATGCCAAGCAGGAGAGGAGAGATCCTTACTAGTAGCAAAAACCGAAGTAATTGTGGTCGGGAGAACCTCCTTCAGTGCCTCCTGAACGAGACGCCACACATCAGTGGAGGACAAGGAAGAGGACGCGCCAGCAGAGGCACCAGCTCCAACCGTCGTGGTTGCATAAGCAGATCCTAAAGAAGCTCCACCTCGAGAGCTAGTCCCACGTCCACGTCCCCGACGAGCCAAGATGGGACAATCGGCAATCACATGGCCATCTTGCTTACAGTAATTGCAAAGAATTCTTCTTCATCGGACAGTCCGCAAGGAGATGACCCTCTTGTTTACAATAATTACAGATATTTCACTTCTTGCAGTGATATTGAATATGACCAGGTTCCTTACAGTGATGACAAATAATTTCACCCTTCGCAGTACGGTGAAACTGAGGCTTCCCTCCCTGAACAGCAAATGCAGTTGACGAACCACTAGCATGGATATCCAACTTCGCCTGACTACGCAGACACGTCTCTTCACGAAGAAGCTCGTCAAGAATCTCCTCCATAGTTTCAACATTACGATGGAGAAGTGAAGCCCGGATGGCCTCAAACTCGGGCCTTAGATTCATTAAGAACTGCATAATACGAGTGCTACTACACTCGCGAATTACCGGCCGAAACCTAACTAGACAGCAAGGAACTCGTCAGATGATCATGCTCAGTCCAAAGAGCAACAACAGCTTGATAGTACGTACTCACATCAGAATTCCCCTGTGTCAGGCGCCCAAGATCACATTCAATATCAAATTTGCGGGACGCAGTGGGTTTAGAATACAAGGTAGCGAGATGCTGCCATATAACAGCCGCCGTACGAAAGCCCCGCAAACTCAAGGCTATGCCTTGATCAATCGATCCTAGAAGCCACACCATAACAGTAGCATTGGAAGCTTCCCAATCTTCCTTGACCTTGTCAGAAGCGTTGACAGAAGGCTCTTTGGCCGAGCCAACAAGAAACGGCAGCAGCCGCTTACCCTGAACATGAAGACGAAACTGGAAGGCCCAAAGGGCATAATTCTTCCCCGTGAATCGGATAGAGAGAACTTCACTCCTAGAATTGTCCATACCCACAAGAATAGAACAGCAACAATAATAATACCCAAGCAAGAAGAAAACCAAGACCCACAACTGAAGACCACGAACCAAACGTAACACCTAGCAATAATAGATGACCAATAATAGATTATCAATAATAGAAAGTCGAGAGCAATAATAGATGATCAAGGAACCAACGCACGCTACGCTGAACAAAAAATCCCACGCCGAGAAGAACCAACGCACGCCAAAAAGAAATCCCAACGAGAAGAATAAATACCACCGAACCAGGAAGCTAGGGCACCAGGCCGCGTTTATATTTATTATTCACGTAATCGTTACAGTACAGAGTCAGCCATATCAGCATATATATATATTTGGCCGAAATTAACCCTAAAAGGTTAATTATGTTTTGGTACTCCTAACTTCTAACAATTTTCTCGAAACCTAAATGAATTAAGATCTGAAGAAAAATATATCAGAGGAGTTCTTAAGTCAATTTAATGTCTTGACTATCTGAATTATAAACTCGTGATAATTGAGCTAGATTGTTTTAAATTCACTTAAAGTATCTTAAAATATATTTTTATGATTAATCAATGCACGTCTTTCAATATTCCATGTTTGATTTCAAATAGGGCTGGTTATTTGGTCCCAGACTGTTTGGTTTTATCCGAAACCGGACCGTATAACCCGGACCGGGACCGGACTGGGACCGGATAGCAAACAATCCAATCTCATATTTGGGCTTAGATTTGAGGTAAAAAACCCGGATAAGAGACCCCCAACACCTAAAATCAATATCAAATTGGGACCAGACCGGGTCAACCGGACCGAATCAAGACCAGACTATATCCAATCCAATCTTTGGTTCTTATATTCCCGAAAAGACCGGACTGAGACCGGATCAATTTGGTCCAATTTAACCGGACCGGACCGGACCGTATAGCCACCCCTAATTGCCAACAATATCAAGCAGGGGAAGCATTACTTTACCAATTGGTATATTTTTTTACATGCATTTTAACTCTAGTTTGTAAGTTCGTATCCCCTCACCATAAGATAGCCCCGTCACCAAAATGTATGCAACAAATATATTGACTTCTCTTTCAAAATATGAAAGCACGTTGTGAGAAAATTAATTTTGTACTAGCTTTTTACCCGACCCGTTGGTCGGATGAATTTAGTTTTATTTATTATATTTTTATATTAATCTTTTTTTATATTTTCAAATAATTTGGGATCGTCTAAATAATTTATTAGTGGGTTGAAACTAATATTTGTGTGAATTATTGATTGTAACATTAGTTAGTTTATAAGTATTTGTATTGATCATGCTATCGCTTACTGTTGTCTATATATTTTTTACATTTAAGAAAAAAAATCACTTCCTATTGTTAGAATAAATTACTTCAAAAATATTTCTTCATAAAATTTGATATTATTCACTTATTTTTCTATTATATCCATGAAAATAAAATAATTAAGCATTGAAGTATTAATTATAAACTCCAAGGGATTTTCCCTATTAGTAATTTGGAGGGATAAAATTTATCAAATAAAGGATTCAAATTTTATGGTCGACAACCATTAGGTACTAATTGAGAAAATACAAATTATTAACTAATAATTCACTTTTAAATAATATATATCTCCAAAAGGAGTTGTGGTTGTTAATAGCTAACATTAATGTATACGGATAGTACAATGCTATTATAATGGACATATCTGAAATATTCCAATTATTTCTTCAAAATTTTTAATTAAATAAGGCACTCTATAATTCAAACATACAATCATTTGTTGTGAAAATTAAGTTTCTGAAAAAGATTCATGATTTTAGAAAATCAATATGGATTTTTTATAATTGATTTTGGTGTTGCCTTTGATATCTAAAAGTCAACACTTATAGATTTGTCTACTATGTCATTTGAAAGATTCTAAAAATTTATAACAAATATGTGCCACCAACAAATACAAACTTTTTTTTCAAAAATTTGTGTGCTCATAAATTTGTTCTTAGCTTTGTGCTCGGCCTTTAGCTCGATAGTATAACATATGCTAAATTTACGACAGTCCTTGTGTCTGCCACCTATTTCATAGCATATAAGGTTTCGAGTATCCACAAATATTAGTACGCTTTCAACAATTATGTTCATAGTTACACGTATACTAACATTATGAAGTGAAAATTTACAACAATAAATTACTATAATAAATAAAATTAATTAAAAAGAATACCATCCGTAAAGCTCAAGAATTATTAGTGAATTAGTTGGTAATAATCTATTATCCTCTTGCAAAAAAAATGGACAATTACATTATGCTCATCGCTATTTTTGGAAGGTCAGATGATCAACAATAAAAGTCGGGGAATTTCAAGAAGATTCCCAAAGATGTTTCCCTCCCTCCAGGCAAATGATTGACTTCGCTTTTGCTAGTAGAGAATGGAGCTGTTATACCTGCATAAAACAATGTCTCTTGAAATAGTGTTTATTTTGAACAATTTGCAGAATTCCAAATTGATTGATAGGTCAACGCGATCACATATTTTATTAACTTATCTGTTGATCATTATAATTAGAAGCAACAAATAAAATGAAAAGCATAGTGATAAAGATGACTATTAATACCATAGACCGATAGACGCATCCCTCTTCGCTACTTTCTGTTGGCAACTATGGAAAAATAGAAACCTCTGGGTCTTCGAGAGACTATTGGCGCCGACAACCCAGTTAGCCTACCAAATCCGGCAAATGCGAGTGCAGATTGATCAATCTTCCAGGAGGATTGGGCAGGTTCTCGGGGAGGCTACAGAGCGGGTGGAAATGATGCTTGGCTAGTTGGCTGGGAACCACCTCTGCAGGGAAGGACCTGTTTGAATACTGATGGCTCTGTTAACACAAGCCAAGGGAACTCAGCAGCGGGAGGAGCGTTATGCGGACAGGACTGTCAGTTTGTGAGAGCTTTTACGGCCAATCTGGGTGGTGGCTCGATCATCCATGCTGAACTGGCGGGGATTTTTCATGGACTCAGCATGACTTGGGACACAGGGATCCAACAACTTCAGCTGCAAACAGATTCGGCAACGACGCTCGCCCTCGTCAATGGCGATTCTTCCAGTCATCCTCATCATACTTTAGTCGCAGAGGTGCGACAGCTGCTGGCTCAAGACTGGGAAGTTAGCTAGAGCATGTGTTCTGGGAGAGAAATTATGTAGCGGACTATTTGGCTTCACTTGGACACACTATTCATTTTGGGATCTGGTTTGTGGATAAACCAAGTCATATGCTGAACTACTGGTTGTACTTTGACGCGCTTGGGGCTCAGATCCTACATATGATTAATAGTTAAGGATTAGAGCGTCCGTCTGAGCTCTCTTTTTTACCAACAACAAAAAAAGACGACTATTACTCCCAAATAAAAGCAATGTTCAAGAAGACGCTAGGCGCTATCTAGGCGAGGAGGCACCGCCAAACCCATGCCGATTTGTCCTTGTCTAGGCGAGATTAAACGTAAAAAAAATGATATATAAGCCTTATTCCACAAAAACTCAAGTCGTCATATCATTATTCATCCATTCAAATATACATACAACCATTTTCCACAATCCCAAACATCCCAAGTCGCCAACCATGAGGAGGGATCTCATTGGTGGTCAATGAGGGGGAGCGGCTAGTCGAATGGAAATGGGAAATAGAATAGGGTTTGGGATTTTCACAAAAAGACTACAATTTCCCCTTTATTAGTTGTTCTGGGCGTCGCCCACCAAAGTGAAAACACGTCTCCGAGTGCCCAGGTGCCTAGATCAATCACCCAGGGCTAGACTGGGTGATTTCCTCCTGCCCAGCTATTAATCGTGCCTAGGCGAGAGATTAATCGCGTCTTCTTGAACACTGAATAAAAGTGGACCAAACAAAGATATTACATCAAACTCATTTCAGTTCCATCTTAACACAGTATCGGAGGCATATACTATTATTATACAAATGATCTTACGCTCTCAATTAGGAACTAAACGAAGGTTAAATGCTTGATTGCCAAACTAAATCGATGAACCTAGTGATCTTAAGAAAAAATAATGATCACATGATTTCTTGGACCAAACTACTAAAGGAAAAAAAGAAAAAAGAGACCGTACATTAGCATAAGAACTCAACAAATTACTATAAGAACTAATGGACATAAGGAAAATGTAAACTCAAACCGTTCTTCCGAAGGTCATGGATTAAATCATTAGTTGTCGATTAACATAGCCTAAACTGCAAGTTATATCCAAAATAGAGGCAATTTAGAAACAACAAAAGTTAGATAGAAAGCCGTGAAACACAGAAAAATTGAGTGTACAAAGTGGGAAGTATTTGCTTTCAATTAAGCTTGATTATGTTGACATAAAGCAGGCACACATTGATGTTGGAAACCTAAACAAAAAGCTTAAAAAGTGGCAAGAGAATTCTTCCCTTGAGGTTCAAATATAGCCTACCTATATGAGCAGAGCCAAGTAATTACCATGATTCCATTTACACATACCATCTCACAACCAACTGCTGCTAATGCTCTGGTCCGTTCCAAACCTCACCTGCTCATATCTCCAATACCATATCACGAAAACAAGAATTATACACAACTAAAAGATCCAATAAGGAGAGTAACTTAGCATGGAACTTTGTTGCTTTTGAATTGAATAACCAGTTGAAGAATATTGAAAAATGAGTTCAAAACCCCAAGAAACTATACACTATCACCCTAGTCAGTCTGGACGCCTACTAATTCCATCTTCTGCTGACTCAAACTAAATTCATACCGGCCACAACTTTGTTGCCAACAGAAGAGAGAAAAGAATGGAGGGTGTAGAAACTGACCTTGTCACTATAGGCAAAAAGGATTAAGGGCCAGCATAGAAAGTGAAAAACCAATTTAGAGACATAATAACCATTGATGTTGTTGCCCCATGGAATCATATATTTCTCCAAAACCAATTAACTGTCAATTGAGTAGAGCAGCAACCAATCCTAGCAAATTATATTTGCAATCATATACTACCCTCTCTCCCCACTTACCGTTTGATACTTACAACGGTCTCTTTATCCAGGTTCAAGGTCCACTTAGCTTTCACATAAATGGTTCCTTCTCTTCTACACTCATGGCTTCAGGTTGGGTTCGGGTCCTCTGTGGAGGAGAGGAGAAAATATGTAGTGATTGAGCCCACCCAATTGGGATATGTGCTTCTTCTAATCTGGTTCATGGATACAAATACCAAGACATTGATTTAAGATGTTACCTGAATATCCCATTATGGGTTCATACTAAATATGCAGAGAATACCATAAGGTAGAGATGGGAGCAGAGGTGGTGATGGAATCAAGAGGCAGCCTTTTCTAATCCAACATGGACTACTTGTGGTAAGTTCAGTTCCGAGTCCTGCAATTTTGCAAGGGCAATAAAACTCTTCCCACTAAGTATAAATGCATACTTTATCCTTAGTTACATGACCTAGGTAGCTGCATCAATGTTCTTAAAAGATACTTCACAAATCATGACTCTATTGAGTTCAGAGCATACGGAAAAAAATATTATACTATTGGAACACAATTCTCTACTTCGAATCTCAAACTAATCACAATAGAAAAGAAAGAAGAGGACCAACCTGACTAAGGGGAAACTGTACCAAAAGTAAACTTGGAGAACTTGAGAGATGACAGAATTATGGGTGTGTATTCTTCAAGAGTCGGCAAAACTGAGCTCTTTATCAGCTTAGAGCCTTAGACGCTGCCTGCAGAGCAGCAAGATTTCCAAACATAAATATTTCAACATCACCGCATCAAACCACAGTTTCCCAAACATTAATCAAAATTCAAGCTTAACAAATGGGAGGCAGGTCAGGATCATAGTGCAATTTGAAAGTTGTGCAAAGATCTTTACAACGGTTCAGCAGGATTGAAATTTTCGGGCGAGAAAAAAATGAACGCCTAAGGTTCTTCAAGATGACTGTTAGCGGGTATAGCTAACAACTCGGAGCTAAATATAGAGTGGGATTTAAGGTTCCCCTTCACACGCTAAGCGCATGATGTGAAGCAGCAACATGCTTAGACAATGAGATCATATCATCAGTTTCCCTACATTAGTCATTACTAATGTACTCTTTCTCTTTTTTTAAAATGACAGGGGAGTTCAGGGTTGGGAGGGGAAATTTCGGAGTCGGGGTCAGGAATTAACACAATTTCAAGCATTTACAGTGACGATTCAGCTCATCATGTTATCATTCATAGCTATGCAACTTTGTTTACCTAGGACCATTCAAAGTCATCAGAGCTAATGTACAAACATTAAAAGTAACAGTGATGCTGAAAAGAGTTAACTAACTCTAACTGAATAGAATTTGACAGCGACTCCATCTTTCTTTTACTTCTGTGTTTTCCTGGTTTCGTCTTTGTCGCTGGAAGCTGTCGATTCCAGTATCATAATTAGCTTCCTATTTGGACAAAGCTTTGGAATGGGAACAAAATGCCCTCTTTTTGTAAAGATTTGAATAACTTAGGGTCTTGGAAAGCACCCGCGTTCAGAATGCAATGAATATGAATTGAACCCAGAATGTAAAGAGTTAATGAAAGGGGGAGAAATAGAACAAACCCATCCAAGAGTAGCTGGAGCGATTTGGAGCGACCTTCTAGAGCCTGAAGCAGAGAAGAAAGAAGAAGCAGGGTTCGTGGCGGCGGGGGAGACGGTGTTCTTCCGATTTCTCTCCTCAATTACACGATTCAATTTTGTCTTCCCAAACCTTAGAAAGTTTACCCGCAAATATGCACCCCAAATAGATCCAGGTTCTCCTCAGAACCCCAAATTCCCGCCGCCTCCAAACCCTAACATTCGATCCATCGCAGCCCCAAACCCTCCGCTCCCTAAAGCTCTCCTTGATCCCCAACCATGGAAACCCCGACGCTTTCTACTTTACCGCCAACGGGAAGCTCCTCTGCGCCTGCCTAATCGCTTCTTCCATTCTTTCCGCAGATCATATCTGTAAAAGGGTAAGTAACCTCCTTCCTTCTCCTCCCTTTCACCTTTCCCCCTCTCTGTCTGTGTAATGTGCTTGCAATTGTGCTTCCCTTTCCGTGAGTTTCTTCTCTCTCTTAATAACCAGTAGAAAAGGTGGGCTTAATTTCAGTCAAACGAAAACTAAATGAAAATTAAATGATAACGTGGGAAACCAGGAGAAAAGTTGGGGAGGGACGGTTTCTTTTTTTTTTTTTGTGGAAGGAGGGACGGTTTCTTAGTTCTGGGCGGGGAGTTTTATTTTTTTCCCGCTTAACATCCTGTCACATCAGCTTCCTAAAATCACTCTATGGGAAGGAAAATTTGAATGGGGGTTGCAGTTTTACTTTTCAGCTATAAATTATACTGTTGATATAGTAAATAAAAAATTTATCTGTTATGAATTATATCAATAATATATTCAACTTATATTTTCGGAAGAGTCTAATGTACTCTGAATTTGGTTTGCATGCAATACACCACTACGGTTAAAAAAGAATTTGTGATTAGTAGCTAAAAACATGTAATTTTTAACAAAGAGTTTGTCAACCTTACCAATGAATGTTTACAAATACTCGATGCAGCTTTACAAACCGTATGCCTACATGTATAAATTATTTGTAACCCCTTAAAAATAACAGCGATATATACGATACCCTTAAAATCTTTTTTTTTTTTTTGTGAGAAAAATAATTCGATACCCTTAAAATCATAAATACACCTTAAAATTGTCCTATTTTTTATTATTATATAATTTTTATTTGATTTTCTGACAACGCCACATAAGTACACATGAAAGCACATAATAATTATATCAAGTTATATTAGGGTGCGCCTATGAATGAGAGTCGAGTCCAGGGGCCTCTACTACATAAAAGTAGGTTTGTTTGTCTACAAAGGCAAGACATTGGATGAAAGATTGAATATCTGGAAGGCTTCAAACAAAATGCTCGAAGTTACTATGAAAGCTGAAAATGAGCCATATTCGGGTAGTATTTTTGAAGCAGCATCAAGTTCAACAGAGTTAAAAACGCACTTAACTTGGTGCAAATCACACAACAGGCAGCAACACATAATAAGGTATTAACCCCCTCATTTTATGATCCTATAGAGATCATTTTTATCTTAATATTTAAAATATCATTTGTCTGACCAAAACCATCAATAATCCATCTGCTATTAGTTATACAAATAGCAGGAGGGTATGGGTATTTTTCACCACTCGCGAAAGCTATGGATGATAACTTTTAAGTTTAAGATTTAACATCAACATCTAAACATTTATCATTGACTCTAACCAAAAAAAAATCAACATTTAACTTTTAAATTCTTTAGATTAATCTTTTTCTTAATTAAATTTTCAAAACTTTATTTGTAATTTGTTTAATGGCCGAAAATAAATTATGCTAGCCATATGGTTGGTATTTCTATCGATTTCATGATCAGAACTGGTTATAGCAGTTTTGACTAGTTGACATTTCACCGTTGTGATAACCATGATTGTAAATCCAGCAAAAGTAACAAAAAATCGGTAATTCAATAATTCCCGATTCATATTTTAAAATAAGGGTATATTATTATAAAATATAGATTATCAACATAATATATTAGATAAAATGTATCACCATTATAAAAAACCTATTGACCAATTCCTTACTATATATATCCCTATCTGTAACACTAAGTCTCTCACCTGACACCCGTATAAATATTATTTTGATTAATACCTCTATTAATATCTGAAGCAACATAAATATACTAATTAAAACTAATTAACAACGAATGAGTAATTGAAAGTTGAAACCATAAGTACATGGTTATGGCTTTTTATTATCCTCCAATAATTTATAGTACACTTTTGTTTACCTTTCTCCATTTTAAATTTTTTACTCTCTGCTTAATTTTAGATAGGGGTGTAGTGGTAATTAATAAAGGTAATAAGTAAAATACTTTTAATATAAAAAATATGTTTAAACGTAGGGGAAGTCAACCCACCAAACTTTCAAACTTTTTTGGTTTAGCATTATTCATTATAATAACAATTAATCTTTTATTTTTTAGTATTCTTAATTTTTCAATCATATTTTCATAGTGTGACACGTTACTCTATATTTTTTTTATTTTTCTTTAATTCTCCGGTTATAATTATCGGTTTGTATTTCATTTATTCTAAATCTGAATTCAAACATTTTTGTGTGATAAAATCTTTATTTTTTTTTTAGAAAGATATTCCCGAAAGGTAACAACTAGATATGAATTGGAAACCTTTTCAGGCAAGCAAAATAATACATGTAATAAAAAGAGACGACAGTCGACAAACCATCGATAAGAGAGCTTTTTTTGCCACGCGACGGGCAGCTCCTTTTACCAACACGACATGGGTAATATTCATGACTTCTACTCTATAAAGGTGAAAATCATGAAATTAATCATGCTGAATGTGAAGCAGAGAAGCAAATCCTTACAAACTTGGCCGGAATTGCCACCTGTACAGCGTACTACAATGATTGACATTGCCACTAGAAGCACACAGAAGTTACAGAAAATGCTATGCCCACAAAACAACCTGCAAAACAACAACCATGCAGGACACATGCCAAACAGGCCCCAAACATCGGCCCACGAGTAACCAGAGTGCAAATCGGACTGTTGCAGTTTGGAAAATGGAAAGCCAAGGATGGTCCAACTAGCAGAAACGGATAAGTGAAGCTGACTAATCAACATCATAGACTATTGGCTGCTGTAAATCCACACCCGTAAGCATGGTCAAGTGACAAGGGCACATGGAAAGAATTGCATGAGAGTAATCCACCCCACCGCTTGATGAAAGTGCTCATCCTTATCCCACCGCCACACCAATCAGAGGAAGAAGCCGATAGCCCGGTGTGAGAGGAGGCCGCAGCAGTCCCGATGAGGTCAAGCCTCTCCGACGATGCCGCAGCTCCGATGTGCAACTCAGAGGAGATGGAAGCGTCAAGGCAGTTAGGGATTACGATGAGGACACATCGGCGAAGAGAGACTGAAACAGAGCACAAGCTGAGGGCTGTACATAAATGAAGAAGTTGACTAAAAGCAACATAAATTTGTGATAGAATCTAAAAATGAAAGAACAAAGAAAGTTGACAATTAATCAATCAAGAAATCAGATTCAAACAACTAATCAATAAACCAACGAAAGTTTAGATAAGGGGAAATATAATAGAGCCTGATCTCTGAAGATTGGTGATGGGTCGATAGATCGGAGGCTGCCCCTCGATTCAGGGTTTAACGGCCGAAAATTGTTGTTGTCGGCTAAGGACGACTGAAGGGAAGATCAGCGGTCAAGAGGTGAGCTTGGTGTTGGTGGCGGTCTGGTCGAACGACGTCGTTTCTTCCGGGGTCTGGTGGTCGTAGATGTCGTAGCCGTTGTTTTTCGTTTCCTGGATGAAGGAAGGCCGGAAGGAAAATTGTTTATTCAAGATATTAATTTTGATATGTTTAAAATAAAATATTTTATTCTCTTGAACATGTGATCATCAAACCCCTAGGGTTGACCTAGTGGTAATGTGAGGATGAGATTATACCAGCATAGTATTAGTTGTGAACTATCATGGTATAAATTTATATTTTGAAGTTATTGGCATAGCATCAATTTACTTGATAGTTTTTGGTGCCTGAAGTAACAATTGATGCTGTAAAAAATTTCTTTTTAAAGTATGCAAAAGTTTATTTCAGTGATTACAACTACGTTGAATTTATTGGATTACACGGACTGGAATTAGTCAACTAGGTTAGTGTTTAGAGCCACAAACTTTGAGATAGAGATATTGAAGAAGTTTGTGTAGCTTGCTTTGCTTAATTGCTATTGATTTGTTTTGAGGTCACTTTATGCAAGGAAGATTCTTTTTGTTTGAGGTTTATTAAGATGTCAGTAAATGTATGGTCGACAAAATTAGCTTTATTAATTACTAGAAAGGATATTAATCCCATTTAGTTCCTAAGAAATCACCACAATCATACATTTACTAAGTTGAACCTAACAATTATTTGAATTATTGCATATTCACATATTTTGGGCTTATGATGTTTTATAGTGGATTTTAGTGTTAAGAATTAGGGAATTGATAGTTTTCACTATATATTTTCAATGTATTAACTTGAGGATATATCGTTAATCGTATAGGCTGAAAGAGAATATGTATAAGCTAATAGAGACATATTTACTTGGATTCAAATTTGAGGTTTAGATTTATGATGAAAATTAGATAAATATATTTTATAAAATATTTATCATAATTATTTTTTGAACCATTTTCTTATTTAGAGTTTTCAAAAATTTGGGCTCTGAGCTTAATATATTATATGCAGGCAATCGGTGGGTAATTACTACATAACCTAAAAACTAATGTGTTCTTTCCAAGAGATTGAGTTGAGAGTTAAGGATTAATGGTGGAATATATATATTGTTTGAGGGTTTTGTTTATGATGTGATTGTATGATTAAATTATTTGACAAGACTATTTATTTTTATTGTCAAATACTAATTTAACTTTCATAATCTAAGTTAACTTAAAAAATGATTGCTGAAATTAAAAATTCTATACTATATACTATAGTAAAAACGATATGAGAACCATTTTGTTATTGCATCTACCAACCGAAAGTGCAATTTACTAAAAATTAAAATTATAAAAGTTTCGGCCAATGGGTCGGGTTAAAAGCTAGTTTCCAAGAATAGCAACTGGCAAATATAGAAACAAAGAACGTAGAAGGGTGGAGTCCAACGATCACAACCGGTTGATTTTCGACAGCACAGGTACATTCCCGACACCGTAGAATGATAGAAACCTAATTTTCGGGTTCTATCATAATTATCATAATTACTATTATTAGGATTTATTTAGATATGATTAGTAGTCGTTGAGTCACATTAGGAAAGTCTATTAGGTTTTTCTGGTCTTTAGCTATAAATATGAATCTTGGGTCTTTGGTACAATTAAGCAAAAGTTAATCAAAGAACAATCTTCCCAAACCCTAAGCTCTCTCTCTATCTCCTAATTTCTCTTCTTCCCTAATCCAAGGTTTCAGCTGATTCTTATTCTTTTCTTCTGCTTCCTCAATTCTATCCCCAAATCCCTAAATTCCCAATCACCCATCACAATCGACAGAATCCTAGAAATAGGTTTCTATCATTTGGTATCAGAGCCCGGTTTAGAGAACAGTTCTTCAAAACTCTCAACCAGGGTCGTCTGCATCTTAATCAAGAGCCAGAATGAGCTCCTCAAAGCTCTTTGATCAAGAATGGTTTTGATCGCTGGAACTGCTACATCAAACCCTTGACCGATGGTACCGGGAGGCGCGTGGGATGGCGGAGCTGCTCGAACGAGCCCTAGACTCGCCTCGGCAAGTCAAGCCAACACCATCAACACTCGTTGTAGCTACCTCGGAGTCTCTACGGGCGTCCAAGACACCACCATCCACCAAATCAACCGTTGTTGCTGACTTAAGGACAAATCTCAGCTTCTGCCATTGACCTAGTCCAGGCTACTCCAGATCAACTCCAAATCCACCAGTACTTCGAAATGGTGGCTGGAATTACCGGAAGAAGAAACCATCTCCAGGGGATGGCCGTGAAGACGAACCGAATTGTGGAATGGGAAAAAGATGTCGATACCGCGCCAAATGGGTGCCGATGTCAATGGATTTCCACACTCGCCATCCATTGTGACCAGGGTTCCAACCAGAAGTTTAGGGATCCTCTCAAGATCCGGAGAGTTCCGTCGCGGCATGGACAGACAAGGCAAGGTAGAAATGACGATCGGCGATTGGGCTGTCCCGCCGAAGTCGCAAATTGGGCAATTGGCACGGTCGTTCTCCGCGTTGTCGATCGTCTGGGGGAAACAGTTGAGGGTGAGCAGCAAGGCTTTGGAGGTTACTTCCCACTGCTTAGCGAAGTGCTCGTCGTCGGAGAACGAGACCAAGAAGAAGAAGCCACCAAGCCCAGAGATGCATGGGAAAGGACCCAGTGCGAGGGCTTCCATCGTGTGATTGACAAGTCCTGGCATCAACCGATGGGTCGCGAGTAGGTTCGCTGGATCCGAGATCCATGCAGGTTGCATCAAAATCGTCGGCGGCAGCGGAAAAGACGGCGGAGCATGGAGGTCGAGTGGCAGCTACTGTCTCGGGTTGGAGGTTGACTTCCACAGGAGTACGACGTTAGATGCAACGTCGAACGACGATGAGAGGAAGACAAGTAGGCCAGCAGCTACCTCAACTCTCAACCACCGGCGCAATTGCTTATCGGGAGGAAGGAATAAGGTGATCGGCAACGGGGAGCCTGATCGGGTGGTTCGCCGGGGACCGGAAGAGGGAAAGAAGATGAAGGAGAGGGGACTGATCACTAGGTATGGGTAGAGAAAATTGAGTGCGAATGATGCAGCTCTCTCCGAGGAGACGACGAAGGCTCCGTATCGGAAGTTAGAGGGAACAACGGAGCGAGGGACCTGTGCGGCGAAGGAGGGCATGTTTCTTCACCGCCGAGTGAGCTCCTCGTCGCCGAAGCACGACCCGAAAAATCACCGGGGAAGGAGTTGAAGGGGTATCTAGCGGCGATTGAGGAAGAGGTTGGCGGCGGCCGTCTTGTCGATAACTCTAGTTCGCAATTTTGGCCCAACTCTAACGAACAATTATTTGTTCCTTCAGGCCAAATTGCTAGGGCCGCCGATCTGGAGAGGGTAGATGGAGTGGGCCGGGTCGAAGACATCAGTCTTGGTCGCGGGCTGGCTTTGAATAAGAAGCTCAGTGGGTTTACATTGGGTCGATCCGAGCACGCGATTGGGTCTGAGGCAAGCAAAAGAAAGGCAAGTTGGGCTAAAGGAAGCAACAAGCCAAATTTTTAGGCAGGTTATGGGCCTCTGCTGGGCTGTCTCATAAAGTCTCTTTTGTATGATCTTGGGCCACAAATAAAAGAGAGTGGGTCGTGTTGGCCGAGAAGACTTAAGCTCAATGTGGCCTATGATTTGAAGATTGACATGGAGAAAAGGAAAGGTGAGTTTATGTGCTTAGCTGGTGGGCATTTAAAGGAACATGACCCACAAATAAGGGGAGAATAACAAAGGAAGTGATTGCACTAGCTTCAAGAAGGAAGTTTGAAGGCCTTGATGAGTTGGTACTTAATGATGTGTTCTTGCACGACAAAGTGCATTTCGATTCATTAAGCTCTTGGAGCATGATGCCAGCGAAAGGATTGCTATTAGAGTTTAACCTTGCCATAGAAGAGAACAGTGGGCTCATGGAAATGAAATTGGAAGTGATGGACCTACACGGAGAGATCAATGCAAGAAGACCAAGTGAAGAGTTGGAGCATGATTGGAAGAAAAGGAAGCGCAAGAAATGGGAAGTAAAGGTGAGATTTGCACGGACGATGTGGAGAGGTGGGTTGAGTGGATCAACCTTGAGGGCAAGGTTGGTCTCAAGGGGGAGGGGATGATAGAAACCTAATTTTTGGGTTCTATCATAATTATCATAATCACTATTATTAGGATTTATTTAGATATGGTTAGTAGTCTTTGAGTCACATTAGGAAAGTCTATTAGGTTTCTGGTCTTTAGCTATAAATATGTATCTTGGATCTTTGGTACAAGTAAGCAGAAGTTAAGCAAAGAATAATCTTCCCAAACCCTAAGCTCTCTCTCTATCTTCTAATTTCTCGTCTTCCCTAATCGAAGATTTCCGCCGATTCTTATTGTTTTCTTTTTCTTCCTCAATTCTATCCCCAAATCTCTAAATTCTCAATTACTCATCACAATCGATAGAACCCTAGAAATAGGTTTCTATCATAGAATTCATGTATGCATATATGATGATTTGAGGTACTGATGGATGGGATTATAATGCTAGATATAAGCAGGAAATAATGTGACGGGGGAGGAAATTGTTCCTCTATTAAAATTCATCAACAACAATTACTCTGAGCACCACATAATTCACCGTGTTATTTATTGAATACATAATAAGTCACATGAACTTGAAACGATTATAGAGAATAAGCATGCTTACAACAATGATATTAACGACAAACAAATAGATTCGTTCAAATAGAATTGTGAAATTAATACCTAATAATTATATTCGGTTCACTCATACAGATGAGGAGGCAGGCGAGGAGACACTAAAACATCAAGAGGAGTTGCTCTAGGGACAGTCAGCCCGATGCCCTCCGTCATATCAATCGGTTCGCTACCCAGCCTCTCAAAATTAAACCCATGCAAGAGCGTAGCTAAGGTCAAGTGCATAACTCGTAGCGCGAAATTTACGCTAGGGCACATCCTCCTTCCACTACCAAAAGGTATAAGCTCGAAATCCTGCCCCCTCACGTCGACATCCTTGTGAGTCGTGAGGAACCGGTCCGGTCGAAACTCGTCCGGGTCCGGCCAGACCCTTGGGTCACGCTGGATCTTGGATATGTTAACGATGAGCCGGGTTCCTTTACTGACGAACCGGCCAGCCACGGTGCAATCTTCAATGGATTGGTGGGGCAAGGAGATCGGCCCGGGAGGGTACAGACGGAGGGTTTCCTTGACGATGGCTTTGAGGTAGTCCAAGTTGCGGAGATCGGATTCTTGAACTCGACGTTGTTTGCCGATGTGGTTGTCTAGCTCGGTTTGAGCTGTTTTCAAGACGTCGGGGTGGTTCACTAGCAGAGAGAGGAGCCAGGTCATTGTCACCATGGTTGTGTCTGAAGCGGCTAATACAAAGCCCTGGAATGTGATGAATTGAACAAAATTACATTGTATGTAGTATATGCATGCAGTGCTTTCCTTGCTACCACTTCCGTCACTATATATGTGGTTTATTTGTCACGGGAAGTTCTTTTTCCCAAACAGTGGTATCCTTAATTAGGTCTATGAGTCTACTAGATATTGAGGCGACCAGTGAAGTACAAATTCATATAATTGATTTGGTCCACCAGCAAGCTTTTTCAGAAATGACAAAATGTATAAATGAGAGGACAATCTAAGGGAGTACGTACGAGAGACCTGATCACTAAGCAATGAGAATGGATAGCACAAGAATTGGTGCCCACCCAAAAAGGATATGGTACCAATTACAAGACAGTGTAGTGTAGGTATGAATCATCCAATCCAATTTTCTTAGTTAATGTAATAATTGATGTGGTCCAATTTTTTTTAAATTTAATAAAATGAAAAACTTAAATTATCTAATTCAAAACTGTTCTAGAAAACAAAAAAAATCAGAATTTAATTGACTCATTGGATGTTAATGACTAGAGTTATAATAATTGGTCGTGTCCACACATGACAATGAGTCTACTCATTAGGTAATTTGATGTGATTGTCATGACACATATGGGTATTGGATCGACCCAAATGGACCCTATGCATTTTAAATGGTTTGGAGTTTATTTGAGTTAGAATTTTGGACGTATTTGGGTAAATTCGTTATGGTTAAATGGAAATGGGTCTAATTGAGTGTAGATGATTGTTTTAAAAAGAAGTATCAACCATTTCATTAACTAGTTTCAATTCAATTATACACATTTTATTCGTTGAACAATTATACACATTTGCTTCATAACAAAGGATAGGACAAAAATTGCACTATAATCGAACACTCGTTTTCTTTTGGACTTCCAATTCTATGGGTCGAATTTAGATTCAAAATAACAAAACTAGGTACGGATATGTCACAAGAGTAACGTTAACTAAATTGGATTTGACCCGTAATAAGTTGGGCTGAGTCATACCTAAATATTGGGGTCATTTTTGCCATCCGAAATACTATAAGTGGAAAACAAAAATGTTCATATAATACGTATTGCATACACATACACTTGAAATTGAACACCTAAAACAATCAAAATATTGAAGCAGAAACTGAGATTGCTATATTTATTCATTTAGGAAAAGAAAGCTAGATGAATGTTGATAAAGTATGAGAGAAATTTTATGGTGGTTGTATTTATGAATATATACGAGTGTATAAAGAATTATTTAATTATATCGATAAAGTCATTGGTACTCATGCAATTGCAGATAAGGGAAGGCGATAATGAATTTAGATCTGACAAGTTTTAAAGTGAATTTAATATCTTAACTATTTGAGTTATAAACTCGCGAAAATAGAGCTTGTTTTAAATTAAATTAAAGTGTCTTCTTCATAAAAAAAATAAAAAAATTTAAAGTGTCTTAAAATATATTTTATGATAAATCAATGTCGTCTTTCGCGATTCCAGATTTGGTCCCAAAAATTAATAATTTAAATCGTAACATGCATGAGAATTGAGAACGATAGGACACAGTACTTACAAGAGACGTAGCTTTGTTAAAGGTAGCTGAATCTCGACCGTCGATATCCTGCTGTTCGCCGACGGCATCAAGAATCACGTCCATGAAATCCTTCTCTGTCTCCGCCGCCTCGCCGGAATCTCTTTTGGCCTTGTGCTCCCTCAGCCACCCTTCTACCACGACATCCATCTCCCCCGCCGTCTTCCTCATCGCCTTTTCGAACCCTCCGACGTCCAACCACCGCAGGTACGGCAGCCCGTCGGCCACCACGAACCTTCCCGTCAGTTCAAAGAATTCCTTCAACAACTTGCTCAGCTTCACGCTGTCCGCTCCGCCCGTCAAGTACCCCACGGATTTCCCAGCTATCATCCTCAAGATAACGTTCATCGATATCTCCCCAAACCAACTACTCATCTCCACCGAGACGCGGCCGTTTCTCCCCTCTTCAGCAGTAGAGGCAGAGGGTTTAGCTGCTAACACGGAACACATGTCAGTTTTGGTTAAAAAACTATATATATATATATATATAAAATTCCTTCCTATTTATTCTTATGCAAGGGATAGATGAAGCTAGGTTGAACTTAGAAAATCAACAATTCTCAAATTTGAAATATAGATAAAATAACATATAAATAACGAACGGACAAGTTAGGAGTTGATCTAGTAGCAATAACACTAGTCTAGAATTTGGAGGTTTTAGGTTCCAATCTCTTAAATAGTATCCAATCGTAGGGGTGTGCAACAGTTTGATTTAGATCAGATCGGAACAAATTATGGAAAACCACGATCCAATAGTAAGAGACATTTATGGACCAAGGATTGGACCAACAAAGTAGTCAGTCTGCTTTGCTCCGGTCTAAATATTAATTCGGTCCATTTTTAGTATTTATAAAATTCAAGAAACCAAAGATAGGACCATGTTATATTCGGTTAGGTGCGCTGGTTCAATCATCGGTTTAGACCAACCTGTTGCACACCCATATCTATCCACAACAAATAAACATATATCACTGTTATAAAAAAAAAACATATAAATTTTAAACAATTTTAGAAATTAGAATAGCCCATAAATGTTTAAACCCCTCCCCCAATTTTGACAATTCAAGCAAACCATATTAGAATGGTTTACTGTGCCATTGAGAACGAATTCATGACATAAGGATATCTTTGCTACTTTTAAAAAAAAAATCAATTGTTATTATATATATGTTAATTACTTATTTAAATATATATATATTTTTTTTTCTTTTAAAAACACACCTAATTTCAAGTTTTCTCCTTGCTCCTTGTTGGCGGCTTGCCAATAGGCGTACAGCTCTTTGGTGGCGGTCCGGACCTCGGACTCCCGCACGTGTTGGAGCAAATCGAGGCGGTGCGAGGAGAGGAGCTCCAGCGTGGCCATCTTCCGGGTCTCGCGCCAGAACGAACCGTACGGGCTAAACCCGAACATGGACCGGTGGTAGCCGAGAATGTCCATGGCCAGGGTGGCCGGCCGGTCAGCGAAAATCCGGTCGTGGGTGGTCAGACACTCCTTGGCGATCTCCCAGCTGCTGACCACCAGGGCCGGGTGGACTCCCATCCGGATCGTGAAGATTGGGCCATGCTGGTCGGCCATCTGGCCCAATACGCGGTGTGGCGGGCGCGGCCCACCCAGGAGGTGGAGGTGGCCGATGATGGGCCAGGAGCCGCTGGCCTGTGGCGGCGGCGGCGGCGGCGATGCTCCATGTTTGTTGTACTTGGTGGTGGTTATTACGAAGAAGCAGAGGAAGGCGAGGGATGCTAAAGCCAGGACGATTGTGGGCAAGGGAATGGTGGTGAGTACGTCTGCCAAATCCATTTTGTTATTGGGATGATTTTCCTATTTTTGAAGTGGCCTATTTATAGAGAGACGATAATCCTCGTAAATTTCAGTGCATGGATGGATTCTGTTCACACAAATGGTTCTAACTTCCAAGGCTTGAACTACAGGTTTCTTTCACGAAGAGAAATACATCATTCATTTGCCCCTTCCCAACACGAAATGTTTGTTTTAAAGGTCGGCAATTAGTAGATATGTACCACCACCCACAAATCGTACACATTTCAATCGTGTTATTGTATAACTCTCCTACGAGTTGTTGAAATCAACCGGTTATTAACATGATATCAGAGTTTTTCGGTGATCGAGAGGTCTTCTATTCGAATCCCTGTGACCCCATTCTTTATGGTAAGTGCCATATAATATATGATGGCTTTTGTTTGAGGGGTGTGTTGGTAAGTGGTATATAATCTATAATTGACATGGTATCAGAGCCTTCGGTGATCGAGAGGTCTTCTATTCGAATTCCAGTGACCCAATTTGTTAAGCACGTGGTATTCGAACTTGTGCAAACTTCAACCTCATATATGCTACCTTTCGTTTGAGAAATGTATTAATAAGCGACATATAATCTATAATTGAACTTCTTCCGAAACCGTTCAAAATTTGAAAAATTGTGTTAAAAATTGGAGATATGGAAGTCCTTGATAGTAGACAAGGACATATTTCAATAAGTTTTCACTGTTGAATCAGATGGAAGCAAACTGACAATTTATTCATTGATCAATCGAGGAGTATAAATACAAGGTTTTACTCCTTTGATCTCGGCAACAACCAAGAACCCACTTTCCTACAGATCAGCTAACCATCTAACAGATGCAAAACCCCTCTAACAAACTCATAAAACCCTGCAACAAGCAACGACTAATTGACAGGACTCAACAGACTCAGATTCAAACTAATAAGGACCAAATAGAAACTTGCCAATACGACTCAACATTAACTTAAGAACAAAACATAAACGACGTAGTATTCTCTTAGGGACTTCAAACTTGCTTCTGCACGCCACAACCATTTCCTTCCCCAAATCGGATTCGGATTCTTCCTTCAACATCCTCCCCTGAACTGAAGCTTCTGCTATAGCTTCAGTTCATTCAATCTCTGATCCATCAAGCAATCCAAGTCGACTTCGCAACAGCTGAAAGGACTCCAGTTTGAGAGGCTTTGTCATGATGTCTGCCACTTGATCATGACTGCCACAATGTTCTAACTCCACAACTCCATCTCTCGAAAGATCCCTCAGAAAATGGAAACGAACATCGATGTGTTTGCTCCTTCCATGCATCACAGGGTTCTTTGAAAGCTTGATTGTCGAACTGTTGTCACACATAATTCGTGCAGATCCAGTTACACACTTCTTCCAGCCCATCTGCTCAATTATCCTTCGAAGCCAAACGCATTGAGCAGCACAGTTTGCAGGAGCTACGAACTCTGCTTCTGTGGTTGACAAAGTGACAACTGGTTATTTTTTAGAGGACCATGAGACAGCTGCACCTGCAAAAAAGAAAACATAGCCACTGGTGCTTTTTCGATCGTCCAAATCTCCTGCATAATCACTGTCTGTATAACCCAACAGTGAGTCTTCTTCATTCAACTTTTTGTACCAGATCCCTTGAGTCATTGTGTCTTTTAGATACCTTAGAACTCGCTTGGCTGCCATCATATGTTGTCTGGTGGGAGAATCCATAAAGCGACTCAGCAGGCACACTGAATACATGATGTCAGGCCTAGTGGCTGTGACATACAACAAACTCCCTATGAGATGTTTGTATTCAGTGTCATCTGCTTTAATTCCATCTCCAGCTTTGGTTAGCTTCGTTCCAGCTTTGGTTTGCTGCTGGTGTACATCAGATCATCAACATATACTAAAACCAGCAAGATATCTGCTTCAGTCTTCTTAATGAACAAGTGTGTTCATATTCACACCTTTGAAACCCATTCTTTTGGAAGTATGCTTCGAGTCTGCTATACCAGGCCCTTAGGGCCTGCTTTAAACCATACAGTGCCTTCTGCAACTTGTAAACTTTGTCTTCCTCCCCAGGAACTTCAAACCCTTGAGGCTGTTCAATGTATACTTCTTCTGCAAGTTCCCCATGAAGGAATGCACTCTTGACATCCAGCTAGAACACTGTCAAGCCATGGTAAGCAGCCAAAGCCAGAAATGCTCTTATGGTGTCCCACCTGGCCATAAGAGCAAAAACCTCAGTGTAATTAATCCCATGTTTTTTAGCATACCCTTTTGCTACCAACCTTGCTTTGAATTTATCCACAGTTCCATCTTCCCTGAGTTTCGTTCTAAACACCCATTTTACTCCAATTGGAATCACTCCAAAAGGTCTTGATGTCAGAATCCCATCTGTTGTTTTTCTTGATGGCCTCAATCTCCTTCTTCATGGCCTCTCTCCATTTGGCTTCCAGAACAGCTTCCTCGAATCTTTAAGGATCATCTGTGACTGCCACCATTGTCAGCCATTCTGTTTTTGCAAAGGTGCAATCATAGATATTTAAATGACTTTGAAACTTCTTCTTTCTTGGACCAAGCTCAGTGCTTGCTGGTAGACCCAAAGCATTAGTGGAAACTTCTTCCTCCTCTTCCTCTTCTTCATTTGTGGTAGGTGTTGCTGTTACTGTTGCATTAGTGGAGGCAGCAGTTCCAGTGCTTACAGGTGTGGTGGGTTCTGCAGTCTTTGCTTTTTCATCTTCTCCTTCCTCCTCTTCTTCTCCTTCCCCTTCCTCCTCTGAGTCATACCACTGATCATCACTTCCATCCCAGATCAGCCTGGTTGACTCAGCCTCAGATGACCCAGTCCATCCTTCCATTTCATTGAAAACCACATCCCTGCTAGTGATGACTTTCTTTGTAGCAGGATTATATAACTTATATGCTTTGGACTCTTTGGAAATTCCCAAAAAATTGCATTTAATGATTTTAGCATCAAGATTCTTTCTATGTTGATCATGCACATGCACATAGGCTATGCATCCAAATACTCTTAAGTGATCTACTGAAGGAGGGTTACCTGTCCAGATTTCTTGGGGAGTTTTACCATCATTTGATGATGTAGGACTTCTGTTGAGCAAATGAGTGGTCCATTCGACAGCTTCAGGCCAGAAGGAGGCAGGTATCTTGGTGTCTTCAAGAGAGCATCTAACCATGTTCATGATGGATCTGTTCTTCCTCTCAACAATGCCATTTTGCTGTGGTGTTAAGGCTGCTGTAAGTTGCCTTCTGATCCCAGCTTCCTCACATAGATCTCTGAATTCATGCCACATTACTTCCCCTCCTCGATCAGTTCTGAGGCAGGTAATGAATTTTCCAGTTTCCTTCTCTACTTGGACATTAAACTTCTTGAACCAGGTGAGTGCTTCAGATTTGGCAGCTAGAAAGTAAACCCAGAGTTTCCTACTGTAGTCATTAGTAAGAGTCAAAACATACCTCTTGCCTCCATTTGAAGCATGTGTAATGGGACCACATAAGTCAACATGCATAAGTTGGAGTGGCTGAGTTTCTCTCCATGTTGCCTTCTTAGGAAACTTATGTATGTGTTGTTTCCCTAGCATGCAGGTGCCACATACCCCCAGATCTCCAGCCAGTCTTGGAAGTCCTTGCACTCTACCCTTGTTGTGCAATTCCATCAGGGATTTGGCATTCAAATGACCATATCTTCTATGCCACAGATTTAGAGCTTCTGCTTGAGCAGTCCCAGTTTGTAAGCACTGCATATTTTCTTTCTTGTCTTCTTTGTAGTCTGCATGTAAAACAAACATTCTATTTGTTTTCATAGCAGTCTGCAGAAGTAGACCTCTTGATTCCTAAAAGATTTTGCACATTCCCTGCTTGATCACAAACGTTAAATTTCTTTCTTGTAGATGGCCTACACTGAGCAGATTGGTCTTTAATCCTGGAACAAAGAACACATCCTACACAGTCAAATAAATTTGCTCAAACATGACCTTGACCCTGCCCTTTCCCAGTACTCAAGCTTGTGACCATTTCTTAGCTTCACATCACATTTGAAGCTAGTGTCCAGGTTGGTGAACCACCTCTTATTACCACTCATGTGGTTACTGCAGCCAGAATCCAAAAACCACCAACATTCAGCTTCTTCACTCTTCTTATCCTCCACGAGAGCCATTAGACTTCTCTCACTTTCAGCTTCTGGCTCTACATATGCCATTAGAAGAACATCTTCTCTTTCATATCTGGATAAGAGGAACCAGAGTTGGAGTAGTGGACTTGCTGAGAATTGTTCCACTCAGGACATTCTCTACTGTAATGTCTCATCCTGTGGCATTTGAAACATTCCACAGTAGCACGATTCCAGGTTCTTCCTCTTCCTTGATAGCCACCTCTTCCCTGGTAACCTCCTCTTCCTTGTCCTCGACCAGCAAACTCATGAGTGGTCTTAAGAGCTTGATCTTCCTCATGTGAGTGCTTTGAAAGCTTCTACTCTTGGACAAGCAAGGAGCTTTGCAAAGCATCCACTGTCAACTTAGAGATATCTTTGGATTCTTCAATTGAGCAAACTATGTAGTTGAACTTTTCTGTTAAAGTCCTCAAAATCTTTTCATCAGTCATATTTTTGCCACAGTTCCTCATGGAATTTGCAATAACCATAACTCTACCAAAATAATCTGTGACAGATTCTCTCTCTTTCATTTCCAGTACCTCAAAACTTCTTTTGAGCCCTTGCAACTGACCCTTTTGAACTCTGGCATTGCCCTGATATCAGATCTTCATGGAGTCCCAAAGTTGCTTTGTTGTATTCTTTTGGGTAATTGTCTTCAGGATCATCTTGTCAATTGAACTAAAAAGATAGTTCCTGGCCTTCAGATCCTTCATCCTGAGATCCTCCAGAGTCTTCAATTGAGCACCAGTCAGCTCCTCTCTTTCTCCAGGTTCGTGAAAACCAGATTTCACCACACCCTAGTACTCTTTTGATATGAGCAGATTTTCCATCAGTAGACTAGTGGTCATAATCCCCATCAAACTTAGGGATACAGACCTGAGCAAAGCTACTGTCACTCATCCTTTCTGCTCCTGCACACTCAAAGAGTTTTCACTCACCACTTAAGTACAACCTCACCAATCAATCGTGTTTCCCACACCCAGAAAGAATAACCTTTTCACACACCGTTCTCACAAAATGAACTCACAGATCTTCGTGTTTGGTTACAGCCTGCTCTTGAACTCTGGTACCACTATGTTGAATCAGATGGAAGCAAACTGACAATTTATTCATTGATCAATCGAGGAGTATAAATACAAGGTTTTACACCTTTGATCTCGGCAACAACCAAGAACCCACTTCCCTACAGATCAGCTAACCATCTAACAGATGCAAAACCCCTCTAACAAACTCAGAAAACCCTGCCACAAGCAACGGCTAATTGACAGGACTCAACAGACTCAGATGCAAACTAATAAGGACCAAATAGAAACTTGCCAATACGACTTAACATTAACTTAAGAACAAAACATAAATGACGTAGTATTCTCTTAGGGGCTTCAAACTTATTCCAAACAAGTATTCCAAAGTCACAGCTAACAAGTAGATGATCGACGGTTTCCTCGTTCTTTAAACACAGTTCACACCGATTTGCCAAAACCCAGCCCTTTTTCTTCAGGTTGTCGATTGTGAGGATTCTCTTGTGAGCAACTAACCACATGAAAGCACAGACTTTGGAGGGTATGGCACTCTTCCAAATCGATTTAGCAGGAAATTGCTCTATCCCCGGGAATCGGCTGTCATGGAGCACCCTATACATAGATCTTACTGTAAAAGAAACATCATTATGGGGAGCCCAGACCACTCTACATGGTCCACTACTCACCCTATTAGTGCCAAAACTGTTCAAAAAAGCAATCAGATTATCCTTTCCCTAGCAGCTCCCCCTCTCAAATTAATAGATAAAGGAATGTCACCAAAGGAAAGACTCCCCCTCTTCCAAATCAGATTATCCTTTCCCTATCATTGCTCCACCTACAACCAAAAACTGCCGCCAAAAAGTCGGGATTAGGCACATCCCCTACTGTAAACATGATCGACTTGTCTAAATTAATGCGCAAACAAGTCACAGCCTGAAAACACACAAGGGTGGCTAAAACATTCAACGCCTGCTCATAATTAGCTTCACAGAAAATCAAGGTGTCGTCAGCAACCAGTAAATGGGTGACTTCCCCTCTTCCCTCGGATTCATCCATACAAAACCCTCTGATTTTGCCACAATCTCTTATCTTGGATATCATATAAGAAAGGATGTCCATAACCAATGTGAATAATCCTGGAGACAGAGAGTCTCCTTGCCTGAAGCCTTTGGTGGCTGGGAAAAACCTTTAGACCCACCGTTTACAAGTACTGATATCAAAGGAGCACACATAGTCCCCTTAATCCAATTCTGCCATACCACAGGAAAACCCAAGTGATCAAGAGTGTTGAAAAGGCAATCCCAACTCACATTGTCGAAAGCTTTCTCGATATTAGATAGTAGTATTAAGCCCTACTTCTTCGAGTTTCACATTAATACGGACGTTTGTGAATAGGCCTGTGATATTTAGATTTACTTCAATTAAGGTAGCTAGTTTAGAGAATTGGAATTTGAATCTGGTGATTCTAATGAATCGGGAGATTTCGATTCTTATGGTTGTTTAAAATAGACTCTATTAAGTTTATAATTTTGGAACCGTAATTATTTGATATAAACTCTAGACTGCCATTCCAACTTTCCAGTCGCGGGGCAAGATGTCCAAACCAATCGACGCTCTTCTCCCTGTCCAATTATAAAAGATGGAAAGCTGAAAACACTGTTTCGTACGTAGGCCTATGCATCATAGATTTAAAAAATGACAGTTTAGGCAAAATTACTTTTAGTTTCAAAAATCATAGATGTATTAGGGTTTTGGATTCATTATGATTTTGAAAAATACCATTGTTTATTTCATAGATTTCATAATGAATTTTATTAATAAGGTCTGTATACACGAAGTGAAATTGATCTTATTATCATTGGTATATAAATAAAAAAGAAAATAAAATGAATAGATTGGTCATGAGCTCGACCTCACATAAGTTCATAACAAATCCAAATCCATCACCAAATAAATCCAACAAACAAGAATTTCCTTTTGGCTTCCCCAACTCTGATCTCGACCTCTAACATTATTCCCTCCACCATCAATCCTTTTCCCTCTCTGTCCTTTAAAAAACAACTCACCAGTTGTGGGCAATGACATTAACAGAAATCTACCCTTGGGAGAGCATGACACCTGGTTGCCAGAATTCTCACCGCAAGATATATAGAGGGAGAAGGCAATCCACATGCAACTACAAACGAGGTTAGGACGAAGCTAACCTATGGGATCAGCAAGCCAAACAAGAAACAAACCAGAATTCAGAAACCAAACAACACCATTTTCATGAACATCAGAGCCAAGAGAGTTGTCATGAAATTAATTTTGCCAGCCAATACTAACGTGATCGGTTGGTATGATTTTTAATTACAGGTCGAAATGGTACAAACACCCCACTAAATGCTCCAAACTCTAATTAATTCAATATTTGAATAACATTTTTTTTAAGTGTTGTTACAATCGAACTGAGTTATGTTCGGTTCGACCTGTAAAATCGATACTCGACCACCATCTTGATTCAGTTTGATATTTTGACCCTCGATTAATTAGAACAGGCCGCTACCTAGGTTCGGCTAGATAGTAGATATGGACCACCCACGAATGAGACATGTTTCAATGAGTTTTCACACCATCAAAACTATATTAATGTCCGACTCGTTGTACTCTCTCATCCACCCGTCCATCACGTACGACATCTATCGCCACGGTTGTCTTCCTTATCGCCTTCTCGACCCCTCCGACGTCCACACCATCCAATAGGGTTGAATGCTTGAAGTATCATTCATTTGTTTCTTTCATGGAGAGGAATAATGCATCAATGATCATTTGGCCGTTCGTGATATGAAAGGTTTGTGTAGAAAGTTGGCCAAGTACGCCTAGCCCTAGATAGGAGATATGGACCATGCACCGCAGGAATGTGACATATTTCAATCAGTTTTCACACCATCAAAATTAAATCACGAGTGTGAAATGTGCGGTGAAGGTTGAATACAAGTATTATTATCAAAAAGTATATCATGGCATGTACAACTCCTATATTGAGCATAGACTAGACATCAATGATTTAATGTTATAATTGTTAAAGCAATCATTCCACTATCATTATATTAAAACTAAGCTCTCCCAACAATCATTCCAAACCTGTTCTTATACATTAGCATCAAGGGATATGTATTACTATGGGAAGTGGGCGGCAAGCCGGGGGCTCAATAAATAATGTACCATATCCACCTTATTCTGCTTGCGGGTTGAGTCAAAACGCGTATGTTTACATTTTGGGTTTTATATATCTCAATATCGATCAGGTGTGAGAGAACATGTCTAATCCAGATTGCCAACAGTATCAACCTGAGTAAGCATTACCTTACCGGTTGTTATATTTTTCAAATTTACATGTATTTTAATTTAGCTCTAGTTTGTAAGTTCATGTCCCCTTTACTTTAAGATAGCTATATGCAACAAATATATGAATTCTCTTTTCAAAATATGAAAGGACATTGTGAGAAAAATAAACATTTATTAAACTGATATATGAATTCTTATACATTAGCATCAAGGGATATGTATTACTATGGGAAGTGGGCGGCAAGCCGGGGGCTCAATAAATAATGTACCATATCCACCTTATTCTGCTTGCGGGTTGAGTCAAAACGCGTATGTTTACATTTTGGGTTTTATATATCTCAATATCGATCAGGTGTGAGAGAACATGTCTAATCCAGATTGCCAACAGTATCAACCTGAGTAAGCATTACCTTACCGGTTGTTATATTTTTCAAATTTACATGTATTTTAATTTAGCTCTAGTTTGTAAGTTCATGTCCCCTTTACTTTAAGATAGCTATATGCAACAAATATATGAATTCTCTTTTCAAAATATGAAAGGACATTGTGAGAAAAATAAACATTTATTAAACTGATATATGAATTCTTATACATTAGCATCAAGGGATATGTATTACTATGGGAAGTGGGCGGCAAGCCGGGGGCTCAATAAATAATGTACCATATCCACCTTATTCTGCTTGCGGGTTGAGTCAAAACGCGTATGTTTACATTTTGGGTTTTATATATCTCAATATCGATCAGGTGTGAGAGAACATGTCTAATCCAGATTGCCAACAGTATCAACCTGAGTAAGCATTACCTTACCGGTTGTTATATTTTTCAAATTTACATGTATTTTAATTTAGCTCTAGTTTGTAAGTTCATGTCCCCTTTACTTTAAGATAGCTATATGCAACAAATATATGAATTCTCTTTTCAAAATATGAAAGGACATTGTGAGAAAAATAAACATTTATTAAACTGATATATGAATTCTCTTTACACAGACCCACCATACATTGTGCTTTAATCAACTGTTAATATTGGGGGTCTTGGAGATTCGAACACACGACAACTTGGCAAACAAGCTCTGATACCATGTCAAGAACCAGTTGATCCCAATAATTCGATTTGTTGGGAGAAGGTTCTGCTGGATCTTATACCACTCTCTAATAGCATGAAAACTCAACATAATTACATAAACAAACTAAAGTACACTCACAATATATAGTTTGCATAATATACACTCGAGATATGTAGCCCCAACTACTAACTTATTATAGACTTTGTATATCGAACTATTTGATCCAAATCCAACGACATACGATCATCCGCCATAAACTTCGAGAGGCAGCCGAGGTGAAACCAAAACCTCAAGCGGCGTAGCCTTCATATTAGTCAGCCCAGGGCTCTCCGTCATATCAACCACCGCATCATCTCCAACCCTCCGAATCTCAAACGCATGCAAAAAGCTAGCCAGAACCGAATTCACCATATGGATCCCAAACGCCATCCCCGGGCACGACCTCCTCCCGCTCCCGAACGGCATGTACTCGGAGCCCAGCCCACCACCAGTCCGGCCCAGGAACCTCTCGGGCCGAAACTCCAGCGGCTCGGTCCAGGCCCGCGGGTCGGTCTGGATCTTCCAGATGTTGGTTATGAGCTGGGTGCCCTTCGGAATGTGGTAGCCGCCGCCGACGACGCAGTCCGACGTGAACTCGCGTGGGCCCGACAGCGGCGCCGCCGGGTAGAGGCGTAATGTCTCTTTTACTATGGCTTGGAGATAGGTGAGGTTTGGAATGTCGGATTCGTTGACCGGTCTTTGCGTGCCTACCTGTTTATCTAGCTCTTGGTAGGCTTTTAGCAGGACGTCGTTGTTGTTGAGGAGTAAGGAAATTGCCCACGTAAGTGTCACTGTTGTTGTGTCTGTTCCCCGGGCGATTAGGTTCTGAAATGTAAAAGACAAAATTAATCCACACGCGATCAGTGCCATCCATTCGTTCCGGAGCTCAGTGTTATAGAAACAAAAAGTGGGAATTAGGTTGGCGTAACAGACTCGTATATCATACTTCAAGTGATTTAGCGGTTGAATGTATTTTATTGTATTACGATGAACAATAGTGTTTAATTATAATTTTGTACTACATTGATATTCGGGATTGAGTTTAGAGAATTTGATTCTAAGATTTATCCATTAGAGGTTATGCTATATTATTCTTCGAAATCGATTTCGTTCATTATGTACATAGGATTAATATCTCACTAAAAATATATGGAGTATCTTATACTCAATGATTATAACAGTCTCTATATATGTAAAAATGAAAACTTTTTGAGCTTGTATTATAAAACATAAATTTTCGTGTTATATAGGTTAAATTGACTCATTAGATGTCGAATTACTAAATTTACACTTATTCATTCCAAAATTGACTCATTAGAAAATGTAAAATTGTATTTAACTGGAGTTAAATATACATACCTAAGTTGAAGACCTAAAATTATTAAAATATTGAAGTGAATGGACTTTACTGATAGTCTAGTCAGATTAAATTAAATAGATTATTATTCACGTAATGAAAATTAAATAACACACTTGAAGTTTAAGAATTAGAAAATCAAAATATTGAAATGGATGAACTAATTAAACTATCATTTTGTTTAAATGAATATAGAGAATTCAAAAGAAATATGTCCTGCTCCTGTATAAGTATAACCGACATTCTTACCAAACAAGCTGACTTGTTAATGACATCAGGATCATGCCCTTCAAATTCAAACTTCGCACCATCCAGCACGGCCAGCATCACGCCCATGAAGTCCTGCTCCCCTTCCCCGCCGCCATCACCGGCGGCGCCTCTTTTCCTCCGGTGCTCCTCCAACCATCCATCAAGAAACCCATCCAGCTCTTCAGCAATCCTCTTCATCGCCTTCTCGTGCCCTCCCACGTCCATCCAACCCAAAAACGGCAGCGCGTCTCTCAGCACAAACATACCCAAGTAGTGGAACAACCCCCTTATCGCCTCGCTGCACCGCCGCGCCTCCTCCTCCTCAACCCCGCCGCCACCCCTACCGAACAGCCTCTTCCCGACAACCATCCTCATGATCACGTTCAGCGTCATGTCCCCAAACAACCTCTTCAGCTCGATCTCAACCGCCCCGTCCTCTCCCTTTTTCGGTGGCGAAACCAGAAATCTGAATGAGAAGACTAAAAGGTTTACGTTTGAGGGATTTAAACCATGGTCATTAGGAAGGGGGATAGAGTCATAAATGCAGTCCAAATCGTGATTCTACAAAGAAGAGTTCTAGTGACCTAATAACCTAAAAACGTAAGTTTTTAATCTTTAAAGTGTAGATTTTGAATGCAAATTGTAAGTGAAATGCGCGATTCTAAGTAGAAGTATTTTGGTGATCTATAAGGGTCAAAACGTAAGTTCTTAAGTTTTGTAACGTGATTTTGACTACATTGGTCATACTAACTAGTCTATTTTTCAATTTTGGTATAACTTTTACATGTAAATTTACCTACTTTTGAAAGTTGAGAGGAGCTATAGTCCCTCCTGGAGACAACTTGACTCTGCCACTGTTCTTCTCCTTCCAAAGCCCGTTGATCTCGTTGACTAGACATGCTACTTCGGACGCTCGAACATCTCTCAACAACTCGATTTTACGATGGGAGAGGAGCTCAAGTATGACGAATTTCCTCATCTCCCGCCAGTAGCCGCCGTGGGGGGCGAACCCGAACATGACCATGTCGTAGCCGAGCAGCCTGGTGGCGG
Source organism: Linum tenue (assembly GCA_946122785.1). NCBI lineage: Eukaryota > Viridiplantae > Streptophyta > Magnoliopsida > Malpighiales > Linaceae > Linum > Linum tenue. Next base: position 8,301,518 of record CAMGYJ010000011.1, on the reverse strand, counting down.
TGAGGTTCGGGCGCGTGGAGATGATCAAGTCGTGGTCTGAGTATAGCTCCTTGGCGAGTTCCCACGAGTTGACGACCACGGCTCGGTGGATCCCGAGCTGGATCGTGAAGATTGGGCCGTGTTTGTCTGCCAGGGCTCCGAGGGTTACGTGGGGGAGACTGTTGTGGGCCGTGAACAGCCCGAGGTGGCCGATTATGGGCCGCCGGCCCCCCGCCATGGGAGGTGGAGGAGGAAGCTTGGTGGTTCGTCGATGTGAGTGATAGAGGGCGAGGGCGAGGGCGACGAAGGCTAAAGCTGCGATTGTGTTGAGAGATGGAGCGAGGTCCATGACGACTTCGTCAGTGTTATGAGTGGTAGTGAGATTCTAGTTCTGAAGTGGGTTTAGGGGTTCATGAGTTATTTCACTATGATTGTGTGAGGATATATATATAGGGATTTCCTACGGTAACTTGAAGTAAGGTAACTTGAATTTTTTTACCTGTTATAGCAGGTTTCACAGGTCGTATTACGTAAAATACAATAGGCATTACGTAATGGTTACGTAACATATGATAATCTTACGTAACAGTTGTAAAAGATCATTACGGAAGCCTTACGTAATAGAATGTGTCTTTACGTAATGAGTATTAACCTCGCGTTACATAAAATGCTAAGTCATTACGGAAGCCTTACGTAACGCTACTGATTTAACTGTTACGTAAGAAATAATTGTCGTTCCGTAACCTTTACGTAATGGAAGGTCTTTTTACGTTATGAGTATTAACCTTGCGTTACGTAAAGTGCTAAGTCATTACGGAAGCCTTACGTAACGCTTCCGATTTAACTGTTACGTAAGAAATAACTATAATTCCGTAACCTTTACGTAGTGAATATGTATTTTACGTAACAATTGTAAAATATCATTACGGAAGCCTTACGTAATAGAAGATTTCTTTACGTAATGAGTATTAACGTCGTGTTACGTAAAGAGCTAAGCTATTACGGAAGGCTTACGTAACGCTTCTAATTCAATAAGAATTAAAAAAGGAAATGTTAAAATATGGAAAGACAACTAAATGTGAAAATGGAAAGGAAAAAAATAGAAAAAAGGTAACTTGGAATGTGGTGACCGGCAACGCATGTTGCCATTTATTTTTTTAGTTATTTTTTTATTTTTATTTATTTAATCATTGGTTGAAAATAAGTTTGGTTAATTTTAATGGTTTAGATCTATGCAAGTTACCTAACTTGAAATTATACCCAAGTTACTGTAGGAGATCCCTATATATATATACTAAAAATCAAGGAATGAAATACTATATCGGAGGTTGTACCGGAAAAGTTAGCGATAGGGTATTTTATGCTAAAATCGTGGTTCAACCACTTCATTACTGCTAAATAGTAAATACTGCCTACTGATTTAGCCACCAATAGAAAGTTTTTCTGGTCGAACCGCCAGTATGATTCAGTATTTCAATCCTTGCTAAAAATTTAGTTATAATACAATATATTAACCACTACAAGTTTAGTTAAAAGATAAGATAAGGAAGTTTTGGAATTCTAACTGGAGCTTAAGGCACCAAGAATCATGATATTGATAGAGCAGTTTGAATGAGGGTTAAAATGAAATAATTTGGTTAAACATTATTATTTGACAGGGGGAAGTCGGGGAAAAAATCGCCCAGGATCCCTTCTCCGTTCCTCCCAATCCCAAAAACCCTAAAAATGGTTGTCGCAGTACGGTCTCCGATTCGACGGCACCCTCGACGAGAAGCGGGCCTACTCGGTGATGTACTCGAACCACCAATATTGTGGTGAGCAAACGACGACACTCGTCATTACGGCCTATAGCCGGTTACACCGATCTTTTCTGGATTGGTTAAGCTTCCTTTTCCAGAAGATGTACTCCTTCTCTTGCGGAGTTGTTCGTTTCAAGCTATGTGGTTTGTAAACATCATATCTGTGTTCTTTGAAGGAACCCAGTTAATTGAGGATATCTATTCCTCTGATTTTTATTATTCAAATCCCCTGCTGTGCTTTTGGGAGTTTCAATTTTCATTCCACGGCACCCAACGACCGATTATAAAATCGACACCGACGACGATAAATTGGGCGGATAGCCCAAATTATTTTTGGAATTCCTCAGTTGTTTCCTGGACTCCCTACCGGCAGCGATTGAAATCCAAAGCAAACTCTGACTCCATGACTCGTTTGGGTTAGTTAGCTTGCTAGATGAATGAATCGCGGCCAAAACGGCGACCTCGCCGGAAAATTTTCATCGCTCGTCGGAGAACCCCAATCCAATGAGAGTTTCTGGACATTTAATTATCCGAAACGTCAATTACGGGATAAAGGACCCTAAACGTTTCGTGGTATAATTAATTGACCATTAAGTCTACTTAATAGATTTGATATCCTACACTTTAATTCATTTAAATTTGAGTTACAACGGCAGAAGGAAGTGAAGTCATGCTCACTGGATTTTGGTCGGTTATTGAAGGTTGGCAGCGCTAATTAATTTCAGAAAAATGTAATTATTGCTGTAATACTGCTGTTTGCTTGGTTATTACAAATTGCAGTTTCGGTAATAAGGATGGGGAATTAAGCAAAATATAAAAAAAAAAAAAAAAATCCTCCTTACCGTAAAGTTACTTTAAGGTTTGGTGCCGATTATAGCTTTTTGGAGTTTTAGCTTTCTGCCACCCCACCGGTTCATAATTCATTTATTATTGTCATTATGGTGTGTTTTGATTGAGATAATAATAATTATTGTTACGGTTATGGGATCTCTGATATATATAAGCCGAGTTTTCTTTCCTTCTTAAATCATTTTTTCTTCCGTTTAAGTTGATAAGTATTACTATGATATTTATCATGGAGGTTACGGAAATTAATGGTTTTAATATAATAATTAATTAATCCCCTAAAGCAATTAAACTGGTACAAGCCTTCCGTTGCTCTACAACTCTGGAATATGGTGGGTTTAAGCTGTTTAATTAGTTCCGCCCCAACTGATAACTTTGGTATTTGGTGGCGACATGTTATGAACTCGGAAAACTTCCAAATCCACTATCTCCCATGTATTTGCCTTCTTTGGAGAATTTGGAAATCTAGAAATAAAGTGGTATTTGAATTCACTCAACCACTAGCCACTTCGCTTGCCCGTCAGCTCTTCTTTCAAGTCCAAGAATTTTCCTCTCTCCCCCCCCCCCCCCAGCCTCTGGTATTTTTGCCCCGCCCTCAGTCGTCTCGCCCTGCCAATTGGATTGGTCCCCCGGATGGTTATATAAAGATCAATTTCGATGCTGCTGTTCGTGCCCCGGGTTGCTCGTCAGGTCTCGTCGCTCGAGGGCCAGATGGGCAAGTCTTTTTGGCCTTGGGTTTCCATCATCCTGGAGTTTCGAATCCTTATCTTGCTGAACTGTTGGCCGCAAGGGACGCCATTTCTCTTGTTATCTCTCGAAGTCTTCCCCTCGTCATCATAGAAGGAGATTCCGAAGAAGTTATGCGCCAACTAGATGGTAGATGCTGCGAAGATTCGGTGGGTGGGCCCTTGCTTCGTGATTGTTTTCAGTTAGTGAGGTCCTGTTCCTCGTGTATTCCTTTTAGTGCGGTTCCGAGGACTGCCAACTGGGCTGCCCATAGAGTGGCAAGACAAGCTCTGTTGCTGTCCCCTGTAGAGATAGCGTCCTTTGATTTTGTAGGGTGGTTGCATTGATGTATTTTCGGGGTTCGGGTAGAGGTTTTAACTATTGTACTTCGGTATAACTTGGAAAAAAAAAAAAAAAACATTATTATTTGACAACAGTAAATGAGAATGTATCAATTACAATGATGCAATTTACTATCACCTCTTACCTCTTACCATTACATTACGCTCACAAATAGAGTTTTAATTTGAGTCTATTTTCGCGCATCTCTATTTTTAAATCGACAGAAATGAGCAAATAATTTAAAATTATATGTTTTTATGAAACAATTATGAAATAAAACAATTGAGTGAAATTACCTCATTTCAAAAATCAAATTCAAGATTGTAAAAAAAAAAAAAAAATCAAATTCAAGAGAATATTTGCAGCCGCCCGCACTAAGTTAAGCATGTGGTCAAAAGAGGCAATCCTCACTACAAGAAAATGAGTCTATGGCAAGGGTTTGGTAGCAGGGGTTCATGAAACCCTTGTTAATGTTTCCTGAAACTCGCGTAGATGCGGTATATATCAGGGGTTGAGAAACCCTTGCTAGGGATTAAGTAATTAACCAACCATTTCATCTAGTTTTACTGTTTCTATCTTTTCACGGGGCAAAAAAAATTCCAATCCCAAATGTAAAGAAACAAATCCCTAGTCCAGTGCCACTTCCCGCTTCCATCTTCTAATGCTTCTTCGTCCATAGCACAAAAGTTCTAGTCAGCATTCGAGCTTTGCCGATAGCGTCTCCGACGAAGCTAATTCGACGGCGGTTAACGAATTCCACCACGCGAGCTTTGCCGATAGCGTCTCCGACGAAGCTGATTCGACGGGCGGTTAACGAACTCCACCATACGAGCATTGCCGATAGCTTCTCCGACGAAGCTGATTCGACAGGCGGTTAATGAACTCTCTGGTAGCTGTTCGTGAAATTTGATAGAGATTGCAATCTCCGATTGAAATCAATTTTAATTCTCTCAAGTAGGTTATTCACTCTCTCTCTCTCATATTTTGATCGGAATCAGTACTTCTTGCTTCTTGTTGTGGTAGATAGAACATTCATTCCATGTGAGAGCAGAAGCTAGAAATTCGAAGCAGCAGAAGACGAAGTAACATGGATCGGCTCTCCGATGTCTTTTTGACTCTGGTGCTCGACGTCGACGACAACCAACAAAGGGACGATGCTCTGCTTCTTCGTCTCCTCCCCTTCCAAGCCCGAATCAAATAAAAATTCACTCACTACTCGTCTCAGTTAATGCTTATCCTTGCTATCTACTTGATCCCTTATACATTCTAGGGTTTTACATTATGTTCTGGTTTTTGCTTGCTTAAGTGTAAGTTGTATTTTATAGTTTTTTTATGTATCTACTAAAGCAGAGGATTCGGTGGGATTTATGTTGTTGGTGGTTGGTGATGGTTAAATTTGTTGTGTGTACAGGAAAGAAGGTAGCGGATGAGATGCAAGATCAGCAGGAAATGGTAACTCCTTTTGTAGAGTACAAAATGCATATTGTCTGATTGACTCCAAAATTACTGGACATTTCTTTTCATGATCTTTTTACTTTGCCGGTATCTTTACTCATCTCCCTGCTTCGTCTGCTACTTGATAGATTAGTCATTTTATACTGCTACTGTTAGCCATTTCCTTATCCTGAACTATTCAGTTATTTGCTATAGGATAGGATGATGATGGAGGTCAATTCGCTAGGGAAAACAGATAAGGACATTGCACAGTGCTTTACTCAGACTCCATTGCAACCAAAGATCGTTGAATCTATAAAATCAGCTCATGCCCTTGGGTGGTACTCTTCACCTCCTTGCCAAAACCAGACCCCTTTAGCGATGTGGGTGGAGAATTTGATTGTTTTATTTTTGGTGCAATGTGGTTTGTTCCCCAGATATGAATTGAGAATCATCAGTTATAGGTAACTTAATTTTGTTTTAGTTATTAGCATTCCAACATATGTTGAGTTCCACATGGTAGGAACCATTCATGGTTGATAATTCATATGTTCAGAGTTTACTCTTCCGTATGTTTGAACATTTTTTAACCTTCATCAGTCAAGCAGCAGAATAAACCAACTAAAACATAGGCATGCCACCACTGACGATACCTTTACCATTACATACAGCAGCTGGGAAGAAGCTTCATTTTGTTCTGGTCATTGATATACAGGTATTATACGCAAATCCTTTCTGGTGTACTGCCATGACATTTCTTTTTTATTTTATTTCTTGTGTAAGAAGCAGTAGCATATAGAGAATTTAGGTAATTAATAGTACTAACCCATGAGCTGGAAGATATTGGGTGATGAGTAGATCATTAGGTTCTCTGTACTTAGAATATTAATAGTACTGCCATGACATTTCTTTTTTATTTTATTTCTTGTGTAAGAAGCAGTAGCATATAGAGAATTTAGGTAATTAATAGTACTAACCCATGAGCTGGAAGATATTGGGTGATGAGTAGATCATTAGGTTCTCTGTACTTAGAATATTATGAGTCTTGTGTGTTAGAGAAGTATTTTCCTGCACATGAGAAATGATGATGAGCTGAATTATGTTCTCAAGGTAATGGACTTGTTCATAAGGTACAGTTGACGATGATTCTTCATCGATGGTTTTGAGCTGCCAACTTGGTATCCGGTATGTATTAATAATACCCTCTAAAGCATATCCTGTCACTGTCAATGTAGTCTAGTTCTAAGAAATTCTCATTAGCTTAAGTCAGAGAGCATAAATTCTAAACAACGAGCTTCTACTTGCTGCTTTAAATTGTACAATTACCCGGGTTTTTACTGATTGCAAAATTGATTTCTTAAAGCATATCATTCTGACAGCAGGAGCGGCAGATTCCTAGTACAACCAAGGTGCAAGTGTTCATCAATATCCATAGGTGAATTTCTAAATCTTGACCAAGTCCTGATTTTCATGCTTCAATTGAGTCTCGAATTTCTTTTTGGATCTTTTATAAGCACGCCGAGAAAAGACAAATGTAGTTCATAACATTTCAACTTGATATTGAACCAAATCAGATCATGTATTGTTGACATGAAGTTGTCATTTAGCATCAAACTCTACTGGTTGCTCCCTAATTTGTGTGATGAAGAGTTATAACATAAATATATCTATGTTAAAGTACATTTCTTTCATTGTCTTTCCTGCTAGCTAGCTTAGCTTCTTGTTATGGTTTGTGCAGAGAAATGGGATGGGCACCATGCTGTGACCAAACAAATGTGAAGAAGGGGCCAATGCCACCTGAAGAACATGCTAAGCAGAAGGAGCATATGGGTTATGCTAGTGATCTTTTTTATTTACTCAAGTCGTCTTTAAGAGGTGAGCTCTTGTAGGTCGAGTTATGGTGCTTGTGAGTATGGTTGACTTAAGTCCTAGTCCTCATGATGTTCTCTCTCCTTTTATATGATAACAATAATACCAACATCACTTAAATCTTAATGCAGGGATGACTTCCTGTCAACTAGAGTTGGGTTGTAGTTCAAGAATAATTGCAGGAACATCTTGATTTGGGAAAGATTGAGAAGGTAATTTCAAAGACAGCATTGCTTAACATTGTTTAGTTCAAGTACCTTTGCCATTTCTAATTGGGTATTGAGGTAAAATTTTCAGAACATAGTCATATGAGTGTCTTTACTTCCCTTCTCCTGTATACCAGAAGACGAGAAACCATGGAGTCAAACCTCAAAATGATTGCACTTTCTTCATTGAAGAAATATTGATGAGGATGCATTGGAGCAAGCTTTGACTGCTGCTGTAACGTGCAAAAGGTCCTATACTACAAAAGGTCCTCTGTCTCTCTCTTTCTCTCTCTGCAGTAACTTAGTGTTTACTTGGCACTAGTGGGTGCCTCTGTTTACCGATTCAGTGCCCCATCCTCTTCTTGAAATCTTTTGACTGAACCATCTCCGAACAATGCCTTAAACCTGCTATGACCAATCCCTTGTTGTAGTTTCAGGTGTACTTGGAAAGGATCCGGAGGAAACCCGAAATCAATGCATTTTTTGAATAACTGAAGCCACATCAGGTTAGTGATGATGAACTTTTCAACTTGGCAGGTCTTGCATTCATTACCAATGTGCTTATTTATTATTGGTTGTACTTCAACAGAAAGCACTGTTGCTGGACAACTGCGCGGTCCTTGATCGTGCAATGATCGAGCACAATCTTCTAAGTGCAAGCAAACTATACACTAATATAAGGTTTGTTATTTACCTTCTAACTGCAATGATCGAGCACAATCTTCTAAGTACAATCATTTTGAGGTTTGACTCCATGGTTCTCTTCTTTTGGATATACAGCAGGGGAAGCAAAGACACTCATATGACTATGTTCTGAAAATGATGGTTTGTTATTTACCTGATTCTGTGCTCTCATTCTCATTAATATTTCATGCCTATTAATTCGAAGCTTGTAAGACTTCCAGCTTAGTTTACCTACTCCAATCTTAACGTGCAGGCCTATTTAGATTTCTGTTCGAGCAATTGCTACAGCTCATGATGGATTGAAGGCAAGAGAGTTAACGAAAGAGAGCCCCATAACATAGACATCATTCTATCATATGATGTATTGAATCATGGATATAGTGTACTGTATGATTTGGCTACCCAATAATGATTTTTGTAGAAAATTTTGCAAGAAAAAGCTTGGTTATGGATTTATCTATAGTGAGAAGAGTATTTGCAACCAAGTTATAGCCACCAATTTTCATGGGTTTTTAGCGACAGTTTTGAGTTTGTTCAAAAATTTTATCAGCCTCTCTTTAGTGACGATTCTGAGTTGGTTGCAATTGATTTAGAGACAAATTAAGCAAGGGTTTTAACCCTTGCTAGTTAGAGCAACGAACTTAGCAGGGGGCTTAACCCCTGATACAAACATCTTACTATTGAATTTTATATTGAATTGTAGCAGGGGTTTAAACCCTTGATACATGTAGCAGGGGTTTTAAACCCCTGCTATAACCCTTGGACGGGACTTTCACCGTGGGTTGTTAAAAACCCTTGCTACACGTAGCAGGGGCAGCATAGGCGAGGGTTCATGCAGGGGTTGGCGAAACCCTTGCTACAACTTGTAGCAGGGGTTAAAACCCTTGCTATAGGTAGAAAAAACCCTTGCCATAGACCCATTTTTTTGTAGTGCCTGTCTTCTCAGTCTCATTATCATCGTTCTCCAGCCCTAAATTAACCTAAGCAATAACTGTTATGCAAGTGGAATCTTTGAGACCAACTAATACAATTTTTATTTACTTTTTTATTTGATAACCCGGAACATCAGCAACCCACATGCCACATGATTGACAGCGGAGCCTACTAAACCTAGGGTACCTGCATACTAACAATCAAGGACTTTGTCCCGGCGCAATGCCCGGCGTTGTGCTACCATTATCGGAAAGACTTCGTCTCCTGTACCAAGGGTGCCTCCGGGAACACCAAGAAGGTGGTACTGGGATTCGAACCTGGGACCTTGTCACATCCCAAACTCAAAACCCAGCCCTTTTACCAACTAGGCTGTCTTACCATCGGCAATACAACTTTTGTTTACACTAACAATTGTACATGTAGAAAATTGGTACACTTGACTTAATTACTTAGTTAAAGATACCCACACGTTTGAAATTTGTATAACAATCAATCAACTTTACATAGACTTTGGTTTACCTATCTGTTGTTGCAATTTTACCTTATCGTCAACCAACTCATTTGTCCAAAATTCCGAATTGATATTTGCAACCATTTGATTTGGTGGAAGATTCGTTTAAGACTCATTTTCCAAAGATATTGAATGTAGTGGATAGTGTTATGAGTTATCATTATCTTTATCTCAGTCAAAACTTATTTGAGACCATTTGGTGGGAAGAAAAGAAATACACCCCTCCTCACATTTAAAATTCAGGACATAGAGCAAGTTTTTCGTAACACTTATTTTGCAATACTATTAAGAATGTTACGTTAAATATATATACCGAGGTAAATATGGTATGGTTGGTCACTTGAATTATTAAAAACGTTCATATTTAGTTACTACAAATATTTAATTTCATTAGTGGTCACTAGAATTAATTTGATAGTTCATGTTTTGTCACTCTCCGTAACCTTTCGTCAGCCTCCACTAACACCATTAATTTTTTTTGCTGACTTGACTAACAGAAGTGCCGAGTCACCCAACTTTAACAAAAAAAAATATAATTAGACCTTACTCGCCACATTAGAAACCGGCCACGTCAGCCAATTAACTGACTCCAACCCAACTCTGCCCCGACCGGTCGCCAGTTATTTACCCCTTCCTCTTCCCCGACGAAGTAAGGGTGAAATTCATTAATTAAATAAATCTTAAAAGAGTTTAAAAGGAAGGCAAAAACAAAAAAATAAAAAACAAAGGTACAGGAAAGGGGAATCGGCATCTCGGGGATCACAGCCCAGCCACACACAAAACTCAGAAACAAATATAAAAAGGTCAAATAAGTACTCCAAAAAAAATGGCCCTTCTTCGTCTCAATAGCCAAGTCGTAATGGCATAGGTCTATGGAATGCAGGTTCGACGATACTCGTAACATATATTGCAACGATTCAATTCATGGTCGCTAAAAGTACAAAATACTAGGCATAAACATCACGAGACAACCGCGGCGAAGCCACAACCTGAAGCGGCGCCGCCATCATATTCGTCATCCCAAAGCTCTCCGTCATATCCACCGCCTCATCTCCCACCGTCTTAAAATCAAACGCATGCAAAAAACTCGCCAGCGACAAATGCACCATCTGAAGGCCCAGATTCATCCCGGGACACGCCCGCCTCCCGCTGCCGAACGGGAACAACTCGAAATGGTGTCCCTTCACATCAATCTCTCCATACTCCGCCGTCAGGAACCGTTCCGGGTCGAACCGTGTCGGGTCGGGCCACACGGCCGGGTCGTTCTGGATCCTCCACGCGTTCACCATCAGCCACGTGCCCTTCCGGACCTCGTACCCGCCCACGCGGCAGTCGGTGATGAATTCACGCGCGGCCAGGAGGGGCGCCGCCGGGTACATCCGCATGGCTTCTTTGACGACGGCTTGGAGGTAGACCAAGTTGCCAATGTCGGACTCCGTCACAGCTCGGTTCCTGGGAACGACGTCGTTGAGTTCGGTCTGGGCCTTGAGGAGCACGTGGCGGTTGTTGAGGAGGAGAGCCATGGCCCATACTACGGAGACGTTGGTCGTGTCTGTTCCTCCTGAAATCATGCTCTGTATTTTTTTTTTCCCCACTCGCAGATCAATGTTAGAGCTCCATTTAGGCAACAAATTTCCAAGATTTTTACCGTTCCTAAAAACATAAATATTCATTTCATGGATCGTTTGCGACTCTTAGATCTTATCCTCTTAAAATGAAGTGCAGATCTATCATGCAGCCTATCCTGGATCGTACGATGTCTATCATCCAAACCTCAAATCCCAGAATCCTTGGAGAGATATTAATCAAATTCGAAGAGAGAAGATTTATTAATTTACCAGTGACATGGCTTTGATGATGGTATCGGAGTCATATCCGTGGAGAGATTGTCCGTCGAGAAGGGAGAGCAGAACGTAAATGAAATCAAGCTCTGTTTTTTTCTCTCCCCTGTTTTCCTTGTGTTCATCCAGCCATTGCTGAAGGTACCCATCCATTTCCCTCGCTACCATTTTCATCTTCTTCTCATGCCCGCCGATATCCATCCACCGGAGAAACGGCAGCGCATCTCCCACAACAAACGTCCCGCCGTACTTGAAAAGCTCTCTGACACAGTTCTTAAACCCCACGAGAGAAACAGAGTCAGAAACAGAGGAGCTCTTCCCCGCAACCAATTTCAACATCAAATTGAGGCTCAAATCCCCAATCCACTTCTTCAAATCAATTTCTGGGTCGCGCCCAATTTGATTGTACAGTTCGTTTATCGATTTCTGGACTTCGGATTCTCTGAAGTGTCGGAGAAGCTCCAATCGGCGGGCGGAGAGGAGCTCGAGGACTGAGATTTTCCTCGTTTCCCGCCAGTAATCGCCGTGCGGGCCCATCCCGAAGACGGCGTAATCGTAGGAGAATACCTTCGTGGCGGTGATTGCGGGGCGGGAGAGCGCCACCGTGTCTTTGGTGGTGAAGAGCTCCTTGGCGATTTCAGGGCTGCTGACGATCAGAACGCGGTTGATTCCGAGGCGGAGGGTGAAAACGGGGCCGTATTTGTCGGCCAAGGCGGCGAGTGCTCTGTGGGGGAGCTCCCGGCCGGCCATTACTGGGAGGTGGCCGATGATCGGCCATGGGTTGGCTGGTTCGGGTGGGAATCGGGTTTGGTTGTCGGATCGGCGGCGCCGGCGGCGACTGTCGGCGAGGATGTAGAAGGAGAGGCAGAGGAAGGAGATGGCCAGAGTAATAATGGGGAGTGATTCCATGTGGAGAAATCGGGAGATGGTTCTTTGGAGCGAAAATGGTTTGTCTTGAGGGTTTTGGGAAAGGTTACCACATGGACATGGTGTTGGTTATGGTATGGGTGACAGGGTGAGCATCATGTTATAAACTAAGAAGTTTAATTATATTATTCTCTAATATGTGCGCTTAAATGAAAACCAATCCATGAATTTAAAATTTAAATAGTCTTATAATAGTTTGTGCTTAAATAAATGTTAATATTGGAGGTTATGGAAATTTAAACATACGACCATTTGATCAAACGAACTTTGATATCATGTGATAAACCAACTGCTCCCAATAACTCCAAGTTATTCATTAGATTTACGACACATCACAATCCATAAGTTGACCAAATCATCCAATCCAACCATTAAATTCAAAAGTTACAAAGTATTTGAATGGGTGACGGCGATCTAATTATTATGACCCGACAATACTCTCGTATGGGTGGAGATTTGGGTATTGATGACATTGGAGCGGGGCGGATACCTCAATATCTATTCCCATTATATTTGACTGAGCCAGAAATTCAAATGAGAGGGCTCACTTGAATTTTTGTAATTGGGAGAGGGCGCTAAAGTCTTACCTATTATTCTAATCACTAAATTAATACAAAATCTAGGGTAAAATACATTGAATACCACTAAAGTATGAGAATTGTGGTAGCTGTACCACTTAAGTTAGAATAGGGCGTCGGATACCACTAACATCAAAGAATTGTGCATCTGTTAAAATTTTCGTCCGCCTGCCGTTAAAAAAATATATTATTTTTTGAAAAAACATTACAAATAATATAAATCAAAATGAGAAAATCAAAATTTAGTTTTCATAAATCTTACGCCGCCACCACCTACACGAACTATATTGATCGCCGGACGGCGAGCAGCGAAGGAACTATTTCCCATCGCCGGCCAACGTAGAGAAGAAAAAGCTCTGTGCCGGATGAGAATCGAGGCTGTTCAGTTGTGGTTAAACACGGATTTACTAGTTTTGGGCTTTGACATCTAATTGATTCTCTAATTGGGTAGGCTTAGGGTTTTGAAAGAATCAAAAGTAGGAGGAGGAGATGGCGGAGACAGAATCTCCGAGCTTCCTGAGCATATCATTCACACCATCCTTAACTGTGGCTTGGTTACCCTTTTTTGAGTTCCCGCACTCAAATCAAACGAGATTCGGCAGCTCCGTCGACTCCAATTGTAGGAAGTTGTTGCCGCCACAACTAGGGATGGCAAATTACCCACCCATGGGTAATTATACCCAAACCCAAGTAGACCCATTGATAATGAGTTGGGTATGGGTGAAGTGCATATGGATTTGGGGGTTTATAGATGGGTTTGGGTAATGTATGAATATTGCTTCCATAATCTAAATGGGTATGAGTTGGATATGGATATCCATTTACTTGAAGGTGTTTTAACTACACATGCAAAAATTGGACCTATTTGTAAAACTTGAAAAGTTTAGGTACCAAAACGTCAGACCAAAAAAGTTTAGGTACCAAAACGTAATTTTCCATCGATATTTGGAGGACTTATATGCAATTAGGTACTAAACATGCATATCTATTAAGTTTGGTACCAAACTGTAATTTGTATTTGGACATGGGTACAAACCCAAGTCCATTTGGTATAAACCCAACTCAACTCAAAGTAAATGAGTATGGGTACAAACTAAGGATGACAACAAAACCCGAACCCACGGGTACCCACCCGACCCAACCCGGTCAAAGCGGGTAAAACCCGTGTTAACGGGTTTTGGGCCGGGTTCGGGTTTAAACCCGCTACACTATTCACTGGGTTGGGTTGGGTTTGGGTAAACCCGCCCCATGGGTACCCGCCCACCTATATAATTACTTTCCCGGTAGATTTAATATTCTAAATAATATATCTTCTTTAAACAACTAATATTATTTATGTTTGTGGAGACATGTATAATTTGTTCTTTCTAATTGTTTAGAATGAAGTTGATATTATGGAGTGGAGAATGAAGAAACTTATTTGACGAGGAAGAAGATTTCAATTAATCTTGTTGTTTATAGATGTTTATCTTTAATTTTGAACAATTTATATAGATCATTTGCAGTTTGTTTGTATGTTCTAGATTGGTGTTTTTTGTATGAATAATTTGTATGAGAAAATTGATGTGAAACTTTTATTTTGAAAGAAATTTGTTATTGTAGATTTTTTTACCATAAAAACCCACGGGTACCCATGAACCCGCGGATACCCAACGGGTTGGGTTGGGTTTGAGTTTTTCAAACCCAACGGGTTTTACCCCGGGTTTTTTTGGCAGATAAACCCATGGGTTTGGGTTTGAAAAAACCCGCCCCAACCCGACTCATTGCCACCCTAGCCACAACCATCGGATTCTGACCACAACATTAGTGTCGTTGTACAGGTGTAGGGGCTGATGGCGATTATTGGAGTTCTAGGATCGATGAAGAGCACTGTCGTAGTCGTTGATGGTGTGGTGATGATTCGACGATGGGGATGGAAAGATGCGCCTGCGTTGAGGAGAGCTGGTTTAATTTTTGGATTCTCCTTTTTTCTTTTTTAATTCTCCCATATTTATTTATATTATTTTAACTTTTTTTTCAAAAAATTAATATTTTATTCTTTTTTAACGGCAGACGGACGGAAATTTTAAAGGATGCACAATTCTTTAACGTTAGTGGTACCCGACGCCCTATTATAAGTTAGGTGGTATAGCTACCCCAATTCTCATATTTTAGTGGTCCCCGAAGTATTTTACCCCAAAATCTACATGTAATTTTGCCTGTATTTAAAAATTGAGTGAGGCTACCTACAACTAGGGGTGGAAGTTTGGTTTGTGGATTGCGGGTAATCCGTAAACCGCACCAAACCGCATACATTGTGGGTAACCATACCCACAATTTGTGGATAGTGGGTTGGATGTGGGTAACCATACCCACTATCCACAACGGTTAACCCACAAAACCCACAATAACCACACTAAGTATATTTATTTACTAATATATTTTGTAATATTAAATTATATGGTAGAGTGCTACAAATTAAAGTAGCCTCTAAAATCAAATATATATTCATTTAATAAAACAAAATCAAGCCAATACATCGTGTTCGTATGAGATACTTTTATTAAATAAACATTGTCCGCGTGGTATATGTCTATTTTATAACAAAACAAAGCCAATAAATGTGGTTTATAGTTTATTTAACACTTTATTAACTTTTTTTATGTAGGCTTTTGTTTTTGTGTAAGAGGACGCTAATTCCGCAACTTGGGAGAGAATTCCATTTATCCCTAAAAGTTCGAATAAAAAAGCAAAGGAGTCATGCCGTTGATAAAGATGCAATGTATATTTAGATTAGATCCCCTCCAACCCATACTCGTTATCAATATGCATTTCCTAAAGAGTAAACGAGTGAAGTGAACAAAGGAGAGGGAGGTTGACTACCTAGGAGGTTCTGAATACCGAACCATCGCTCGTTCCATGTCTTGGGCTTCTTTACTTAGTTTTAACTTAATGTGTTTTTTTCCTCACTCGACCGATAGGTTTAGCCTATACGAGTCCAAAGGGTGAAAGAAAGACATTTTTTGTGGGTATCCACATCCAACCTGCACCAACCCGCAGTGGATAATGGTTAACCACTACCCACTGTGGGGCGGGTTGTGGGTAGCATAATTCTATATTTGTGGGTGTGGTTACCCACAAAATGTGGGGCGGGTAACCACACCCACCCCAATTTCCACCCCTACCTACAACCCCTTCTAGTTTCAACCTAATTCCACCACTGTCGACCCCGCACTAAACGCAAGTAGGGTCGGGTAATACCCAGACGGGTACAGGATGGATCGAACCATTCTTAAATGTTATTTGAAAAAAGAATGTCGATATTTATAATTGAATCTGAATCATTGAAAGATAGAGTCTTAAAAATTCTTTGAGATGAAAATATGAATTTAGAAAGGTCAATGAGAAGCAATACATATAAATACGGATGCAAATCATTGATCTAACTAGTCGAGAACGAAAAAAATCGAAACCAAACACGTCAGAATTAGCAACACACATGTCTCACCCTACACTATTACTACGAATCAAATAATATTGCTCCAAATAGAGACCGTCACCGAGGCTGATCGAATCCGTGGATCAAAGCAGAATTTGTATCACTAATTTTGGGTCGGAAAACCCAAAACAATCCAACCCGACCTACTCTTACACTAAACTAGTAACAACCTAACGCATTTTTTAGCATGCAAGTGGACTGCATCCGGATTTGTGTCATGTTGATAGATGGACGAATAATTTCCATATGCCAGGCCACTGTATCTCCCCTCAATCGTGTCCAGATCAGATCAGATCGACCAATGGTTTCCACTTACCTTTTATTATAGCTTATTTTTCATATGAAACAAACAAACAACAGATCATAGCAATGGGTAGAATATCTGCTTAATATTATGTCATGTTTGCTGTTGGTGTCTGCAATTATTTTTCATAGAAGTTTGTGCGGTGAGGAATGAAACAACAGAATAGGCATGGGTAGAATATCTGCTTAATATTATGTTATGTTTGCTGTTGGTGTCTGCAATCGTTAGTAATATTTGTATTATAAGCTGGTGTATTGTTTAAATAGATGTTTTTATAATATTATAATGTTTGTTGATTGTGTTTTTACATTTTAATTTAGGAATGAAATTGGTAAAATTACCTTTTGAAAGTATAGATGTAAATTTAACAAAGCTCACACTCTGTCTCTTATATTGCTTTGCCCATTTTCGAAAAAAAGAAGGAAAAAAAAAAACCCTTCGAAGGATTACAAAAGAGGAAGCAAGAAACTTTGTTCCCCTTTGTTCATACATGCATTTCGATCAAGGGAGATAACAAATCCCATTACCGTTTCATGATCTAGAAGACTACTTGGTAATGGTCCCTCTTCGTGGAGTCTGATTGATCAGCTCCAAAATATGAAGCATGCAACGTTTGGAATGCATAATAGTGAGTAAATTTTACTTATCAAGATCTATTGTCTACTCCGTGAAATTTTATTATCTAGCAGTAAGAGTTGAGTGACTGTGATTCTAAACTATAGCAGGAAGAAATCAGTAAATTGTTCGGTTTACAGAAGAAGAGTCACTCGGGATTGAGTCCCCCTAGCTCCTCAGTTAGGTACAAGTTGTAATTCCCTTTGGTTGATTACTGTTAATTAGACTGCGGAAGATCCGAAAGTAGTTTGGAATTTTTTAACCTGACCAAACCCTCTTAGACAGAATACCCGGCAGGCGACTAGCCTTCACCGGAATAAATTGCTAAGGCGATTCACAGAAAAATCCACTACTAGAATTGGATTCCAGTACAAAGCAGTGAATTGACTGACGCTCGTACAATCAATTCACTCCTATCGGTTGAAGAAACTCTAACAACCTAATTTGATTCTATCTATCATAGTTTGAAGCAGAAATCAAAGAAGTTGATCAGGATTCAATTGACTCAATAAACGCACTTCAATCAATTAAAACCAATCAGTATATCACCCCAAAAGTCATTACAAATAAGATCTCTAACACATGGAACTATTGTTCTTCATACCCACGTCAGAGAAAGGTTTACTCCATAGAGAGGGGGGAACAAAAATAATAGGTATCATACTCATAATGATGCATATGATAAGCTCTGGGATGTAAATCTTCATTCCAAGGTCGAAATCCAAGCTTGAATGATGAAACCCAGCCCCAAAATCGATCCTAGTATTTGTTCTTCGTCCTTTCTCTCTCTAAAACTCTGCTTTTGCTTTGAAAACTCGAATCCCCTCTCAAAGACTTGAAATTGGGTTAAAACCCAGCTTTGTCCGATTACACGGGGAGACCACACGATAGTGTGAATCTCCAGTCTGCCAGTGTGGATCCCGAAACGCGGCGTTGCACTTAGTTTCTCGTGGGGTGACACACGGCCAGGATGTACGGGCGCGTAGAATCCGGCCCTGACCGTGTAGACCCCCTAGACATCCCGTACAGCCAAAGTGTTCCCTCACACGGCCCGTATGGCCCTGGCCACGTAAACTGTCTTGCACAGCCAACTTGCACGGTCGCATAGAATTATGGCTAGGCTGCATAAACTCCTCATCTTCCCGTCGAATGTCCCAACTTCGCCCAATCGACCCCGAAATCATGTCTAAACCTTCATTCACATACTAGGACCTGAAATATCACTAACAAGAACAACCTAGCGTGAAAATCGTCCTAAAACACTAGAGACGAGGCTCAAACACTATTAGAATGGTGTACAAAAACATGTGCAGATAGCTAGTCATCACCTAGTTTTTGTCATCTCTAAAAGAATAGTAGACAAGAGTATAGAGAAACACACATTTAGTCGTCCCAAAAAACTATGTGAACGAATTTTCCTATTTCTGGGGATGACTTTTGTCATTCCCAAACCTCCTCTTTTTTGTAGTGTTAATACTTTGCATAACCACTGAAGAGTCATACGTTTATTATTGTTCATACAGTACATTTGCTTTTGTAAATTGTAGACAACAACATACGAGCACTTGATTTATTAACCTCATACATTATGCTGGATGAAAACATGAACTGGAATGACTTTTTCAACCTAGATTTATTAATCTCATACATTATGTTGGATGAAAACATGAAATGGAATGGCTTTTTCAACCTACGATAATTACTAATTAGAGACTAAGACAATTAAAATAAAAGCACCCAATTCATTAAACTCACACCATTGACATATATATTTGTTAGTTGGCTATTTCTAATGAAGGTAAGATATTTGTATTAGTTGCATGTATTTATTTAAGGGTTAACAATATGTTATTTTTATGTTTTGTTCGTTATATAAATTACGGATTGATACACTTAATAAATATTTTATGTTATATTGGTTAACCCATTTATCAATTTACCATATCAATTAAATATTAAATTAATTAATATAATTTTTATATTAATTTGATTATAATATTGCATTTCATAATTAGTAGAATTTAGATTTATTTAATTCGATAATACCATAATAACTATTATTGGTCGGGCTTCCTCTCTCTTTTCTTGTCCAAAGATATGAGCTTCTCAGTCTAATGGCTTCTCCAATCCGGTAGGCTCCCCCTACTCTCTCTCCCTCTCTTCCCAAATCGATTTTTTCGGGGTTATTATAAGGTTTCATGATTTCGGATAAATGACACAAATATTGTTTTTTTTTTAATTATACCACCAATATGGTGGATTAAAAAGTATTGACACAAATATTGTGTTTTTGTGTAGAGTCATAGGCGGGGACGCTGGAGACTAAGGTGAGGCCGCGTTATGAATATTTTTAAACTGTCTGAGGCGCTGACGCCTTAGTCTCCATCGCCACGGCCTATGACTTATATAAACTATTTTAAAAGTGCCGCGGGCCCTATCCCTTTCTCATCTTCTCTTCTTCTTCCTTCCTTCCCCTCTCACACTCCTCCCGAACCAGAGCTCCGCCAAGCAGCAGTCACAGACGCCGCCGCCGCTGACCAAGGCGCCGTTGCTGACCCAGGCGC
This sequence comes from Linum tenue, assembly GCA_946122785.1. NCBI lineage: Eukaryota > Viridiplantae > Streptophyta > Magnoliopsida > Malpighiales > Linaceae > Linum > Linum tenue. Next base: position 8,281,882 of record CAMGYJ010000011.1, on the reverse strand, counting down.
CGTCGCCGTAGAGACAGGAGCCGCCGCCGCATACTGAAGCGCCACCTGCCTCGGATATGTCGTCCGACGAAGAAGAAGTTGTCGCCGGCAAAGGCAGGGGGAAAGGCCGGCGAGGCCGTTTTCGAAGTGAGGGTCTCGCCGGCGGCGGCCAGAATCTCGCCGGCGGCAGTTTTTTTTAATTAATGTTTTTGTTTCTTTGTTTTTGCAGTTCCTAGGCTTATGGACCCTTATTCGATGAGACTACCGCCGACGACAATTGATCCAGCTCCGCCGATCCGGTACTTCTTTGGGGACATGGCCAACATAGTATCGACTCAGTTTGGGCAAACGAGATAAGTATTTGATAATTATTCATGTAAATTTAAATAGCTAATTAGATTATTTTAGTTGGTGAACTGAACTGTACTGAAATTAGAATAGGATTACGTACCAAATTTTTTGAAATTAGTATAATTTGAGATTAGATTAGATAGATTAGAATTTATTAAGTGAAAATTAGAATTATTACGAATGAAATTGAATTAATATAAGTTTTGTGCACTATAGTCTGGAGCTACAGTGCACCTACAACACCTACTTCTGATTGAGGATTGGCAGAGAGCTGGACGGATTGCCTGGGGAGCTGCTGTTTAATCCTACCTGTACCGTGAGATGGGTAGGTCGGCTTTTCACATTACGCATTCCGACACTTCTCTAGGCAGTGACCTTGGTGGATGGGTCGCCCTACTGCAACTCAGCAGGATGATATGTTCGGTACACAGGATCAGGATGGTGGTGTCGAGGGAGATCAGCCCCAGGAGTATGATGGTAAACCTCCACGTAATAGGGTGCCTGCGAAGTGTGGTACTGGAGGCCATCTAGTGGTGGTCGTCGTGGTGGTTGTTAGTGAGACTATTATGTAGACTATTATTTTTGGATTGTTATTATTTTGTACTTCCTTGAGACTATTATGTGGACTATTATTTTTCTTATGTTATTATGTTATTAACGATAAATACTAGGAACAACAACAACAAAAACTAGGAACAACCACTACTTCAAACCTTAACAACTACATGAAAAAAAAACAACAAATACATTTGATAAAAATTCTCCCAAACTACAACAACTACATACCAAACTACAACAACTCCAAACAACAACAACTTCTACAAAGTAAACCACACCATCCAAAAACAACAACTGCTAAATTTGAACAAACTTCTCAGCCACGTCTATTACCTCTACTTCCTCTTCTACCACCTCTCGCACTTCGTTGGCCACCACTCCCTCTTCGGTTGCTCCCACTCCCACTTGCTTAGCCACCGCAGGTTGATGCATTATGTCCCGCTTGGTTACAGTTGCTACACACTTGGTGTGATGCACCCTCCCTTGGCCAATCCATCTCGTTGTGAATCCTTGTAACTCATGGCCTCCCCGGCTTCCTAATCATGTGCACATTAGGATGGAGCATAGGACCATTATGCTTCTTCCAACCCTTAGGTTCACCAAGAGGTGTGAAACTTGTCCTATAACAAGCCAGAACTGTTTCCAGCTTGTAGACATCGTTTACAAACCTATACGGATTAGCCCCCATTCGGTTGCAAGATGCAATGGCATGAGAGCAAGGAATTTTATTTCCTTGAAATTTCCCACAGGTGCAAAATCCCACCCGGCTGTGGTCATCAAAGTGCATTGTGAGTGTGTTTGACCCCGTCATGTTGAAATTGTTGGGAGGAGTCTGAACTACATAGATGTCTTGACGTCGATCAAGAGCTGTCACAGAATGTCAAACTGCCTTTTGTGACCACGACTTCATCAGATCTTCGAACTTGGTGGAGTACTGTGAAGGACCACTTCTAATTTCTGCTCCTGTCTCCAACCTGTACTTATCGAATTTCTCCACCAATCGCCAATAGGTATGTTGCACAAGAGAAGCTATTGGAAGTGCACGAATACCTTTGAAAACACCATTTATGATTTCTGCCATGTTAGATGTCAGGATAGACCAACGACGCCCACCATTGTAGTTATCATGTGCTAAACTCCAACGAATCTGATGTTGGTCCACCCAGTTATCACATGAAATATTTCTCTCAGTGGCCACCTTCTTAAATTGCTCAACTTGACGATCGAACTTCTCCAAGCATTTTTCTCCGGCTAACAAAATAAACAACCACACGGGTTGGATAAATTCATGAAAAAATTACATGAAAATAAATAACAAATTAAATGAAGAAGGCTTACCGACTCGAAATAGTTGCTTATACATAATTCTTCTTTTAGTCTTATTTTGCAAATTGCTTGCATAGTGTCGCATGCACCACCTCCGCTCCCAACCTCTTCTGATGTTATTCATGGCTTCATAGAGTCCTGCATGTCTATCTGAGATGATGCAGACATCATTTCGATCAGTCAAAACCTGAACGTGGCTTATGAACCGTGGCCAAATATCAGTATTATCGCTCTCCACTATGGCAAATGCAATTGGAAAAATCTTCTTCCGACCATCAAATGAGCTCGCCATGAGTAGCACTCCTTTATACTTCCCAGTAAGAAATGTTCCATCAACAACCATGATGCCTGGACAATTCTTGAATCCATCTATACATGGTCCATAAGCCCAGAATACTCGCTGAAATATCGAATGACCTGGTTGAGTCGAAGGAACTCTTACCCAATCAATCACCGATGTTGGCATTTTTCTCTTGACCACCCGCAAGAATGTTGCACAAAATGGTAGGATTCTTCCCAATTTCCATGCAACTTCTCCAATGCTCTTTGTTTCCCATACCAAGCCTTCTTGTAAGTAACTTGCATATTAAAATTATCTTTCAACTCGGCCTGCACAGTTAGAACACTCAGATTTGGTTGGGCACGTACCAAATGTTTGACGGCCTCAGATATCATGTCGACATCAAGATGGCAATGATCCGTCGGTTGAGTCGTACTGCTATAAGAATGCACCAACTCAGCCTTTCTCACAGTCCATTCGCCTCCAACATCTCGACATCCAAACCGCACCATCCAAGGACAATTGCCATCCTTGTTCCTCAAGCATCTGACCTTCCAGATTGAAGGTGATGACTCCACCACGCCATATTGAAAGTTGCATTGTAGTGCGTAGTGTTTAATCGCCATCTGTGCAGCTTGTTTTGAGTGAAATATCTGCCCCTTGTAGAATTCTCCTTCAAAACTATCAACAATAGGCATTGGAATTACGCCATATGAATTAGCAAGTGATAATTATGCGTCCTCTTCATTACCCTGCAAGTAAAAATATGGAGGATAATTAGGCTGCTCTCCTTCCCCTTCCTCCTCCTCCTCCTCCTCATCTTCCTCCTCTCCGTCATCACCGTTATCATAGTCATGATCGGATGGCACGCTCCATGTATCATCTTCTTCCTCTCCACCCTGATACTCACTAAGCTCAACATGTATCTCAGCACCCAAAAATTAAGGATTTTGTGCCATAAAATTCCAAAGCGCATTCAAGCTATCATCATCCACAATAGGCATCGCATAATGAAATAAAACACCATTCTGCCATTCTGGAAGACGGTAAGTTAAACCTGTGATCACATCACTATCTTGTACTGCTTCGTCTCTACACCGTATTTTCGGAATTAGATTCTCACAAAGTTTGTGATATGTGACCCTGGATGGAACCGTCAACTGAAAACTACTACCACCAACGAATTTGATGCCCAAATTATCCTCTACTTTCTCCGATTTCCAACGAACGACTAGTTCAAATATTCTAAAATCACTACAGAAAAACAAACTCACTAATTAAAACTAAACACAATCATAATAGCATTTGAATAATATAATTACAAAGATAAATGTGTCTCTTACCTATTAGCCATTTTTGCAGCAGCAACCAGAGCTCTCCTCTATCTTGGTCGATTTTTTTTGTGGTGCGAATAACTGAAACGAAATTCGCTGGTTTTATAAGGGGGTAGCCAGCAATAAGCCAGCGGTGCCACCTTAGTTTTGGGCGCCAACGCCTGGGACAATTTCCCACCAACTCACCTATGCTTCAGGCGTTGGCACCTAAGTCTTGGGCGCCGCCGCCGTCACCTTAAAAAAATGATCCAAAAAGACAGCGAAAGCGGCAGCACCTGAGTCTCAGGTGGTCTCGCCGATTTTTTTTTCCAAAATACAATATCTGTGTCAATACTTTTTAATCCGCCATATTGGTGGTAAATTAAAAAAAATATATATATTTGTGTCATTTTACCCATGATTTCCTCTGGCCATTGGCGTTTTTCCTCCAGCGATTGGTGTCACATTGTTATTCACCCCTAAAACAACCACCCTGTACCTTAGGCCACTTATTTCAATCTTACTACTAAAGTCGTACGTATCACTAATAAGGTCTCATTTCTAGCGTTTACCATATGAAGGAAAATTTGTTGTGGAAGTTAATACTCAATTTTTAATATTAATAAGAATGACAATGAGTTGATTTATTTGGTAATTTGATTCGATCGTCATGATTCATTATTGAATCTCTCTTAACAACTCGAGTTATTGAAACAAACTTGTTCTTGTCGTGTATAAGATCTTTCTGTGACCGAGAGGTCTTTTGTTAGAAATATCGATTACCCCATCTATTCTGGTAAACACATGGTATTCAGACATATGCAAACCTCAAGCTTATATGAATGACTTTCGTTTCAACGGGCTAGTATGTGGTATACGATTCATTATTGAACTTCTGTCAACAACTTGAATTATTGGGGACAACTGGTTCTCGACAACATAAAGGCAATATCAACCATATTACTGTTAGAGTAGTCAAGTAAATTCGTGGAAAGAAGGGTGAGTTATAGAACTCTTATTGACGTTCGTTTGGAATGTCACCTACGTAAGCATTTGGAGTGACGCCTCTCTAACAAAAGTAGATGTCAACTTTTGTATATGCTCATTAAACAGGATTAACACATTACCATGATAGTGCTACCCTTGTTGGTGGTTTCGGTTTAGAGAAGAGACGAGTACGTGTGTAGCATCTCCGGTTCTAGCTTTGAATCGTGACTCATAGGCTTAAGCCCGTCGTTCATTTGCTATGAACTTTGAGATGTTTACAAATGATAAATGTTCAAAATCAAAAAGATACATTTATGTATGTGTTAATTGTTTGAGACAGGTATTCTCAACTCTTGTTGACTAAGCGAGAGATTGTTAGAGTAGTCAAAAGTGTTAGTAAAAATACCACATTGGTGGGTGATAAAAAAGTGGAAGTGGTTTTTAAATTTGCTTTCCACTTTACTTTGTTGATAAAGTAATAGGTGAGTTTGGGAAAACGTGTGTGCAATTTAATTGTACATATTAAATCATTACGCACTTAGCACTTTGCACGTTTGCGACGTGTTTAGAATTGAACTTATGACTATTTAATTAATTTTTGGGATTAATTTTATTAATTAATTTTGGATAATTAATTGCATTTAAGTTTTGTGAAATAACGTATTCGTTCAGAACGGAACTGACGTTTTCTCACAATAAAAGAATCGTTTGGCCAGAAGATTGGGTTCCAATCTAAATCTCTTTCTCTATTTTCATTCTCAAAAACACAAATACAGAAGTCAAAAAGATTGCTGCTTTCGAACTATAATTGAAGGGACTCCTTGGAGTGATTTGTCTAATTCCTATCAGCAATTTATAGTAGGGGTAAATAACACTCTAATGAGAATGATTTTAGTCACGTCTTCAAATCTGCTTCTTCTCTATTGTTTCCCTGAAAATTACTCACTTCTTAAACCAATTCACAACTTCAATACTGGTGTTTCACCATTTCTATTTTTTCACAATAAAGAAAATACAAAAACCGCATTACAATGATACATAATTTTTTAGTGTTCAGTGTCACGGATCTAATTCAAACCCAAACTAGAAAGTTCAATATAAATCTGTTCAAAAATATTATTATTCAAATCTGTTTTGTCAATTTGATTTATCCCCTAACAAATTGGATGGGGACAATATTCAAATTTTAGCTCGTATTACATAGTGCTTGTAACACATACGCCAATTGTTTTACTATTGAAGGCTTCTTTCAGCTGGATTGTGTCTTGATTTTGGATTGCTTTTTAATTGCAAACGAATAGGGATGGCAATGGGTCGGATACGGTGCGGATACCCTATATCCGTTGCCCGCCATTGCCCGCTGGTTTTACCCGTGCCCGGCCCACTAAGCTAAACGGGCAGAAAATGCAGACCAAGCCCAAACCCATTCGGAGAGCGGTTAGCCCGCGGGTAAGGGCCTGCCCGCCACCACCTAATAACACCTAGAATAATTGATCATCAACTAACCTGTAGTTACTGTCATACTGTCCAAAAAAAAAAAACTAACCTGTAGATATTACATAACTCAAAGATGCAGGAAAAACAGAAACATAATGTCATTCCAGCATTATTCACGAATTGCAAACCCAAAATCTATATGGAAATCGAGAAATCTAACATTAAAATACCAAAGAACAGACAGAACTTGTGAAAACTAAGAACTAATAATATTCAAGCAGTATCCATGAACTGCAAACCCAGTACTTGTCTAAAATCCATGAATGTACTTTCAAAATAGGCAAAAACCCATAAATATGAGCTGTCCACTAGCAGAAATCTGCAATCCCAGCAATCATCAGTCCAGCAAACATCATTCATTCTACACTTCTCCATAACATCCAGCAACCCATAATCAGTCCAGCAATCATCAATCAAGAGTAATTGACCAACTTTTAGTTTCCTGGACAATCTCTGCAATATGGCAGATTCATTCAGTCATTCATCAGTTGATTTTGTTGCAATATTTAGAACAGAAAAACTTAAAAGAGATTAAAACACAAACCTAGAGTTAGTCCAGCAAGTTGATGACAGCAGCTGCATCATCTTCCTCCCCATTCTACTCTGACTGCACTCCATCTCCATCTGTTACAAAACAAACAGTTTATTAATTTTCAGTCTTAAATTACAGTAGCGCAGCAAGGAAATGAATCTAGTTACCTGTGTTGTCTTCTACAGTGGTATCATCCATTGCCATTGCGGAGAAAACCCCCTCCAGAGCTTTCAATTCAGAGGCGGACACTACAAGGCAAAGCAAAACGTTATAAATAAGCTTTACTTAGCAACAAACAGAAATCATAGCAATGAAATTACCAATTAGAATCGATATACCTCTGCTATCGTCCTGAATCCAAGTTCTTAAGATCATCATGGCTTCTACTGTTGCAGGATCCAGTCTGCTCCGATGGGGATCAAGAAGCCTCCCACCAGAACTGAAGGCTGATTCAGAGGCAACACTCGTGACAGGGACAGCAAGTAAATCCCTTGCAATGTCTTGCAAAATGGGATACTTGGCCCCGTTAAATTTCCACCAACCCAACACATCAAAATCTGGTGTTCTAGGATGAGGATCCTCGGCTAGATAGTGATCTAACTCAGTGGTTACTACAGAGGTTCTCGTTTTCTTTCTTTGGCTCACATATAGATCAAAATCAAGATCTGTGGCCGAAGAAGAAGTTTGGGAACTAGAAGAAACAACACTGTTTTTGGAGGATTTCCTCTGATACTCAACAACCAACTCAGCAAGAACATCTTTTACCCTTTCAATCACAAGGTCAGTATTAGCAATACCAAATTTGGTTGCATAATAACCAACCAAGTCCAATTTGTACCTCGGATCCATCACAACAGCAACAGCAAGCAGCAGATGAATATCATCCCAGTATTTTGCAAACTTAGCCCACATTTTCTCAGCCATAGAAACGATCATAGGATTAGGATCAACTAACCACTCCATCAAACGCAACCTCAAGTCGCATACTTTAGGGAAAAAATGATTGGCTGTAGGGTAGTTTGAACCAGAAAATATTGCAGTAATGTCCTTGAAAACCTCAAGTTTCTCACACAAAATATGAGCAAACTCCCACTGCTCGTGGGTAGGCAGAGAGTTGTATTGAGGTTCTCTGTTTTTCAGAATAGCAAACACGTCCTTATATGGAATAGCAGCAGTAAGCATAGCAAAGGTAGAATTCCAACGTGTAGGACAATCCAACACCAATTTCTTGGAAACAGCCAGTTTAAGCTGTTGGGCAGTTCCATGGAAAATTTCAACTCGCCTCGGAGTACATGTCCAAAATACCACACTCTCCCTGATGTTTTCAATTCCATCTTTGAGAACATCAAGGCCATCCCTCACAATTAGATTAAGGATGTGAGCAGAACACCTCATATGAAGAAGTGTCCCATCCCTAATCATATTAGATAGGACCAGCCTTTGTTTCACTAGATTGATCATGGAATCATTGGTAGTACAATTGTCAAGAGTGATTGTTGACAACGTACTATCAATGTTCCAATCTTGGAGGCATTTAGCAAGCTTGGCAGCCAACCTCTCACTAGTGTGTGGGGCAGGGAGGTAACCAAAAAATATAAGATGGTTCCTAAGCTTCCAAAAGTTGTCTATGTAATGGGCAGTGACAGCCATGTAAGCCCTTTTTTGGTTTGTGGCAGTCCACAAGTCAGTGGTGATAGCTATCCTCCCTCTGTTTTGGTCCATGACCTTCTGAATTTTAGACTTCTCTAAACCATAAATGGTCACTATGTCTTTCTTTATGGTATTTCGGGTTGGGACTTTGAAGAGTGGGTTCAATGTGCAGCAAAATCTTTTGAAATATAAGTGTTCAACTATAGAAAGGGGATACTCATGCACCAAGATCATGGTACAGAGCTCCTTTCTAGAAACCTCACTGCTGAATTGATTGGTAGTCATGTCAGCCGTTCCACTAACATTGTAGTTAGCACCAAGAACTTTTTGACTCCCATCATGTATTTTTTTATGAACACATTTGTTCCTATGAGTTCTAAGATGGGAGGTACCATTAGTAGATTTTGCAGCCAACACCTTCTTACAGTAGTTGCATTTAGCTTTCAAAATTCCAGACACCATTACCCGAGTGAAGTGAGGCCACACATCAGACTTTAATGATCTACTAGCACCTAAGGGAAGTTGAGGAACATCATCTAGAGGTTCAGGAGGGTTATTAGGATTACCAGGGGCTGGGGCAGCAGCATTACCATTCTCAAACTGTTCGGGTTCCATCTGATTAAGAGGAAGACACAAGTAAAACGTCTCAGAATTATGTCTAGTTGTATTCTTATTATATAAAAATGTTTATAAAGTAGAGATTAGTTGTTCAAAAGATTCCAACTTAGCTATCTCGAACTTAAGTGAACAGTCTAGAGGTTCCCAACTAAATTGTTTCGAAGGTAAGTACTTAATAGATTAAGTGTGTTTAGTACTTAAGAATAACATAAACAGAATCAATGTATTGAAACTATATGTGTTTGGTACTTAAGTATATCATAAACTGAATCAATTAACTGAAATTAATCACTACCAGATTAGCTATTTTGAACTTAAGTGAACATGTGTTTAGACTTTAGTACTTAAGCATAGCATAAACAGAGTCAATGTACTGAAACTATATGTGTTCAGTACTTAAGTATACATGTTAAGTACTTAAGCATCAGGCTTTAATGATTCGATGTTAAGTAACAGATTACATGTGTTTAGACTTTAGTACTTAAGCATAGCATAAACAGAGTCAATGTACTGAAACTATATGTTTTTAGACTTTAATTATTCGAACTTCAAAGATAAAATGTGTTCAGTATTATTAAGTCACTACCAGATTAGCTGTTTTCGACATAAGAATGACATAAACAAATTCATTCACTACCAGAACCAGATTAGGTGTTTTCTACTTAACAATAGCATAAACCAAATCATTCACTACCAACAACAATCAAGGGCGACGACTTACTTCAGCAGACTGTATTTTAAGCGCCACCTGCTTGATGGGACTCCTGAACAGCAAGCTGCAAAAACAAAAGAGCAGGAAATAAGTATCAAACTCAAATAATCTGGAAAGCTATGGTATTTGGAAAACTAATCGAACAAACTACTTTAACTAAGCTTACCGAGAATGACAAACAGGTAGTGGGATTCCGAATTCTGGAAGGCTAGGGTTTCTGGGTTTAGGGTTCTTACTGCAGATGAAGAAAATGAACAAGTCAGCCTCATATTTATACCCTTATAAGCATTAATCAAACAAACTACTGTAAAGTGTAAACTAAACTTACCGAGAATGACAAAAAGGTACTGGGAATCGGAATTCTGGAAGGCTAGGGTTTCTGGGTTTAGGGTTCGAAGAACTGCAGATGAACAAAACAAACAAGTAAGCCTCATATTTATATCCTTAATCGATTAAGGAAAGAAACAATGAATCGAATACTCAATACTTATCTCGAATTCTCGATCTAGGAAAGATATCGTCTGCATGCACGATTCGAGTTTTTTGTTCCTTCGATTGAGACATTTTCGATGGCTGGGGGCTGGATTAAGGGTAAGATGAAGGATTATTGGTGATTAGATCGTAGATTTTGGTGGGAAATTAGTAGAGAAAGGAGGAGAATTCGTCGGAATCGTAGGGATTTGGCCAGAATTTGTCGATTCGAGGGTTTAGGTTGAGAGGAAATCGGGGACGAAGAGGCGGCTGCGTTGGTGAAAATGAAGACTGAAGTCCCTAACCCTAAAATCCAAGTTTATATATGGAGTCTATTGCGGCGTCGTATTGCTATCGGGCCGGGTACGGTGCGGGGATCACAATATCCGTCCCCAGCCCGTCACCGTCACCTGCGGGTCTCGGGCCTGCCCGTAACCGCGAACTTACCCGGCCTCGCGGGTTTTGGGCCTTTTCTATCGGTCGGGCCCCGGCGGATGTCCAAGGCCCGCGGGCTGATTGCCATCCCTACAAACGAAGTGCATTAACAATAAGTAGAAAGCCACAAATGTCTCATTTTGTAACAAATTAATTTAAGCTATCCAAAAGAAATAATTGTTAACCCCTGCCTGTTGAAAAGTCAGGGACTCCTGGAATAAAATAATCAGCAATAATCACCATTTGTTAATTATTAAGCAAGTGGGAGATTATAATTTATTTGTGACAGCTAGGTTTAGTATGAGAGTGCATGTATTATTGTTTGCAGCAGACCACTTCCCATGTAATACAAAAAATTTCATTTCTTCACGAACTAATCGCCTGTTTGATTAAAGAAAAGGGAATCGATTTATCTTGTTGTTTGGTTTGTTAGTTGTTAGTTCGTAGATAATAAAAGAGTGAATCCGCGGTAGGTACCGTGCAAGAGTCAAAAGCAAGCCCAAAACACGAGGTTAGGAGTTAGGATAGTATGCCAAATCCATAATTATTATATTAGTGGCCACTGATCAAATGTGACCCCTGACCACCTCCATTATTAATCTTTGATTTCTACTATTCTTGTTCCTTTGTTGAACTTCATGAAACGCAATGATGCATCTTCTTTGCCAGGAAATAAAATATACAAACCAAAGCCCCACCGTAAGGTATGCATTATTGTTTGTTAGTAGGATAAATTAGTTTGAGTGGTTCAAGTTTAGTGATTTTAATCATCTGATTTATATACTATGATTTCAAAAAATACTAAACTCAAACCCATAAAAAAGTTAGAATTTTACCGTTTGTTTATAATTGGATGGAGTCGAATGAACGATACTTTTAAGTAAAAACTCAACTCAACCGGTCAACCCAACACAAAACTATTTTACACCACAAAAAATATAATTAACCAATTAAAATTTCAAACAAATGAACAAAGGTGGAAAATACTTCAACATATGTCTAGTTTTTTCCACAAATATTTGTAAAAAGAAGCTAAAAAGTTTACAAGCTAATACATGCAATACTTAAACTTTCCTTTCAATCACCCTCAACAATTGGCATGCAGCTGCGATATACCATGGTTAGTGATTAATCGATAATCAAATTGATAACGATGGTTAGTAATTAATCAATAACCGATATTTTTTTAGTAAGTTGGTTTCAGTTAGCTATATTTTACTTAGCGGTTAATCGATAGCTTACTAATCGGTTAGTAATAATTAACCGATAACCTAGTATAACTACATAGTTTTGGGTTTTGGTTAAAAGAAAAAGTCTCAGGATACAAAACCGACCAAAATAGCAATTTCAAACATCCCAATTTACACCTATTGCAATCAACCCTCCTCCAAAAGTCTCGAATTTGTTTAAGAGTCATAATTTAAAAGTCACCCTTCTCTGACTCCCCTTTGCAGTCCGCGTGGAGAACCTCGCACTCTAGTAGTTTTTTTTTTATTTGATGTTTTTGGATTATGATGATGATTTTGTTGTGCTTGTGTTTGATGTCTTGTTGGTTGATATTAGCTAATTGGATGAGTGGCTTTTGTTTATTTGTAATTTTATGTGTTTGTATTATTAATTTACGGTGGACGTTGTATTCTATTGATGTTATTTCTTATAGGTATTATTTTATGTTAAATTGTTTTCAATTATTTATGATTATATTTGAGTATTCAAACATTGTTCACATTTTTTTTTTTAGAAAATGGCACGTACAGGTAGAAAATACTCTCTGTCTCTCCGAGCGTCTCTAACTCGCCGGTGGCCGAAGTGACGATGTCAAGACGACCACCGGATCCGACTATTCTGTCTTTCTCACCCCAAGGAGATCAAAGTGTGCAAGGCAGTCCACCGCTATGCTACAAGTCGGCGCTGGCAAGGTCTCTGGCGTCACCCGCTGTCGCAACCCAACAGTGGACTTCATCAGCGAACACGACCTCGAGGTGGACTCATATCAAGGGGAACCAGAAATGAAAATCTCCGCCCAGCTGAAGGAACGCCTTTGCGCCCCATGGAAGGGCACGCTGGTTGTCCGGCTATTAGGAAGGTCAGTCTCCTACCAGTATCTCTGCTCACAATTACGTTGGAGATGGAGACCCAGCGGAACCATGGAGATTTTGGATTTGAACAACTCCGCCTTTCTGGTTAGCTTGGGTAATGAACAGGACTACCTCAACGCCCTGACCGGCGGGCCTTGGGTCATTTTGGATCACTATTTGATCGTCCATCTGTGGTCGCATTCCTTTCACACCTCCGATAAACCACATCGAGCCATGGTGGCCTGGGTTCAGCTACCAGAGCTTCTGATCCATTTCTATCACTGGGAAATCCTGTTTGCTCTAGATAATTTACTGGGACGAACAATCAAACTTGATTATCATACGGAACACCTGGAAAGCGGCAAGTTCGCAAGATTGGCCGTAGAACTAGATATGACAAAGCCATTGAAGACCCGTATCCGGCTAGATGGTGCCTGGCAACAGGTGATGTATGAGAACCTTTCGGAGATCTGTTTAGAATGCGGCCGTTTTGGTCACTCTGAATCCACATGTTCCATCGTGCATCAATCTCCCAGGAAAGCACCACAAGCACAAACATCGAAGGTTTTGGTCACGGCGGAAGTCCAATCGGAGGAACCGACGGCAGGGTAAGGACCATGGATGCAGGTGGTGAGGAAATCACGCCGCCAACCAAGAAAGGTTCCCGCCAATCAAGGGCCGTCCCAGGGAATCTCAATGCGCAAGAGTGGTGGATTGGGAAAGTCACAAACAAAATCCGGCCAAAATCATAAAAACGAACAAGGTAACTTGGCGGATTCGCGGGGAAAAAAGGGGAAAGAAGTTCTAAAGGGGGATCCTAAGAAAGGAAAGCACCAACCTAATAAAGGGAAAGGAGCAACAGAAAACGAGAATATGGGGAAGGGTGGTAGACAAATGGGCTCGACTCAGGTGTGGCGCTCTGTTGGGCCAAAACAAAAAGAAGTCAACCAAGCCTCTTTTTCCATGGTTACGGATAAGATGGGGGCCCATACTGAGAAGGATCCTAGCACATCCGACCTCTTCCATTAGTGTGGCGTAGGAGACCAAAGCCAAGGTGTCAATCCGGAAACACTAGAAGAAGCGCTCCCCGAACACTAGCTCATCTCTAACGAGCAGCAAGCAGATCATGCCCCACGAACTGAAAACAAATCATGGATTAAATCCAACGCCAACCAAGGTGAAAAGGGTGCTGCAAAAGCGGAAAAGCCCAATCCAACGGAAAGGGGTCGAGGACTTCCTCGCCCAACTGCATCTTGATCCTTTGACTGGCGACGTGAAATCAGAAGAAAGGGAGGTCGATGACCGCATGGTTGAGAATACGGAAAGTGCAACCACCGCTACGGATGCGAATCTGGCTCCCGAGGAGGCGAGTTAATCGACTGATGGATGCGGCATTCTGCCAGGGAAGTTCTCGTCCTTCTTTAGTCTGTTTCTTCTTATTTACTGATGCTTAAAATATTTAGTTGGAATTGTAAGGGGGCAAAACACCCAAATTTTCTTTCGACCTTTAAGGAGTATATGGGAACCCACAAGCCTAATCTAGTCTTCATTGTAGAGCCACGTATCAGTGGTAAGGATGCAGAAGATGTGATTGGCTCGATGGGGTTTGACAAGCATATTCTTGTTGATGCTGTGGGTTTTTCTGGCGGTATTTGGGTTTTGTGGAGACATGCGGATTTCACGATTGTTGAAATAGATCGAGACTCACAATTCCTTCATTTCCTATGCACAGGGAAGAACAACAATTCGTTCATCCTTACTGCTGTTTATGCCAAGCCCAATGATCACGACAGGCTTCCATGACCACATTGTTGATTGTTTCAGGAACCCGTAATGCATCATGAGATGTAATGAGACCTTGCTCGTGTTTCTGCCCAAGGTGGACGCCCCCAAGGAAATAGCTCAATTTAGGCCCATTGGACTTTGCAACGTGAGCTATAAGGCGGTAGCTAAATGCCTGGCTAATCGTCTTAAGAAGTTCATGCCACAGCTGGTTGATCCGAATCAGTCTAGCTTTGTCCCAAAGAGACATATCACGGACAACATCATAATTCTTCAAGAAGTGGTTCATACAATGTCTCGCCAGTCAGGAGCCACAAGCCGCATGATCCTGAAAATTGATTTCGCTAAAGCCTATGACAAGATCAACTGGAATTTCTTGGAGTCGACGCTTTTGGCAGCCAGACTTCCTCGAGATTTTGTTAAGCTTGTCATGGCTTGTGTGACTACCACTCGTTTCCAAGTTCTTTGGAATGGAGGTTGCACAGAGTCTTTCCAACCGACCAGGGGTCTTCGGCACGGATGTCCCCTCTCACCCTATCTCTTTACCCTTTGTGTTGAAAGACTCAATCACTGCATTAAGGATTATGTTGACAGGAAAGCCTGGAAACCAATTACTCTATCCAAGGATGGACCCCCACTCACCCATTTATTTTTTTGCAGATGATTTGGTGTTATTCAGGGAGGCTAGTCCAAAACAGGGAGATGAGATCTTAGCATGCCTAAATAGATTCTATGAAGCCTCCGGGGAACAAATCAGCAGGGATAAGTCTTTTGTATTCTTCTCCAAAAACACCAAGGAGCATCAGAAGAAACGGATCAGTGATATGTTGGGGGATAAAAGCTACGAGTAATCTGGGTCGCTATCTAGGTGTCCAGGTCATCCATGGCAGAGTCACCAAAGACACCTACAAATAAATTTTGGAAAAGATCGATCAGAGGCTCTCAGGTTGGGAAGCAAAGAGTCTTTCTTTGGCAGGACGGGTTACCTTGGCGGGATCGGTGTTGAATGCTCTCCCTAACTATGTAATGCAGACATCGGTCTCCCCATCTCTGTGTGCGACACGATCGACAAAAAGTGAGAGGCTTTGTTTGGGGTGTGGAAGAAGGGCACGCTAAGACGCACTTGGTAAAATGTGAGACAATCTGCAGACAAAAAGAAGAAGGAGGTCTCGGAATTCGGTCGACCAGGGCTTTGAATCTCTCCTGCCTGATGAAGCTGGGGTGGGCTTTCCTGAATCAATCAGAAGATCTCTGGGTCCGTGTCCTTCTAGGAAAGTGTTTTCGAGCTACTGCAGATGGGACCATGGTCATGAAGAAGAGCAATTACTCTAGGCTCTGGAAAGGGATCGTGGACACATGGCTAATTCTTAAGCAGAGGATTGTTTGGGATATTAGGGAAGGTCGTAATGTCCACTTTTGGACGGACCCGTGGATAGCGGAGGGAATGGTGCTAAGGGATCATGTTACTAGCAATGGGGACAGGATCAACTGGACTACTACAGTGGCGGATATGGCCACCAATGAAGGTGAGTGGAAGTGGCATGAATTCACGCAGCACCTAACTCCAGACACTGTGACTTTGGTTGCAGGTACGGATCCACCGCTTGCTGGATCAGGGGAAGACATCACAGCCTGGGGATTGAGCCGGATGGAAAGTTCAAGCTCCGCATAGCCTATGCGGCGGCTGCGGATTGGATTGGGGACGAGGTCCGAGAGTTGGAAGAAGCAACTGACCAGGCGTACTGGAAGACGCTATGGAAATGGACGGGCCCAAACAGCATTAAGCATTTTCTATGGCTACCTTTTCATGACAGGTTGATGTCGAATGCACAGCATTAAGCATTAAGCTTGTCCAATCTGCAGAACTGGATCGGAAACTGCGGAGCACATTCTGCGACACTGCCCGAACTCTCAACATGTATGGCGGAGGCTAGGAATTCTTGATAACCTTCTTACGTGCAGCCTTGGGTTTACAGGTTGGTTGGATGCACACCTCAAGAAGGAAGAAGAAGGCATTCTCTTCAGAGTTGCCGCTTGGTACATTTGGAAGCGGCGGAACGAGAAAGTCTTTTATAACCTTAATCAGGAAGACCATGTGTTGGTGCACAGGATCAAATGCTGGACGAACACTATCCGGCAAGCTCAAGCGGACGATAAGGCCTCCCACACTGCTATCCCAAAGAAATCCGCACACCAGATCGCTTGGGATCCCCCCCCCCCACACACACACAGGGATGAGTATGCGTCAACATTGACGGATCTATCATACAACCTGGTTCGATAGCAGCAGATGGTGGGGTCATCCGGGACTGGACGAGAAAGTGCAAGGGACCTTTCGTTGTGAACCTGGGGCGGTGTACGATCACTAGAGTAGAGATTATGGCGGCCATCAGAGGGCTGCAGATAGCTTGGAGGGCTGGCTACCGTGTCCTTTAAGGAAAGTAATCCCCACACCATTCTTACATCCCCGGACTAGACGGAGCATAGATATCACAACTTGATTCATCAATTTTGAAGACTCCTCGCAAATAAAGGCCACGCTGCTCGCATTGGCTTCCATGATTTTGATATTACGGACCTCGGTCTGTCGTTTTAGCTTTTGTATGACTTTGTGGGCATAGCTCAAACCCGTTTAATTTAAGTTTCAGGAAGGGGTGTCCTTTTAGCGTCCCGTTTTCCAACCCAAAAAAAATGAATCAATAATAGGAGGTTAATAGATAATAAGCCTTATTATCTATGTTATCGATATGCATTTGTTTGCTTAGTGGTTAACCCAACAGATGGATTAGCACTAATGTTAAAATCTGCATTCTTTCTTGAAAGGTGTTAGGTAGTGACGGAGCAAAAAATCTGTTGTCTTTTGATCTTTTGGTTACCCCTGCTGACCACTCCTCGATCTATTATTTCCTTTAATTTACTACTAGTTTTGACCCGGCCCGTTGGCCGGATTACTTTACTAATTATGGAATGGGGGAGAGAGTTGGAGTAGAAAAATATTTATTTGGGTCGAACCCACAATTTGAATCTATTTGAGTTCATATAATTATACCTATAAAGAAATATCGACCATCTAGATATTCACATTAAACCAATTCACACCTTCATTATCGGTGTTTCCAGATTTATGTTTGTTATACAAAAAAAAATTACATTAGAGTCGATATTCTTTTTTTTTTTTTTTGGTAACCAATGTAATAGGTCTAATTTAGACTCAAACTAAATAGTCGTTTATTTGTATGACCTTCAAGTGATATTACCAAATATGTTTTGACTGGTAATAAATTGGGTAAGGGAAGGATTTTTTTTTTTTTTTGCAATTCATAGTGGAGGGAATTTTTTGGGCCACGTTTGGCATTAGTTGTTCAATCACCACCACATCCAACCCTAAGGTATCACTTTCCCAATAAGACTTTTTAATTTACTGCGAAATGAGATTATCTAAATTCCTTCAGTTTTGGGTTTCAAAATAGTAGATTTGCAATCACTTATTTACATAGTTTCCATATCCTACTTTTAAATGTTTGAGATTTAAATTTTCTTCATCTAAAGTTCATAGCAAAATATGAACCTGTAAACACTGAGAGAGGTGAGTGAACAACTAAAGATCACAATGATTGTAGCTTTAGTGGTATGGAGGTATATTTAAGCTCATAAATCAATTAACTGCATCTCATCTTTCATTGAAAACTAAGCGAAATTTAGGAAGCCATTCATTCATTGTTATTAGTCTAATTTGTTATGACCAAGATTGTCACTCGATTCCACCAATGAGTCGTTTAAGCAAGTCGGTTAATGATTAATGGATGAATTGGATTAATCTGGTTAAGCCTAGCTTTACCCATGTGCATGAAAATTTTATTGATTTCACATGTATTATGCTTAGATATTTATGAAATTCCTATGATAAATTTAGATACAATGACGATTTAATATAACTTATTCGTTTGAAATTGAGTTTCATTTTTATACTTTTATCTCACTTGGAACTGATGCTTTAAAATGACGCTATAATTCTAAATCTCTTGCCTCTTTCTTTTTATCTTTTTTCATTTCATTTTCTAGTTTTTTCTTTTCTTCTTTTCATTGCATATCATATTTCATTCTCAATGTTCTTACTCTTCTTCTCCAATTCGATTTCATGTATATATACAAATGAGGACATCGGTCTTTGTTAATCACACCAAGTCTCAATCCAAATATATGTTCGTCTAATCTTGTGGCTTATTCTTTGTTTGGGATGTGGTTGATTGGCGATGTGACCTTGTTGCTAGAAGGAAAATGAAATTGACTACTGAGCAACTATGTTGGCTTTTGAGATGATTGGGACTTGTATTGTTGTCTGCCGATACTAAAGGAGGAAAAGATATTAAGGAATAACCGAACACTGGTGGTTGATGTATGTTGTTGCATGGGTGTTTGATAAGAAAAAGGAGGACATGTCAACAGAGCTAGTGATTAGATTTGTTGAAAAGGATGTCTGTTTGAAGTGACTTAGTGCTTAGATGAGTTAGTTGAATCAACTCGATATCCTAATTCAACTTTTAGTTTGACCAAGTTTGGGTTGATAACCAACTGGGCCTCCAACATCCTAACAAATACTCGGGTTTGGGCAAAACTGATTCGCCCTACCATGTCAAACTTGGGTTGACAATCAGGCTTATGATTCTTGTCTTTTTTGGAAGATACATTGGTTCAAATTCCAATATTTGTTTACTTTCTACAAATAAATAAGTTTAATAATTGTGAAAGCAAATATACCATTCATACTTTCGCTCTCGTTGTAGAAATTTGAATCGGGAAAATACTTTTATCATTCTACTATTATATATTGTATTGTGTTTAAACGTAGACATATGTCATCCCTAGAAATTCATTAACATGTAAAAAAATGGTGAAATGAACCAATTATTAAACTCAATCTCGGACAATGATCATTGGATCTAATCTTGTCAGATTCAGAACATGTTAAAAGCTTAGCAGTTAACTCGGCTAAAACGTTAAAAAAACCAGTCCCATATAGTCTGCATAAGGATATGATTTCTTCATAGTTAATTCTAAAAATTAATACTAATTTAAAATTTTATCATTGCTTCGGCCTATTTAATACTCTTAGTTTATATGCAATATTCAAACAAGTGATATATGGGTTGCAATTTTAAAGTTATCCTCTTTTTATAATATAAATTAAGTATTAAAATACAATAAAAATAATAAAAAATATGAAAGTCGAAGGTCAGATCACCAAATAAGTACTTATGAGAGATTTAGTTGCTAACTAACCGCTGAAAAGGTCTTCTGATTTTTGAGATTTTAGGTTTGTGTATGCTTTTCTTTTAAAAGATACAACAAATATATGTAGCGTGATTGGTTGTAGCTCTTCCCTCTTTTAAAAATGGTCATGGTTCAAATCCCCATATGTATATATTTTTATGAATAAATAAGAAAGAATAACTGAATAAGTAGTTTTGAGACAAAAATGTCCTTCCTACTTTTACTCTTCATGCATGAAATTTGAAATTGAGCCATGAGTTTTGGCTTTCACCTTTAATAATACTAGCATGGACCCGGCCATTTGGCTGGAGAAAGGTGAGGTATGAAATTTGATAATGTAATGGGGTGTATAACTTATTGTTGTATAGTTTTTTTTTTTTTTTGGAAACACTTGATAAAAAGAGTGAATTTTAGTAGGAAAAGAGACATGAATGATGCAACGAATCAAAAATCAGCCTTATGAAACAAAATCAAGTACCTGTTACCTTGTGAAACAATATTGTTTCTGGTAATATGATGAGGTGGAGTAAGTTTTATAGAAACCGAATTCTAGAAAATTGAATAAAAAATCGCTTATCCCGCCGGTTTTCTGGAAATGAGCATCTCACAATCGTTGCTAGCTTTTACTCAGCCCGTTGGCCGATAAATTTGCTTTATAAAATTTTCATCTTGTCATCATTGTGTTTTCTAGTTTTTTTCCAAGCCATGATAAAATTTGAAGAAATCAAGAATGAACAACATGATTTGGGATAGGAACCATCGTTCCTGTATCCCTAGAAAATGGTGGTAAACACGGACTCACCTGCCAAACTGGTTTGAATTGAGATTTTTATCGGGTATCAGGGAACCATGTGATTATAAATTAGACTTGATCAAAACGGGCCAAAACTTGAAATTCAGCTTGTTTGACCGACCCATGCCAAATTCTAATTATTCTTTACTTTTAAACTTTCTATTTGAAAATAAAAAATAATGAAAGAAAAGAGATGACTGCAATTCGCCATTTGCACATCACTGATTCGAGAATAAAACTATAGAATTTCGAAAGGAATCTGAAAATATTTAGGATCGTTTTAATGTTAAAAATAACCAAATAGATCTTTTTGTTTAGTTTTTTACTAACAAATACGAAATGATTCCCTATAATATACACTATAATTTAATCATTATGATATCAAATAATTATATAATATATATTTAAAATGATAAAAATTGGATTAATTGGGTTGGTCGAGGTTGAACCATTGAATAACTTTAAAATACATTATATTTTAGCCACTAAGATATAAAATAATAGCATAATATATATTATGCTAGAGAAAATAGCTTGTTTTAGAATGGCAAACCCATGATGTTCATTTGTTTTACTTGATGGGCAAATCCCGTGTAGGTCAGACCCATTCAACTCTTTTATTTTATGATTAGCGGTTAGCCCATTAGAATCCATGCATTAGTTTATTGATAAATTTTTTTCTTTTTAGCAATAAAAGGGAGTATTGTTTTTGCCTTTTCATATATATTTTACCACCACGGAGAAATAAAAGGACTTAAAGAAAAAAATTGACACTCCTGGACCAGTTTAAATTCGCATATGTACGGTAAGTTGGCCCATTCCACAGAGGAAAAAGAAAAAAATTGACACTCCCTATTCTACCCTTCCTACAAACGCTCATGGAGCATGGAATTTGAAATGAGGGAAGAGTTTTTTCCTCTCTGCGATTATATGTTTTTAATTTTAAAAAGATACAGCAAATGTACTTAGTGTGATTGGTTATGATCTTTGTTTTTCTTTAAAGTGGTCATGGTTCGAATCTTAGTAAGTGTCTTTTTAATGAATAAAAAAAAAGTAATTGTGAAGACAAAAATGTACTTCCTACTTTCACTCTGGATGTAGGAAATTTGAAATGGAATTTCAAGTTTTCTCATTTGGCTTTTATTTATTTATTAGGTAGATGTGTTATTCTTGTGTCTTGTCCTTTGTTAAACTTCATGAAACACGATGTTGCACAGCTT
Organism: Linum tenue; assembly: GCA_946122785.1. NCBI lineage: Eukaryota > Viridiplantae > Streptophyta > Magnoliopsida > Malpighiales > Linaceae > Linum > Linum tenue. The sequence goes on along the minus strand of CAMGYJ010000011.1, from coordinate 8,260,029 downwards.
TACAAAGGGCCAAGGACATATTATTTATTAATATATATAAAGCCAAATCCATATTACTATTGCCTAACAAATTAATCTGGTTGGGCTTAAGTCCACGAACACTTAAGATGCTTTCATCTATTTCTCCAATTGTTTCTCACCAATATTTAATTGTTTTGGGAAGGAGAAAAGAATTGGAGGATTAGAAAAAGAATGGATGGTGGCGACTTATTAGAGCCAACTCACTTTACTGTTAGAGAATTTCCATTGGTGCAATTGTATTTGCAATTGCATTTGTGATTTTTTTGACACAACATTATTTTTGCAAGCCAACTCACTTGACTTTTATTGTACCTACATTTGTGCAATTAACTTGCAATTACATATAAAAATAAAGTGCTCTTTATCACACCTATATTTGGGTATTTAAATAGCATTAAAAAAAGAAAAAAAGAACAAACGCCCCACTACTAATCTACGTGGCATTGCAATTAGACTTTCATATTATGAAAGCTTGCATAATTGCAAAACTTTCCACATCAGTAAAATTGGAGTTGCAATTGCAAAACCACTACCTACGTCATAATGCAATTGGGAAAGAATGGGCGATGGAGATGCTCTTACAATTAGGGCAGACAATGGATTTTTTAGTCCTTCAAGCATTCCATTATTTTCGGGCTACTACTATTGTTATTTTGGCTAGTTATTCTATATTTTCAATTTGATTAGCTGATAGCTAGGGTTGGATTTCTTAAACATTAAATACCATCTTCGATATAATATAATATAATTATTTAATCGTCGGTTACTAATAGTTTAACCATCAGTTAGTAATTAGAAAAATTTGACTATAGGGACCGACGTTTTATTATTTATTTGATTATATTTACACCAATAACCACTGGTTTCGGTTCGGTTATCGGTTACATCGCTAATAAAGATAACCATTTACTAGCTCTAACTACGACTGTACCCACCACTCCAACCACCACTAATTAGGTTAGTAAATTGGGCTGAAATTTTGGGTATGAAATTGTCCTTTTGGCTAGTTATTCTATATTTTCAATTTGATTAGCTGATAGCTAGGGTTGGATTTCTTAAACATTAAATACCATCTTCGATATAATATAATTATTTTTCTTTTACTTTTTTTTAATTTTGAGGTAATGATAAGCTTCACTGAAAAATACACTATCAATATAAATACAAAATTGAATAGGTACTAATGTCGCACCACGTCTTCCATCACCTGCAGCATAGCGCATATACTTTTCTAGTAAAATATACAAACTAAAGCCCTACCGGGGAGCGGATTCATTGAGTAACTAAACTAACATATTACCGATAATGCATAATTTTCTCTAGCTTACATATCAGTTTGCAGATCATTAATCAACTCGAATTTTTGTCTGTGTTTTTTGATCCATGTTAAAAAAGGATATACAAATCGATTAATCTCAACTATAAGATCAATCTCCCATTCTCCATTTAAAATCAAGTGATTCATCAAAAATAAAATCAAATGGCTAAATCAAATTAGCAAAATGCTGATAAATTTCATGGCTTTTTGCCCCGTCGATAATGTACATATAAGAAATTAAATATCTGGCATTGTGCTGCCACCTACCATACTAGAAATTTGCATTTGTGTTGCATGGCATGTGTGCATGATCATGATCATGCACATGCTTGTACATGGACCTAATATACACTCTACCTAGTTTGTTACTTAATTATTTTGGTAACTAATATACCAAGCTTGACAACACAAAACCCTAGTGATCTCTAGGTGTAGCTGGGCGGTGGTCGTGCATCGGCCAGCCCAGCAGGAATACGTTTCATCATATCCGTTCCTCTCGTGCCGTGTTTGACACGATCCATCAACTTTCATATCATATTGTATCAGACGAAAATGTTCAATTTTCGCCCCAAATCACAACGGCTAGTAAACTAAGGAGATGGAGCGACGTCGTTGCACGTTGCAGGCAAGACTGCAGGCGAGTCAAGTGGAACGACACCGTCTAATCTATTGGAGACTGAAGAAGGGAAAACATCGCCGTAGAGAACCAACATCACTTTCACTGCTCAGTCCTTGTTACCTCTTAAACTCTGTTTCTCTGTTTTTCTGTTTTTCATTCTGTAAATCGACAGCTAAGTGAGCTTGTCTTCTTTTGCACAATCCATGTATATAAACCCAGATTATCATAAATAAGAAAGTAAGTTAGGGTTTCCATCTCACACTTGGTGTTATGGTATCAAAGCAACCCTAGCCGCCATCTCCCAAATGGCAGCTCAAGAACAACACCCAAATCTGGATCCAATGGCGGATCCTTATTACCTTCATGGTTCTGATAAGCCCGGGTTGATGTTGGTAGGTGAGAAGCTGACTACCACCAACTACAACGACTGGAGCAAGGCCATGCTCAATGCTTTGGCCGCCAAGAACAAACTTGGCTTTGTCAATGGCACCATTGTTGCCCCTGCAGCAGCATATGCCCTGCATTCTTCATGGACAAGGAAGAACATCATGGTTCTCAGCTGGATCCAGCAAACTGTAGAACCGGGCATCAAAAAGACCATCATGTCTTGTAAACTAGCTTTTGAAGCTTGGCTCAGCCTCAAATCTCGCTACGGTCAAGGAGACATGATTCGCGTTGCTAAACTCATCGAATCCATTGGCAGCATCAAGCAAGATAATCAAACCGTAACTGAATACTATGGAAATTTGATTGCTCTGCAAGATGAGTTAGACAATTACCAACCCATAGATCCTTGTCACTGCACCAACACAAGTGCCACCACTTGTGCCTCTATGAATGTGGTTGTTGGCTACAAGGCAGTGAACTCAGTGATACAGTTTCTTCGTGGCTTAAATAACAAATTTGCTGTTGTCTGTTCCCAAGTTTTGTTTGGAGACACACTGCCTCCGATAGATCGAGTTTTTCAAAGAGTATTACAACATGAGAGACAACTTTTTGGTACTCAACAAGGCAAGACCATCTTTGTTGATCATACTGCCTTTGCTGCTCAAGGGGTTAGGCGCCCTTACATTCCTGGCAAACGCCCTCATTGCACTTTTTGCAATGCTCCTGGTCACACAGAAGACACCTGTTATCACAAACATGGTTGGCCCCCTAGTCTTACACCTCGTGGCACTACTGTGACACCAAATCCCTCCACCAAACCACCTGAATGCACATTATGTCGAAGAATTGGTCACACAGAAGAAAAGTGCTTCAAAAAGCATGGTTACCCTCCTAACTCGCAGCCAAGGTCCACACTTCCATCTCGCAGCAGACCATCCATCAATGCAGCTGACAGTAGCCAGTCTTCTAATTCTCAACCAGAATTCAAGCTTACTAAAGCTGATTATGACAAGCTCATATCCCTGATGCAAGAAACAACAAAGGGAAAGTCTCCCACCACCTCACATGTTGCAGCATTCACAACTCACCACCCTTCTGATTCTTCAGGTAACCACAATTGCAATCTCATTCAAAACAACAATCCATCCATTTCCTGGATATTAGATACAGATGTCACTGACCACATAGTTAATTCTATTGCTTTCCTTCGTGATTACCACAAAGTGCAAAACATATAAATTAATTTACCCACTAATGATAGAGTGCAAGCCACTCACAAAGGCCAGGTTCTTTGTCTCAATGGTCTTCTCCTTGAGGATGTCCTGTTTCTTCCAAAGTTCACTTTCAATCTTCTGTCAGTGAGCAAACTCACAACCTCCAACCGCTTTTGCTTAACCTTCTCTTCTGATTCTTTCACAATATAGGACATGAAGCTGAAGAGGGTGACTAGTTCTGCTAAGCTCCACCATGGCCTTTACCACATCACCCTACCCTTAGATAGTATACCTAACCACATCACAACAGCTGTTAGTTCCCCTTCTTTTGATATATGGCATTTCAGACTTGGCCATGTCTCTCACAGTAGAGTCCCCCACCTGAAACAACTTTGTAAATCCATTGAAACCAACAGCAGCTTACCCTGTGATGTTTGTCATTTTGCCAAACAGAAAAGACTCCCTTTTCCTTCAAGTTCAACAGTAACTACACAATGTTTCCAGTTAATACATGTTGATATTTGGGGTCCAAATTCATTTCCCACTTATGATGGATTTAAATACTTCCTTACCATTGTTGATGACCATTCTCGCATGACTTGGCTCATTCTTTTGTCCTCCAAAGCTGATGCTCATCCCAAACTCATTCATTTCTGCATTATGATACACAAACAGTTCAACGCTCATGTTCAAAGAATTAGAAGTGATCAAGGTCGTGAATTCCACATGGCTGATTTTTTCTCTGAAACTGGAATCATACATGAGATGTCTTGCATTGAAACTCCTCAACAAAACAGTAAAGTTGAGCGCAAGCATCAACATATTTTAGCTGTAGCCAGAGCTTTAAAATTTCAGGCCAACCTCCTATTGGTTTTTGGGGAGATTGTGTCAAGCATGCAGTTTTTTTAATCAACAGAGTCCCCACCCCAGTTTTACAGAACTTCAGCCCTTACCAAAAACTATACAACAAACCCCCTAATCTACAAGATTTAAAGGTTTAGGGTTGCTTGTGCTATGCGACAACCATAACCAGTCACATGACAAAATTCCAACCAAGGGCCAGAAAGGGTGTTTTCATGGGATATACAATGGGGATAAAAGGATACGGGATCTATGATTTACAATCACATGATGTCTTTACCTCACGTAATGTTGAGTTCTATGAACATGAGTTTCCTTTCCACCAACCTAGCCAATCCCCTTCCCCTACTGATTCTCCCAATCCTTCTCATACTTATCCATTACCTCCCCCTACCACCCCAGATGATCCCGTTCTACCTCCCATAACCCCCACCATACCACCTCCATCAAGCCCTCCACCTATACCATATTTTACTCATCCCACACCATCTTCTCTTGATCTTCCCATTGCCATTAGAAAACCAACAGGACCATCAAACAACCTTCAAAACTGCAAACTTACCATTGCAACCTACTTTAGCAGGCTTCTTCCTCCAGTCATCCTCTTCAGCAACATGTGCCAAGTATCACCTATCCTCTCTCTCAAGTCCTTGATTAAAGTGTTTTATCTGATTCATATCTCAAGTTCATTCTCAATATAATCATGTCACAAAGAACCAGAAACTTATGAAGAAGCAGCTCTCAGACCAGAATGGAACAATGCCATTATTCATGAGATTGATGCTCTGGAAAGAAACCAGACATGGGATGTTGTCTCCCTACCTCCCAAAAGAAAACCATTGGGCAACAAGTGGATATTCAAGTACAAATTTCTATTAGATGGCAGTCTCGAAAGAGAAAAAGCAAGGCTAATAGCCAAAGGGTACAACCAGCAGGAGGGCATAGACTATAAGGATACCTTTGCACCTGTAGTTAAAATGACTACACTAAGACTTTTCTTAGCTATTGCAGCATCCAAAGGTTGGCATGTTCACCAACTAGATGTGAACAATGCCTTCCTACATGGTGATCTTACAGAAGAGGTCTATATGAGACTTCCAAAGGGCTACAATCCACCTCCTAACATCAAAAACCCTGTCTCTAGACTCAAGAAGTCTCTCTATGGCTTAAATCAAGCATCTCGCCAATTGTTCTCCAAACTGGAAGATTGTCTCTCTAATCAAGGTTACACTTCAAGTCAGGTAGATCATTCACTCTTCTACAAAACAGATGGTGCCCATTACGCATGTGTGCTGGTCTATGTAGATGACCTTGTTGTTGGAGGAACCAACATCACAGAAATAAACCAACTCAAGAAGCATCTCCATAACACTTTCAGCATCAAGGACATGGGTCCACTGAAGTTCTTCCTTGGCATTGAGGTAGCCAGGAATAAGTCAAGCATTCACCTCTCCCAGCGCAAATACACATTGGAGATACTTGAAGAAGGAGAAGTTTTGCTCTCCAGACCTGTTTCTACACTAATGGATCACAAAATCCACCTCACAACTAACCATTCTGATGCATACCCCGATCCATCATTCTACAAACGCATTGTTGGCAAGTTGATATAGTTGAGCACAACTCGTCCTGACATCAGCTTTGCCACCCAGCAATTGAGCAAATATATGTCAAATCCCAGCAATCAACATTACCAAGCAGTCACAAGGATACTCAGATATCTCAAGTCAGCACCTTCTACTGGCCTATTCTTTCCTTCGACATCTACCCTACATCTGAAGTCTTTCAGTGATTCAGACTGGGCTGCCAGCCAAGACACACGCAGGTCAGTCACTGGCTATTGTGTTTACCTTGGGAATGCGCTCATTTCATGGCGAAGCAAGAAGCAACGAACCATTTCACGATCCTTCTTGTGAGGCATAATACAGAGCGATGGCAAATACAACTAGCGAGCTCCAATGGCTTTTCTACCTACTCAAAGATTTTCAAGTCTCTCAACCTCAATCGGCCGTTCTCTACTGTGACAACCAATCTGCAATCCACATAGCCGATAACCCCACCTTCCATGAAAGAACAAAACATATCGAATTGGACTGCCACCTGGTAAGAGAGAAACTGCAGGCAGGTACGATTAAGCTCCTTCACGTCTCCACACTTCATCAACTAGCAGATCTATTCACCAAAGCTCTTCCCCCACCCACATTTTCCAGTCTCCTCTCCAAGCTTGGTGTGCACAATCTGTGCCCACGAGCTTGCCGGGGGGGGGGGGGGGTATCAGACAAAAATGTTCAATTTTCACCCCAAATCACAACGGCTAGTAAGCTGAGGAGATGGAGCGATGTCGTTGCAGGCAAAACTGCAGGCGAGTCAAGTGGAACGGCACCGTCTAATCTAGTGGAGACTGAAGAAGGGAAAACGTTGCCGTAGAGAACCAATGTCACTTTCACTGCTCAGTCCTTGTTCCCTCTCAAACTCTTTTCTCTGTTTTTCTGTTTTTCATTCTGTAAATCGACAGCTAAGTGAGCTTGTCTTCTTTTGCACAATCCATGTATATAAACCGAGATTATCATCAATGAGAAAGTAAGTTAGGGTTTCCATCTCACACTTGGTGTTATATCGTGCTAGCTCTTTTTTTTCCTAAATTTGCTAGATTCAGTCTGGGACCGGCACGGGCTCGATTTGAATCATGCTGTGTCTACTTCTGTTTATACTCTGCTCATATTCATTTTAAAGAAAGAAAATAAAAGAGAGAAGGAAACATTTAGACGGAGAATGAAGGTGCACCCACACAATCGAATATTGAATTTCGGAAATTCCAGCCGAGCCATGCTCGTCCGACGGGCTGCCTTATCCCTGCCCTGCTCATTCTATCAATCTCTCCAAATCCTCCTCCCGAGTGTACAGTACGGTCAGAGCCATGCGCAGAACCACGAGGCCAACTCCCAGATCCAATCGCCCACCAGAATTCCAGCCTATAGCTGCCAATTGCCGCCATCCCTGTCTAGGTCTGATGGATTGGCTCCTTCCCAATGATAATGTGCAATTAAAAAAACATAATAATAAATAAACTTATCCCAGAAGGTAAATTAAACAAAATAATGCTGCCATTGAGCCTACCAATGGATATGATTAATTATCAGTATACAGCCTCCATTGTTGACGGCAGCAGCAGAACATGGAAAAAGCAAACCATCAAATAATGCAAAGCAAGTTACAGCAAATGGATTGGAAATTTGAACGCATGGAAATATGATTGATTGTAGTCTTAGTATTATATATGTACGTATGGAAGTGTCGGAGATCATAACAAAACCATAGGCTAAAATTAAGACCCTCTGTTGTTTTGAGTGTGTTCTAAATTTCAGAAAATAAATACCAAATATTTTTTTTTTGCCTCGATTGAAAAGACTCTACATTTTTGCTAATATTCAACATCCGCATCCACTAATGGGTTTGTGTCTACACTAGTGAATCGTACGACTCGGGTTCGAGTCCATCAAGAGAAGAATTTTTCAATTATATTGTTATCCACCCTCCCCGGCACAGACGTGGAGAATCTTGATGACTTGAACTTGCAACTTTTAGCGAACAAGATGACAGGCAAGCTCGATGTGGAAAGTGTAGATTTTTGCAATGTATACCGGATACTGATTGTCACAGTAGATATTGGATGAGACTATGAAGCCCTTATGCATGTACACCATACAAGTGGTATAGGCTAAAGCTCTATATTCTGTGTTACAAGAGGAAGACAACGTGTTGTTTGTTGCTTTTCCATGAAATTAATGACTCTCCAAGGTATACACAATAACCAATAATATAGCTTTTTGTGTCTAGACATGCATCTCAATCTGAATCACTGTAGGATTTGAGGTGAAGTGTTGAAGAGCTAGAAAAAGAATAAATAAGGGGTTCAGGCGGATTTGAGATATTTGAGAACTCGGAGCAAAACTATAACGGTCCTCAGGGATTGGATATAAACTGACTGACCTGTTGAGTAGAGAAACTTATGTATGTTCTTATAGTGGTGAGGTAGGTAAGTTTGCATACCGGTCTCATGTAAACCTCAGCATCAGAAAGTGGACTGTAATGTTGAGTTGTTAAGTGTGTAGGAATTGTGATAAAGATTTGGCCACGGAGGAAACCTGCTTGCCCGAAGGACTGGTGCACAAGGACGTTTCTGCATGCTCTGTGCTGGAGTGTGTGGAGAGAAAGGAATTATAGGATTTTTGAAGACAGAGCAACTACGGAGAATGTCATTGCGTTTAAGATTGGTAGTTTGATTGCGAGATGGTTGGTTGTGGCAAACAAAGTGGAAAAGGACACTGCTGATCCTTGGGTAGAAGCGTTGCGGCAGGCTACGATCGGTTCGGCTAGTTCTTAAGCGGGTGGGATTTTGTTTTGGGCGCCATGTTTAGTCCCCCTCGTTTTTGTTGTTTTGCTGCCTGTATCTGTACTGTTTCTGCAGCTTCTGTGCAGTAACCTTTCCTTTCTTTCCTTTCTTTCTCTCCCCCTTTTCTCTCCTGTAACTTTATTTGTTTTAATAAAATTTGTTCACCATTATAAAAAAAAAAAAAAAAGTGTGTAGGAGTTGTGACTGGGTGAGAGAGAAGCACGCCAGCTTCATCAATAACCTACAATGTACATTTCGATTTTCTTTGTATGCCCTTAATAATAAAGCGGTCAGCCGGTGAGAGAGGTTTCCAGCGCTTGAGAGATTCCCTTGCATTTTATATATTTTTTAATTAAATTTTAGTAATTTTAATTTTTGTAATTGACATATTAGCAACTTAACCGTCAAAATTAATTTATAGTTGACTGCTACTTTGATTAAACTCAACGAAGTTGGATGGCGAGTAACTATCGATGAAATGAGGCATAAAATTAGTGACTAGAAAGAAAGAAAAATAGTTTGGAAGGCAAATGTAAAAGAAAAATGATAACTGAGTGACGGTAAGTAATCCTATAAATTATAAATTATTCAATTGTCCATTAATTGATAACGACCCTTCACTTTATATTTAATCACTGGCACTACCTAGTTTGCTAATCACTAATAATTTACATCATGCAATTCCATTTAATAAAGCTAAATTTAATATTAGTAAAATCAAGGGACTAATTTTGACCGAAACCAGAAGTTATGGGATCCGCTAGGGTGATTCCCTAGCGTTATTTAGTAAAACTAAAACGTAGTAAATTGGAATATAGGGACCTATTTGTAAAATTCTAAGCATATATACTAAATACTATAGCTGCAGAAATTAAATATGTCACTAAAAATCTGCAAAGTCGTTGCTAAAATCTCATATTCATGCGTTTACATACAATCTCTCATTAAAGTATCAGATTTAATGAGATAATTGCGTTTTGTTACCTCTTATACGATCATAAGACTATATTTGACGATTATGGTTGTTTTCCCCCTTGATTGATCATAAATACTCAAATAAAAGCCAAAGAAATTACTTATTGGAAAGATCAATCGAGAACACAATAATCGATTACAGAGACAAGACAAGAACAAAGCGAGTTTTGGTCCGGCTGGGTTTTTATTAAACTTCACTCTAGCTAGGGGAAAACCTCAATGAGTGAGCTAAAACCAAACAGAGGAGTGATCTTGTAGTGCTTGAAACCAGCTTCCAAAAACAGCCCCTCCCATTCCTTTTCACTCCTCTCCTTCCCTTTCAGCAGCAACATCATCAACATGTCGAACCTCAGCTTCATTCCAGCCAGTTCATGATCATCATTCTTCTCATTCACCACAATGTCAATGACTATCACCTTCCCTCCCTCCCCTGCTTTGGCTGAAATGGCTTCCTTGCATTTCTTCAGGATCTTCACACACTCTTCATTGTTCCAATCGTGCAAAACACACTGCAGCGTAAACGAGAGTGATACAAGATTCATAATTAACATTCTCCCAACATCACTCCATCATGCATTCATACTAGAGGTGAACTCGGCCAAACCCAACCATGTCACTACTCTAAAAACCCCAGCCCTATAGGGGCCAACATTCAACTTGTCCCAGCCCGCTCTTATTCTCATTTGGCCCCGTTTGGCCAGTACATGTAGGGCTGGGTCGGGCTAGGTTGGCTCACATAAATGAATATACCATTTTTTTTAAATACATTTTGGTACAATTTAGTACCTAAACTTTTTTTTTTTGCCAAAAAGGTCTAGAAATTTTGGTGGTATATGTTTTAAGTACCTTTATATTTTTTACCTTCCATTATAGTACCTAAACATTTAAAGCTTTACAAATATGTCTAATGTGTTGGTATGAGAAATTTTATATCACTAGTTGTTATAAGAGAATGGAGTAGAAAATTATCCGACCCTAAATTAACTCGACCCTACCCGATCTTCCACGACCAAAAAACTTTAACCGACTCTAAACTGACTTGTAGACAAACTGACCAATTCGACTCTCAAGATCGAATCGGACTAGTCGATAGGTATCTAGAGTCAGGCTTACATCCCTACTTCAGACATGGTCACTAATTCAAATCGTCCATTATGCATTGAGATCGATTTACGCAACATACCTTGAGCAGCACCGCTTGCGCTGAAGGAACATGGTCAAACATATCCCCTGCAACAAACTCCAAGTTCCCTTCCGAATCAGCCAAGCGACCATCCCCAATCACCTGAGGTAGATCCAGAACCTTACACCGAATCCCAGGAAACGTCTCCGATATGATCCTGCCGGCCGTTCCCGTTCCCCCACCGACATCGACCAGAGATTCAATCCCCTGAAAAACCAGCCCGCAATCCCCCACCACCAAGTTCTCCAACAACCCAGAATCATTCGCCATGGCTTCATTGAACAGGGAATTGAATTCAGGGTTCCCTTCGCTGTACTCCCAAAACGGCGTCCCCCCATGGGCCGTCTCGAACGCCGTCTTCTCCCCGTGCTCCCGCAACCAATCTCCCATCAGGAAACAGGGAGTGACGAACTCCAGCCGGGGGATCAGCTTCACCACGGCGGAAAGGGAATTCGGGTGGTTTTTGAGCAGCAATTGTGAAGATGGTGTTAACAAATAAGCATCCCCTGTTTCGGCGAAGAAGCCAGAGTGGACGAGGATGCGCATCAGGCGTAAGAGGTAGTCGGATTTTGTGGGATCGATTTTGACGGCGGAAACGAGCTGGGGCAGAGTGATGGCTCCGCCGTGGGTTTGGATTGCGTCGGCGATTCCGAGCTCGACGGCGCTTCTCAGCGCCATGGAGTTCATGTAGCTGGAGACGTGGCTGTAGATGTGGGCTTGAGCTTGGAACAGCTCTGCAGACGTCGATGATGATCTCTGGCTCTCACAGGCCTCGGGATCCATGGCTGATTTTTAAGGGGGAAAACAGGGTAAGGTAGATTGAAAATGGGGTGGGGAAACAGAGCATTTGCCGATGAGTTATCGAGAAGGAAACACTCTGTGTAATATATAGGCCTTTCTTTGATCAAGGAAAAGGGAAATTGATTTTGGGATCTTGTTATTTCTTTCGTGGTGATCACTGATCTCAAAAGCTCGTGGATCATGCACGGTAGACACGGTGTCATTCGACCCACTCTATATGGTAAGCGCATGTTAAATTGATTGTGAAATTGTACGGGAGGTGATACTGAAAAATTTAGTGGTAGGATATTTTGTATTAAAATCGTGGTTTAATTATGGTTCAATCATTTTCTACAGCTAAAACCAGATATCGAATTGGGTCCAACATATTGTATTTTCAATTCGATCGGCCGGTATGATAGTGTTTCTTAAACATTTGAGAAAACACACAGACAGATGGAACCAGTGGTTGAAATTCATTTTCGTCAAAAACCAACTGGTTCCATAAACCACTTATTTACACTCTCCCTCAAACGAAAACTATCTCATGGGTTGGAAGTTTGTACAGGCCCAATGTACCATGTGGTTTAAAGACAACGATTAATATCGGGGGTCGTGCATACTGGAACACGTGACTTCAAAAACAAACCAGTTCTGATACCATATCATAAACCGATTAATTTCAATAGTTTGAACTTTTGGAAAATATTAATGTATGATACTTAACACTTACTTACATATTTATTGTATTAAATTCCCGTAACTTTTACTTAAATCCTCCTAGCTTAATATATAACATTACCTATGTACCCTTCTGTATTTCTTTCGTGATGATCTCACAAACTCGTGAATCATGCATGCAGGCAGACACGGTGTCCTTCGACCCATTCTGTATGATAATTGGTAAGCACATGATAAGCAGCGAGCAATTAATCACACAAACAGATGGAACCCGTGGCAGAAAAATCTTTTTTATTTTGCTGTATTAAATTCATCTTCCGCCAATTATATTTGAAGGTTATTGATTATGATACTATATCAACGTTGTCTTTACACTTTCAATATCAAATTATCAAAAGAAAACGTAACAATCAGATTATATTCTACTTAACAATCAGAGTGATGGGTCCTGCCAAACTGGCAATTGGATGGACAATATCTGCGCCAAAGATAATATTTCGTGATCCCCTAGGCCACCTACCACCCTACAGTGCACTGCATTACACAATAACAAGATATTATTGTTTTATTGAAATTAAGATATAACAAAATAGTAATACACTTGTATAGTCAAAACTTTCATATTTGTGTTAATAATAGTCAAATTTGGAGAAAAAACCACTTATAGTTACTTTCGTCCAATTCTTTAACGATGTTAGCGTTAAATCTGATTGGACAAACGGAGCAGCTGACGTGGCGAGCTCTGATTTTCAATTTCTCGTGTAATTGTCCACGTGGATAATAATTAACTAAAAAAAATTAACATACCAAAATGAAAAAGCCCTCATTGTTAAATGAAAATAAATTTAACGAAAAACAAGACCCGGTGCTCGAAGGATTCGATTCAATCCCCTGGAAATCCTCGCTTCCAGAAGCCGAAGAAGGTGACATGTTCTCTGTCTTCGCCGGCGTTAATGAATTTACTTAACCTGAGGGTGGGGATGGATGGAGGTCGAGCAAAGGTCGGATTTTAAAGGAGAACGGCTAATATTCCCCTTATGTGTTGTTGTTGCCTTGTCCTGCGAGCTATGCCTCCTCGACCCTCAGTTCTCGTTGATATGAACAAAACCACTATGTTTCTCAGGGAATTCGAGTCGTCGTCGATCGTTGACCTTCGCAATCCATCCATTCCTTCCATATGCAAAACCAAGAAGCACCGATTGCTACTAGTGATGGTTGGGAGAGGAGAGGAGGAAGAGAGGTGCAGTGGAGGAGGAAACGAAGATAGAGAATGGATTTTATGGATTGGATTAGGGATTTTTTTTGTTGGGGGTAGAAGGTAATAGATGCATGAGAGAGACGGGGGAGGAGAGCTTTCTCACTCTAATTTTTTTAATTTAAAATATGATGTGGCGATTACGTGACATGTGAGTCTAGGTGGACATGATGTGTTGTATAGGTGGCAGCCACATAAGTATAATGTTCACTTAAACTAACGGGGTTAGAGACGGTGTTAAAGTAATTGACGAAAATGGCTATATTTGTACAAGTTCAAAAAATGTGGTTATAAGTGGTATTTCTCCAAATTTGGCTATTATTGGCACAAACGCTAAAGTTTTGACTATACAAGTGTATATTGCCTTAAGATATTGTTGTTCTTTTTTTTATTAGGGTGATATAGGTTTCATTTTGTTGTCAATAAGATACTACTTAAGGGATTCGAACCGGGGACCTTCAAGTTCTAGGCTAGTGATATTACCACTAGGTCAAGCCCATGTTCATTAAAGTTAAACACGATTTGATACCACGATGTCGAAAAATCAGTGGTTGTGTGGGAGATATGTGCTAGTTTATGTATTTGCCACGAATTAGGGTTCAAGTATACTTATTATCCTCGAGGTTGTTCGACCAATGATGATTTTTTATGGGCCTAATAATATTATTTACTACTTTTTAATAAATAATTATCATTTGAGCATTTCTATCTTAATATCTTTTTATTTAATATATATGATTATTATATAAAATTTTATTTTATTATTTAATATTTATTTATGTATGTATATTTTTTGATAATATTATATAAGTTTGATAAATTAATTTTATAATAATACAAATTATTTACTTTTCAGCTTATTTGCACCCTCCTATTTTTTCATTCCAAACAACAATTTACCCATCCACTTACTTCCTCCGCCAATTTGTATCCCCTTCACTTTACACCTCAACTTGCACCCTCATACTTGCACTCTCTAGCTATTTTGCCAAACATAGTGTAAGTATGTACACAATCACCCAACCTTGATCCTTTCCTTTCTTATGGATACTTCTTAGTTGTTAAAAGGGTTTTTCAATAGAGGCATTGTGAAATTCATATTCGAAATATTTTCAATAGGTATAAGTAATATTGAACCTGAATCTTGTGGATAGTGAGTGTGCAAGGTTTTCATATTATCCCATCCAAATTTGTCTAATTATACACATATATTTGAACTTTTTCTACAAATAATTATTATTTTTCTCAATCTTGATTACTTGAGTTATGAAGTAGTCTGAAATTCTTGAGAGACCCAGAGAAAAACTTAATTTGGACACCACCTTTTTTAGGCTGAACACAAACCTATTGTTAGTTGTTGAAGTTATCTACTACCTGTTTAAATTGCATTTAATAATTTAAGTGGCATTTAACAAGTGTAGTGCTTAAGCAATCAACTAAAGGAAATGGTTTAATCCTATCGGTTATCATTGACGCCAGGCCGACAATTGTTAGGGCCAATTTCAAACTCGATCCCAGGGGCAGTTCGATGGACGGGACGAGAAAAATACGTAACCCATGCAAAGAACTTCTTGAATATATGTGACTTCGTGATTCATAAAGGAGACATAGCTAGATTAGATAGTGTGATAAGACTACACCTTTTCCCCTTCTCACATTGAGGGAGGGTGAACTCGTGGCTCGATTGTCTGGAACGTGTAAATTAAAGCATGAGAAGATCTTGCTCAAATATTCTTAGATGAATACTTTTCTTATTGAAAGACTGATGAGCTCTTGCTCTAAATTGTACAGCCACCACCAATTTTGATAACATTTTCTAGTATTTTTCCAACTATTTTTTTCTCGTGAAATGTACCATTTCGGTTTAGGAGAACCTTGGTCGGAAGACTATAAATTTGAACCGGCCGGAGACTTATTTGATTGCTTCCTTGAACTCTGAGTAGGTTAGGTTGTAGATATCACATTTATACTAAGAACCAAATCTACCCAACAAAGTCATTTAGGATTCATTACATCTAGCCAACAAAATAATTAGTTAAACATCAAAAGTGTGGATGGTTTTAGAAATAAAAGTAAGCCTCATCATTCATAAAAGAAGAAAAACAATCAAAATAGAGGAGAAAATAAGCCAAGAAGAAGAGATTATTCAGAGGCCATTCACATCATGTATAATCACAGTGGAATAAGTTAGCATGGTTACTTAATTATTAGTAATCATTGTGGCTACCAAAATCTACCCCATTCATTATCTCTATTTTACATTATTTTTAAATTTACGATGAAGATTACATTAAGAGTAACTTTGAAAATAAATAAAAAATACTACACCTGATTACTATATGTATTATACCCAAACCTAATCCTACTGCAACTCATCTCCCTCTCCGTCATCCCTCTTCCCTCCCCGACTTCCTCCGCTTCACACCACCCGTTGCCCTCCTCCCACCCGCCGCCCTCCTCCCTACTACCTCCCGTCATCCTCTTCCCCACCCCACCCCACCCGCCCTGCCTTCCCTCCTCTCCCTCGAATGATCTCTCTCTCTAGGAGCACATGATAGGCTCTTATCTGAAGTTTTATTGTTCTAATTGGTACTAGTTGCTTTGTTTTATTTTATGAAATAGTATAGTTTTGTTTTTAATAATGATATTGATTTTTTCTGCAATGGCATTGTTTGATTTTCATAATGGATTGGTTATAACTAAATCTGCAAAGGTATTAGTATTTTGTGAAATGGTAGTGTTTTTATTTCTCGAATGGTATTGGTGTTTTGTGCAATGGTAGTATTTTTCGAAGTGGTAGTGATTGTTTAATGGATTGATATTGATTTCTTGTTTTTTGTTATAATGGTATTGGTGTTTTTCGAAGTGGTAGTGATTGTCTAATGGATTGATAGTATTTTTTTTTTTTTTTTGCAGAAAGATTGAGAAAAATAAGAAAAGTAGATTTAGCTGGAGATTACGGAAGTAAGGGAAAGAAATATAATTATAATTAATAATTTTTTAACTGTCCAAAATGTAATTTATTAAAAAAATTAATTAACACAATTTATTTTTCCATACCCAATTTACCCTCTGTAACAATGGTGATTAATCACAGTAACCTGTTTCATAATCAGAGGGGAATGTAATATTTGGTTCGGTGAAGGTTTGGGTCGTAAATGCCGGCTAAACTTTTCTTAAAAAAATTTTGGGCATCTGGGCACATTGATTTCTCAATAGGTCAATCTTCAAAGTTCAATCACAACCAATCAACTACAGTCTACAGTGACAAAATTATTAGTAGCCCGAAACCACTTTTTTATTTGACCCTATCCCACCAGCATGGCAGCATCAGCTAATAAATTGAAGATTATTGCCCATTATGGCTATGGATCGCCTTTGGAGTTTGGAGTGATTTTAACAACAGTCCCACCCGCCTTGTGCGAGTATTATTCTTTAATTGCGCTAATTAAAAATAGAACCAAATCAGACACAATCCACCCGAAAGAAACGTTTCAATAAAAAATGCTTCAATACAAAATCTTTTTCTATTTGGTAATACTTCAAAGTCATTTTTTTTCAAAAGAAAAAGATATCATGTATTGATCGAAAAAATAGACAGTTACACCATGGAAACCAGCCAGGTCTGGAAATCAAAGAAGCGACTCATAGTCGGATACAAAGAGAGGGCTTTCCCAGCTACCAAATGAGCTACCTATTATTCTCCCGACCTACAAAACGCAACCTAAAGCCAGACTGAGTACGAAAATAATGACCAATCTCTTCCAGAATAGCACCCAACCGGCTATCTCTTGTGTCGGCCTGATTAATTTTGTCAATAATCACCTTCGCATCGCCCTCAAATCGGACCACCGACAAGCCTTGCTCCACACACAAAATAATAGCTTCCCTGAGCACAAGCAACTCCACCACTACAGGATCATCCATTTGAGCAAACTGGACCCCTCTAGCCAGAAGGAGTGTCCGCGCTGGGTCAAAAAGAACCATCCCATCAGCCGAATGCGACCCACCCTTAGTAGCCTCGTCCCACATGCAAACCAAATGGGAGTCACCCACTTGTGCTGTAGGTTGCATCATCGGGATTTGCACCCTAGGCGCCTGGTCCGCTGGTAGACCCACCCAATCCTCATACTGCTGGTTAAATTGTTGCATGAGCGTCGGGATCCCAAGTTGTTTGCCTTCAAAGACTATCCAATTTCGGGATCGCCAGATCCTCCAAAGGATGGCAACAACAGCCATAACCACTGCCGGCTGATTAATCAATGCCAACAAACGTTTGAGAAACAAAGGAAAAGTATGCCGAGGCAAACCCTCCCCCAAGTATTCCAGCCCAGAATAATCCCAGAGAGCCCGCGCAACCGGACAATAAAGGAACAGGTGTTCCATTGTCTCCGGGCCATCCCAACAAACTGGACACTGACTAACTCCTACTGTCACTTTAGAAAATAGCCAAGTGTAACCACTTCCTAAAGCGTAGTATAGGGGGTTTGGGTTTTAATGTCAACCCGGGTCCTAGATGTGATCACTACTCAGTGAATTCTTATTATCTAGCAGTAAAACTTTAGTGCAGGTTTAAGCAAACAAGTAAGCAAATAAACAGTTGTTTTCAAGTCGAGGGAGGTCACCCGGATATGGTTCTCCCTAGACTGCAGTTAAGCCGGATTGCAATTTACCAAGTTCAGTTTCTATGATAGTTATACTGCGGAAGGTTCTTAAACAGCCTGAAGTCTCGACTAAAGGTCTCCAGACCCTCTCAATCTGAGTCTCTAGCGGGCGACTAACCTCCACCGGAGTAAACAGATTGAGGCTCTAATGAACAAAACCTCCACTACCGAAGTGAATTTGGTGCAGAATAGTGAGTTGGCTCCTCGATTAAAGTCACCAATTCCCTACCTTCGATCAAGGGTGCTCTATCAACCTAGGCAGATATTCTCTTTCTAGGTTAAAGCAGAAACAATAGGAATTTGATCAGGATTCATGTCATTCAACAATTCATACCTCAATTGAACATGATCATATCAAAGAATCTGTACTTAGGTTCATACAATCAGACCTAACACACAAATCTAGGGTTCTCCATACCCAGATGAATGAGGAAGTTACTCCATGGAGAGAGAAGCAAAAGCAAGTTCAGATGCAGAAATCATGCTGTGAAGGATGAGAATCTGCTCCTGGTCGTCAATCGGCACTTCTCCAAGTGTGAGTTGAGCTCCAATGGTGATGAAGATCAAGCTAGGGCACTTGGGAACTCTGGTTCGTCGCTCTCTCTCTCTAGGAAACGCTTTCTTTCTCTAAAACTCGGAACCCCTCACTTGTGGCTGGAAATTGGCTTAAAACCCCAGAATTTCCCGACTCACACGGCCAGTCCACACGGCCGTGTGATTTCCCCAGATGCCCGTGTGACTTGTGCAAACCACAGCGTTTCGATAAGTGACTCAGGCTTCCTACACGGCCACGACCCACACGGCCGTGTGAGTGTCCAGGCTGCCCGTGTGGAATTTGCCGAGCCTTCACACAGCCACAATGGGTCTCCTACACGGCCCGTGTGAGTTTTCCCGTATAATTTGGTGCCACACGGCCAGGTCACGCGGCCGTGTAGGCTTTAGGCCTGCCCGTGTGGCTCCATCAACTCCTCGCCAAATGTTCGATCTTCGTCCAATCGACCCCGAACTTGTTCTCAAGCCTTCATTCATGTACTAGGACCTGAAATATCACAAACAAGAACAACCTAGCGTGAAATTGACCTAAAACACGGAAATCGACATCTCAAATGGCTCAAGAATAGGGATAAAAACATGTGTAATCAATGGCCTATCAAACTCCCCCACACTTAACCGTTTGCTTGTCCCCAAGCAAACCTAACTCAAACCAATGCAGCTCTCCAGACCTCTATAGCAACAAACAACCTCGATTGTCGGTAGAGGATTTTATAGATCATAAAGCAGCTTACGAGGTCAACTGGTCTTCTAAGACGTCCCCTATCTCTCTCAATGCGAGTACTAGACTCAAGCCAGGATCATGAGAGAAGTAGAAGTAAGACAGTCAGTTCATGGATAAAGGGACTCAAAACATTCACAACCAAGGACTCGTTGTACCGGGGTGCTCTTTCACTTCATTTCACCGTTGGAACCCCTTTTTGCACTTTCATTCACATTTTTCTTGTTTTTTTCTTATTTCACTTAGAAGGGGTTCCAACTGCAGTCTTTTGTACGGTCGACCCTTATTAGTCGAGCAAGAGCAAATTCTGTACATCTGGCGCTCGCCAGAGTACTTCTTTTAACTCCTTTTCCTCAACTCGTGTGGAGGGTCAATGAAATTAAGGGGGTCGGAAGCTCTATCCGTGCCCTTAAAAACACATCCTCAAGTAGGCAAACCGTTCAACGGGTGGAAGTTTTACTTGTACTAGAGACAGCTTAGCTTCACCTTGTAGGAGTACCCCACTAAGGATCACTAAAATCTCCTCCAAAACCCGATTTTGTGCAATGAACGGTGCCGCACACGTTGGGCTTACCCCATGTTTTAAGATTTCAATGATTCCGACATGGAGGACCAACTGCTTTTCATTTGCTACATGAGCACCATGTTCGATATACGAGTCCATAACACAATTCAAACAGAGTCCACGTTACCACATGAATTCAACGGTCTTAGCTCCACTAATTCACAAAATCAACTGGCACAGCAGAGAGCTAGATAGGAAAAATCTTATACTTCAACATCCTCCATAGTGCTACATTACCTCCCTAGGTTGCACATTACTATAGAGATTGTCAATTCAAAGCATACTGAGTAGGCAATTTGCATGAAAACACGTACTTGGAGCCCTCAAATTTTAAAAATTTGGACAGTGGACTAGGCTCCAAGCACACAAACAGATCTAATGCAGTCAAAAGAGAAACATCCCCCCATACTTAAGTTCGACATTGCCCTCAATGGAGAAGAGGGAAGGACAAGGGGAACGATGTTACCGGTGTGCACGGACTGCGTGAGACTCGAAGTGGACCAGTCAGCGGGAAACATATGGTACGACGGACGGTTCTGGACGAAGGGAACATGAAGAACAGACTAGCACACTGTGCGTTAGGGATCAAAGTCAGCCCAGATGGCCACAAAATAGACAATCCACAAAGAAAAAAAAAAGAAAAACAAACGACAGACTAAGTTCAAGCTCCGCACACACATGGAGCAAATACGAAAAGTCTAAAATAAAAACACACTCAGAGGGGCGACGAGTACAGCCTAATCGTCGCCAAGGTTGTCCAGATCGATGTCTTTCATGAAGGCATCATCGTCATCAGCAGGTGGAGGTGGAAGTGGAGAGTCCTCCCAGGGAGTCCTCCAGACTGGTTGCTCGCCCGGGAGCAGCTGGAGCAGGTGTTGCTGGACCTCCTGCATACGCCAAGATCGGGCATGCTCCCTCTTGATGCGAGCCAGGGTCACCGCCTGCTGGGTCTCCATACGGTCCAGGCGCTCATCATAAGCAGCCATCCGGGTTTGGTACTCGGCCTGGTGAGCCGAATACTGCTGCTGGAACTGGAGCTGATGGTCGAAGAGTTGCTGATTCTGGAGACGCAACTGCTCGAACTGGTGAGTGAAGTAGTCCTGGCCGGGAAAAGCGGAGCTGCTACCCCCATACTCGAAGGTGGTGGGGCGGGGGACAGTAGCGTCATCCACATCCTCGGGCTGGACATCCTCATCAGCTGCATCCTCAGGAAC
This sequence comes from Linum tenue, assembly GCA_946122785.1. Lineage (NCBI taxonomy): Eukaryota > Viridiplantae > Streptophyta > Magnoliopsida > Malpighiales > Linaceae > Linum > Linum tenue. Next base: position 8,238,626 of record CAMGYJ010000011.1, on the reverse strand, counting down.
CTCCGGCTGGTCCTCCGCTGGGATATGAGGTTGAGAAAACCCCGCGATCCACTTGACGCCACGCTCCTCTCGCAGCAGGTGCATGCTCTTGATCGTGTCTTCGCCAAAGGCACTGGTGCTCCCCTGCTCTATGCAACCCTACAGGGGAATCTAGAAGTAGGTGGCCAGGCGGGTGATGAGGGGAGTGCAGTGGAGGCTCTCCAATTCTGAAGCACTCTTCTCAAAGGTTCTGGCCACCACAGAACCCAAGTGGAGAAGATGGTCCGCCTAGCGCATGGACTGGATGAAGTACATGGCTCTCATGGTGATGGTGCTGGCACTTTCCCCAGCTGGAGTGTAGGACTTTGCCAGCAAGTGGTGGAGAATGCGGTTATCGAGCTGCAGAGTGCTGGCCTTCGTCCGCCCTGCCGCGAAGGGACGCTGGCCTGGCTGAGCTAGGCGGGTGTACAGTGTCTTGAAGTTCACTCCCATCGGGTCGTTGAGCTCGGTGACGTAGTCCCTATCATCGGCCAGGCCGAGGTCGAGAGCGGTCGCCAACTCGTGGTAGCTCATGGAGCGGGGTGCACCGCCGAGCCTGAACTTGACGGCTTCACCGTCTGCCCAATCCTCTCTGTCTCCGTGCTTGAAGGTCGTATAGAACTCAAGCACGAGCTCGTGGTAAACCTTCTCGTGAATGGATAGCAGACGGCGCCAAGGGCGGTTGGTGACAATGGCGGAGAAGTGCTCGTAGCAGTGCAGCTTCTCAAACTCCCGCCTGGACCAGTAATGATGCTGCCCAAACGAGCAGGCCAGGATGCGCTTGAAACGATCCTGGTGGGGGCCCCTCTTCAAATCCCGGATGAACGGGTGCTTGAGGTCGGGTTTTGTCATGGTCCTGCAAAAGAACAACCCAAAGTGGAGCCAAAAGAGCCTTAGAAAAGGTTAATCACACCCCCACACTTAAGAATAGAAAACAGCCGAACCATGGTTTCGTCCATAGTTCGGGGGTCAATAACTCATTCAAACAAGCATAATCTGGGTAGGGGTGCACATCCACGATAAAGTAGGCAGCTTAAGGTTCACATTCATAGCAAATACACCCTCAAAGCACATCATTAAGGGCCCCAACCGGATCCCACAACATGGTATGAAAAACTGGCATTTCATCGAACACCTTGTGTGCACTATTAAGTTAAGCATGGATTGGACAAATTTATTGCACACAAGGGCTCAAACAAGAAAGGGGGACATTGCCCAACACAATTCACACAAAAACCAAGCCTTCCCCTCAATCAATTGCACACAATTCACAAGGTTCGAAGTTGTTCTCTAAACATACACCCTAACACCCAATTCTCCACAAAACACTAGGTAAAGGGAAAAATCAAACCTGGAGACACAAGTAGAGGTGTAGGTGATGATGAGGGGAAGGCAATGGAAGCAAAGAAGAGCCCAAAATCTGCCCGGAAGTGCTCGTCGGAGCCTCGCCGGAGTTTCGCCGGAAATTGCCTCCGGCGACTCAAAGTCGGTCCAAATCGCCTCAAAGTCTAGGGATAGGCCGAAAATGGGGAGAAAAGGATGGGTGTGGAGGTGGTTTGGTGAAAAACCAACCAAAAATCACCGAAAATCGCCAAAATAGGTGAAGAGTCGCGGTTTTCCGACGAGGGGGAGAGGATTCTGACGAGGGGGGTTTGGTTTTCTGGCGACGCGGCCGTGTGGTGCACATTTATAGTTGCTGGCTCGGCCACACGAGCAAGCTTACACGGCCGTGTGAGGTGCACAAGTGCCCGTGTGGGCCGACACGGTCAGGCCGAGGATTTCCACACGGCCGTGTGAAGTTGCATTTTGCCCGTGTGGAAATCACCGAGGCTTCACACGGCCAACTCGAAAATTCCACACGGTCGTGTGATGTTTAGGACTGGCCGTGTGGATTTCCAGAACCCCGAATTTGACCCGTTTTTACTCAAAACCGACATTCGACTCTAGGACAACACCTCAAGACTCAAAAACACAAAAAAAAAAATCAAAAGGAAAAAGGTAAGAAAATGCAAACCTAGGTGGGGTTGCCTCCCCACAAGCGCTTCTTTACCGTCTTTTAGCTGGATGCCCATGGCGGAACTAAGGGTCCGCGAGAACAGGTGCCTCCAAGAGCGGATCCACATCGCTCTTGAGGTACAGCTTCAGGTGGTGACCATGCACCCGACGGGTGCAACCACCAGCATTGGTCAGCTCGACCTGGCCATCCAGCAAGATGCAAGCAATTGAGTACTCCGATGGCCAGGGTGGAAGTGGTGCAGGAGGTGGGAACAGCTCATAGTGGTCGCCAACTTTCTTCCGAGCAGGTTTAGCCACCTGCTGCTTCGGCCGTCACTCCTCCTTGATCTTTTTGTTCGGAGGCGAGGCTGGATGGAGTGGCGGCGAAGGAGTGAGAGGAGGGTCCTGCAAAATGAGAGATGTAGAAGGATACACGAAATGCTCTTGTACCTGGTCAGAAATAGCATGCACAGGTGTGACAGCAATCATAGCACAATGATCGAATTTAGTCACAGAAAAAGTAGCATGTTCATTCCAAGCACGCAGGATCAGTTTACCATCATGCACATCAATAAGTGCCTTGGCGGTGGCAAGAAATGGTCTACCTAGAATCAAAGGCACATCCACATCCTCATATATATCCAGAATAACAAAGTCAACAGGATATGTGAATGCACCCACATTAACAAGCAGATCCTCTATGATACCCCTAGGATGCACAATGGAACGATCAGCTAGCTGAATGCTCATCCTAGTAGGGCTAAGTTCACCTAGGTCTAGCTTTTCAAACAACTTATACGACATGACATTTATGCTAGCGCCTATGTCCGCCAAGGACTTGCCTACATGCATGCTGCCAATAGTAAGAGGGATAGTAAAACTCCCTGGGTCCTTGCGCTCTTCGGGCAGCTTGTTCTGCAGGATAGCAGAACACTCCTCGCTCAGCATTACTGTCGAAAGATCCCCAAGTTTCTTCTTGTTGGTGAGGAGGTCCTTCATGAACTTGGCATACTTGGGCATCTTCGACAGTGCCTCCACGAACGGCATGCTGATGTTGACCTGCTTCAACATTGCCATGAACTTGGCAAACTCAGTCTCAAGCTTGTCTTTGTGCAGGCGAGTGGGGAAGGGAAGCTGGGGCATATGCTCCTTAACCACTGGCTGTGGCTTGGGAGTAGGGGCTTCCTGCTCCACCCTCACTTCTGCATCGTTGGCTGGAAGTGCTGAAGCAGTGAGTAGTTCCTCCTGCCTGGCCGGGGCAGCAGATATGGGCTTACCACTCCTGGTAAAAATGGCATCCAGCTGTTGGTGCGGCTCCCGCGGATTGGGGATAGTGGTGGCAGGTAGAGTTCCCGGTGCCTTGGCAGTATTTTGGTGAGCTAAGCCACCAATCTGATTATGTAGATCTTGCAGAATGGCACCTTGGTTCCTCTGGCCTGCCTCCAGCGAGGCGATGCTTTGATCTATCCTGGTAAAATTCGCCTGGCTGGTAGTCATGAATGCCGCTAAAATATTTTTCAGCTCCGTCATCTGATTATCTGGAGCTGGAGCTGCTGCTGGCTTGGCATACTGACGCTGGGGCTGCTGGAATGGCTGCCCCTGCCTAGGCTGGTAGGGCTGCTGCTGAGGGGGTGGCCCCTGCCTGTCCTGGGAAGGCTGCCTCTGCTGAAAACCACCTGCTGGTGCTGGAAAACCAGGTGGCTTAGTGGTGTTGCTATTCCAAGCAAAGTTGGGATGCTGGCGCCACCCCTCATTGTATGTATTGCTGTATGGGTCAAAGCGCCGAGCATTGGCGATGAAGGCCAATAATTCTTGGGGAGTGGTAGACTCCCGCATAGCCTGACAGTCTTCTACCAGATGGTTAGGGCTCTCACACCACTGACATTGAGCTATTGGAGGTATAGCCGCACCTCTGCCCTGAATAAGACTGTTGGGTTGCTTCAATGTCTGCACTAACTCAGCTACCTGCTGCTCGAGCCCGAACCTGGCCTCCATGGCGTGCACACCACGGTCCTCGGAATTCCTGCCTCTGCTGCTTTGGCCCCAGGAATGATCTCTGACAGCCAAGGTATTGATCATCTGGTTCAGTTCGGGTGGAGTCTTAGTCAGAATATCCCCTCCTGGGCATAGAGACTCAATCATCCTCTGGCTTTTCGGAGAGAGAGCACTATAGAAGTTCCCCATGGTGAATGCATCACTGAAGCCATGGGACACTGCCAGAAAAATCCCATGTACCGCTCCCATGCATCACGAAGTGATTGGTCTGGCTCCTGGCGGAAGTGAGTGATCTCCCGCTGGATTTCTGTGGTCTTCGATGCCGGATAGTACATGTGCACGAACTTATCAGCCATATCGTCCCAAGAAGTGATGGACAATGGGGGCTGGGTCTCCAACAACCTCTTAGCATGCCCCTCCAGAGAATGGGGGAAGAGGTGAAGGCGGATTGCATCATCAGGGACACCGTTCAGCTTGAACCCATTCGTCAGCTGCAGAAAACGGGACAGGTGCACCCTTGCCTCTTCATCCTTCAGGCCATGAAACTAGACAGAGGATGTAATGAGTTGAATCCAGCATGGCCTGATCTCGAAGTTGTTCGCTGGAATGGGCGGGTAGAGGATGACAGGGCGGATATCAGCAACCTGTGGAGTGTAGTAGTACTCCAAGGTGGGACCCGGCGGCGGTGGATGATGATGAACCCCATTTGCCTAGGGAATGGGGTTCTTCCCCAAGAACTGATACACCGGGGGAACCTGGAGATGATTCCCATGGGGTGGGTTGTGTTCGCCTTCCATCTCGTACTCTTCCTCAGAATCTCTGCTCAAGTGGCCGTCTATGCGCTCTTCCGTTGCCAGTCAAGCTCGCTGTTGTCTCCTAAGTTGGCGGCAGGTGCGTTCAAGTTCCGGATCCAACGGCAGTAAACCTCCCGACTGGCTACGGGTCATGCACTATCTGCACACAGTCAAGCAATGCAAACCCGTGAAGGCACAAGTGGGAAAGAACAAACAGTCAATGCGAAAATGAAATGCTAAAGTAACTGAAATCACTTTTCTTCAACAACCTAGCCGTCCCCGGCAACGGCGCCAAAAACTTGACTCACTCCTACTGTCACTTTAGAAAATAGCCAAGTGTAACCACTTCCTAAAGCGTAGTATAGCGGGTTTGGGTTTTAATGTCAACCCGGGTCCTAGATGTGATGACTACTCAGTGAATTCTTATTATCTAGCAGTAAAACTTTAGTGCAGGTTCAATTAAGCAAACAAGTAAGCAAATAAACAGTTGTTTTCAAGTCGAGAGAGGTCACCCGGATATGGTTCCCCCTAGACTACAGTTAAGCCGGATTGCAATTTACCAAGTTCAGTTTCTATGATAGTTATACTGCGGAAGGTTCTTAAATAGCCTGAAGTCTCGACTAAAGGTCTCCAGACCCTCTCAATCTGAGTCTCTAGCGGGCGACTAACCTCCACCGGAGTAAACAGATTGAGGCCCTAACGAACAAAACCTCCATTACCAAAGTTAATTCGGTACAGAATAGTGAGTTGGCTCCTCGACTAAAGTCACCAACTCCCTACCTTCGATCAAGGGTGCTCTATCAACCTAGGCAGATATTCTCTTTCTAGGTTAAAGCAGAAACAACAGGAATTTGATCAGGATTCATGCCATTCAACAATTCATACCTCAATTGAACATAATCATATCAAAGAATCTGTACTTAGGTTCATACAGTCAGACCTAACACACAAATCTAGGGTTCTCCATACCTAGATGAATGAGGATGTTACTCCATGGAGAGAGAAGCAAAAGCAAGTTCAGATGCAGAAATCATGCTGTGAAGGATGAGAATCTGCTCCTGGTCGTCAATCGGCACTTCTCCAAGTGTGAGTTGAGCTCCAATGGTGATGAAGATCAAGCTAGGGCACTTGGGAACTCTGGTTCGTCGCTCTCTCTCTCTACGAATCACTTTCTTTCTCTAAAACTCGGAACCCCTCACTTGTGGCTGGAAATTGGCTTAAAAACCCAGAATTTCCCGACTCACACGGCCAGGCCACACGGCCGTGTGACTTTCCCAGATGCCCGTGTGACTTGTGCAAACCGCGGCGTTTCGATAAGTGACTTAGGCTTCCTACACGGCCACGACCCACACGGCCGTGAGAGTGTCCACGCTGCCCGTGTGGAATTTGTCGAGCCTTCACACGACCACAATGGGTCTCCTACACAGCCCGTGTGAGTTTGCCCATGTAATTTGGTGCCACACGGCCAGGTCACACGGCCGTGTAGGCTTTAGGCCTGCCCGTGTGGCTCCATCAGCTCCTCGCCAAACGTCCGATCTTCGTCCAATCGACCCCGAACTCGTTCTCAAGCCTTCATTCACGTACTAGGACCTGAAATATCACAAACTAGAACAACCTAGCGTGAAATCGGCCTAAAACGTGGAAATCGACATCTCAAATGGCTCAAGAATAGGGATAAAACATGTGTAATCAATTGCCTATCAGACATCGAGGTAGCACCTGGACCTTTTTCTCAATAAGCGCCTCCGTAGTCGGCAGAGCCCGATTAAGAATTTGCCAAACAAAAAACTTCAACTTCGGAGGGATCTTCGCCTCCCAAACTCTAATCCAACTTGGCTTATCCATCCAACTAACCGAGGATCGCCACCCACCCCTCCTCCTGTCCAAATCGACAGCCAAATGGTAAGCCGACTTAACCGAGAAACCCCCGTCGGCCGTAAAATGCCAGATAAGCCTATCAGGCACATCCCAACGCGGGAGAGGAATAGTTTTAATAGCCTTACAAGTGGGCGGGTCAAACCATTTACTGAGCTTCTCATCAGACCACCTCCCTCCCCCCTCACAAATAACCTCCGCCACCAAGGGATCACCCCCCCCCCCCCCAGGCAAGATCCACGGATTATAGCATGGGGGATCTAGTTGGTACCTAGGAATCCAGTTAGCATGAAGGAGGGAGACCGATTGGCCATTACCAACCTGCCATCTCAAACCCATCTCTAATAACTGACGCCCATGAAGGATACTCTGCCACCCACAAGAGGGACGAGACCTAGCCGTCGCGGTCAGGAAAGACCCTTGAGGGAAATACTTGCCTTTATAAACCTGCGCAATAAGTGATTGAGGTTCATTGAGAATACGCAAGCCTATCTTAGCCAAAAGAGCTTGGTTGAAATGTTCGAACTGGCGAAATCCCATCCCCCCATCATGCTTACTCCTGCACAAGTTACGCCAGGACACCCATCTAATCTTGGGATTACCGTCCTCAGCACCCCACCAAAAACGGGCCACATGCCTATCTAAAAGATGACAAAGAGCCAGGGGAAGACGAAAACAGGACATATCATGAAGGGGAAGAGCCAACGCTAAGGATTTAATCAATGTTTCCTTCGCAACCCACGACAATGTCCTTTGCTTCCACCCCTGAAGCCGCTCTAGGAGTTTTTCCTCCAAATATCTGAATGTAGCCATTTTGGACCGAGCAACCAGCGTTGGAAGCCCCAGATATTTATCGTGGACCCCCACCGCACCAACCCCTAGGATCGTGGCCAAGAACTCCTGATCTGGCGTGGAAATATTCTTGCTAAAGCACACCGCCGATTTCTCCAAGTTAACGCGTTGGCCACTCAGTTCCTCATATTCATTCAGCACCTCAATTAAATTCTCGCACTCCTGCAGAGACCCTCGCAAAAATAAGTAAGAATCATCCGCGAAGAACAGATGCGAGACTCTTGGAGCACGAGGAGCTACTTTCACCCCCTCTAATTTTTTCTCCGTGATCGCCTTTCGGAGGAGGGCTACAAACCCCTCCGTGATGAGTACAAACAAGAGAGGAGAGAGCGGATCCCCCTGGCGAAGGCCCCTAGAGGCAGTGAAATAACCCGAGGGTGTACCATTCATCAGAACCGAGAAAGAGGAGGATTGGAGACATTCATGTATCCATCCTTGCCAGACTGAATTAAAACCCATCTTATCCAAAACTGCAAGAAGGAAGGGCCATTCGACTCTATCATAAGCCTTTTACATGTCAACCTTCATAGCCATGTACCCCTTCTTCCCTTGCTTTTTTATTTTCAGATAATGCATTAGTTCATGTCCTATAAGATTGTTATCAATAATCTGTCGGTCTCTGATAAAGCCATTTTGGCATTCCGAAACGATCTGAGGGAGCATGCTAGCCAGCCGTTCAGCCATGATTTTGGTAATCACTTTGTAAACAAACTGGCAGAGACTAATCGGACGCAGTTGTCTGATTGTCTCGACCGAGTCCACTTTAGGGATCAAAGTGAGCCAGGTATGGTTAAAACTCCGCAGCATCCGACTCGAGGTAAAGAAGAAGATTACTGCTTCAACCACCGAAGTACCCACAATATCCCAGAAAGATTTAAAGAATTTCCCTGTGAAGCCATCCGAACCCGGGGCCTGTTTCGAACCCATGGAAAAGACCATACTCCGAAACTCACTAGGCAAAACCTCCGCCGTCAATTGCGCATTCATTTGCAGAGTAACACTATGGGCAATCAACAGATTCGCCACCCTCTCAGCCATATTAGGAACCTGGGTTTCTGAGGTAAACAATGTCTGGTAAAATTTGGTGGCAATAGAAGCCTTCCCAGTTTCCTTAGTGACCCATTCACCCTCCTCATTTCGAAGCCCGGAAACGAAATTCCTCTTCCGCCGAGCCCTTGTGACCGTATGGAAGTAGGCAGAATTTTGATCTCCTTTTTTTAACCATTTAACCCTGGATTTTTGCTGCCAGAATACCTCCTCCGCTTCCCACTGGCAGGAGAGCTCCATTTCCAGGGTCCTGATCTCATCCCAATCCACTGGATGGATCGACTTTATCCTATCAATCTCTGCTTGGAGCGTCTTGATATTGCGCAGGGAATTAGTTGTGTGCGCCCTACTCCAATCATAAAGCAGATGACGGAGTTTCTTTAGGCGCTCCCATAGTCGAAACATAGGGGTGCCTTGGATCTCCTCCTGCCAGACATAGTTGACCATGGCCCTTACCTCTGGATTATCCGCCGAACGGGCATCAAAACGGAAAAGAGACCGACTAGTACGAACATATGGTTTATCTGCAAGGAGAAGGGCACGATGGTCTGATCCCTGGTCCGTGAAGTGTTTGACTAGTGTCTCCGGGTATGTATCAATCCAGGACTGAGAGCAAATCGCTCTATCCAGACGTGCACGAATGCAAGCATCGCCCATGCGTTTATTTGTCCAAGTAAATTGATATCCTTGGTAACCAGGGTCATGGAGACCCAAATCATGAACAAATTCACGGAGACTAAAGGTTTGGGCAGCATTCCATGCCCGTCCCCCATCTTTTTCACTCTCATGAAGAGTAGCATTGAAATCGCCTATGACCACATAAGGGTGGTTGATATTTGCACACACGTTCCGCAATTGAGCCAATTGGGTAGCTCGAATAGCAATATTACAGCTAATATAAACAAAGATCACCACATAAGAAAAATCTCCTTCATTAATAAGCGAACAAACATAGAAATTTGAATGACAAAACACCGAAGTGTCAACCCCGGAGGCCCAAGCAACTACTAAACCACCTGATGCATCGAATGCATCTACAAAAAGACAATGAGAAAGTGCAAAACCTAGACCCCGCATGCGACGGGACACTACACGCCGGCTCGATCGTGTCTCCGAGAAAAACACGAGATCCGGCTTATTGGAATGAACAAGCCCTACAGCAGTTTGGAAAGTGAGGGACGACCCAATTCCTCTCACATTCCAGGCGAGAAGCCTCATTTATCCTCCTGGGGCCATTCAAGGTTGGCTTCCTCCACCTTATCCAGATCATCAATCGATTCCACAAACTGTTTCTTTGGGGTAGGAGGGTTACCCACATCCCACTCCAACTCATCAAGCAATCGTTTCCGATTCTCCATGATAGGGTCCATCATTTTAGACCCATATTCATTCAGCCTTGAATTCACTCCCTTTTCCACACCATCCTCCTCCCTTGCAATAACTAACCCAGCTTTAAATGCCTCCACCACTTGGTGAACACGCCCTTTCATGATATGGCAAGTTTTCATGGTGTCCTCGGCTGGCGACCGTCGCTTGATCTCAAAGGAGTGATGATCCTCAGCTGCCTGATCATCATCAGAATCAAAGTCATGTTGTTGATCTACGTCAATAGGCTCTTCCAAAGCAGCAAAAAAAATCATTCTCCTCCAAGTCAAGCAGATCACCAGAAGGAGTAGAGCCCCCATCCTTGTGGGACGAGTTAAGAGGGCAGTCTGCTCCTCCTTTTCGAAGACGTGGGCGAGCCCTGAGTTTCGTGCTAGGGTCCTCCGCCGGACCAACAGGAGCACGCAGCTTCATAGGGAGATTAGACCCACCGCCAATGGTCCCCTCCTCCTCCTCCTCAGATTCCTCTTGTAAAATCAGCCTGCGCCTCCTTGATTGCTCGAAACCTTCCGCCATCTGGCCTACAACCTGCTGGCAATGTGAACCCTGCTTGGCACGCCGACGAGGCTGCTGGCGCCCCTTAGTGCCCTGCCGGGAAGGAGGTACAGCCTTTCTGGGTGACGTCTTCTTCTGTTGTTATCGAACACTTCCACCAATCTTAACCCGAGGAGACGTCTTGAAGAAAAAACGCTTAGGACTAGCCCAACTCCGAAGGGGGTTATTAGTTGGGGCCTGTTGCCGAGTTTTTTCTCTCTCTTCTTCTGAGTTTCCGACTCTCTTGAGAGAAGATGAGACGCCGCTTGGGCAATCAGGCGAGTATTAGTACCCGGAAATCTGCTAGCAATCTTCTCGCCCCCATCATTGTGAAATTGGGTATTTCTATTCACCCACACTGTTTTGCTGGGATTGCGGAACTGAGGGTAATCTTCATCCTCCCGATAAATCTTCCTTCCTGGCTTGCGTGTAGAAATGTGCGGTCCAAAACGTTCCGTGCCAGTAGGGGGGCCAAAAACACATTCCGACTTTGAGTGCCCTACTTGACCACAGTGATAGCAGAAGGTTGGCAAAAACTCATACTTGAGATTTACCCAGAAGCTTCCAATCTCTTCACTAACCGCCATAAATTGAGACCGCAAAGGTTTGTTAAAATCAATGAGAGCATGTACGTTCACAAACCGTTCATCAATGTCTTTGGCAGTAAAGACATCAGCCTCCAAGACTTGACCAATAATTCCAGCTGCCACTTTCCGGCCAAACTGCTTCGTGCAACAATCTTCTTTTACATTCCATAGCTGAACAAGAAATGGCGCAATGGCCAAATCATCAAAAATAGGCCTTGTGATAGAGGGCGTCCTGGACCGAAGATGGAGAATCCTGTCCTTAACAATCCAGGGAGATCTTTTTAGAAGCCAAACCCTCATCTCATCACTTGGGAGAATAATTTCAAATAGGCCAAATTTAGTGGCCGAAACCCGAAGGTTTCCTTGCACCCGCCATGCCTCAAGCAAGCACTCTCTCAACTCACTAGCAGTGAAAGTGGTCTCCAAAAATAGTCTCCCCAAGAGAGTCCTCGAAGTACGAAATTTCACCGATTGCACCCCGTCGAGTGAAAATTCAACCACTTGATCCTCTGCTACACGAGCCATTGTATTCACCTACCACAAAGGGGTAGATAAACTTTTAGATTCAATGGGGTTATCCGTAACCGGACTACTAAAATGCCATAAAGGAAAAGGGGTTAGTGGGCCGGTCACAAATAATCTGCCAAGGGCGACTTTGGGCCGGCAATGGCAGCAGCCTCAAAGCCCAGAAGAGAGGACAGTGGGCTGGCCACAACTAAAACGGCCTGTTTTTGAACAAATGGGCCATTAGCGGCAGCCCCTAAGCCCGGCAGTACAAGGCCTGCATCGCATCTCCATCGGTCACCAGGCGGAGCAGCGGCCAGCACCGTCGAGGGTCCATTACTGGCAACCCCTATGCCCGACAGCACCAGGCTTGCATCGCAGCTCCATCGGTCACCAGGCGGAGCAGCGGCCAGCACGATCGAGGCCAGGGAGATTCCCGATTTGGAAGGGGCTACCACCGAGACGGGGGAAATGAGATTCCTCGATTTAGAGCTCGGCCAAGGGTACTGGGTAGTACTTCAAAGTCATATCTAATTGTTATGATTCATAAAGGAGATATGTGTAATGGTGCATATCATAAATAGAGAGGTAAGGAGGGGAATAAGAAATTTAGGAGAAAGTTGACTAGGTATTCTGGACTGTACGTGGGCACCGGGCCGTGCCGCTCATGGGCTAGCACGGCACGACACGAGCACGGACACGAAATAAATGGGCCACCCCGGCACGAGCACGAATAATTTATGGGCCGGGACGGGCCTAAACTTCATGGGCATAGGCACGACATGGTATATAAGTGGGCCGTGTCGGGCCTAATATTTTCGAGACTTTATTGAGTATAAGAACGAACATGGCACGAAAATAAATATAAAAAGAATTATAGGTTCAAATTTTACAAAACACAAGTAGAAAAATAATTATTTGTTGTTGTTAGAAGTAGGGGTGGAAATTTTGTTTACGGATTGAGGATAATCCGCAAACCGCACCAAACCGCATACTTTGTGGGTAACCATACCCACAATTTGTGGATAGTGGGTTGAGTGTGGGTAGGAAAATATAAATTTTTATGGTTAGTGGTTAACCACTATCCACAATGGTTAACCCACAAAACCCACAATAACCACACTAAGTATATTTATTAATAATAATTTGTAATATTAAAGTATGTGAAAAGTAGAATGCTACAAATTAAAGTAACCTCCAAAATCGAATATGTACTTATTTTATAAAATAAAACCAAGTCAATACATCGTGTTCGTATGAGATAATACTTTCATTAAATAAGCATTGTCGACGTGGTATGTGTTTATTTTATAACAAAACAAAGTCAATAAATATGGTTTATAGTTTATTTAACACTTTATTAAATTTCTTTTATGTAGGTTTTGTTTTTGTGTAAGAAGACGCTAATTCCATAACTAGGGAGAGAATTCCATTTATCCCTAAAAAATTCGAATAAAAAAGCAAATGAGTCATGCCACTGATAAAGATGCTATGTATATTTAGATTAGATCTCCTCCAACCCATACTCGTTATCAATATGCATTTCCTAAAGAAAGTGAAGTGACCTGTAAGCGAGTGAAGTGAACCGAGGAGAGGGAGGGAGGTTGACTGCTTAGGAGGTTTCGAATACCGGATTCTTGCTCGTTCCATGTCTTGGGCTTCTTTACTTATTTTTAACTCAATGTGTGTTTTTTCCCGTCACTTGACCGATAGATTTATCATATACGAATCCGAAGGGTGAAGGAACGATATTTTTTTGTGGGTATCCACATCCAACCCGCACCAACCCGCAGTGGTTAGTGGTTAACTACTACCCACTGCGGGGCGGGTTGTGGGTAGCAAAATTCTATTTTTGTGGGTGTGGTTACCCGCAAAATGTGGGGCGGGTAACCACACCCACCCCAATTTCCACCCCTAGTTAGAAGTGTCATAAAGATATATACGTAATTACTAACATAAGTAAAAATGGATAAAGAATTAAACAAAGTCAAATCACACTCGCTATACTTCCGATTTTCTTTTCCCCCTGATTTGTTACTTTTCTCAGACATTATCGATTAATACTATCTCCATCTGTCCAAATTTCACCTTATTTTTCATTCTCTTTTGTTTTCGTCCTTTTCATTAAACACGAATACGAGCATGGCATGAACACGAATAGGCACGACACGATTCAGACCGTGCCCGGGCCTGGGCCGGGCCTAGCAAAGTTAACAAATGGGCTTGCATGGCACGACACGAAAACTGACGGGTCGTGCCAAGCACGGCACGAAACAAATGGGCTTGAAGCGTGCCCGTGTCGTGCCGGCCCAAGCACGACCCAGCGCCCATGTACATTCTGGACAGGTGATCAAATTTTAGGGTTGGCGCGAATTTACATGCATGTTGTTGAAAATGTCAAAATATTAGTAGTATTAGGAATTCAATAATGATATTTAAATGCTAAATTTCAATGTCAATCTTCAAATCTAGGGAACTGATATTGCGAATAGTTATTTGGTGGGATACATTAAGTGTGAATTCTTGATAGTTTGGATGATTCATATAGTTACACAATAATTTTACAATACAAAACATGAGACCGCATATGTAATGTTTTTACAGCACCCCGTTAAATAAAATCCTAGGTACGCCACTGCAGACCATAATAATAATATCATGATATGATAGTGGTATGATGGTGTAGTCAACCTTACCATAGTGGTAAGGTTATTATACGATAATAATAAGATTACAATAAACAAGTGTTTTGAAGAACTAATATGCCACGGCTTATTCCGCCGTCGTCTTGAGTCCACTGGAATGTGGCCTCTCTTCCTCTTCAACATTGTTGTTGTTTAATTTGCTGTCGTTAACCTCAATACTCCACTGGCATCCCTCTTGGTCCGTGCCACCATCGCAGTAGTCAAGACCGATCGGTGATAACAGAAACAGGATTTCAGTATTTTCACACTTGTCCTGCAAAAATAATATCCATAATGACCACATATGTAATTTTTTTACAACTCTCCCTTAAATAAAATCCTAGCTACGCCACTACAGACCATAATGATAATATCATGATATGATATGGTATGATGTGTAGTCAGTCTTACCATAGTGGTAAGGTTATTATACTATAATGATAAGTTTACAATAAACAAGTGTTTTAAAGGACTAATATGCCGTTGCTTATTCCGTCGTTAGAGGTGTCAATTGGGCAGGTTGGGTCGGGTTCCGATTGGGTCTAACTGGGTTGTGAGTTTAATTTGATCGATTTCAATTTGGATCGGGTTTAATTGGGTTGCAGGTCAATTGGGTTACGAGTCAATCAGGTCACTGGTCAATTGGGTTACGGACCGGGTCGGGTTACGGATGCATCAAATTACAGGTTTATTGGATTGCGGGTTAATTCGGGTGCGGTCAGGTTGGATTATGGGTTATTCGGGTCAGCCCATTGGATCATTTACTTCTTGACAGAAAATAATGTGTTAACTATCAATATATGAATATAAATTGTAGGTAATGATACCAAATTTAAGAAAATGATAATATGATAATATTTTGCACATATAAATTAAATATCCATGATGTTAGTATAAAAACTAAATATAAATAAAATAGTGTATATAAAAGTTTTTTTTTCGTTGAATGTGTATATAAAAGTTTTGTAGTTGGTTCTAATTTTTTTGTTTATGGTGAAAGATTGTAACTTCACTTATTTTATTAATTTATAAAAAAATTGAATCAGTAAAAGTTTGAGAATGAAGTAAAAAAGGTAGACTATATGCTTATACATTTCGAAATGAATCGTCTTAATTAAATATAGTATGAACTAGAAGTGTGTCTCTTCATTTCCACGAAGACTTATGAACATCATTCTGAATCACCCACTTATATATCTTCACATTTTTTATATATATTCACGGTAACATCTCATCCTAAAACTCATGGGTCGAACAACGGTTCGCTCAAATATGATATTATTATATAGTTCAAATCGTTGTTTTATTAATTTATAAAAAATAAATAAAATCAGTAAAAAGTTGAGAATGAAGTAAAAAGGGTAAACTATCCACTTATATATCTTGATAGGGATCATTGATTTCATTGATTTTGGGGATTTCATTGATTTTCAAGGGTTGATTTTTTTTAATATTGTTATGGGTGGTGGAGATACGAATTTGTATCTAACTCTTCCTATTATCTTCAAAAAATTATCCTTTGAATTTCATAAAATAAAAAATGAATGAAAAGATATTTCACATATATTATTTTAAAAATTAAATATTTAAGAAGAAACCTCAATTTATACCATCAATTCTACAAATAATTTTCAATTATTATGAGAACAACAGTTCTTTCTTTGTAAATTTTAAAATATAATAATGTATACATTGAATTTTTGTACAAGTATTCGGGTCAAAATGGGTTATTCAGGTTATTCGAGTTGGGTTCGGTTCGGTTATGGGTTATTTGGGTTATGAATTATTCGGGTTATAGATGGGTCGGGTTATGGGTTGGATCGGATAACGAGTTCATCGAGTTATGGATTGATCGGATTACGGATCAATTGGTTTCGGGTTACGGGCGGGCTTCGGGTGATTGACTTTTTGTCAAATCGGATTACGAACGGGTTATGGGTCGGATGGAATGGGCGGGTTAGTTGGGTCGGGTTCAATTTTGACAGCTATATCCGTCGTCGTCTTGAGTCCACTGGAATGTCGTCTTACCTTCCAATAACAATCTCCTTGTCAACATTGTTGTTGTTTAATTTGTTGTCGTTAACCTCCCTATTCCACGGGCATCTCTCTTGGTCCGTGCCACCATCATAATAGTCAAGAACGTCGGTGATACCAGATATAGGATTTCACTATTTGCACACATGTCCTGCAAAAATAATATCCATAATGAGATTTGAACCAAGTGCATCATGTTCACTAGTTTCAATTATACACCAACAAGATACACGGAACATTTTGTGATATATTGTATAAGTAATGTAGTAATTTACATAAATCATGGTAAATATAATTATAAAATTCATTTTATCTTTACGTATCTATTTGTTAGTTACTAATTCTTACCTATAAACTATTTTTTGTGAATGTACTCTTTTAGTGCTTCATCCTAACTAATTTATTTGGTATTGATTATTTTTCCACTTTGAAAAGAGCTGTACAAATTAGGGATTGTGACCAAAAATAATTTTTTGGTCTACAAAAATTTAGTTACTAAAATATAAAATATAAAGAGTATAGATATTATATTGTAATTTGCCGTTTGGGTTCATGGATCAATCCAGGGACTAGATACTATAACAACATCCATTGTGTTGTTATTGTAACAACATTAGTCTCCAACCAATAGGAAGGTAGGGTTGTGATGACTTTTTATTAGATGAATTGACCTAGTGTAAAATCAAAGTAGGGGTATAATTGTCATTATAAAAAATATGTTTAAATAATAAATAAAAAATAAAATAATCTTTTTTATTTTTTGCCAAAAAATTTTGGTCGCCGGAATATGCTTTTCGTCGCCGGAATATGCTTTTTTGTCATCGGAATATGCCACCGTCGCCAGAATATGCTCACCATGGTCGGAATATGTTTACCGGCGTCGGAATCTAGTCATCAGCGCCGGAATATGCCTATCGGCGCCGGAATCCAGTCACTGACGGTCGTCGGAGTTTGGTCAACGAAATTCGTTGACCGGTCAACGGTCAACGACCATCGGATATAATAGTTTGCATTGTGAGATTTATGGTTTGGTTTCTTGTATTTTTTTATGCTATTTGTGGTTTGCTTTATCGTGTTTGTGGTTTACATTGAGAAGTTTCTGGTTTGCTTTCAAAAATTTTGTGGTTTGCATTGTGAGATTTCTGGTTTGTTTTAATATATTTGCGGTCTGCATTAGGACGTTTATGGTTTGCTTTTTTGTGGTTTGATTTACTGTGTTTGTGGTTTGCATTATGAGGTTTCTGGTGTGCTTTCGCAAATGTTGTGGTTTGCATTGTGGGGTTTCTAGTTTGTTTTAGGAGATTTGTGGTTTGCATTAGGAGGTTTCTGGTTTGCATTAAGAAGTTTCTGGTGTGCTTTCTAAACTTTTGTGGTTTGCTTTGCGAGGTTTCTGGTTTGTTTTAATATATTTATGGTCTGCATTAGGACGTTTTTGGTTTGCTTTACCGTGTTTGTGGTTTGCATTAGGGGGTTTCTGGTGTGCTTTTCAAAATATTAATGGTTTTCTTTGTGAGGTTTCTGATATGTTTTAGCGAATTTGTGGTTTACATTAGGAGGTTTCCGATATATTTTTTGTGGATTGTTTTATTGCGTTTGTGGTTTGCACTAGTTCGCAAATGTTGTGGTTTGTCCATATGATGCACCATTCCCCCCAGGGGTTGGATGATTTTTCGAACAAGTTCTGAAGGGGCAGGCAGGGAGAGAGAGATAGAGAGAGAGAGTTCTCTGTTGTGTGGCTCGCTCGCCAACTAACATCTCTACTACCAAAAACCAGCAGGGAGCTCAAAATGGATGTATAATGTTGTAAAAAGTAGTTGGTATTTCCATTCTTTAAGCTTGCTTACTGTGATGTTGATCTTTATTTACTTTACATTTATGATAACTACCCAGCTTCAGGCCATATCCTTATCTATCGAAAGATTTTTCTCTTTAGGATTCTTCCAACAAGAAAGAACTAATGCATCTCCAGCTTCTGCTCCATCAAATCTCTCATCGGATCCGCTGCTTTCCCGCCGCAACCGCTCCCCTCTCGGAGACTTCCGTATCCGACGAACTCATCTCGATTATCGAGGAAGCCAATCCGTTGGAGCCGGAGCTAGACGCCATGGTCCCTTTCCTCTCCCCCACCGTCGCTTTCGTCATCCAACAGCCGCCCAATCCGCAGCTGGCGCCGACATCGGAAGAAAGAAGAGACGAGAGGAGGACTGGCAACCCCGGCGGAGGAAGAAAGAAGGAACGGCAGGGGATGGAGGCCTCAATCGTAGCCGCCAGATACATCGCGTTTCTGATCTAGCTGTTTGCCTGAGATCAGAGGAAGGTCGACGCCTCTACCGTTAGAGTCGATAGCAGGGGTGTTCCTGCCGGTGATGGAGGCGAGCGTACCGGAGGAGATGTAGTCGTTGGGGTATGGTATCGGAGGAGATCGAGAGAGATAGGTAGGAATTGAAAATTTTATTTCTCAATTGGAATTTATTAATTTTTGTTAGTTTCCCTTTTTACCCCTGATGTTACTATAACAACACAAGGGGTGTTGTTATACTATCCGGGCCCATCAATCCATGAATCCACCAATTCAATTGGATTTGGATCAAATGGATTGGAGTTAAATGGATTGGATTAGTTGGATATTAAAGTGAATGAATTGGATTGGATTGATGGATTGGATCACAAATTGCCACCTCTATTAAAGAATGCTAAGGGCTAGGTGTTGGACCACAACTCAAGACGAGTGGGCCTCCTAGGCCCATGGTCGGAAAGACCACGAAGCCCACATAGGAACCAAGCCGGGATGAGTTAGAATGGTTACCAATTTTTTAGATGTCATCGTGGCTACCTACATCTCCACCATCCATTCTCAATATTTTTAAACCGACGCTCATAATTAATTAGGGATAAGTTTGGAAAAAAATAATAGATACACTAGATTACCATCCTTAAAATATGACTTTCCATATATTCTATAAACCCTAAATAATTATCTCTAACTCCAACCATCTGCATCTCCCCTTTCCCCCCTATCCCCACCCGATGAGCACCTCTCGCCGCCTGCCGCCCTCATCATCTCTCTCTCTTTCCAGCCATCCACGGCTCCACCATCACCCTCTCTCCCAACCCCACCCCACCGCCACCCTTCTTCTCCCCTCCATCTCCCTCGACGATCGAGACCGAAGACATGTCTTCGATTTGGTGCATCGAATTCTCGGGCGGATTTCAAATCTGGTTTTTTTCTATTGGTATTGATGTTTTCATAGTTGTATTTCTTTTTTGCATTGGTATTGAATATTGATGACTTGATATTTGCACATGTTTTTTCCTTTGCTTCTTGATCGTTTAAGCTTGCATTATCCCTTCTTTGGCCTATTTTATGCTAGGTTGTGTTCCTTTGTCACATTTCAGGTCCTAGTGAGTAAATAGGGGCATTGGCGCAAGTTTCAACTCAATCGGATATCAATTGGCGATTCGGGAGAAGAAACTCAGGCAAGACCTGAAGAAGAATGGATTTATACCTCATTTATGGACAAAGAATCATGCAAGCTTGTCATGAAAATAATAGGACGAAACTACGAGCGTCTGGGATCAAACGGCGACTGATTCGGAGTCCGGACGAGGGAGAAATGAAGCATTGAATACAGGGGAACAGGTTCCCCAGTAAAAATACGGGCAGACTACCCTAAAAACACGGTTGTGTTCCATCTAGCCCCTGCTAGTGTTTTTACTGCTGAGGGCGTGTCGTGAGGGCTGCTGGGGGCAAAACACGGTCGGGCAAAAGTTAAACACGACCGTGTCCTCGACCGTGTTTTGCCCAAAATCGGGTTTTTGAGGCAGATTCAAGCCAAAGGAAAGAGAGAGATGGGTTTTGGTTCCCAAAAACCCAAGGGACGAACCCTAGATAGAGATAGAGAGAGAGAGAGAGAGAGAGAGAGAGAGAGAGAGAGCGACTTAGGAACATTCTTGGAGCTATTTTGGAGGATTTCTTTGCCATTGGAGCTCGGGAATCAAGCTTGGAGATGGAAATTGAAGATCTAGATCAGATTTCTGCAGTCTCTCTCTTCTCTATGGAGTAACTTCCCTTCACTTAGGTTTTGAGGAACCCTAGTTCCGTTCTAGGATCTTTCTTGTATGAAGTTTTGGATGCTATATTGTTTGATTATAATCAATTGAGGCATGATTTATTGAGTCAATTGAATCTTGATCAAATTCTCTTGATTTCTGCTTTAACCTATGATAGATAGAATCTGATTAGGTTAAGAGAGCTTCCTTGATTGATAGTGGTGAATTGGTTGTGCGAGAGTCAGTCAATTCACTGCTTTGTACTGGAATTCATTCTAGTAGTAGAGATCTGTGTGAATCGCCTTAGCAGTCTATCCCGGTGAAGGCTAGTCGCCTGCCGGGTATTCTGTCTAAGAGGCCTTGGTCAGCTTAAGAGATTCCAAGCTAATTTAGGATCTTACGCAGTTTAATCAACAGTAGATCAACCAAAGGTAATTTCAACTTGGACCTAATTGAGGAGCTAGGGGGAATCATAACTAAATGAGTTCCCAACTTGTAATTAGTAGAGTAGTTTAGTAAATCAATCATTAATCTAGTTTGCTAGATAATAAACTGAAGCTGAGTAATAGTAACTCTATAGACCCGTGGATTCGATATTTATTACTTGTGCCACTATATTGTAGTCTCTTTCATTGGTTACACTTGGCCATTGTTAGGTGTTGTGTCGTAGCGTGTCAAGTTTTTGGCGCCGTTGTCGTGGACTTTCTAGATTATTAGGAAAGGCAGAAGTTTGTTACTTTAGCATTTTTTTTTTCACCCTTGCTTTTCACTTGGGTGTTTTGGTTTTTGTTGGTGCAGATCTGAATCATGGATCCTAATGGCTTCTCCAACCAGTGGGGGTATCCACCACCATCTGAGTGGTATTACCCTAAGACTTAATAGAGCAATCGAGGAGGAGAAGACTATGGATTCGGGTTCCAGTATCAACCCCCTTACTACGGAGAACAATCAGACCCCTGGGCATATCAAGAACAACCTCCTTATCAAGAAGAATTCCTCCCACAACCAGAAGGGCCATCAGATCTTGATTTAGCCACAGCCCTCACGGGCCATCCGGCAGAGCAATGCTACACTCCACAGACAGATCCAAACTATCACTTGAGGCTTCTCGTGGAGCAGATTGCTCGAGTACCTGAGAGATTCTTTCCCGAGATGGATCCTCATATCCAGGCCATTGCCCAAACTGACTTCTCCTTTCCCCGTGAAATAGAGGATACCCTTCGCAGCATAAAGAAGCACATAGAAGTCATTGAGAAAGCTTGTTCACAGTTTTCTCAAGACAACCTTTATGCTGCCATACAATTAGAGGAGGAGGAAGAAGAAGGCAATCATGAGGATGTTGAGGAGCATATAGAAGTTGTCACGAAAAGCTCCCATGATAATCATGATCAAGTGTATCCTCTGGTGGTAGATCACAACTTTCCCCATTTCCGCTCTGACATGCTGGGCCCCAGTGAGGAGATGCAAGTTGAACTTATTGAGAACCTTGCATGGCGACTTGCTCTCCAATCCGTTATGGAAGAAGAAGAGAGAGAAAGGGTGAGGAAAGAAGTTGTGGAGATGAGGAATAAATCAAAGAAGAGGTAGTTCTTGATCTTTTCCAAGGAAAGAGACCACATTTTGAAGAAGAAAGGGGGGTTGAAGAAGCGAGTGGTGTCCAGGATGAGGATGAATTTGAGGTGGAAGAGGCTTGCACCGGCCCTATAATACAAGTAATATCCCCACCAAACTTCGAGGAACTACTTAGCAAGGACCCATTTGCAGTGTCTCTTTGCCAGACCAAGGCCACATCGACATCGGTCCCTCTTGGTGGACGCGATGGTGGTCAGTAGATACGGTTATATTTGGTTTGGGGCAATGAGACAAGAGAAGAAACGAAGAAGAGGTCTCGAGGGTGGAGACTTCAGCTGCATCAAGTGCACGAGCCTTCATCACCTGCCACACCACCTCCTCGTGACTTGAGACTCCACCTCATAGATGAGAACCTCAACTTCAAAGAGGTTCTAGCATGGACCGAAACTTAGGAGCTACCGTCCGGCTCACGACGTGAAAGAAGCGCTTGTTGGGAGGCAACCCAACTAGTCGGTTTGCAATTCTTTCCCTATTTCTCCTCGGTTGAGTCAATTTTTTCATTTGATTTTAGAGTCAATAACTCAACCTTTGTGAGATTTTGTGTGGTGTTTGTGTTCCGACTGCTCTTTCTCTACTTTCCTCCTGGAATGCACCGCCTGCCCCATTCACCATCATTCACACTTGATCTGGTAACTTCGTTCTGCCCTCCTTATTTATCCTCCATTGAGGACAATGTCGTGCTTAAGTGTGGGGGGTGTTCGATTATGTATGAGTGTGAATGTTTGGTCGTATGTGTGTGTTTGGAGCCTAGTCCACTGTCCAAATTTTGATTTGAGGGCTCCAAACACGTGTTCCTTGCAATTGCCTGCACAGTATGCTTTAAATTGACAGTCTTTATAGTAATATGCAACCTAGGGAGGTAGTGTAGCACTATGGAGGATGTTGAGGCATTTAAGAAGTCTCATTTCTTCTTCATTTTGTGTTGGTTGATTGTGTGAATTAGTGATCTTAGGACCCTTGAATTGTGTGGTATTGTGGACTCTCTACCTTTCATGGATTCCTGTATCATGTTTTGAAAAAGAAAAAAGAAAAGGTGCTCTAAAATGTGCTTTTAAAATAATGTCTCCCGTGCGGGAAGCGGTGAATGTGTGTAAGGGGAGACGGGAATCCGTTCCCAACTTCCACCTACTACCTCTAGCCCCCTTATATTTCTTTCCCCCGCACGAGGATCGAGACATCTGCTCCTGGCATGGCCGGTAAGAGCTGCTCTTGGCATGGCCGGTAAGAGCCGGGCTCCCTCAAAACCTTTTAATAGGTGGGAGCCCCATTTTTTGAAAAAAACACGTTGGGAGCCTTGAAAAAAACAACAACAAAAAAACGAAAAGAGAAAAAAGGGGTTCCAACCATCTTCAACAAGAAAATAGAGCACCTTAAAAAAGTGAGTCCATGATCTTTCTTTTTTTGAGAGTCCCTTTGTCCATGATTCATTTGTCCTCTGATCACTATTTTCCATGATATCGACTCGAGACTAGAGTTCTCGCCGAAGAAGCTAGGAGGTGCCTTGTGCGTTGGTTGAACTCGTAAGCTGCTAAATGATCTAGGAAGTCCGCTACCGATGATCGGGTTTGCGTGTTGCTGTAAAGGTCTGGAGAGTTGCATTGGTTTGAGTCAGGTTTGCTTGGGGACAAGCAAACAATTAAGTGTGGGGGGATTTGATGACTCGATATTTGCACATGTTTTTCCCTCTGCTTCTTGATCGTTTAAGCTTGAATTATCCATTATTTGGCCTATTTTATGTTAGGTTGTGTTCCTTTGTCACATTTCAAGTCCTAGTGAGTAAAGGGAGGCATAGGCGCAAGTTTCAAGTCAATCGGATATCAATTGGCAATTCGGGAGAAGAAACTCGGGCATGACCTGAAGAAGAATGGATTTATACCTTATTTATGGACAAAGAATCATGCAAGCTTGTCATGAAAAGAAAGAGGATGAGACTACGAGCGTCCGGGATCAAACAGCGACTGATTCGGAGTCCGGACGAGGGAAAAACGAAGCATTGAATATAGGGGTTCAAGTTCGGCAGTAAAAACACGGGCAGACTACCCTAAAAACACGGCCGTGTTTCATCTGGCCCCTGCTAGTTTTTTTACTGTCGAGGGCGCGTCGTGAAGGCTTCTAGGGGCAAAAGTTAAACACGGCCGTGTCCTCGACTGTGTTTTGCCCAGAATCGGGTTTTTTAGGCAGATTCAAGCCAAAGGAAAGATAGAGCTGGGTTTTGGTTCCCTTCACTTAGGTTTTAAGGAACCCTAGTTCCATGTGTTAGGATCTTTCTTGTATGGATTTTTGGATGCTATATTGTTTGATTATAATCGATTGAGGCATGATTTATTGAGTCAATTGAATCTTGATCAAATTCTCTTGATTTCTGCTTTAACCTATGATAGACAGAATCTGATTAGGTTAAGAGAGCTTCCTTGATTGATAGTGGTGAATTGGTTGTGCGAGAGTCAATCAATTCACTACTTTGTACTGGAATTCATTCCAGTAGTGAAGATCTGTGTGAATCGCCTTAGCAGTCTATCCCGGTGAAGGATAGTCGCCTGCCGGGTATTCTGTCTCAGAGGGCTTGGTCAGCTTAAGAGATTCCAAGCTAATTTAGGATCTTTCGCAGTTTAATCAATAGTAGATCAACCAAAGTTAATTGCAACTTGGACCTAATTGAGGAGCTAGGGGGGAATCATAACTAAGTGAGTTCCCAACTTGTAATTAGTAGAGTAGTTTAGTAAATCAATCATTAATCTAGTTTGCTAGATAATGAACTGAAGCTGAGTAATTGTAACTCTAGAGACCCGTGGATTCGATATTTATTACTTGTGCCACTATACTGCAGTCCCTTTAATTGGTTAAACTTGGCATTGTTAGGTGTTGTGTCGTAGGGTGTCAAATATCATATAATGGTATTTTTTGCATTGTTATTATCTTATTGGTAGTAATTTTCATTCATTGGTATTGTTAAATATGCAATGGTAGTTGTTAATAAGTGGTAGTGGTAATGTTTCGTGTAGGCTGTCGTGGTAGTTGTTAACGTTTTAGTATTGGTTTCTTGTTTTTTTCTTCTGCAATGGTATAGATTTTTTGTGAAATGGTATAGATTTATATTTTTAGATTTTTTATATTGGTAGTTTTCGTGTAATGGTATAGATTCACTTTTGCAATGGTATTGATGTTTTTCAAAGTGGTAGTGGTTGTCTAGTGATTTTGTGTTTTTTTTTTTTTTTTGCAGATAGATTGAGAAAAATAAGGAAGGAGATCTGGCTGGAGATTACGAAAGTGAGAGAAAGAAAGAGAATTGTAATAAATAGATTTTTTTAACTACCTAAAATGAAATTTATTAATATAATTTATTTTTCCATACCCAATTTACCCTTAGTAATCACCATAACCTGTCCCGAACCAAGCCCAGCTTTAAAAGAGTCGGACGCGGTCTTCGAGTCCGAGCCAAAGGATCGCTCGACATTAAAGGTATAACAGTCACCTGACAGTCGCAGTACGGAAGGTGACAGAAGTACGTACTGACAAGACATTTAATAAACCCCGAAGCGCCCATGGTCGCCGGACACCACATTTAATGACCAAGTCGTAGCCAAAGTGGGTATAAATATCCCCTCTTGGCATCATTTATGGTAACTTCCAAGTTCCAACCACTATTCTCTCTCTCTTATTTACTTCGCTATCATTTCTCTCTCTAATTTAGGCATCGGAGGAGGTCCCAGGATCACCCTGAGGACCTTTCTTGCAGGATAAACGAGACCGCCCTCAATCAGAGTCCACTCGTAGATCGTGAGCTCCTCAAAACCGCCTGGTACTAATAAGGCCTAAACAATTTGGCATACACCGTTGGGCCATGACTCCGTTACAAAAAAGATGGGGGATAAGTTTGAAACCCTGCTCAAGGGAATGGTGAAAAACAATGCCCTCAGGGTGTTATACCCAAGAGCTAAGGATGAACCAGAGTTGGAAGAAGTGGTTAAATGCCAAGGCCAACATATTGTAAGCATGCAAAACAGTCTCCACTAGATCCTCCACCTTCTAAATAATAAGGGGAAGGCGCGAGAGGAGAAACAGAAGTCGTCCTAGTCCCTGACAACCCTGCACAGACAGAAAGCGGGGGACTGGAGGCGGAAGACGTCGACCTCAACTTCCTCAAGGAGCACCTGTGGTCGACCTACGGAAAACACAAAGGTTCGAACGTCTTGCAAAACCCGTTGGCGAAAGAGCTGTTCAAAACTCCAGGTTCCTCCTAACTTCTCATCGTTGGGACTGCACACATACAGCGACACCTCGGACCCGTCTGACCATGTGTGCACGTTCATGTTGAAATGCAGCTTATCAACGGAACGCGATGTTGTTCTCTACAATTTCGCATCCCAATGACGGCATAAACTCATCATCTCGCCTCTCATAAATTGCACGCAGAGAAAAGAAGACCGCTGATGGACTTCTATGACCGCTGGAACGCGATTGCACATGAAATTCAAGGAATCTCCCCAGTGGTATATGCGGGCAACCTCAGGATTTCTACGAGTAGCATTGAGTTAGAAAGAGCTTTGATAATAAAAAAAAGGAGTCCACTCTATCATCTTGGTCAGAGTTGGATCAATTAGTACGAAGGGCGATACTACTCGAGGAGGCCCTGGCCGCGGATGACCATAGCCGGCAAGGACGCCCACGGACAGACACTCACGAAAGTCGAGACGCCAGACGTGGAAGACGCTCCCCAGAGCGGAAAGCATATTGAACCGATATCCCGAGCGCAATAATAGAAGAGAAGTGATCTCCGCTAATCGAGAAAGAGGAAGAGACAGAAGAAGAAGCGGCAAAAGATACGATGATGAGGTCATCAATGGGCTAGTCACACGTGCTAAGGCAAGGACGTTGAAGGAGAAGCTTGTGACATATTTGGAGAGCTACTTTGAGGTCATCAAGGTCGTTTGGTTCGAGAAGCTTGACCCTGCGCTACTTTGATTATATCATACCAAGCGCCATCGGGTCAAGAGCAACAGGAAGGAAAGAAATGGTGCGACTAGCACCAATTCCCAATCCATGACACCTCAAAGTGTAGAGAATTTAAGTCAAGCCTTAAATATCTAGCCCCGGGTGATCTTCGCAACCGCTTGGAAACCCGAAGGCCACATAGAGAACACTCTCAAGAGATGCGCGGCGATTCTAGAAGTCCAGACCCTGACAAAATGAGGAGACCGAGAAGAGAAAGGTCGAGGTCTTCCTCGAAAAATAAAGCACCTTCACCCCAACAACGCTCCCCCGCATATAGGCCGCAAGGAAATGAGGAAGACGGAATGGAAATCATCACAATAGCAGGGGGAAGGAAGTGCCCAAGGTCGGAGGGAGACAACCTCGAACAATGCATGAATATTTAACGAAAAGAGCCGGCTAACATGGTCTTCCTCTCGTCCGAGTTAGCCAAAGAAGAAAATGCGGAAGACCCCCTTGTCATATCTTTCCGAACCGCTAAGTTCAAAGTCACTCGAGCCTTAGTAGATAATGGGAGCTCAGCCGACTTCCTTTTCTACTCAACGCTCAGAAGCATGAAGAAAAATGTCCAAGATCTTCATCCCTCCCACACCAGCTTGGTGTGCTTCTCGGGAACAAAAGTGCGTGTTTTGGGATCGATTACTCTCAAGGTCACCATTGGTGAAGTCGGAACCACGAAAACAAGACCGATATAATTCTACGTGACAGACTACCCCTCCGCGTACAATGCCGTATTGGGGAGCAGTTTCCTTGCAACCTTTGAAGCGATTCCATCTACATGACATCAAATGTTGAAGTGTCCAGGTGGAGGACGAATGGGTAGCGTCCGAGGAAACCTGAAGGAGGCTAAAGAGTGCTACCAAGCAACAATTGACAACCTGGAAATCGATCTCGTGGATACACATGGGGACATCCTGCATCCGGAAGCTATGGAAGGAGATGTCGCGGCCGTGTTAGACGACGAACGCCCAGAAAGGATAGTGCGCATCTCAACACACCTTGCTAGTGAGAAAGCCCGAAAGTTACTCACACTCCTCCGAGAGTTCCGAGACCTTTTCGCTAGGGGACCAGAAGACATGTCGGGCGTTCCACGTGTGGTCTCAGAACACTGATTGTCCCTTAAACCTAAAGCAAAGCTTGTGCAACAACAAAGAAGGAACTTATAACTCGAGAAACAAATGACCCTTGAAGAAGAGGTTCGACGGCTTCTCAAAGCGGGTTTCATAAGGGAAGTAAGATCGTGGCTGTCGAACACAGCCTTTGTGCGCAAGGCGGGAGGCACTTGGAGGATGAGCATCGATTTCACCAGCCTTAACGCAACATGTCCGAAGGATGCCTACCCCCTCCCTCGCATTGATTAGCTAGGGGTGGGCATCTGGTTCGGTAAATCGGAACCGAACTAGACCAAAACTGAACAAAACCGAAATATTGTTCTTCGGTTCGAAATTCAGAAGACAAAGACCCATGTTTTGGAAATCAGGTTCTACTCAACTTAACCCGAATTTCAGAGTTCGAACCGAACAACTGAATTTTCTCACCCTCTCACACTAAAAACACACAACCCAGGGCCAATCTCACAGCCCACAACACAAACCACTCTCATCCCAAACTCTATCCCAACCCAAACCTCATGCTCTTAATAATCTCCTCCCATTCCACACAGAAGGTTCCCATTTCTGAATCGTGCCTGCCTCTCTCCTTCAATCGAATCTCGCCGTCGACAACCGCATGCACCGGCGGAAAGTGGAAGAGCTGCGGTGGGAGAGGGTGAACAGTGATAGAAGGAGTAGAGTGTGACCACCACGACGGCGGAGGGAGCAGAGTGCGACCACCGCAGCAGAGAGAGCCGAGGGACAGAGGAAGGAATCTCGTGGAGGCGACGACTACTTCTAGGCGGATTTTGATATGCGATGTTGCTGGCCTGCTGCAGGAGCGAGAGAGGAGAGCAGAGCACATGCAGAATTCTCCCTCTAAAATAATCCCACCTTTCAGATCTCTATCTCTCCCAGTCTCTTTCCTCCTCTGGGTTTCCTCTGTTTCTTCTCCTTCATGCTACTTATGTTGCTTTTCTGTCTCTCTTTTTCTATTTGTCTATAGTCTTTCCAGAAGAAATGAGGGAAGAACCGAGAGTTGGAATAAAGGAAGGGGTTTTGTTGGATTAGCAGATTGACAAAATAGATAGATGAAGGAGAAGATATATAGGAGAAGCAGATAGAGAAAGAGAGATGTAATTCTTTCTTTTCGTTGGCTTTTCACTTTTCAAAGAGAAGGGATGAAGAATTGAGTGGCTGTAGATGAATGAAGGCCCACTCTTTCTCTCTCTGATAATGTGGCTCTCTAAATTTTGGGTTTGAGTCTGAAAACTGGACCTAACCGAAACTAATTTAGTTCTGCCAAACCGAACCAAATTTAATTTCGATTTGAATTCGGTTTGGAGTTCTTAGTATATTAGAGACCCGATATGCTTCATTTTGGTTCAGTTTAGACCGAACCAAACCGATGCCCACCCCTACGATCAGCTCATTGATGGGATTGTAAATCATGAGGCACTCAGCTTCCTAGACATGTTCTCAGGATATCACCAAATCCGGATGGCGGAGTGCGACCAAGAGTTAATCGCCTTCATGACCCTCATGGGCAACTTCTGATATGTAATCATGTCCTTCAGACTGAAAAATGCAGGTGTCACCTATCAAATGATGGTTGATACAGTGTTCAACGACCAAATGGGCAGAAATATAGAATCTTACGTCGATGGCATCCTGGTTAAAAGTAAGAAGGCAGGGGACCACTTAGACGACCTGCATAAAACGTTCACCAACCTTCGAAGGAGGAACTTGCGTCTCAATACGCTCAAGTGCGTCTTTGGGGCAGAAGCAGGAAAGTTCTTAGGCTTTATGATCACAAAGAGAGGCATAGAGGCGAATCCCAAACAGATTGAGGCCATCCTCAGCTTGAAACCACAAAGGTCAATAAAGGAGATTCAAGTGTTCAACGGGAAAATGGCCGCCTTGGGAAATTCATTCCGCGATCAGCGGGTAAGTGTTCTCCCTTCTTTCAGATTCTGAAGAAATCAGCCTTCATGCTCCAATGGGGCACAGAGTGCGACAAAGCCTTCACCCTACTAACGAGTCAACTCAGCTCCCCACCCGTCTTAAGCACCCCCGTGCACGGGGAGCGTCTCTACCTTTACCTAGCGGTCTCCGAACTCACTGTAAGCTCTATCCTCGTAAGAAGGTCAGAGGATGGATCAGACAAGCCAATATAATATTTGAGCAAATCCCTTCTTCCTGCATAAAAGCGGTACATGCCAGTGGAGAAAGCGGTCCTTGCGTAGCTTCGGCGGCTCGTAAGTTGAGACTGTACTTCCACGAGCATCACATAACAGTACTGTCTAACCTCCCATTGAAAAGGATCATGAGAGGCATGGACGCCTTGGGAAGAATGATGAAGTGGGTCATAGAGCTAAGCAAGTACGACATTGAATATGCACCCAGACCGACCATCAAGGGGCAAGTCTTGGCAGACTTCATCGCCGAATGATTCTCTCTCGAAAACAACCCAGCAGAAGGACAGAGTACTATATGGTGTTTGTAAGTTGACGAAGCTGCAAGAAACGCTGCCTCAGGAGCTGGCATCGTTACAGAAATGCCAGAGGGTACGGTCCATGAAATCTCGATGCGCTTCCGAGACATCAAAACCAACAATGTCGCAGAATATGAAGCCTTTATCAATGGACTCTGGATCCTCGTGGACCGGGGGCCTTCGGACGTACACATCTTCTCGGACTCTCTCCTGGTAGTCAAACAGGTCCATGAAAAGTTCGAAATGAAAGATGAGGCGCTGGCAATGCTGGCTAGCCAGGCCAAGCCAAGAGTTCCCTATCACAAATGAATACATGAAAGCTCGAGCACGTCCAAATAGAGGATAATCAACATGCGGACGATCTCTCCAAGCTAGCAACGACCATGAATTTCGAGCGCGACCGGCATGTTATAATCACCAAGGAGAGTAGCCCCAAGAAGAAGTAATGGACATCAAGGGAATTGCCGATTAGAGAGGTCCCCTGATCCAGTACCTGGAGCAAGATATCGCCCCCCATCACCTTGTCGAACGAAAAGCACATGAAAAGGAAAGCAACCTGTTACGCCATGGTGGCGAGACAACTATGTAAACAATCATTCTCAGGGGTATACTTGAAGTGTTTGGGTCTGGCAGAGTCAAAGTGGACACTACAAGAGATACACAAAGGGACGGGTGCAACCCATACAGGATCAAGATCCCTTGAGCGTTCCGTCCTCTTACAGGGATACTACTGGTCGACCATCAAGAAGGATGCAACAGCAGTTGTTCAAAGGTGACATGCATGCCAAATCCACGCTACTAAGCACCACATGCCCGACTCAGAGTTTCAAAGCGTGATAGGACCATGGCCCTTTGCTCGATGAGGGCTTGACCTCTTAGGACTGTTCCCCACGGCCCCATTGGGGAAGAAGTACCTCGTCCTGGCAGTTAACTACTTCACTAAGTGGATCGAGCGGAACCACTAGAGACAATCACAAGTGCCAAAGTACAAAAGTTTGTATTCAAAAACATTATGATTCGCTTTGGAATCCCCCACTCAATCATCACGGACCATGGCACTCATTTTGATTGTCGGCCGTTTGAAAACTTTTGTGCCAGAATAGCATTACATGCACGATGGCGTCCGTGGCATATCCACAAACGAACGGGCAAGCTAAAGCCTCCAACAAGCTCATTGTTTGAGGATTGAAGAAGCTCCCTCAAGGATGCCAAAGGAGCGTGGATGGTCGAGTAAGGTAGAAATCGTGTTTTTCATGTTCTAGTAAGGTAGAATTCTTTGTGGCACGGATTGCAAACCGATTGTCCACTTGTATTGGTGTATGGGTTGCTCCAAAGCAACCGCTTTTGCCCTAGTAATACATCCGCATTTTCGGCCAACGCCTAAGTATTTATCTTTACTTTTGGTTAAGATCGGTGAAATCGTGTTTCCCTCTACAAAACATAGACAGTCAACGACGATCCCAAAATCACGGGAATCATGGCTTAAAGTCGTAATACGCACGACCGGACACCATGGCAAAACTACACAAACAATTTTCAATAATATAAACTGCCCTAGCATCTTTCACTGTAAAGTTAATAACGCCAAGGAAATGTCAACAACTTAAAGGAAGACAGACTAACTTTCAAAGCCATGATCACAGGTCGTACAATAGTCTTCACAAAAGCGCGCTAGCCAAAAAGAAAAGTCCAAACTAAACATTCTTCGAACCCTCACTACCCTCTCATCCTTGGAAGCTTCTCCATCTTCTTCATAATCCTCATCATCAAGCTCGGAGTTATCTTGCTCAGACCAACCGCTCACTGCATCCCATATAGCGTCAGTATTCCAAACCGCGCCCGGTTGGTCACGACGGAACCAGTGACGTATAAACGCCACAACATCCCCAACTATCTTCTGATACTTCTCCTTATCTTGCGCAATGAATGCGTCGGACAGCAGGTAAGAAGGACTGGCCTCGACGCATGGTTGGATAATAGAGCACGGTTTTCCGCCTGAAGCGTGGATATCTCTTTAGCAACACATCCTTCTCTTCAAGCAACGTCTTCTCCATCACAACAGACATCTCCAATCTCTCACAAAGTTGATTCCTCTCCACCTACACCGCCTGAGTAGTCTCCTTCTATGAAGGAAACCATCAATGTTGATAGCTACAACATTCACCATCCACCATACTATCGCCATTTATTCACCTGCACTAGACAACTGCAACAGTATACCCATACTACATCAGAAATCCCATGCTACATCCATACTACTCCTAACAACACCCATGTTCCAGCATGGTCCTTGTTA
This sequence comes from Linum tenue, assembly GCA_946122785.1. Classification (NCBI taxonomy): domain Eukaryota; kingdom Viridiplantae; phylum Streptophyta; class Magnoliopsida; order Malpighiales; family Linaceae; genus Linum; species Linum tenue. The sequence continues at coordinate 8,205,772 of CAMGYJ010000011.1, read as the reverse complement.
TTGTTTATTGTCTTTATTCTTGTATAAGTAGGGTAGAAACCATCTGTAACAATCAAGCTTTCCATCAATAAACAGAATTCACAAATTCATCATGGTATTAGAGCTGGATTCTGAATCCAGTATAGGAAAGCCTAAAAAGAATAAGAGGAAAAGGAAAAGGAAGAAAAGAGTTTGATTGAGTATTTATACCTTTCTAATCGCTCTTCCATTCTTCTGTTTCTTTAGTTTCCAATCTAGTCTTATAGTGAGTTCAATCTGTAGCAACCAGCCATGAGTGAATTTACTTCTGGCTGTTACACTTCAATATAATGCTTCCGCATCTCTCGTCAACAATGGCGTTGTCACCAACACCATATATATTGCTCGGTGGGAGGCTGGACATCAAGCACTAGGAAGCCAAGGCATAGTTCGAGCCAGAGCATAGTCCTAGCTCGTCGTCATCACATTCGTCGATGCCAAAAGTTTCGGCGGCCCTATCATCTTCGCGATAAACATCCCCGGCGATATTGATCTCTTTGTCATCTTCATTCTCTATTTCAACTAGTCAGATCCGATGTTAGATCCATCGCTGGAAGGGTTTGAGGAAGATCGAGATTCCCTCGTCATCGTCCTCCACCAACGGTGATCCCGCTCGTCCTCTTCTTCTCTACCGGATGTGTCTCCGTCCGTCGGCATCCGTCTCCTGTTGTCGCGCCGCCAAGTCGCAATCGTCGCTGTCTCACAGTGCCACTTCCTTAGCGAACGGAAGTAAGGGAAGAAGCAGAGCAGCGGGGTTCACCGCGATTTCCCCATTGTCGCAGCTGTTGAGAGAAGTAGAGGAGCAGTCTTTTTAATTGCCGCTCCCGACGCTCTCGAGTTCATCGATCGTCACCATCGGTACCGCCAAATCACTGTTTCCTCCTCGCCGTGCCCTGCGCTGCCCTCTTGCTCGTCGATCGTCGCCGCCAGTCGTTGCTCTAACCGCCATGGGATGAGCAGAGTATATATATGGGGAGTTCTACGGTACCCAGGGTGAAATCCGGGGTACCACATACCTTGAGTAAGAAAACGCTATCCAGAACTTGAATTGATTGATCTTTCAGACATGATACTATACTCTAACTCTTAAAGATCAAAATCTAGGTCTTAATTCTCTAAATCTTATACCCCAAGATCAATTTAATTAGAAACAAAAATCGACGGTTATGATTCGTCCAAATATAGGCAAAAAATCAATGCACCATATGAGGGTTTATAGTTTATGATTTAGATAATTAGGACCTAGAGTTCACTCATTAAGGGGTTAGTGTATAGTATCATGCCCAAAAATCCTGCTAATTCAAGGTCTAGATAGCGTTTTCATACTCAAGGTATGCGGTACCCTAGATTTCACCCAGGGTACTGAAGACTGAAGAGAGGAACAACGGATTCCCCAAAGAAAAGATCGGTTGGCCTCCATCATTTTTTCTTTCTTCCAACCCTAGTTGGGCTGCCACAATACCAACGAATTGGGCCTCTTCCATCAGGCCATGGCCCATGTTTTCAAACACCAAGCAAACAACGTTGGGTTCTAAAAAAAACAAACAAACAAAAGAGGATGAGAACAATGGAGACTGCGACGGTGAGTGCTCAGAAATGGAAGGGTTTCTCAACCCTTGTCACACAATCAGGCACAGTGGTCCACTGACTTCCCACTTGCCCTAGCAAATATGGTGTAACAAAATGGAGGTCTCTTATGAAATCAGTCGTCTTCCCTATGATACTTATGTCCAATTTTCAATTAGCGGCAAGTTTACTTGCAGGCATGGAAGCAAATCATCACTAACTATGTCATGGCAGTGAAGACAGCCCTTTCAAAGCTAATGTTGGAGTGAAAGAAAGCTTCAGTATGCAAAGTTGGTCAAGCCACAGTGTGAGGTAGTCACGATCAGATCGTCCCCTTGACGTTCAGACGGTAGTACGATCCAAGAAAAGATCACCCCCTCAACTTCACGAGGCACTCTCGATAAGGTCGTTCCTTTGGCGTTTTAGCGGTTGTACGATCCAATAAGAGATCGTCCCTTTGGCAGTCAAAGAGAGGTAACGATCCAAGAAAAGATCGATATCCCTCGGTGTTTGTTATTGGACAAAGACCAATTATTCATCACCTTTCAACCTGGGCATTCACAGTGTTCAAGCTCCAGCTTGAGTGGGAGAATAGGGAATCAACATAATCAACACAAGTCAGTCGACCGGTTAAGTCGTGCGGTCGACCAATTCAGTTATTAGATCGATCACAATGTCAAATGTGTCGATCTCTCAATCAAGTTGCTCAGAGAGACGCAGTCAGCAGTCTCCAAGTCAACCTCACTCAAGATGACATTCAACTTTCCTTTTCAAACTCTACATTCTTGACATTCATGTCTTCGTTTGAGGGGGAGTGAATGAAACCATCAATGTTGATAGCTACAACATTCACCTTCCACCATACTATCACACATTTATTCACCTGCGCCATACAGCTGCAACAGTATACCCATACTACTTCAGAAATCCCATGCTGCACCCATACTACTCCTCACAGCACCCATGTTCCAGCATGGTCCTTGTTATTGTTTATTGTCTTTCTTCTTGTATAAGTAGAGTAGAAACCATCTGTAACAATCAAGCTTTCCATCAATAATATCCATTACAATTAGCAAATTCATCATTCTGCAACTGCGATTCTCGCTCCTTCTGAGCCAACCGCTCTTCATAGCTCCGAGCAATCTGTGGCCTGATCTCAGCAATGAGCGCTTCTCGACCGTTAGCCAGTTTCTTATTCAGGTTCTCAATTTCAACCACGTTCGCGTCGATGGTCCCCGACAAGCGGTCATTCAACATAATTATTTGAGAAAATCAATAGCAATGCCTATTAAATACGCCAACAGAACATTCTATTGACAAAATCAGAGACCGCTTAAATACTAACCTCAAAGAAGAATTGGGTTGCTTTCCTAGCCATGTGTCTATTGCTGCCTTGCAAAGTTGGGGTATACTCGCCAAGCATGCGCAGCTTGTCGCGAATGGTATGGAAGGTGAATTTCGTCGCCTCCGCTTTGGTGGCATCCTCGGAGGAGAAGACTATACCCTCATCCTTGTCAGATCGCTTCACGCTCTTCTCATGTTTGTTGGCCGCCTTTGCTTGCGATGAGCTCGCCTTTACCCGCTTAGAGCCAACATCCGGGGCATCCTGTTCCGTCTGCCTCTTACCCGCAACCCGAATGGTCGGAATGGAAGCAATGACCATCGCCCTAGAAGCGTCCGCGACAAGTCGAGTCTGCGATGGTTGAGTCGCAGGGGACAGAAACATAGCCGAGTCGAGGACTCCCATAGAGGAAGTTTCACCGCGGGGTGGGATGGCCTTCTTCGCATACTTAGCCTTATGCTTCGGCCTAACAGAGTTGGCCAAATCTTTCATACTTGAAAAAAGAGAGCATAAGTAAATCAACATGAGAAATGTGGGCAAAAACAAAAAAGAAGGCACACCACTAACCATAAAACTCTCGAACTAGCTGGTAAGGGTTATCACGACCGCTGGGCGAGACATGCAATTAAACAGCTTCTATGATGCGATCAATGTGATCCTTTACAGACTGAGTAAAATGGCTTCCCGAACTCTAGTCTTCCTTTGTACCACAAGCATACCCGGTCAGGGGGGCAGTATCTCCCGAATACCACTTCTCAGAGGGACACGCAAAAAATTACTCATTGTACCATGGAGAGTCTATCTTTGGCGATCCCGTGACAAAACACACCGCGTTCTCGTGCCTCCCAATAGACCAAAAGTTAATGGAGCCCCGGATGTTGTAGATTAGTCGAAACGCATCAAAGAAGGGGGTCTCTCCCAGGCGCTTACACGCAAGAAGATAAGCTATCGAATGAAAAATAATAGTAGGCGATAGGTGCCCCAGGGTGCACTGAATCCGAAGAAAAACCTGTGTCAGTATGGGATCCAACGGAAATCGCAGTCCCAACTTCACGTGCTCGACGTGAATCGGGATCCAGCCTTGGGGGCATGACCCTGACCGGCTTGCCTCAGAGGGTGTCGCGTATCTCCAATCTGGTGGAAGTCCTAGCGTCTTCAAATGGTGAAGAACCTGCTCGGCTAAAATAGCCGCCTTGTACAAGGGACCCCAGGCAAAAACCTCAGGCGTCTATGCCTTGCCACTCCACATACCCTCGAGACACAAGATAGTGTACGTCACATCATCAATGGTAAGGAACCACTCTACATCCTCTGCTAGCTCTAAAGAGGAAGAAGTGCTAGGAAGGACGCTTAAACGTGTCTCTTCACTGTCAACAGCGTCACTCTTATCCGATGATTCACTCCCTAAGTCTACAGTCTCAAGCTCCCCCAGATTATCCCCAACCGCGAAAGAAGTAGCTCGAACCCAAACTGGCACAGGACGTATGTTAGCAGACGAACTATGCAAATATAAACCAACCCCAACAAGACAATTGTTCACTTCAGAACCACTCCCGAAGTATAATTATAGACTGGAAAATCCCACTCGCACTCAGAAATGCTGCAAATAGGGGAAAAGTAAATCATACCTCGTGCAGAAGGAGCGGTCCCACCGGCAGTCTCCTCCATTTTCTTCTCCTCGAGACGCACAGATTGTAACACGGAGGAGGGCGTGGGAGCACCGACGACAGTAGCCGGAGCAAGATTCGCAACGTTCTCCGCCTCCACACGAGTGGCCACACGCTCGTCACCGACGGCGGAAGAAGTTTGACCTTTGTTCGACATCTGGCGACAATAGAGCAAGGATGCTGATGGATTCCGAATTTTAAAAAAAGAAGAAAGTGAGAACTTAAAACACCGAGCCACGATGGCGTTCATAAAAAGGAAACCCTCAGAACGATGGATGATTACACGAGCGAATAACGCACAAGGGAAACGCTACAGGCAAGAAATAAAGAGCAAATGAGAATCACTTACCGGAGCGGAGCAAATAGATCTTATACGAAGGCCAAAGTCGGAGGTCGAGTCTTTTGTAGAGGAGAGAAGGAAGAAGAAGACGAAGTGCTTTCCCTAAGAAGAAGCAAAAATGGCGGAAAGAAGGATTTCCAAACCCTACTTATGGCAAAATTTTGATATTCAAACATGAGGTGATGTTTGAGTGACCCTGTCAGAGCTCAATGCCCGAGATACGACACGTAGCGACCCAAAAAATGAAGGTTGGGATGTGCGGCGACCAACCGCCCCTCATGGGTTCTCGCGTTACGCCTTCACTGCTAGGGGCAAGGGATCGACCAAGGGCTAGGCGGCCAACGACCGCTCAGTGAAGGCCGGCTCAATAAAGTAGCCGCGAAAACTTAACGCTTCTCACGCCTAAGGGGCAAACATTGTGCCACACCTCGAGACGAGTGGGCTTCCTAGGCCATGGTCGGAAAGCCCACATAGGAACCAAGCCCAGCTTTAAAAGAGTCGGACGTGGCCTTCGCGTCCAAGCCACAGGACGACCCGACATTAAAGGTATAACGGTCACCTGACAGTCGTAGTACGAAAGCTGACAGAAGTACGTACTAACAAGGCATTTAATAAGCCCTGAGGTGCCAATGGTCGCTCAACACCACATTTAATGACTAAGCAGTAGCCAAAGTGGGTATAAATACCCCCTCTTAGCACCATTTATGGTAACTTTCAACAACTATTCTCTGACTCTTATTTACTTCGCTATCATTTCTCTCTATAACTTAGGCATCGGAGGAGGTCTCAGGATCACCCTGAGGACATTTCTGGCATGATACACGAGACCACCCCCGATCGGAGTCTGTTCGTAGATCGTGAGCTCCTCAAAACTGCCTAGTACTAATCAGGCCTAAACACTTGGCTTCCCAAAATTTGGGAGTTTTAAATCAAACATTGCGAAGGTGGGTTGACTAATTTGGGGGAATTTCACGAGAAAAGAGTTATTTGCTCTAGTGGTTCTTCCCTTTTGGTAGGATTAGGATACTTGTTGAGCTTTAAGGGCGTTCATGGTGCTGCATCTTTTTACCATATCGTTATTTTCCGATAGTAGTGCTCTTCAGTCCTCACTTCATTCAGGATACGAGAAAGCACGGATGTTGGTTCGAGTTTTGGTAACAGAACCGTAACTCGAAAAACCCAAAAACTTGAATTCACTACCCTTTGAAAAATTGAACCCGAACTCGATAAGAGCTTTTTTGGTTTTGGTTAACCGAACCCGAAGAGTCTATTAACAGTTTTGGGTTCGGGTAAGGCAAAACCGAAACCCAAAAATCAAAACACACTATGGAATATGTAAGAGCATATGGTTCAGATTTTTAGCTAAACCCGACACTGAAATCGAAATTGAAACACGAAAAACCAAAAATCCAAACCAGAAACAAAACCAAAACTGAAAATCTGATAACACATCTTACACGTTCGGGTTTGGTTAAAACCCGAACTGACACCCCTACGAGAAAGTATGATATGTTAGAAAATGAGCTAATACCGCTAGGAAACTTGAACTATGTCATTTGTGTCCCAAACTATTCAATGACATTTGTGTCACAACGTATGATAGTTGTGTGTCATTTATGTCATGACGATTTCGTTAACTGCTATAGATAACAGTTGACCATACGGAAGTCAACATTAACATTGACTTTTGTTGATGTGGTAGCCACGTAGATACCAAGTCATTGACACCTCATAATTTTAAATTTAAATATTAAAATTAACTATAAAATTATAACATAAAATAAAATACCCCTCATCCACCGTTCCTTCCTCCTCCTCTTACTTCTCTTCCAACCGACCTATCTCCTCCAAGTATCGATGCCAAAAAAAATCTCTTCATTCAAGATTTATGCATCAAGCATCGCCCTCCTGTGTCCTGAAATCTGGTCGCCGTCAATCCTCTCATCTTTCCTATCAGCATCTCTCCATCAAGCTACAAACACCACTACAAACAGACCAGAAGAACCAGATCTCTGACCTCTGAATAAGACCAGAAGATCCAGATCTCCAATCGCTGAGCTTGAGGGGTTGTTTCTTGATATTTGGTTCTCGTTGGTCGTTGTTGCAGTTAAATATTGGCTTGTTTGCTTCCCCTCATTTTCGCCTGCACAATTGCACCTGGAAGAAGGCGGAAGAGGGCGTCCGTTCATCCTTTTCCTTTCTAGCCGGCAATTTCAGCGGAGCAGAGGGCCGGAGTTCAGGTCCTTAAGGCCTTTTTTTTAAGAAGGATCTTAAAGCGTTGTAATTGGCTGATTCAATTTTAGTTAGTTAAGGAGGAGTTATTAGTTAATTATCTGTTAAGGGTATTTAGGGAATTGTAAATAAATTAAAAACGTAACCCTAACCGTCTATAAACCCCTGTTTTTTTCCATGATCCGCAGTCGAACCGTTTCTATTATCGTCAAACAACATTCTCCGTCCTCCTTGTCTGTTTCAGTCGTCGGCCGTTCCAAGCTGTCGTCGCCTAATTTCCTTCTCCCAGCCGATCCACTTCTCTCCACAAATCGATCGACGCCACAACTTCCGCCGCAGCGAGAAGCAGCTTTGCCTGCCTTTCATCGACAACCGAGAAGCGTGTAGCTTGCTGGCGTCCCCAACGTTGCAGCGAGCAGCAGCCTTCCCTTCCCTTCGTTGACGACTGAGAAGCATGCAACGTTCCGGCTTCCCTTCATCTCGGCGTTCCTCCGTATTGCTCGTCGCAGGAGCAGGAGCCTTCGTGAGTGAGATCCCGACGTCTAACTTTCTTTCTTGTTTTTCCTTCATCGATGATCGATCATCGTGAAGCTTCCCGGCGTCCCGACACTTGGCTTTGTTTGTGCAGTTTACCAGCTTTGTTACCGTTTGTCAAGCATACATATATTGTCGTTATCAAATTTTTAATGCATGGTTATGAATGTCAAATGATGAGCATGTTATTAATAATTTTATCATTTTTCAAAGGTTCGTATTCTCGTCGTGAACTCGTGATGATGATGATAAAATTAGTGATTAATGCACATGTTTTGAACTTTGAGAAGTAGTTTAAAAGATTTCATGAGGCATAAACGCACATTCATATGTTATCGTTATCAATTTTTTTATGCGGCATTATTAATATGAAGCGCTATCAAAGACTATTAGTTTATCACTATTACCAAAATATGAACTATCACTATTTATCATGGTTCTAAAAGGCACGCCTAGGCACTTGCTTAATCTCGCCTAGGCGCAAGTCAGAAGGAAAACGTCTCGCCTTGGCAAAAAGTAGCAAAGAAGGCGTCACGATCATTTTGTGGCCTTAGTGGCGCCTAGTCAACATTGAGTTGCGCTTCAAAATGATGCCATTATGTCTTTTTCTACTTTTTGATATGCTACTAGTGAGATCGATCTTGATTTCTCTATAATTAACTAAGATATAGTTAGAGGCAACATTTAAGAGTATCTTCTTCTTCTTTCTTTTTGCGCTTCTTCACTATCAATGTGTTTCTCTACTTTCCAACTTCTTCTTTCTTACTCATTTCTCATGTTTTATGTTTTACCATGTGTTATTAATGAAAGTTTAGAAATGAAAGGTAGATGCGATGATATTGGCTTATAAACTTGTGATTCTAGATAAGTATGAAATATTTTGCTATGTTTACCCCTAACGCTTAAGCGCGCCTAGGCAACGCCTAAGCGTGCTAGGCACAAGGCAGAGCCTCAACGCTCGCCTTATGCCTAGCGCTTTCTTGAACCTTGCTATCTATGTTTCATAGAGTAGTTTATAACGCTTTAAAGATTCATTATCAAAATATGAACTTATCACTATTAATGTTTCATAGAGTATTTTATAACGTTTTTTAAGATTCATTATCAACGACATTTCGTTCTTTTAATAGGATAAACCTAAATTCTATCAGAATAATTAGCTGGACAAATACGGTTATCAATTTTTCATAATAGCATATTAATGAAACATGTTTAGGTTTTCAGTTTTTAAACCGTGATAGCAAGGAAACGATTAGATAAACATTTCATTATTAACACTTTGGTTCGAGGTTATTGATGAAACATAACGAGGTTGACAATTTCTAAGAGCGCAATACCGAGGAATCAATTAGATGAACATTTCATTATTAAACCTTTGATTCGATATTATTAATGGAACATAACGAGGTAGTCAATTTTTAATCCTTAATTTTTATTATTTTACACTACATTATTAATTGTTTCTATAGATGTTATTATTTACGCTTTCATTCATGTGGATAAGTGATTATGAACGAAGCATGTTTTTATCAACCAATTCGATGTGTCATTATCAATGACATCTCGTCGTAGTGTTATAGAAATCATTATCAGACCAAAATACAATATTAATGTTTTTATTAATATTATTAACCGATCAATAATAATGAGGTAACAATTATATCATATATCCCACACATCTGGAAGCAACCAAATAAAATCAATGGGCGCATATTTGTTATTAAAAAAATGGAATTAATTAGTACCACATATCAACAAATTGGAAACAGACTAGTTATTAAACAAACTGAATTTATTAGTAACCATGTTTTGTTATTAACAAATTATAACCACTTAATTAATAAATTATTACGGTTTACATCAGGAGTGCTACCGGCCGGTGAAGAATGGCAACAATCACGGGATGAGAGAGCATGCCTATTTCTAAAAGGGTTGGAAAAATGACACCCCCTATTAATTATAGGTTTTTAAGGTAATTAATTTGTATTACATTTAATAATATGTATGAATTAAAAACACATGTTAATTACTTTCCTTTTTTCAGTGCACTGGTAGTTGTATCAGTGCAATGGTATTAGTGTACATGTGCAATGGTATGTATCAGTGCAATAGTAGTTTCAATAAAGGAACGTAATTCATATAAGTTCAGTATACAGGTGCAATGGTAGTTGTATCAGTGCAATGGTAGTTAAAAAAAGGAATGTAATTAAGATGAGTTTTTAATTTCCAAAGATTATTAAATGCAACACGAAATTTAATACAAAAAATAATGATAATTAATAGGGGTGTCATTTTTCCAACCTCTTAGAAGGGTTAGCATGCTAACCGATCCCACAATGCGGGGAAGAGAGGTTTGTGGGCACCCGCCGCCATTGGACGAAAGAACGGACAGGAAAGGGGCGCCGCCACGCCGGTGGAGTGGGAAACGGCATAAGAGAGTCCGACGTAGTCAGGGGTGACGCCATCGTAACAGAGAAGTTCTCTTCTGCAACGCCGGAGAAGATGGAGATGGTGCGGAAGATTTTAGGGTTCCGAACGAAAATAGTTTCTGGCGGCAATTTTTCGGTTTGTCTGATTAATTTATCATTATTATTAATGTCATTAATTATTATTTATATTTCATCCTTGCCCTTTTAGTTAATTAATCAATGATTGATAATGATTATCTCTCTCCTCCTCTTATTGGTTGGAATAGGTTTAAGATCCTCCTTAAAGAATGGAGCTTAAGGACTGGATCTGACCAGGGAGCAGAGGAGCTTTTCACCGCAGCGACGCTTGTTTTCCATCGACTGTTCATGGGAGGTTGGGCTTTTATGGTGTGGTAGTGAATTGCAGGATAAAGGAGAATAGTTTATTTAGACGGAGATTAGGGAAGAGGTTGGTCGAGGCCGGGAAAACGATGGAAAAATGGAAGCAATTTCATATTTTTTATTTTTATTTTGAATAAAAATAGAATTTTAAAATTCCACACCAGATGCCATGTCGATGTTGATTGGATTTTCTGTTAAATCTTGACTGTCAAAGTCGGTCAACATTTACGGAAAAATAGTTTAGAACAGAAGTGTCATAGTTTGAAATACAAACGACACTTTTTTAATAGTTAGAGTTTTCTGGTGGTATTAGCCATAAATATATTAATTTGCCAAATCTATATCTATCTATCTATCTATATCTATACTAAATATTATGGCTATTCAAAAATAACTTCTTGCCACATAAGCACTTGGTGAATGCACAAGTTGCCAAGGTGGACAATTTTTTTACAAACAAGTTAAATTAATATACTAAGGTAAATTAATTTAGATTTTTGGTACCTAGACCCGCCCCGTGGCATGTCGTGTCCAGGTCGGGTAATTGATCACGGGTCGGGGCAGGTCGACCCAATAGGTATGCAATTTGTATGAAAAACATTAGAAATATTCGTTATTTTTATTATAAGACTAAGAAAACAAACAATATTATGACAAATATAGTTAAATTATTGGAAAAATTAAAGTTTTCACTAATTTACAACTTTATTATAGCTGAAATATGATATAATAAAACGAAAATCCTCAATACTTTGACTAAGATTACATGTAATTTAGACATGAACATGTCGAGAAAGTGGCGGGTCAGGGCAGGTCGGGTCGATGAGACTACCCATGCCCGCTTCGCCCCGCCCAAAACAGGTCGGATAAAACGGGTCAAGTCGAAATTGCCATCCCTAGCGGGATTGTTTGCTACCGGTAAAGGAATCGAAGAGGAAGGAGGGCGGCGGCCGCGTCGCTTCCTTCGCAAAACCAAGGTCGGCTACCTTGGGCCACTCACAACAGGAAAAGTGAAGTGAGCTAGGCCACAATGTTTATCTGTTCTCTAAGACGTTTGGGACACAATGTGTGGGCCGAGAAGATCTGGAAGAAACTTTGGAGTTGAGTCAAGTTGTTTGGTTCGTTTGTTCTCCTGTGCCAGGAGGAGAGAGTTGTGTGGTGGGAAAGGTGGAAAAAGCTCTTGGTTATGGGCTGGCAAAGAAGAAAAAGATCAGTTGGGCTCCAGGAGAAGTTAGGCCGCCTTTAAAGCAGAGGGATTCGTTAAAGAAGAGGGATGAGTTCCTTATGTTGGCAGATGGGCTTATAAGCGATTGAAGCCCAAACGAAATTAAGAAGGACAATACAAAGGGGCTTGACAATGATTTTAGCCCATGCTCTTTCTTTGAACCAATTGTGGGCCACATTCAAGGAGAAGGAAAGGAGGGCTGGGTTATTTTAACCAACAAGCTCATGGAGAAACTTAGGGAGTCCAAAGAAGAACAATTCTCTTATTATTATATCATGGATTTCGAAAAAGATGAGGAAGAATTGTTTGGCTATGGAGAACGTGACATATACCACGTGGGTGGAGGAGAGTCGAGGAAAGTTGGAGTTCCGCGAGGAGATTTCATTAAAGGGATCGAGCACAATTGGAAGTGAAGAAAGCGGAAGGTCAAGGAGGTGGAAGTCAACTACAACCTTGAGGGCAAGGTTGCTTTGAAGAGGGGTGGATTGTTAGAAACCCGCCCTATTGGGGTTTCTATTATTATATTATGTAGGATAATTATAATTATGGTTAACAGAGATTTTCTCGAATTAGGATTATTATTAGGGTTTTCAGTATTTCCCTATAAATATGTAATTTGGGTTTACGTATTAAAAATTCAAGAAATCAATCAAGAAAAATATTAAACAAAGCATCACTCCTAAACCTAATCTCTCTCAATTCATAATTTCTATTCTCTCCTAATCCAAGGCCTCGGCCGATTCTCAATTCTATTCTATTCTTCTCAACTAAATACCTAATTCTTTCTCTCATCCCCTAAATCCCTATTCGTTACAAGTAATTACGGGTGCTGAAGATTAGTCGTTAGAATCCCTAGAAGTGGGGTTCTTTCAGAGAGGCAAAGAAACTCCAGGGGTACTCACCTGTCAACAATGAGAGTCCCACACTCGAATGGTAAAATGCAAGGTTGTCAACCCGCGAGTCGACCCACTATGACCCTGAACCGATGAGAAAAACAGGCCACACGCAACCGCCAGGTCGACCGCTACAAAATATAGGGTTGGAGGTCAAATTGTGTCATTTTTTTCTTTGGTTTGCGAAATGCACATATTTTCTTATTTTTCTTTTCGCCTAACTCAATATTTGGAATCCTTAGTCGAACATTTGAATATTGATGTTATTTAAGTGTGTGTGAATTTTCACTATATGTTGGATCTAAGTACAACATGTTACTTTGATGTAATGTTATATGTTATTACTCACATGTTAGATGACATTTGATATAATTTATCAGGATAAGTACAATATAATGACTCTTTTCATATTTTCAGGCTGAAGCGGGCTAAAACGAATGACCCGTTGACCCTTGACCCACTAGCTAGACCGGGTCCGGTCAATCCGCGGATTGACAACCTTGGTAAAATGATTAAATAGAAAGTGGAGTAAATGCTCTTTCTATCCGCACCCTAGAGAAACCGTCTTTCCCTTTATCACTTGCTCATTCTTTCTCTTTCTAGATATACTCTCAAAAGTCCAACGCAAAAAATAGCCCATAAAGAAACAAATTCTCGAATAGAGAAGCCCAATTCCCAAACAATATGCCAACCTAACTATATGAAAATACATAACCTCTCTTAGTGAACAGTAGTTAGTATTTAGATTTATATATTGTAATATGGCTTTCGTGAGTTTTTCCGGACCTCCCCTACATTAAACTTGTGGTGAATGCTAGCCAACAACTATTCCTAATACTAGCTTTTTATCCGGCCCGTTGGCCGGTGAGTTTAATTTTACCATTTACATTAATCAATTTATCTATATGTTTAAACTATTTTGGATCTTCTAAATTTTTTACATTTGCATTTCAATGAATTTCGGTGCGTCTATAAATTAAAAATTCTCAATACTTAGCACATTCACTTATGATGCTTCGATTCACTGATCATAAATCATGTCACAAAGATATATCACCTCCCATATAGAATCTTATGTCAAGATTTGTCAATAACGATACTCAATTTTTTCGTCTTATACAATATATGTCATTCAATGAATTTCGAGTTTGGACGAACTCTGAACCAATAATGTTGCTCAGATGACGACAACTTAGTTAGAATTTTTTATAAAGGTACTTCAATATTACATAAATTTGGTCATCCCAATTGAAAGTTTACTGTCTTAGTGTAAGATCATATTTGTCAATCAAGACACTCAATTTAATATCTTATACAATATGTACCAATTGTTAATTCCTGAAGTTTAATATAGACTCACCCTCAACTCATGGTCGTTGTTAGGATGTTGGTTTAGATCTCGGTCCAAGATACTCACACACTGTCAAGGGTTCTAATCTTAACATGGTCCATTGTTGTATAATTTTCTAACTTATCAAATATGCATTTGCTAAAATTTATTTATCTTTGGTGTTTGTTTTGAGATAAAAATTCCACTAATTATACTAATATCTTCATTTTGTTGGTGTAATGCCACATCTATTGTCAATATCTAAGCATGATCTTATACTCTAAGTAAGAAAACGCTATCTGGACCACGAATTAACCGGATTTGTGGACATGATACTATACCCTAATCCTTGATGAGTGAACCCTAGGTCTTAGTTATCTAGATCATATAGCTTAACCCCTAAGATTGTGCGTGTAATTTGTTGCATAGATTTTAACGAATCATGACCATTGATCTTTGTTTATAATTAAATTGATCTTAGGTATGAGATTTATAAATTTAAGACCTAGATTTTAATCTTTAAGGGTTTGAGAATAATACCATATGCAACTCCAGTCAATTCAAGGTCTAGATATCATTTTCTTACTCAAGGTATGTCATAATATACATATATAAATATAAAGAGTTTAATATATTTTTAAGTGTAATTAACACCTTTGTTTTACCAAAATATGAAGAAAAATAAGGGGAAGTCTGAACAAAATAAAGAGAAAATAAGGTATGGAAGCATGCATTATAAGAGAGAAGAAAAGTTATCTTTCTTTATTGTCTACATTTGTACAATCAGGTACTATATTATAGCTTCGTCAAGTTTCTATCAAATGAAAAAACAACTTTTGAAGCATTTTGCTATTTAATACTTGTTTTCGTTATTAGAAACAAACATTAGAAAAATATAGTGTTTGATAACCAAAACTTAAAATTATATAGTTGGGTTTTCAAATTCAATTGATTATTAAATGTTGATTATCTAAACTTCCTTCATTATATTTTGTTTTTAAAAAATTCTATTACTTATTTGTGTGTTTAATTTATTTTTTATCAAAATATAACATATATTAAGTTCTAATAAAAAGAAAAATTAAAATTAATTGATCAGATTTAATCAAATATATTTTTTGAAACATTGCAATATATGTCACTCTCGAAACATAAGTATACTGCTGCTACACATATATATTGAAAAATAAAATTATTGAATAAAAAAAGAAACATTAAAAGAAGATAGAGATAGCTACATAAATGATCATTAAAATAAAAAGAAAATATTAATAAAAGATAGATAGCTCTACATTAATTGATCATTAACTAACTTTTTTGTTTGTAAAAAAAATGTCCAACATGACACCTTGTAATTTCTCCAAATGCTTATGTGGCAACAAACTACTTTTGAACAAGCATTGCAATATATGTCACTCTCGAAACATAAGTATACTGCTGGTACACATATATATTGAAAAATACAATTATTGAATAAAAAAGGAACATTTAAAGAAGATAGAGATAGCTACATAAATGATCATTAAAATAAAAATAAAATATTAAAAAAATATAGATAGCTCTACATTAATTGATCATTAACTAACTTTTTTGTTTGTAAAAGAAATGTCCAACATGGCACCTTGTAATTTCTCCAAATGCTTATATGATCATTAATTGATAGCTCTACATTTAAAGAAGATAGAGATAGCTACATAAATGATCATTAAAATAAAAAGAAAATATTAAAAAAAGATAGATAGCTCTACATTAATTGATCATTAACTAACTTTTTTGTTTGTAAAAGAAATGTCCAACATGGCACCTTGTAATTTCTCCAAATGCTTATATGGCAACAAACTACTTTTGAACAAGTTTTTGCCACGTAGGACAACTAAATCTCCACAATTTTCCATATCTTTTTGTCATTTTTAACATTTTAAGTTATTAGTTACATTAAAATAAAACTAAATAAACATGTATATCAATCATCATGACCAAGATTTGAACCTGTGACCTACGAGGTGAAACTATCATCATTTCAAATGTTAAACAACTAGGATAAAGTATATTTGATGCTATTAACCACAACAAAACATGTATATCAATCACCATAACTAAGATTCAATCATGCAACCTACAAGCTCAAACTGTAATTATTTCAAATTTTTAACCAATAGAATAAAATATTTTTATGCAATTAATCACAACTATTTTTAGTTTATAATATGTTTCATAATTGTTTATAATTTCTTACAAATAATTAAAAAATCCGATAAGCATAAATTTTTTTTTTTTTCGTTGAATCTGTTCCCCATTTTATTAAAACCAAGAGGCAAATCCATTTGCAAGATACAAATGGAACCAAATACAACGAAAGGAAAGCTCATGAAGAGCAGCCCTAAAAGACAATCAAGCACTATCAACTTCCTACTACACCCTCCACAGAACTACATACTGTAAGAAACCACCACTACTCAGTATTCCCCTACAGACCAAGACTCTGCAAACCCTTCAGAAGCTCTTCATTATCCGCGCAAATGACCAGCAAGTCACTCTTAAGATCCCTGATAAAAACATCCACTAGTTTCCTCTCATTGCCATACAATCGACGACATCGTTCCTTCCATATCCCTGCACAACAGAGGCACCAAATTAAGCTAGTTACCCTGCTCATCCCCTTCTTTTTGCAGCAGGCAAGACCTGCAGACACAGTATCCTCCCATGACCCACAACAGAGCACCCCCATCCGTAACGCCACTACCACTTGACTGGAAAAACTACACGCAAAAAACAGATGCTCACGGTTTTCAATTGCATTTTCACACAACACACATAATCCATCAGTCTGTTTCCCCCACCTCAACAGCTTCTGCTTAGTGACCACCGCATCCAACATGATCATCCAGGCTAGGAAACTGTTTCTAGGAATACAATTCTTCCCCCAGACAAGCTTAGCCCAAACAACCTCCACATACTTGACTCTCAATGTATTCCAGATTACAGTCATCTTGAACACAGGCATAGGTTTATTATCCCACATGATCTGTGAGTTATGAATCTTCAAGAAAGGCTGAATTTTACCTCTGAGCTTAAGTATCTTTCTCCAGGCCCAGGAGCTGCTTGGACAATCAGAAACTGTCCAGATAAGCATAAATTTAGTTGGTACACAATTATAAACTTTTATATAATTTGACATGTGATTTTATTTTAAAATTAAAAAAATTTAAAGTAAAGAATAATCTTCTTCCGCATTCTAGAACACGAAGAATTTAAAATTTTATTTGTACGAACTACTATAAATATGTGAGCCAATGTAGATATGTTGCAGTTTGTTAGAAAATACTTACTATAATTATATGAAATATATCAACATAGTTATATGGTACATTGATATATACACAAAATTTCATGTGTTTAAGAATATCACTAGACACCAATGGTCACCAAATGTTTTTTTTTTTTGTATATTTTTCAAAACCGAATTATGGTTATATGGTTTAAATATGTTTGTGACCAATTGGCGAAAGAAGTAAAAAAAAAAGTCATGTACATATACATAATGCATTTGTCATTTTTAGGATTGAATTTGGCATTTCTCGCATATTAAAATGATATCATATTTTTTTTATGTTATTCCGACTTCTTTCTCTTTTCATTTTCCGTACGTCATTAAATATTCTTCCATGCACAATTATGAAACACATTGTATTTACTTTTTTTCCTAATGTAATTATAATTCCTTTCTTTTCTCTTTTTATTGTTTGACATAAATTTCTTTCCTTTTCATACATGTGTTGATGTGCAACTTTGAGTCATATTCAGATGAATAACACATAAGTTAAGCAAAGATTTGTAAACGAATCTTAAACTATTGGATATATGATGGTTGATATGTAAATAACTATTTTAATACTTACTTAATATGACACCCTAATACATACATTACTATTACTGTTTTTAGTAACCAGTTATACTAAACTGCATAAAACAAATCTCTCATTGAGTGGGGAAATTTACTATCCAACAGTTTTAATTTGGAAGAAATTAAGAAAATAATGTAAAGAAGAGTGAGCAGTTGCCAGCTTTAGATCAAAGAGGAAGAGAGAGCAGTCGACAATCCTCGGTTTGGTTCACCTTGTTTTCACAATGATAGGATGAACTGTTTTCATCAACAAGCAAAAATATGTTACAACTGCTCAAAATTTTGCATTACCATTTCCTTTTCTATCTAATTTCTTATTTTCAATGTTGGATTTTATTTCTAGAGAGGCAATCAAAATGAGAAAATGGTGTAGATAAATTAAAATTTTGCATTCATAATTAATATATTTTCATTTAATCAAAATGAATAAGAAGTGTTTAAAAAAATAACAATTATTGCTCTGTCAAGTTTATCTCCAGACCTTTTTTATATAAATTATATTTATTTTATTTTATAAGTATATGCATTAGGAAGAAGTGAGTGTTTGATAGCAAATAATATATAGTCATATAATTCATTTTAATCGATTGATTGTCAAACGCTTATTTTCTCTTAGGCCATCGTTTAATTTTTTTTTATTGGAAAAAATATTATTATTAATATGTGTGCTTTTTCCCCATCAAAGTGTAATTTATAAAGTTTTAGTAAAAATGAATAGAGAATTTTCTTAATGAGATTTAATAAGATATTTTTGGGTTAATCAAACACGATATATGTCACTCTCTATTTTCATCTTTATATTGTTTAATTGAAGAAAAGATTATTATTTATGTGTGTTTATTTGTTTAAATGTTTCAAAAAAATTATTTTAATTTTTAGTAAAAATGAGTAGAAGTATTAAAAGAAGAGAGAGATAGCTCCATAATATATCAATAAATAATTTTTGTTTGTAAAAAAATTGTCCACCTTGGCATCTTGTGAATTCACCAAGTGCTTATGTGGCAAGAAGTTACTTTTGAATAGCCATAATATATACTAGGGTAAGATACACTATTAAAATAGAGATTAACCAAATGCCAAAAAGTTCCCTTCTTAGTTCTTCAAAGTTTTCCAACTCCACAACTTTAGTCACAATGCTAGCTATCTGATTTTGATTTCCACAGTGCCCATCCATCACTATTCAGAACATGAATCTGAACTCTTGTATTTCCACACACACTTGCTCTCTAATCCATCTGTTCTAGAGCTATGTGAAACCAGAGGCATTGAGTACCACCAAACTCAACACTCTCACCTTTTGTTTTTGAGATTAACCAAACAATCAATGGTTGCTTCCCAGACTCCCAGGCTACAACCAAATCCTTACCATCAACTTGTACTGAGTTGGTTCTAGAAACTCCATCAATTCTTCAATATTCAGAAATAAAAAGGTTCAGCAGCAACATCCAAGAACTAACAATAAAAAGTTTTAACAACATTACAAAACTAAATACTCTGCTTCCTACTCTTCCGCGCCCTCATCATCATCAGCTTCAGATTCATCTCCGGTCCCGTCCTCCTCATTGGTCTTGGAATTGTTGGTGCCCTTGGAATTTTGCTTCTTAACCTCAGCCATTATCACCTTCTGCACCTTCTCTATTTCCATCAGCTTGTGAAACATTTTCAGCATCAGATTCTTGGCTTCCTCGCTTTCCGAGCTCAACATCCACTCGTTATAGTATTCTAATTATTATTATTATTTATGTTTGCTAAGGTAATATACATGGAATTGTAAATCCCACTTATCTTATTTCAGGTATTATTTCATACTTGTATACCTTTTGTTTATTTATGAATATTTTAATTTTATTAACTGAGCTCTTTGTAGACGGTTCTTTATTGATTTAGAATTTTTTTTATCGAACTCGCCCTTTAAGATTATAAACATAAGAGATTATTCATTCTTTAGCACAGAATTGTGATAAAGAAGGTAAAAAACTTACGGCCACAAAAGAAGAAGTTAGAATAAGAAAATATGCTTCAATTAATAAAAAAAATAAGCGAAGAGCTTTTTATTTTCTCTCCCTTCTCATATGTCGGTATATGATAATAGAGAATATTTCGATCTAAATCCCATTAATATCGTGTATTGTCACTTATACATACAATTTTGGAACAATGAGGAAACCCATTAGCATCCACGTCCATCAATCTTCCACGTACTTGTTTAATTACCTTGAAATGTTCAAGCAAAACCAACCACAAACAAAACTATCAGCTGTCACTAACTTATTAAATCAATATTTTCAGCAAATTAAACTACATATAATTAAACACAATTTATATTTTGTAGAGAGCTACATATCTCCTGCAGAAAAGAATTGTGCTTTATTACCTAATAACAACATAGACAAATAATGAAAGGAGCAATCTTCAATACAACTCAACTCATTTTATCATTCAGATTCCTCTTTTGTGAACTGAATATATGCATCAATCCAAATAGTAGTTTGTAAGAAAACAATCATGTCAAAATCAATGTTTAGTTAGGGATTCAGTGCAGAAAAATTCACCTTAATGAAACAAACAAATGTCACCGCAAACATGTAGAAATTAAAAAAACATCAAAATAGACAACCGAGAAACCACCATTATCATTTTCTTTCTTCTTCGCGACCTTCATAAAACCCCAATTATGTTCCCTTCTACTTATAACCCCTTTGTTACCTACTAATTACTAACCAGATCATCATTGTATAGCTAGCTAGTAGTAGCATGTCAATCATGAACATAAAATATAATAAACAATCATCACAACTCTACTTTCCATTTCAACATTCAAGAAATCGGGTTGCAATAGGCATTCAAGAAAAAAGATCAATTATTCAACCAAAGGAGGTATCAGGTATGCCCTAAGTCCAACCAATTAAACCTTCTAATTATATTTTATATACATGAAAGTATATGGCGACGCTTTAGCTCGTGTTACAAAAACTGTTGTCAGATTATCTAAACGTTTTTAATGGTCGCTAAAATCCATAAAATCCTCTGCCGCAAGTTTACCTTGCAGTGCCTAACCACATTCAATTCAATTGGTTTACATTGATGTTATGATTGTTAACCCAACAAGGTCAATTTATTTCGATTTCAAAACGTCATTAAAAAAAATAAAGAAAGAAAAAACTTTAATCACAATTAGGCTGGACCAAGTCGAATCAAACCGCGTGATCTTGATTCTCAAAATTTATTCTTAGTTTCTCACATGATCACATAGTCTAATTCGAGACAGTGAGGTACTCGTGTATCAAAACATTCACCGGAATACAAATATAAAAGCAATGTCGCAAAATTAAAGCCATAAAAAATGACAACGTTTCCGCTGGACTCGGTATCCATCTTCGAATTTGATTGTAGAGGATGGTAACAAGGTCGGTCGAGATCGGCAATCAGCTTTAAAATCGACCTTATACCACTTTCAAGTAATCAAATGGTTTGAGGTCGGTATCAGTCTTTTGACCAATGCCATGCATAAAAATTGAGGATGTAGTATAAACAAACAAGCCCTGTATTCTTTCCTTTATTTGGACCGTACATTTTCTAGCTAATAGTCCTAAGAAAGTCTTTCTGATAGTGATATCTAAACGTGCAACATGAAGAAAAACCCAAATGAATGAAGAACTCCAAAAACCATGCAAGTACCTAACTAATCCACTCTCAACCACCAGCTTGCTCTAAATTTACATCAAGAGGGATGGAAAGTCAAAACAAATGAAAACCCCGACATGCATTGTCCCAATCGTAGGCCAATAATAGCAGCAAGCAGATCACCATGGTTGCGCCTACACTCTTCTGTCTCTTTGCATGAAAACTTTGATAAGGAGCAAAGGAGTTGCTTTCATTTCATTTCAATGGTGACATTCACCTAATTCCTGTCATGAAACAATGGGTTATTTGCTTCTTTCTGCCTTCTACGCGGGATTGGGATAATTTTGGAGATTATCCACCAAACTATACAACTGAACCGTAATTTTGGTCAATGGGAACCCTTCATTCATTCTCACCATGATTGGGTGGCTTTAATTAATGTGATCTCAACCTAACACGTAAGCAAAGGCTTGAATGTGTTATTAAACAAACTGAATTTATTAGTAACCACATTTTGTTATTAACAAATTATAACCACTTAATTAATAAACTATTACGGTTTACATCAGGAGTGCTACCGGCCGGTGAAGAATGACAACAATCACGGGATGAGAGAGCATGCCTATTTCTAAAAGGGTTGGAAAAATGACACCCCCTATTAATTATAGGTTTTTAAGGTAATTAATTTGTGTTGCATTTAATAATATGTATGAATTAAAAACACATATTAATTACTTTCATTTTTTCAGTGCACTAGTAGTTGTATCAGTGCAATGGTATTAGTGTACATGTGCAATGGTATGTATCAGTGCAATAGTAGTTTCAATAAAGGAACGTAATTCATATAAGTTCAGTATACAGGTGCAATGGTAGTTAAAAAAAAGGAATGTAATTAAGATGAGTTTTTAATTTCCAAAGATTATTAAATGCAACACGAAATTTAATACAAAAAATAACTATAATTAATAGGGGTGTCATTTTTCCAACCTCTTAGAAGGGTTAGCATGCTAACCGATCCCATAGTGCGGGGAAGAGAGGTTTGTGGGCGCCCGCCGCCATTGGACGAAAGAACGGACAGGAAAGGGGCACCGCCACGCCGGTGGAGTGGGAAACGGCATAAGAGAGTCCGACGTAGTCAGGGGTGACGCCATCGTAACGGAGAAGTTCTCTTCTGCAACGCCGGAGAAGATGGAGATGGTGCGGAAGATTTTAGGGTTCCGAACGAAAATAGTTTCTGGCGGCGATTTTTCGATCGTCGGATTAATTTATCATTATTATAAATGTCATTAATTATTATTTATATTTCATCCTTGTCCTTTTAGTTAATTAATCAATGATTGATAATGATTATCTCTCTCCTCCTCTTATTGGCTAGAATAGGTTTAAGATCCTCCTTAAAGAATGGAGCTTAAGGACTGGATCTGACCAGGGAGCAGAGGAGCTTTTCACTGCAGCAACGCTTGTTTTCCATCGACTGTTCATGGGAGGTTGGGCTTTTATGGTGTGGTAGTGAATTGCAGGATAATGGAGAATAGTTGATTTAGACAGAGATTAGGGAAGAGGTTGGTCGAGGCCGGGAAAACGATGGAAAAATGGAAGCAATTTCCTATTTTTTTATTTTTATTTTGAATAAAAATAGAATTTTAAAATTCCACACCAGATGCCATGTCGATGTTGATTGGATTTTCTATTAAATCTTGACTGTCAAAGTCGGTCAACATTTACGGAAAAATAGTTTAGAACAGAAGTGTCATAGTTTGAAATACAAATGACACTTTTTTAATAGTTAGAGTTTTCTGGTGGTATTAGCCATAAATATATTAATTTACCAAATCTATATCTATCTATCTATATCTATCTATATCTATATCTATCTATCTATCTATATCTATCTATCTATCTATATCTATCTATACTAAATATTATGGCTATTCAAAAATAACTTTTTGCCACATAAGCACTTGGTGAATGCACAAGCTGCCAAGGTGGACAATTTTTTTACAAACAAAAAACGGCTAAATTACACATTTGGTCACTCAAATTGTATAAATATTTCACGTTTGTCACCCGAATTACTTTTCTTTCTTATGCACCACTAACTAGGGGTGGCTATACGGTCCGGTTAAATTGGCCCAAATTGATTCGGTCCAGTCCAGTCTTTTTGAAAATATAAGGACCAAAGATTGGATTGGATACAGTCCGGGTTTGATCTGGTTCGGTCTTGGCCCGGTCCAGTCCCAATTCGCTCTTGATTTTATATTGAGTTTGTGGGGATTTGAGTGGCCTAAGGCCTGAAAGGGTGAGGAGTTGGTTAAGTTTTGTACTAAGTGCAAAGGTTTGTGACCGTTGATGCAAATTACCCTTAAGTTTTGGGTGTTGATCTCTCTTATCCGGTCTTTATCCAGTTTTTGATCCGGTCCCAAACGGTTTTTTTACCTCAAATCTAAGCCCAAAGATTGAATTGGATTGTTTACTATCCGGTCCCGGTCTGGTCTCGGTGCGAGTTATACGGTCCGGATTCGGATAAAACCAAAAAACCCGGACCAAATAGCCAACCCTACCACTAACTTTACGAATCGTTTCACCGTTAGCCACCGGCCGTTACACTCCGTTAAATTTATCCTATGTGACAGTCAACTATAAGGTTTGACTGTTAACTAGACGACGTTGAAATTAAAAAATAAAAAAATAAAAAAATAAAAAAATAAAAAAATAATTTATTTGTCCACCTGTGTATTCTCTTTTGTTTTTCTTTATTCCGCTGAATGAGTTGAGCGGCACAGAACTATGAGTTCCAACAATGGTGGAACAAACATTCCCACTCGTTCCCCGACTCCTCCGACGATAACCCCCCAGCTCCGCCGCCGCTTCATCTTCCACCTCCTCCCCTACGACCACCACAAAGGGCCACCACACCGGCTCAGCCCGCCACTCCGGCAGCTCTCCTGGCTCTGGCTCCTCTGCTTCAACAAACTCACCGCCTTCGTCACCTGGCTCACCGACTCCTCCATCTCCCTCCTTCGCATCGCCAACCGTCGCATCTCCAACCACCACCGCTCCGCTTCCACCTACTCCTCCCGCCTCTACAAAATCATTTGCCTCTTCTTAATCCTCGTCCTATTGCTCATCTTCCTTGAGCTCCTCGCCTACCGCCGCGGATGGCAACTCACCCCGCCTTCCGTCAAATCCGCCGAGGCCCTGATAGAGCGCCTCTACGCCTAATGGCTCGAAATCAGAGCTGATTACTTGGCCCCGCCCCTCCAATACCTCGCCAATTTCTGAATAATTTATGGGAGCACGACCGTGGAGATCCGGTGACAGGTATCCTTCCGATAATTTTTTTAAAAATTTATTTAATTTTTATTAAATAAGTAATTGAAATGGTGAGGTGGATAAATAATTTTTTTTAATTTCCACATCATCTAGTTAACGGTCAAACTTTTTAGTTGACTGCCACATAGGACAAATTTAACGGAGTGTAACGGTCGGTGACTAACGGTGAAACGATTCATAAAGTTAGTGGCGAATAAGAAAGAAAAGTAATTCGGTTGGTAAACGGAAAGATTTGTATAATTTGAATGACCAAACGTGTAATTTAGGCAACAAAAAACTATTTATTGATCTATTTATGAATCTATGTCTCTCTTCTTTTAATAATTCTACTCATTTTTACTAAAATTAAAATAAGTTATTTTTTTGGGAAACATTTAAACAAACAAACACATACGTAAGTAATAATCTTTTTTTTCCAATTAAACTAACTATAAAGATGGAAACAGAGAGT
Organism: Linum tenue; assembly: GCA_946122785.1. Taxonomy (NCBI): domain Eukaryota; kingdom Viridiplantae; phylum Streptophyta; class Magnoliopsida; order Malpighiales; family Linaceae; genus Linum; species Linum tenue. The sequence continues at coordinate 8,180,503 of CAMGYJ010000011.1, read as the reverse complement.
GATATATCGTATTTGTTTAACCCAAGCTGATTAAATCTGATTAAGTAAATTTTCTACTCATTTTTACTATAATTTAATAATAAGTTACATTTTGATGAAGAAAAAAAAACAAACATAAATAATAATATTTTCAATTAAACAAAATATAAACGATGGTCTAAGAGAAAACAAGCATTTGATAATCAATCGACTTTGAGAAATGATCGATATAACTATATGTTTTTATGCTATCAAACAATCACTTCTTTCTAATGTATATACCTATCAAATAAAACAAATATAAATTTTATAACAAAATGTTTGAATATAAACTTGACAAAGCAATGATTGTTATTTTTTAAAAAACTTTTTATTTATTCCGATTAAATAAAAACATATTAATTATTAATGCAAACTTTTAATTTTTTTCTGTCCATTTTCCCATTTTGATTGTCTCACTAGAAATAAAATCCAACTTTGAAAATAAGAAATCAAGAAAGTATGTCAACCACCATAAAAATAAGGGTTAATACTCTAGTTTGGCCCGAAGTTTAGCGTAAGTGTCAGTTTTAGCCCAATTTTTTCAATAAGACATTTCTGACCTACTTTTCAAATTAATGGACAGATTTAGTCCAAAATTTATGTTGACTGTCAAAACTGACGGTCAATGTATTTTTCTGTTAGTGACTCAAAATCCTATGCTGAGGTGGCTATGACATGGTTGCCACATCAATTATTTGCCAATAAAAAAACTAAAAAAATAACTAAAAATAAAAACAAGAAAACCCCCCTCCCGTGGCTATTATTCTTCCCACTTCGCATGTATCTCCTTCTTGCGTCTTTGGCATCGCCGACAACGTCAGTCCCCCGAAAAGAACATCAACAACGAGTGGGAATGAATCTAAAGGAGTCTCTGTATCTTCCATTTCCTCTTACTGGAGAATATTTTGACCTTTACCCACATAAATTTGCCGAGACCAATCACCAAGCTGAAATGTGGATTTTGGATATGGAGTGTGTCCGACGGCCAAATCGATGGAGCAGAGTGAGGCGACGGATTCGATGGAGTGGAGGGAGACGACGGGTCGTGAAACAAATACCAATGCCGGGCTCAACATCGCCACACTTGATGAATTTGCTAATATGATTTTATTGATGGAAAGCTTAATTGTTACAATGGGTTTCTACTCTATTTATACAAGGAAGAAGAACAACCATAAAAGCTGTAAAGATAAGAGCTGCTGTTTAGTTGTTGGAGCAGAGCATGGATGAGATATGGACGATGGCAGCTGTTGTCTGGAGTGTAACTGGAGCACATGGGAGTCATGGGTGGCTGCTGGACAATATGGGTGACTGCAAGCTTGATGGAGGCAGACCATTGATGAAGACTGAAGTTGGTTTACAGTTAGAAACCATCAATGCATTAATGGTTTCCTACACTCCCCCTCAAGCGAAGACATGGATGTAAAGAATGTCAAGCTTGAAAAGGAAATGTGTAGAACGAAGAAGGGACGACCATGCTTGGGTCGTAACTGCCTTTTGGAAATCTTGGACGAGGTTGATGTTGGAGAATGCTGACTGCGCCTCTCCGTGTAATTTGATAGACAGATCGACACATTTTAACATTGTGATCAATCTGATGACTGAACTGGTCGACCGGATGATTGAACCGATCGATTGATCTGTGTTGATTCCCTATTCTCCCCCTCAACCTGGAGCATGAACAGCGTGAATGCCCAGGTTGAAAGGTGATGAATAATATTAATTGGTCTTATCCCAATAATAAACACCGAGGGGTCGATATTTTCTAGGATCGTTTCTTCCATTTGAAGCGCCGAGGGGACGATCTCTTCTTGGATCCTACAACCGTCTAAAAACGCCATGGGAACGATCTGATCGAGAGTGCCTCGTGAAGCTGAGGGGCCGATCTTTTCTTGGGTTGTATGTGCCTTTTGGACGTCGAGGGGCCGATCTCTTCTTGGATCGGATAACCGTCTAAAAACGTCAAGGTAACAACCTGATCGGGAATACCTCGCAAAGTGGCTTGACAAACATTGCATCTGGAAGCTTCTCTTTCTCTCCAACACTGGCTAGTGAAGGGACGACCATTCTTTGATTCGTGATGTTCTTCATTGCTACATGTTTGAGGAAGAGTTGCTATCTCGCCCGCAAGTAAAACTTGCCACTAATTCAAAACAGGACATAAGTACCAAGGGAACAATGTAACGAGTTGGATGTTGGGAAAAGGATCTCCGTTGGGGCTCATTCATTTTCCTTGCCCTTTAAAGCTGAAATAAATGGCCCAGCTGTTTTTCCCTTAAAGCCCAGATGATGGGTTAAGCCTTGAATGCCCACCATGCTAGTCTGGACGTGGAGAATAAAACCATATGGGCCAAGACTTGGAAAAGGATTGGGCGGCCCATTGGGTAGAAACCCTACTCTCTTTGAGATGGACACTGCCGCCTACCTCTTTTTTTTTTTTTTTTTTTTTTTTGAAACTCACCCCTCGACCCTCGTCTTCTCCGCCCCATTTTCATCAGTTCGCTGACCTTGCCCCTGAGAATTCCTCTGCCGTTCTCCTCTTTCGATTTTTTATTTTATTTTTACCACCGCCATCTACCTCAACAACACCAGCTCTCTCTAGCTCACACGGATTCGGTGGCTACTAACCACGACGACCATGGTTGTAGCTGGTGGCGACGATCAATGGCGAGACGCCGGGAGCGGCAATGAAAACGACTGATCCTCTGTTTCTCTCAGCAGTGGCGGAAATGGGGAAAGCGCAGTGAACCCCGCTGCTCTGCTTCTTCCCTTCCTTCCCGTCGGCGAGGCGGTGGACTTTGAGGCGGCGACGATGGCTACCCGCCGGTGAGGCAACGGGAGATGCAGGGTAAGGCAGGGGAGCGTGACTGGTGACGGTGATGATGCTGATTGCGACGGGATGAGAGACCGATGGTGACGACGCCGAGCTGTGGGGAGTCGCGGACGTCGGTTTGATTAACGACGGTGGCTACTGGGAAGTGGGAAAGTAGCTGTAGAGCTCGCCGGACTGAGATTTTTCCCGGGAATTGATCTGCCGGAGAGATTGACTGAAGGTGGGAAGGACTTCGCCTGGACGAGAGATGGCCCTTACTGAGATGGGCCGGAGATGGTGGGGTTTATTTGTGATGGTGGAAGGATGAGATGGAAGAAGAGCAGCCTGGAAAAGGCCTGCTCGTGATTGGAAATGAATGGACTGATGGCGGAAGCATGATTAACGAGGAGCAGCCTGGAGAATGCTCACTCATGATTGGAAGGTATAGAAAAAACTTTGTAGACTGAAAGTTGAAGTTTAGATACAGAAGGTTTGGAAAGAAAGATTTAGAAACTCAACAGAATCGTTTCTTCCTTTTCTTCTTTTTAGGCTTTCCTATACTGGATTCAGAATCCAGCTCTGATACCATGATGAATTTGCTAATATGATTTTATTGATGGAAAGCTTAATTGTTACAATGGGTTTCTACTCTATTTATACAAGGAAGAAGAACAACCATAAAAGCTGTAAAGATAAGAGCTGCTGTTTAGTTGTTAGAGCAGAGCATGGATGAGATATGGACGATGGCAGCTGTTGTCTGGAGTGCAACTGGAGCACATGGGAGTCATGGGTGGCTGCTGGACAATATGGGTGACTGCAAGCTTGATGGAGGCAGACCATTGATGAAGACTGAAGTTGGTTTACAGTTAGAAACCATCAATGCATTAATGGTTTCCTACAACACTCACCACCGCTATCATGACTCCCAGATCCATTCGCCGCTTACTTGACCTAGAACAAGAAGGCCGAGAATCATGAATCTCTCCAGCGACCTGTCGATTGGATTCAGCCTGCTTTCTTTTCGCTGCTTTCATTTCGCTTGAGATTGGATTTTTAGGGACGATGGCAACGACGAGGGTTGTCGTGGGTTTCCGTCGATTGGAGAGGGGAGGCGAAGAAGGAATGCGGCAAGGGATGACAACGACGACAGATGGCAACAACGAAGGTTGCCGTGGACGGAGGATGTGCAGTGGACGACGAGGAGAGAAGACGAAATGGTCGGCCTCAGATCCCCAGCTGCTAGCTTCCCATCACTTTTGATATTCCTCCAGATCGATTCGAGGGAGAAGATGAAATTCGAGGGAATCCGTCGATGTTGCTGACGACGACGAAGAGGAATCTGACGGGACGGCTACCGCGACGGATGGGGAAGGTGGAGGCGCATGTGGAAGGGAAAGATAGAGGAGGAGAAGGAAGAAGAAAGAAGAGAGTCGACAGAGGAGAATCCAGAATCTTTATGCTATTTATTTTTGTTTTATTTATTATTATATAATTTTTGATTTTTTAGCATAAATAAATGACATGGAAGCCACATCACTGGCACTTTAGCACTAGATGCTGAGTCACTGACGGAATAAGTGTTTGACTGTTAATATTAACGGTCAAAGAAAATTTTGGGCCAAATTTGTCCAATAATTCAAAAGCGGGCCATAAATGTCTTATTTGAAAAATGGGGCCAAAACTGTCACTAACGCTATACTTCGTGCCAAACTAGGATATTAACCCTAAAAATAAACAAAACCCTCTTATTAGTTGCTAATTTTTTTGAGATTTCTAATATTTGTATTCTCATAATTTATAGAGAAGGAAATGGTAATGCATATGATTTATTTTTCTTTGTATGAGAATAGGAGGCAGGAGTTACACGAGGCAACGATTAGATGACAAAATTTTCAGCAGTTGTAACATATTTTTTCCTGTTAACGAAAAAAGTTCATATGATCATTGTGAAGATGAGGTGAACCAAGCCGAGGGTTGTCGACTGCTCCCTGTTCCTCCTTGATCTGAAGCTGGCAACTGGTCTCACTTTCTCAGCGATACGTTATTGTTTGCGGTTGACTGGCCGAGTTATACTCTTTTTCCCATTCTTTTCTTAATTTCTCTCAAATTGTAACTGCTGGATGGTAAATTTTCCCACTCTCGATGAGTTAATGTATTTCTTCTTTGGTTTTCAAGGAGAAGGGTCGCCATATACTTTTATATAAGGGTTAATATCCTAGTCTGACCCCATTTTTCAAATAAGACGTTTACGGCCTACTTTTGAAATTATTAGACAGATTTGGCCCGAGAGACGGTTTGACCGACATAATTGACGGTCAACCATTTTTTGCGTCAATGACTCAGCATTTGTTGCTGACTACACTCGTCCACGTCATTTAAAAATTAAAACACGAAAAAAATAAAATAAAAAATAAAACAATGAAAGAAACCCCTATTCTTTTGCCGATCCTCCATCTTCCTCCGATAATTCCCCCTTCCATCGCGAGTTCGCCACCGCAAATCTCCTCCGCCACTACTTGAGTTCTCCGACCCACCTCTTTCACTCCACTACCGCCGCAGCCATTCTCCGTCACGTACCGACTCGCTATCCTTATTCACATCCCCTCACCTCCTCCATCTAATTCTCTCCTCACCGACAGCCATCCTTATTCCCCCCAAATCTAATACCCCTACCTCAAGGGTCTGCACCAACTTCATCTACCCTTCTCTCCCTCCAGCGCCAACTCCCACCACTTCTGTCAGGTTCACTCGCTATCGTCGGTGCCGCCATCGTCCATCCTCAAGAGTCCGCCTCTCTTTCGATCGGTTCGTCTTCTTGTGGATTCTCCGGTCATTTGTCTTAAACGCTTGATAATGGCTTTCATGTACTCACTTATATATAATTTCTCTGGCAGATAGCGCCTTTGGACTCTCGTATTCCTCCGATTTCGATCGGACATAGATTTATGTTCATATCCATTCTAACAGCTTCTCTTGCGGTACCTGTCAGCTCGGAGAGTGCGAGGAAGGTGGAGGAAGCTAAAGCGGATGGAGGCGAGAAGTCTGGTCGAAGAAGAAGAAGTAACGGGAGAGGCGGCAGAGTGCTGTTAGTCGGAGAAGGAGGAGGTGCCTCCCTCCTATTCACGATTAACGATTTAAGGTTTGAATTTGGGGATTTTGGGTTCAAAAGAGGATTTTTTTTAATCTGTTAATTTTTATTTTTATTTAAATATAAAATTAAAATAGTCTATTTTAATGACGTGGCATGCCACATCAGTGGTTTTTTTCGGAGTCACTAATGGAATAGTGTTTGACCGTTAATATTAACGGTCAAAGAAAATTTTGGGCCAAATTGGTCCAATAGTTTTAAAAGTAGCCCATACATGTCTTATTTGAAAAATGGGGCCAGAACTGTCACTAACGCTAAACTTCGGGCCAAACTAGGGTATTAACCCTTTATATAAATATATAAAATATAATTAGAAGGATTCATTGGTTGGACTTGGGGCATACCTAATTTGATTGAATAATTGATCGTTTTTCTTGAATGCTTATTGCAACCCGATTTCTTGAATGTTGAAACAGAAAGAAGAGTTGTGATGGTTGTTTATTAATTTTATGTTCATGATTGACATGCTACTAGCTAGCAATACAATGATGATCTGTTTAGTAATTAGTAGGTAGCAAAGAGGTTATAAGTAGAAGGGAACATAATTGGGGTTTTATAAAGGTCGCGAAGAAGAAAGAAAATGATAATGGTGGTTTCTCGGTTGTCTATTTCGATGTTTTTTTAATTTCTACATGTTTGCGGTGACATTTGTTTGTTTCATTAAGGTGAATTTTTCCGCATTGAATCCCTAACTAAAGCTTGATTTTGACATAATTGTTTTCTTACAAACTATTATATGTTGGATTGATGCATATATTCAGTTCACAAATGAGGAATCTGCATAATAAAATAAGTTGAGTTGTATTGAAGACTGCTCCTTTCATTATTTTTCTATGTTGTTATTAGGTAAAAATCACAATTCTTTTCTGCAGGAGATATGTAGCTCTCTACAGCTGATAGTTTTGTTTGTGGGTGGTTTTCTAGAACATTTCAAGGTAATTAAACGAGTACGTGGAAGATTGATGGACGTGGATGCTAATGAGTTTCCTCATTATTCTAAAGTTGTATGTGTAAGTGATAACACACGATATTCATGAGATTCAGATCGGAATATTCTCTATTATCGTATAACGACATATGATAAGGGAGAGAAAATAAAAAGTTCTTCGCTTATTTTTTTTTTGTTAATTGAAGCATATTTTCTTATTCTAACTTCTTCTTTTGTGGTTGTAAATTTTTTAACTTCTTTATCACAATTGTGTGCTAAAGAATGAATAACTCTTATGTTTATAATCTTAAAGGGCGAGTTCGATAAAAAAAATTCTAAATCAACAAAGAACAATCTACAAAGAGCTCAGTTAATAAAATTGAAATGTTCATAAATAAACAAAAGGTATAAAAGTATAAAAAAATACCTGAAATAAGGTAAGTGGGATTTACAATTATATATATATATATTACCTTAACAAACATAAATAATAATAACAATCAGAATACTATAACGAATTATAATATAACCAAACAAAATACACTGCGCAACGGGCGGGTAAAAAACTAGTTCTAAATTTAGAGAGATAGTGAGATACACATCGTTTGGTAAAAGCTAATAACGAACTTGAAAATAGATAGGGTATGTCTATGGTGACATGCACGTCATCGTAACTTGCACTTTTAGGTCGACCTCATATAAGTTTTGGTCGACCTAATCTGTACTTTTAGGTCGACCTTATATAGGATTACGTCAACCTAATATGTCGTTAGGTTTCCGAATACACTAATGTGGGCACCCTGATGACTTATCAGGGTCCACCTTAAAATGTAGTGGTAGACCGTTTGTAGTTTAAGTTGTCATTATTCCCGACCACAATAAATCATCGGTCGCCCTTTTCATTGGCGTTAGAAGCAAAATGGTCGACCGTAAAGGTATATAGGTCGACCACTTGATGGCGGTCATTAACAAAATGGTCGACCATTTAGAGAAAGAGGTCGACCAAATAGAAGAGATGTGTTGTATCCATTTATCCATCATCATTTGATGTAAAATGAAGATCAAGTGTTTGTTTCGCGGTCGACCTAATCCGGTACGAGGTCGACCAAATACAAGAAAATCAACCTATGCCCTGCGCCTTTTTTTCTTATGTATGTCGATGTGGGTGGTTCTTTTGCTCGTTTTCATGGTTGTCACCCCGGCCGGCGTGCCACTGGTTGAACCTGGTTCAACCTATAACGGTCATAAAACCGGTATGATACCACTGGTATCACCGGCATGATCGATATACGAATCTTCAAATAAAATGATCTTATCTTAGTGAATTTAATTGATAAAAGTAATTTATTATTTATTTTATGTGTTAAAAAGTTAAATGTTGATGTTATTTGTTGGATTCAAGTACAAATATTTAGGTATTGACGTTAAATGCCGTGTTTAAATATGAGTATTTGTAAATTATTTGTAATATTAACCGGCATGAACTGGCACAAACCTGTATGTACCACCGGTCGAACCATTCCACTTGCTAAACCAGCACACTGGTACAAACCGGTTTGACAGCCTTACTCGTTTTACTTAAAGGGTTTGGTGGCCTACATTAGGGTATACGGTAGGACTTATTAGGATATTTCCCTCCGTCGATCAACCGGCCAATGATATTTTCCTTCCGTCGATCAACCGGCGATTGGCCAAGTTGAATTCTATTTGCCACTCCCATCGCCGCTCTTCCTGTCTTCCGATTGGCGGCCGACCAATTCCAGTTGAATCGTTTCCCTTGCAAATTGCGTCAAGCATACCAACAGATCATCATAGTCACCATAGGTGTTTGACGCCATTGACGGTGGAAGGACTCAGAGGTAGTGGATTCGCCGATTGACACCGGCTGCCACCGTCTGAATCCGGCGAGTCTCCCGCTCCTCTAGCTGCCCAAGCTCCCACCGGTACCATTCCTTCATCTTCACGATCAAGGGTTTAGATTATAGAACGAGGGAAAAATATAGTGGATTCTATGGAGGGATTTTTGGGTGGATCATGTCTTCGCTAATGCTTCTTCAACTCTTCACTGGACTCAGCTAATCAATCAGCTGACCCCATAGCTCCGTAGATGAAGATTCAAATCATTGAGGAGAAAAGGGGGAACTCCTCTCGCTTTCCCGCCGTGTATGACGAGGTAAACTTTTCCCCAACCTATCTCTTATGTTACCCTATTTGGATTGAGGACGTGCAACTCGACATGAGTTTACTTTAGGAATTCTGGAAAGTCTTGACTTTCGATTGGATGCTTGCTAAAAAGCTCAAAGTGGTTCATGCCAAATATGCAAATTAGTTGTGTCAGATTTTCTTGGAGAGACATTACACGATTTACACTGCCTCATTGAGGATGACAAGCCGCAACCTGTCCAGAAATTGGGGATTGGAGGAGGTTTGAGGAAACAAAAGCCCCACTCAAAACCCTGAAGCGGGTTGAAGCTAGCCCGGCAACTTGGCGCCTTTGATTGCTTAAGTAAGATGACTGGGATTTGTACTTGTACGAATATGAATTACGAGGAGCACCTGCTGTCTTAAGTTCTAATTTTTTGTTGCTGCTATGTTTAGCTATCGGGAAGGGCAATTAATCCTTTAATTAGGAGCTGGTGCTAAGTACTTGACAATTTTTTTCAAGAATATGTTTCTTGAACTTTGTTGGACAATTAAGGTGCTTTGTTAACTTGAACTTAATTTAAAGCTCAAAGGCCACCAGGTATATAGTGTTAATCTAGAGCCAACAACAGAGCCTTGGTTCTAGATTCATGTTTATATACAGTTAATATAAATGGTTATATTACATCCTTTTTACTTTCTGTGTTATTTCATTCATGTTGATAACCAGGATAAGAGATGAAGGGTAAAAGGGGTCATGGTGCCTCTGACCCATAATTCATTCTGCAACTCTTTTTGTGTACTACTAGGTTAGTATACGTCTGCTGGCATATTTGATGGATGGGGAAGGCATCATTTAGTGCTGAGACCAGAATTAGACACAAGAAATGGCAGCTGTAAGTTGAAGATGTGCAGAAGTCTAGAAATAAGATGTTTGCTCATCCACTATTACAGGGTTTTCCAGTTCTCCGCCAATGATACGGTATGGATGTGCCATCGATATGAGACTGCCAAAAACTTTATTATGCTATGGCTAAGAATTTCTTACAAGTTTTAAAATGTCAGTTTCATAGAAGTCTTTCAATATAACTGTTGTAATATTGCTTCACTGTTTCATATTCATGATATGTTTCATTAACCTATCCATAATAATTTAGTTATATTAGTTTCAAATTCAGTTTCATTATGGTTATTATCATATCAAATAGTGGAGGAAAAGCTTCAAAAGCATTTCGCTTTGGGTCACTGGAAAGAACCCCTATCCAACTGTCTATTAACTGGAAGGCTCAAGAAAGCTTTAAAAATTCCACTACTACCAGATCTGGATCCTATTCCTTGGTGGGATGATATATATACTCACTCTGCTCCTATATGGTCCAACATTTTCCTATCCTTCAATACATACATACTAGTACAGGTGTAATGTCCAGTACTCCACTCAGAAAGAAAGAATTGTCCTTCGATGATTCAAAAGTAAGACTTCTAACAAATATGAAGATCTTTACTAGGATAACCTATTATATAGGTGGTTAACAGTTAACACATTGAGATTTAAAATGTATATCATGGTATCCCGCCGCAGAGCTCGGGCCATTACACTAGTAATGTATAAAAATTAAAAAGCCATCGAAGGCACAACCGAGTAGTAGTAATATCTTCCATTCTTCGGATTTGGTGGAGGGTTTTATGTGGGAATCTTCTGTGTTCACTCGTTGTTGCCTCTATTTGTAGAAGCTTGAAGGCAAGCGTGGCTTAACCAGAACTTCAAGCGGGGTGGCTCTGCTAACAGAAAGCCCAGGAGCTGCAGTCATGTCGACTGGCTCCCCAGACATGGTTGAGATCTCAAATGCTTGCAGCAAACTTGCAAGAGCCAGTTCAGTCATCTGAATCCCGAAGTTGATTCCAGGGCACGACCTTCTTCCTGCACCAAATGGGATGAGCTCAAAGTGCTGCCCTTTCACATCGAGGTCTTTGTACTGTGCGGTAAGGAACTTCTCTGGCTTGAACTCCATAGGGTTTGACCACACCTTGGGATCAGTTTGTAACTTGTAGATGTTTACTAGTAGCCGAGTCCCAGCCGGGACATGGTACCCAGCTACTGTGCAATCCTTGGAGAATTCCCGGGGGCCTCCAATTGGACCTGCTGGGTACAGCCTCATCGCTTCCTTTAGTATGGCTTGGAAATAGGGAAGCTTGGCAATGTCTGATTCATCCACCAGCCTCTCTTTGCCCACGATCTCGTCGAGTTCTTCCTGCGCCCTAGTTAAGGTGCTTGGATTGTTCAGGAGAAGGGATAGAGCCCAGGTTAGGGTCACGGTTGTGGTATCAGTGCCACCAATAATGAGAGTCTGCCAAAAAAAGAGGCGGGAATTCAGTTACATGACTTGAATGTATGGAATTCACATGTTTTCAGTAGCTTACTACCATGGCTGTGGATTTGCAGACTGTGTCTAGATCGTAACCATTAAGGTCGACATCTTTCAAGACTGAGAGCAAGACGTCTATGAAGTCTTGTTGCTGTTCATCATCAGACGATGTTGTTTCCTTCTTGTTACGATGCTCCTCAATCCATTCCTCGGCGAGGCTGTTCAGATCATCATTGAGTTTCTTCATGGCCTTCTCATGCCCTCCTACGTCTAGAAACCCAAGAAACGGGAACATATCTCTCACAACAAGCTGCCCTGCATAATGGAAGAAGTCTCTCATCAGCTTCCTGCATCTCTCAGCCTGCTTCTCGTCCTCTACAGCAACACTGCCGAAGTACCTCTTCCCTGCTACCATCCCTAGTATGACGTTCAAATTCATGTCCCCAAACCACTTGTTCATCTGAGCATAAACTTTGATGTCTCCAGTTCTGTTGTTGTGCTTCTCCCACACCGTGTACAGATCCTTGATGGCTGCTTTCACTTCCGAAGTCCTGACATGTTTCAGCAGGTCAAGCCTTCGGTTGGACAGCAGCTCCAGGGCAGTTATTTTCCTCATCTGGCGCCAGTACTCCCCATAAGGAGAGAACCCAAAGTTGGCGCTGTTGTTGCCTAGAATCACTGAAGCTGTGAGATTGGGGCGAGAAGATATGGCTGCGTCGTGAGTGGTGTAGAGTTCTTTAGCCAGTTCTGAACTACTGACCACCAGATTTGGGAACAGACCGATCCTGACCATGAAAATTGGCCCATATTTGTCAGCCAACTCTGCAAACTTCAAGTGGGGAAGTTCAGCTCCTCGCAGCGAAAGGAGGTGCCCGATGACCGGCCAGGATCGCCCTGCTTCTGGCACTTGTTTCCCTTTTCCTGATTTGGGTCTCCTGAAGAGGAAGTAAGAAAGCAGAAGAACCACAGCAAGTGCAAGAGTTGCAGTGTTCATGAATGGAAAGAAGAGTTCCATTATTGCAGATTAGTTAGCAGCAAAGCAAGTACGTAGCTTTAGGCTAGAAGAGTGGACTGCTGTTGTTGAGAATTTGAGATAGGATAAGGAAACGACAAAGAGTGGACTGCTTGTTTCCCTCTCTAAATGCTGTCCACTCAATTTGCCTACCCGACGTAATTTTCTATCTTCTTCCCTCATGATTGCTTTTGGGAGTGAAAAAGAATAGAAGCTCAGAGTCAGAAGCTCGATCCACTGGTTTATGTTTCCGTTATTTTCCCACGATCTTTGTGGGGGTGGCCGTCAGTTGGAACTGGAGGTGCGGGTGCCTGAAGCCTCAACCCGCTAATCATATTTTGTCTACGGTGAATCTCCTGGAAGCATAACTGTACGCTCTTAATCCTTCATTACCTTATATTATTTATGTTTATTTCCTCAGATTCCCTGATTTGATAGGATTAGCGAGGGATTGGAGAAGAACAAAATTTGTAGGCTTTGTTCTGGTCTCATGGGATTGCAAACGCTCTTTCCCTGTCTAATGATCTTGCTTTCTCTGTTTCTTGGATGTTAGCGATGCGGTTCTGCTTACCAGAGTCTCCCTGGTCGAAGACCGTTAATTTAAGATGACTGGTTTTGACTCTTGGCTACATTTCCACTTTGTGTCTCTGAATCTCCTCCCGCAATTTTTGTTGTTTCTTGGTTACTAGAACATGGGTTCTTCTCTATCGTCGCCACCAACCTTTCTCCCACTTTGATAAGTTTCTCTTCTCTTTTTCTTTTCCTTTCCAGATTAATAATAGAGGGTTCCCATTTGTTCCGACCGATCAAGTTGATGAGGCGATGTATCTGGAAGCTATAGGGAGGGTGCGAGGAAGAAGCAGATTCACAGATTTTGTTAGAGGTAATTGTTCCTCTCTCCTTCTAGTTGCTGAGTTTTCTTCTCATTTTTCTTAAGACGGTTTGTTGTCTTGGCAACTTGATCTCAGAAGAATGGATGATGATCATGATAGGATGTTGTAACTCAGGGTAAGACCAATGTCGACCAGGTAGTTTATAGGCATATTATGTGGAGAAGTCGATATGGTTTGGGCATGGCATTTCTATAAGCTCCCATACTTTCGATTTTAGTCTTTGTTTTTGCCGTGAGACCACTGGAGCTTGCACATGAGGAGCCAAACTATACAAGGGATCAGCAACCTCTATGTTAATTGCCGTTAGTTTAAGACCATTTGGAAAAAGTATACGAGAGTCCTGCATTGAATTGAATTCCTCAAAACAGAGGCACTTACAATAAAGTAAGTTGTTTTGCCTTGTAATTTCAACCATTTTACAGAAGCTAATACCAGCCAGCCAGTGCATACCTTATCTCTTAGAGTTATGCCATTACCACAGCCACACAGAATGCAAGTTGGTAGGAAAGAAATACTTTTTTGGGGGGATAATGGTGCAACCATTTTATTAAAAAAAAAAAAAAAGATACAAATGATTCTGATATGCAACTGATGGGCAGGGGCGCACCCTTATTTTTTCAGCCCAAAAGGCAAAAAGTACTTAAACCCAAAATTAGTTTTGTGTTTTTGTTTTGTTGACATTTCATTGGCACTCTGCAGATGCAAGAACGCTAAGGGCCTGGCTTCCCGAAATTTGGGAGTTTAGAACCAAGCATTGCGAAGGTGGAGATATCCCACGAGAAAAGAGGTATTTGCTTGCTGTAGTGATTCTTCCCATTCGGTAGTATTACTTGTTGAGCTTTCAGGGCGTTCATGGTGCTACATCTCTGTAACATATCGTTTTTCCGATTGTAGTGCTCTTCAAACTTCACTTCATTCAGGATACGAGAAAATACAGTATGTAATGTATGAAAGACATTGAAGGCACAACCAAGTAGTAATAATATCTTCCATTCTTCGGATTTGGTGGATTTTTTATGGGGAATCTTCTGTGTTCGCTCATTGTTCTATCTATTGGTAGAGGCTTGGAGGCAACCGTGGCTTAACCAGAACTTCAAGCGGGGTGGCTCTGCTAACAGTCAGCCCAGAAGCTGCAGTCATGTCAACCGGTTCACCAGACGGGGTTGAGATCTCAAAAGCTTGCAGGAAACTGGCAAGAGCCAATTCAGTCATCTGAATGCCGAAGTTGATTCCAGGGCACGACCTTCTTCCAGCACCAAATGGGATGAGCTCAAAGTGCTGCCCTTTCACATCGAGGTCTTTGTATGGTGCAGTAAGGAACCTCTCTGGCTTGAACTCCATAGGGTTTGACCACACCTTGGGATCAGTTTGTAACTTATATAGGTTTACTAATAGCCGAGTCCCAACTGGGACATGGTACCCAGCTACTGTGCAATCCTTGGAGAATTCTCGGGGGCCTCCAATTGGACCTGCTGGGTAGAGCCTCATTGCCTCCTTTAGAATGGCTTGGAAGTAGGGAAGCTTGGCAATGTTTGATTCATCCACCAGCCTGTCTTTGCCCACGATCGCGTCGAGTTCTTCCTGCGCCTTAGTTAAGGTGCTTGGATTGTTCAGGAGAAGGGATAGAGCCCAGGTTAGAGTCACGGTTGTGGTATCAGTGCCTCCAACAATGAGAGTCTGCCAAAAAAGAGGGGGAAAAAGAGGTGAGAATTCAGTTACATGACTTGAATGTATGGAATTCACATGTTTTCAGTAGCTTAATTATTACCATGACTGTGGATTTGCAGACTGTGTCTAGATCGTAACCATTGAGATCGACATCTTTCAAGACGGAGAGCAAGACATCTATGAAGTCTTGTTGTTGTTCATCATCAGACGATGTTGTTTCCTTCTTGCTACGGTGCTCTTCAATCCATTCCTCGGCGAGTCTGTTCAGATCATCACTGAGTTTCTTCATTGTCTTCTCATGTCCACCTATGTCCAGAAACCCAAGAAATGGGAACAGATCCCTCGCAACAAGCTGCCCTGCGTAATGGAAGAAGTCTCTCATCAGTTTCCTGCATCTCTCAGCCTGCTTCTCGTCCTCTACCGCGACACTGCCAAAGTACCTCTTCCCTGCAACCATCCTTAGTATGACGTTCAAATTCATGTCCCCGAACCATTTGTTCATCTGAGCACAAACTTTGCCGCCTCCAGTTCTGCTGTTGTTCTTCTCCCACAGTGTGTACAGAACCTTGATTGCTGCTTTCACTTCTGAAGTCCTGACATGTTTCAGGAGGTCAAGCCTTCGGTTGGAGAGCAGTTCCAGGGCCGTTATTTTCCTCATCTGGCGCCAGTACTCGCCGTAAGGAGAGAACCCGAAGTTGGCGCTGTTGTTGCCCAAGATCAAAGAAGCTGTGAAATTGGGGCGAGAAGATATGGCTGCATCGTGAGTGGTGTAGAGTTCTTTAGCCAGTTCTGAAGTACTGACCACCAGAGTTGGGAACAGACCGATCCTGACCATGAAAATTGGACCATATTTGTCAGCCAACTCTGCAAACTTCAAGTGGGGAAGCTCAGCTCCTCCCAGCGAAAGGAGGTGCCCGATGACTGGCCATGATCGCCCTGCTTCTGGTACTTGTTTCCCTTTTCCTGATTTGGGTCTCGTGAACAGGAAGTAAGAAAGCAAAAGAACAACGGAAAGTGCAAGAGTTGCAGTGTTGTTCAGGAATGGAAGTAAGAGATCCATTGCAGATTAGCTAGCAGCAAAGCAAGTAAGTAGCCTTGTTGTCTGAATATGGATTTGGATTGGATTCTCCATCATTTTGTAGGTTATCATGTTTATGAAACTCTATTTGCCCACTTATACAGAGGATGCCCAATGAAAATTTAACACATATTTTAAATTGTTGATGAAGCATGAGTTGGTCATGAATTCCGGCTGCTGTCTATTTGGGCTTTTCTTGACCGAGCAGCTATTAAAGAAATTTTCATCTGCTGTCACAGTGCCAATTTTTCTTCATGGGATATTGTTAATTTATACAATTAGAGTGTTTAATAACTAAAATATTACATTTTAACAACATCCTTATCGATTCTTAGTCGTGGATAGTGGAGTTCTTTGACTAAATTGATCAAGCTATAGGCTAAAAGAGTGGACTGCTGTTGTTGAAATACTATAAGGAAACGACAAATGATGGTTACTCTTTTCAAGTTTCTTACGCTGGCAGAGATTAGGATTGAAGATTAATTTGTTGGGAGGATAAACATTAAGGATTAAGACCATTTGAAAGTAAACAAGAATTCTGTTTATTGGGACCAAAATAGATTTTTGAGTTTTCTAATTCTATCTACTGTTAGTTCATTGAATTGAATTCATCAAAACAGAGGCCTTTACAACCTTAGCTTGGGACATGAAAAGACTGGACTGGACAGCCTGGGGACTGATCTCTTATGAGTCTTGGGATTATACCTTTACCACAGCCACACAGAACACAAGTTGGTGGAAAATAAATACATTGCAATTCATAATTCATATACTCTTTTCATATAAATATGAGATCTTCTGCAGATTCGTTACAAGTTTTCCATTTTCAAGCGTTGCTGTTAGACAATTAGTAATTTGGGGTTTATTTGTTATTTTGACGTTTTATATTATGTCGGCTATTTTGGGAACTATTGGGGTTAAATCGGTTAGGTTAAGTCTTTGGGTATCTAGAGGGAATTAGTCGGTTTATATATATTATGTGTTAGGCATAAGTTAGGGTTAAGCAATAACAACAGAGTTATTCCCTAAGCTCTCTCTCTCCCTATCGTAGCCGAATCCCCTCATCCCCTCTCCAGCTCGTCGGCCACCATCCCGGTGCCCGGAATCCTCTTCTCTCAACCCTAATTCCCAAATTCTACCTCATCCCAAATCCCTAATTCACATACCCAATCACGTTCTTCAATCGCACACCTAGATCCGTGCTCTTTCAGTGGTATCAGAGCCTGGCTGGTGTGCCGATTCTCTGAAGAAATACTGCAGTCTGACGATGTCGAACCCCGCGGACAAACAACAACCGCCGCGCCAGGCCAAAGAGGTGGTGACAGTCAAGGATGTGACGAACAACAAGTATGACGCGCTGGCATCGTCGTTGGAGAGTCTGACCGAGGTCACTGTGAGGGCAGCGGAGGCCTCGAAGGGCTCGATCGGAGCCATCGAAGCTATGGGCGACCAAATCAAGGCCTCCATCGAAGAGATGAGCAAGAGTGTGGCTGAAAACATCTGCGGAGCCTTGGCGGCGACAATGCAGGAGGTGCTAACCCAAGTCCTGAAGAACAGGGAGCCGCTGGCGGCTCCGGCTATAGGGGCGGCGCCGGCAGCAGCAGCCGCGGCGGGAGTGAAGCCGGCGGAGGCAGCCGCGAGCTTGGGGGCGCCGCGCGGCGTCGCGGGCGTAGGGCAGGCCGGGGCGCGCGCGCGCCGGGAGGAGAAGGTGGCGGAGGAGAAGCCCCCGGGCGGCGGGGCCGAGGCCGGGACGACGTAGGAGCTGGCCGCGTCGGGCAGGGCGCCGGGAAACTCGGGCGCCAGGTCTGCAACCGCGCCTGCATTCAGCGGGCCTGGCTTGCTGCCAACTCCGACGGACCCGGCCAAGACAAGGCCCAGGGAAAGCAGAAGATGGCCGGGTACGAAGGAGAGCCATTGTCGTTTGGGCCTGACAGAGAAGAACCCTGGCCCGAGGAGGAGTTGAGTTTTGGTGACCCGGAGGGATGGATAGACCCGAGCCCAGAGGAGGCGAGATGGGGCTGGATCGCGGGACCGAAATCGGGTTGGTTGCAGGGTGGGCAGCCGGTCGGACCGAAACCGGTCGGACCGAACCGATCCGATCCGGGTCATCTGCAGACGGGCAGCAGCTGGTATAGACCGAGCAGAGGTCCCGGCAAGGGCCCGGAGTACGGGTACCCCCCATGGAGTACACCGCGGACAGGAGGAGGGCGCGGTCGAGGTTGGCAGGATATTGGGCGAGGGTCGGGGACCAAGCCTGAGTACCAGGGGAACCATCAAGAGGTGACGGGCGACTGGCCCTAGCCTCCCCAGCAGCGAGCCGCGGGCAGCCACTATCGTCAAGGATCGAGGAATCAGCCACCGCCACCGAATACAGGCAGGTATGAGTACCATAACCCTCTGTATGAGACTGAAGAGGAATTGGTATTTAGAGCTAAACCGCCAGTGATAGAATTTTCCAAATTCGACGGCTCGGGAGATGTGGGTTTGTGGTTGTATGCAGCTGAGAGGTGGTTCAGAAACCACCCGATCCGAGAAGAGAGGAAGGCGCACCTGGCATCCTTCTATCTCGAGAGGGATGCGCTCCAGTGGTGGGAATGGATCGAGAGGGCCTATGCAGCGGCAGGTGAGTTCATCTCGTGGCCCAGGTTCCAGTATGAGCTACGCTACCAGTTTGGCAAGGCGGAGGGATGGGCCCCGGAACAGCTGGCCAAGCTCAGGCAGACAGGGTCGGTGGCCGAGTATCGCGCGGAGTTCCTTAAACTGGGAAACCAGTGCAAGGAAATGACGGAGGAGACCCTGGTGGGATTGTGTATGGCGGGACTCCGCCCAGAGCTGGCAACCGCAGTTAAGGTTTTCGAACCTGACTCTCTTCGAGTTGCTTTCAGGATTGCAGGGCACAAGGAAGAGGAGCTGGCTAGTTGGAGGACGTCGGCTGGGCGTATCCAGAAGGCCAGTGGAGGAGTGGGAGCAGGAGCTGGTACCTCACCGCCGTCGGGAAATGCAAGCCCGGCGGCCACCGGCGCAACAACAGCGAGCAGATTCCAGTCGAGGCTGCCACCAAAGGGGGTTGTCCGGCTGACGCAGGCGAAAATGGACCAGAAGCGCAGAGACAGTCGTTGCTTCAACTGCGACGAAAGGTATACAGTGGGGGCATCAATGCGCCAAGGGTCATCTCATGCTGCTGGTGGGGAACTGGGAAGATGAAGGAGAGGAAATGAAGGCGCGAGAAGCGGAAGAGAAGAAGGAAGAGAAGAAAGAAGGTCCACCTTGAGGGCAAGGTGGGTTTCAAGGGGGATGGAATGTCAGACAATTAGTAATTTGGGGTTTATTTGTTATTTGACGTTTTATATTATGTCGGCTATTTTGGGAACTATTGGGGTTAAATCGGTTAGGTTAAGTCTTTGGGTATCTAGAGGGAATTAGTCGGTTTATATATATTCTGTGTTAGGCATAAGTTAGGGTTAAGCAATAACAACAATATTATTCCCTAAGCTCTCTCTCTCTCTCTCCCTATCGTAGCCGAATCCCCTCTTCCCCTCTCCAGCTCGTCGGCCACCATCCCGGTGCCCGAAATCCTCTTCTCTCAACCCTAATTCCCAAATTCTACCTCATCCCAAATCCCTAATTCACATACCAATCACGTTCTTCAATCGCACACCTAGATCCGTGCTCTTTCAGTTTCCCATCTGCTGGTAGAGGTTTGCAGGCAAGCGGGGCCGGACCAAGACTTCGAGTGGGATGGCTTTGCTGACAGTCAGCCCGGGTGCAGCAGTCATATTGACTGGTGCATCTGATGGTTTGTAGATATCAAACGCTTGCAGGAATCTTGCGAGAGCCAAGTGAGTCATTTGAATGCCGAAGTTGATTCCAGGGCATGATCTTCTTCCAGCACCAAATGGGATGAGCTCGAAATGCTGCCCCTTCACATCAACATCCTTGTACCGTGTCATAAGAAACCTCTCCGGCTTGAACTCCAATGGCTGTGGCCACACCTTTGGATCCCTTTGCACTTTGTGGATATTCACCAAAAGCCGAGTCCCGACTGGTACATGGTACCCAGCTACAATGCAGTCCTTGGAGAATTCCCGGGGGGCTCCACAGGGACCCGTTGGGTACAACCTCATTACCTCCTTCATCATGGCTTGAAAATAGGGAAGCTTGTCAATGTCTGATTCATCCAGCACTCTTTCTTTGCCAACGATCATGTCGAGTTCTTCTACCACCTTTTTCAAGCTACTTGGATGGTTCAGAAGTATGGAAAGGGCCCAGATTATAGTCCCGGTTGTTGTATCAGTTCCTCCAGCAATCAGTGCCTGCCACAAAAAACAACAAAAGGGGAAGAAAGGGTGCGAATCCATCAGTAACATGGATTTTTGTTTAGTATGAAGTTCAGGTGTTGAACCGTTCAATACCATGATTGTGGATTTGCAAACTGTATGTGGATCATATCCAGCAAGGTCTGCATCTTTCAGGACAGAGAGCAACACATCTATGAAGTCTTTTTGTTCATCATCAGCACAGGAAGTGGTTCTCCTCTTGCTACGATGTTCCTCGATCCATTCTTCAGCAATTTTGTCCAATTCTACATGGAGTTTCTTTATGATCTTCTCATGTCCTCCTATGTCCAGAAACCCAAGAAATGGAAACAAATCTCTCACAACAAGCTGCCCTGCATAACGAAAGAAGTCTCTCATTAGCTTCTTGCATCTCTCAGCCTCTCGCTGCTCGTCGTCCTCTGCAGCATGCATGCCAAGGTACCTCTTCCCTACAACCATCCGGAGCATAATATTCAAATTCATATCCCCAAACACCTTGTTCATCTGAACACGGACTCTGTCCTTCCCGCCTTCACTTCTGTTGTTGCTCTTCTCCCACAGCTTGTAGAGACTCTTCATGGTCCCTTCCACTTCAGAAGTCCTGACATGTTTCAGCAGCTCGATCCTGCGACTGGAGAGCAGCTCCAGGGCTGTGATTTTCCTCATCTGTCGCCAATATTCACCGTACGGGGTAAATGAAAAGTCGGCTCGGTTGTTGCTCAGAATCGTCGAGGCAGTGAGATCGGGGCGCGACGATACGGCTGCATCGTGGGTGGTGAAGAGTTCCTTGGCCAGTTCGGAAGTGCTGACCACCAGAGTTGGGAACAAACCGATCCTGACCATGAAAATTGGCCCGTATTTGTCTGCCAAGGCTGCAAATTTCAAGTGGGGAAGCTCAGTTCCCGCCAGGGAAAAGAGGTGACCTATAACAGGCCAGGATCGCCCTGCTTCTGGGACCTGCTTGCCTTTTCCTGATTTGGGTCTCCTCAAGAAGAGAGAGTAATAAGAAAGAAAAAGAACAAGGGCAAGTATTAGAGTTCCAGCGTTCATGAATGGAGGGATGAGATTCATTGCAGCAGGTTGAACAGCAGAGCAAGTAAGTCTTTCTTCTTCTGTTGGTTTGAATTTATGGGTTTGGAAATGCCAATTGATTGATTGAGAATAGTTGGTATCAACTCTCATGAACATCCTTTTCAAATTGCTTACGCATTGGAGATTCAGAAGATCTTTTTTTGACATGGTAGGATTCGACAGTCTCCCACTCACTGTAACCCCACTGATCATTTCTTCATCTTTTTCATTCTTTATTATAAAGATCAATTTAGTCGAAATCAGCAGTACATGATGGAGCCCAATTTCATCCGCGTAAGTTACTATTAGTAATTAGTGCGACGAGAACGCCTACAACTCCGGCCGGAACTTGCCGGCGATTTTGGTAACCCACTGCCTCAACATCATTTCCAAGCTTGAGAAGACAGAGAGCTAGGGCTGTAAATGAGCCAACCTGCTCATAACAAGTTCATTGTTCGACTCAAAAAATGTTTGTTTGAAACTCGGTTTGTTTATGAGTTTGAGATAACCATTGTTTAGCTCGTGAGGCTCACGAGACAACTGGATTTGGTGGCTCGTTGAGTTCAACTCGTGAGCTAGCTCGTTTTGAGCTTATAAGGTGGCTAACGAGTCACTAGCAGGTATTAGCAAATCGATCTATAATTTATGAGTTGATTTGTTGATAGTTCATAGATTTGTTAGGTTATATGTGTCACAATATAGTACGGTGACTTTTGATTATGTGAACAACTATATATATCATTTATAATTTTAAATGAAACTTATTTACTATATAGATTGTTTATCTATTAATTACAGTTAAATGACATCATATGAATTAGTTTATTTGAGTTTGGCAGGAGAGCGGTGGGGAAAGGAGAACTCTCCTCAAGTTGACTCCAGCATTCTCTCTCATGTCAACCGGTTCGCCCGTCCGGTTGGCCAAATTAAACTCCTGAACCAGTCTAGCCAGCACAAGAACCAGCGTTTGCATGGACAGCGTCACACCAGGGCAGACTCTCCTCCCCGAACCGAACGGAATCAGCTCAAAATTCTGATCTTTGACGTCCACATGGCCGTGGGTCGCCGTGAGGAATCTTTCCGGTTCGAAAGCCAACGGGTCGGGCCAGAATTCGGGATCTCTCTGGATTTTCCATGCATTGATGATCACTCGAGTGCCGGCGGGGACGAAGTAGCCGCCGACGGTGCAGTCTTCCAGTGCCTCCCTTAGCCCGGAGGGAGGAGCAACTGGGTAGAGTCGCAGGGTTTCTTTGATGATGGATTGGATGTACACGAGATTCTTTAGGTCTGATCCGTTGACTCGTCGATCGCGACCGACTTGAATGTCGAGCTCGTTCTGTGCCTTGTTTAGCACGGTAGGGTTGTTGAGCATCAGGGAGATGAGATCGCCCATGATAGTGTGAGGGAGGAAGTGTCCGAGCCGCCCGTGATCAGAGACTACATGACAACAAGACGAGATTGTAAGTAAATGTTTACTTATAAGATACATAATCGAATCTCTTTTAATAATTTGAGAGGATTGATATTAGTTGATTTTCTTTTTTATAAAGACAGTTAAATAAAGTAAGAAAGAGTCCTTTAAGCCTTATCAATTTGCGTTTCAGATAAATATTTTTGACAAGATCACTAAATTCGACGCGCAACTTCCCGAATCTAAATAAACACAACAATTACTCAGAAAAAAAAAACTACGGTACTCAATCAGTAACCCTATAGGAAAGATTTGGCCACATCTAGAAATATCACAACACCTAATTTACTATTTTTGTGTGTGTTTATTCTCGTAAATTTGTACTTACCACGCAAGTAGCCTTGATGTTGGAATCCGCATCGCAAGGAAAGGCAGCAAATCTGCCTTCCTCTTCAAGCCCAAGCATCAGTGGTAATACCACGAACAAGGGATTGGTCTAGTGGTAATACTACTAGCCTTGAACCTGGAGGTCCCAGGTTCAAATCTCTTCAGTAGTACCTAATTAAAAAAAAACCTATATAACCCTTATCTAAAAAAAAAAAAGAAATCCTCCTCCTCCCTCTCTCCCCCCGCCGCTCTCCGCCGCCGGTGCTCCCCCAACCAGCCGGCAAACACGCCGTCCATCTCCTTCGCCGCCGCCTTCATCTCCCTCAACCTCCCGGCCTCTTCTCCGCCGCTCCCCCGCCTCCCGGCCACCACGTTGTATGTCATGTCAGCAAACCACTCGTCCAACCTCACCTGTAAAACGTTAAAAAGAAACTTAACAAATCATTTTCCAACAACTAGAATTATAATGATAAAGTGATTTCTTCTATTATCGGAATCTTCAACCATAAAGTCATAGTGATCGTTTGGATAGAACAATTGTAAAACGAGACAATTTGACCAATTGTCTCACTTTACAAAATGAGTCATTTAAAGCAAGTTAATTCGAATTACCTATCCCACCCCAGATAATTGTAATTGCCTCAAAATAAGTCAATTTGAAATTTTCAAAACCAAATTGCTTCATCCAAATTTTATGCTGCCAATTTTATCAGAATGATCCATTATAATTTCTCAACCAAACGATCCCATAGTTTCGAATCCTAAACCCTCAATATAAACAATTTTTGTTAACACAAAACAATGACATGCCAGACCTGTACAAACTGAAAGCCCTTCAAACGTTCGTAGAGCTTTTCGATGCCCGCATCGAGCTCCGCCGTCACGGTCTCCACTCTCCATCAACAGGCCGAGGCGGCGGTTGGAGAGTAGCTCTACGACGAAGACCTTCCGCATCTCCCGCAAGTGCGGAGTCGAAGGGGCGAACCCGAAAGCGGCGTCGTTGTAGCACATGTGCTTCGTTGCGGTGGAGCGAGAGCGGGAGCCGATGGACCTGTCGTTTGTGGTGAAGCACTCTCTGGCCACGTCGGCGGAGCTGACGACGAAGTAGCGGAGGTGGCCTAGCCGGACGGTGAAAGCTGGTCCGTTTGCGTCGGCCATGGAGCCGAGAGTGCTGTGGAGGAGCTTCCCGGCTCCGCCGAGGTGGTAGAGGTGGCCGACGATTGGCCACCCGCCGGCGGCCGAGGGAGCTGGCGGTGGTGATGATGACGTGGAGTTTTTCTTGTGGTTTTTTATTAGGGATGTTAGGAAGTAGAGGCATGGTAGGAGGGTGTAAAGAAGAGGATAGTTAAGATGCATTTGGTGGGTATTTGTAAACTAAAGTAGTGGTTAGTGTACTCATAAGTTATGTTTTTTAATAATTTGGCTTGTGATATGGTATAATAATTGATTTGTTATTGAATTCATGTGTTCAAATTTTCACGATGCAAGTATTTAATGTTGTCTTTGAAGTATGTTATATGACATGCCTATGTAAATTTCAACCTCAAAATTTATTTTCATATGAAAAGAAGTATACAGAAGTGGTTAAGTGTTATATATAATTAATTATGCATTTTAAAAGATAACTAATAACCAAAGGTGGCAACATTATTTACTATGCATTTTAAAAGATAACTAATAACCAAAGGTGGCAACTTTATCTATGGATTATGTGCTCTGTGTTTTGTTTTATTGAGAAAGCTAAATGCTTCTGATTCGTTTGGGATGCTGGATTTGATGTGGACATGTTTTCTACTCTTTTGTCTCTTGCAATCTCTTGCAAAAGAAGAAAATAAGGAATAAGGATCTTTTAAATGGTGATTTTAAAATGAATTTAGATCTTAGAATTTTTTTTTTTGTGGGTGTCCTTATGAATATCATAATTAATTGAAAACTAAAGCTACTCTTTTGTCACTCCGGACTGTTCATCAATGGGACCGGTTACTATGACAACACCCCTTGTGTTGTTATTGTAACAACACTAGTTTCCAACCAATAAGAAGTTAGGGTTGTGATGACTTTTTATTAGATGAGCTGACCTAGTATAAAATCAAAGCAGGGGTATAATTGTCATTATAAAAATGTTTAAATAAAAAAAAATATTTTTTTATTTTTGGCCCAAAATTTGGTCGCCGGAATCTGGTCGCCGGTCACCGGAATATGCTTTTTGTCGTCGAAATATGCTATTTTGTCATCGAAATATGCTCACCGTCACCGGAATATGCTCACCGTGGTCGGAATATGCTTACCGGCGTTGGAATCTAGTCATCGGGGCCAGAATATGCCTATCGGCGCCGGAATCCGGTCACTGACGGTCATCGGAGTTTATCGGAGTTTGGTCAATGGTTTTTGTTGACCGGTCAATGGTCAACGATCACCGGATGTTATGGTTAGCATTATGAGATTTATGGTTTGGTTTCTCATATTTTTTTATGCCTTTTGTGGTTTGCTTTATCGTGTTTGTGGTTTGCATTGAGAAGTTTCTAGTTTGCTTTCAAAAACTTTGTGGTTTGCATTGTAAGGTTTTTGGTTTGTTTTAATATATTTGTGGTTTGCATTAGGACGTTTATGGTTTGCTTTTTTGTGGTTTGATTTACTATGTTTGTGGTTTGTATTAGCCATTAGGAGGTTTCTAGTGTGCATTCGCAAATGTTGTGGTTTGCTTTATGGGGTTTGTGGTTTGTTTTAGAGGATTTGTGGTATGCATTAGTAGGTTTCTGGCTTGCATTAAAAAGTTTATGGTGTGCTTTCAAAAATTTTATGGTTTGATTTGTGGGGTTTTTGGTTTGTTTTAATATATTTGTGGTCTGCATTAGGAGGTTTGTGGTTTGCTTTACCGTGTTTGTGGTTTGCATTATGAGATTTCTGGTGTGCTTTCGGAATATTTGTAGTATGCTTTATGGGATTTTTGGTTTGTTTTAGGGGATTTTTGGTTTGCATTATGAGGTTTCTGGTATGCGTTTTGTGGTTTGTTTTTATTGTGTGTGTGATTTGTATTAGGAGGTTTATGGTACTGATAACTAACAAATGAATACAAAATTGTTAAAAGGCTACAACCCCATTTGACACCAAACTACATATGACCACAAGTATACTCTATAATTAGCAAAATTAAACAACACATCTCAATAGATATACCACAAATATCAACTTAAAACTTGAAAAATGTTAATAAAAAAAAACTTGAAAAATAGCTTTCCCAGGATCAATGATTCTCTTCACTGTCCATTCAAATTGTCATTAGAAACAACAAATTGAATTCGAGTACTAATGAAAGAAAGAAACGAGATGGAGAGAAAGAAAAGCAATTGAAGCATAGACTCTTAGTCCGCGGAAAGCCTTGGAATGAATATCCACAACTCGTCCGCAGCTGGTACCACCATTGCGAATCTCTGGGAAGGGGGAAGAGCGGCAGAGTTGTAGGACACAGAATTTGAGAGATATGAGCTGCAGCGAGGCAGCATAGGAGCCTCGATGAAGTCGTCCGCAGCCGGCGCCGCCATGGTCGCGGAGCCTTCTACTGAACACCAATTGGTACGCCGGCAATGACGGATCCATGATTCTCGCCAATTGCATCTTCCACTCAAGCGGGTGCGCGATTCTGCTCACCAACAAGCCCTCGCTGAAGCACCACGAGGCTCAAGATCCTCTTCAAGCCAGGGTACCCTGACACCCCACCCCTGCTCCAAGATTTGCCACAAGTATACAGACGACGCAACGCCAACAACAGCTACAAGGACTACCGATGCTCCTATAGGCTGTTGTTGCGAACTCTGACCTGCAACCACACTGGCCTTGAGAGTTTGGATTGATGAATACGAACTCTGACCTGCAACACAATGCAAAGGAAAGCAGATACATATTTATATCCAACGGGAATACATGAGAAAGCAGGCTGCAACATCGAGATGAGAGAGCGGCAGCGACGCGTCGCAGTCCCCGTCGAGCTACCTGTTCGGGGTGGCAGGAGAAGGGATACGGGACAATGGGGCGGCCTGCGGGAGGCAGTACAAGCTCTGGTGCCTCAGCGCGGTGACGGCGAGTTCGTGCCAGTCCGACCAGACGATTCAGGTGAAGGAAATGAAGAAGAGACTGAGATATGAAGGATTGGGGATCGAAGGAGAAAAGACACGCACTTTTTACTTTTTATTCTAATTTTTCATTTTTTTATTTCCTGTAATTTTACCCTTATACCCTTGTTGTTACAGTAACAACAAAATGGGTGTTGTTATACTATCCGGACCCTTCATCAATCAGTGTGTCTACCAACTTTTGCCTCTGCGTGTCGTTTGCAAGTTGGGAATCCAAATGTTTGAAAGATGGGAATCCACATGTTGTGTTTAGTTAATACATGTAATTAGAAAAATTTGTCATTTTTTATCTTAAAATAAAATAAAACAAAATACTTATGTTAATGTCTCGCTGGTGTAGGAGGTAGACATTAGGGATTCGTATGAGTCGTGAGTAAGCCTTAATAGCAATGTCCGATGAGTTCGTTTATTAATGAGTAGTAACAACAGTGGGGTAGAGAAAGCATGGAGAGAGAATGATTTCGTCTTAATGATCGATCTCCTTCTCTCCGTAGTAAATGCTCTATTTATAAGTCCTATTGTGGTGGGTGAGTAGTACACGTGATGGGACAAGGTGTCGGGCGTGATCGTGGCTCGCTACGTCGCGCGTCAGTAAGAGGTGTTCTGAGATTGTTGGGCTACGAGCGACAACTTAGTCTTATCCCAAACAATTGCCCCCCAACAGGAGTTAGTTCTTGGGCCGACCTCCGCTGGTCCTAGTAATAGCAGGTGCGCATGGCAATATGTAACTTCACATGTGAGGAGTGGGACGTAACGAGGAATGTTGTTATGCGTGCATGAAGTTCTTTTGTTATTGGCGTTGAAGAGTTATGTGTGTGTGTGTGTGTGTCCAAATACTACTATCGCGTATCTTTGAGCGTGAACAGGGGATGTTGCCCCCCAAAGGAGAGAGATCCTAGCACTAGCTTCTGCTACGTCCGAGATTCTCGATTGTCCCTAATGACACATTTCTGTTACAACTACCACGTGTCCTAATACCAATGGTCCGTGTGTGCGGTGTTTTTGAATTTCGAAATTTTTGGCTACGAGAGTGTTGTTGCCGAGGCAGCAAAATTCGAAATCCGAACTTGATTTGACATATCTCTCGTTTCTCTATGCTTTATTCGACGGTTTGTCTTCCTCTTTTCGTCAGTATAAATGGGCATTTGCTAGTCAATCGGTGTCCATTTTCCATCCACTTGTTTCCTAATGATCGTGTTCCTTTTCCTTCATTTTCGACCCTTATTCTCTCGATTGCTTAACCCCTGTGTTGTTCCTGATGGCTGCGGAGAAGAAAGCGGTAGAGGTTGTGGTCGACTTCGACGAAGAAGGTAACACGTTCAATCTAGAGGTGGATTTTTGGTTTTTTCGGTTATAGCCGGTAATCGAATGGTCGGTTATCGGTTAACCGAAAGGTCGGCCCCCCAACCGACAACCAACCAAAATAGGCTTCGGTTATCTCAGTTATCGGTTAACCGCACCTCCTCCAGGACCAAAATCATCTCGTCCAGCCTTTGATAACCGACCGAATTTCGGTTATGGGTTAGTGGATAACCAACCGGTTATCGGTTTAACCAATCGGTTAACTGGGAACCGGTAAACGAACCTCCACCCCTAGTTCAATCTATCTAATGCACCTTTAGATTTATCTGGTTTGGATAGTCAATTATTCGATGGAGAGATGCTTCATATGCCCTCCTCTGGCTCGGCTAATGGTAATGAACTTCTACGTAGCGCGTCCTACAAAGTTAAGCGCTGTGAAGTGAGGGATCTCGCCGGGGAAGGCACTTCCAAGGCTGAGAACACCCCCCATGGGGTTTTGATTATCCGTCGAGAAGTGGTTGGTTCTCCTGGGCGGTCTGACTCGCTCGAAATTTCCGAGACTGAATCGGATCACCCTTTGGTGGTAGAGCAACCGCAGCCAGTGGTTCGCGTGTCAGAAGCGGTAAGACGGCTTGGGTTTGCTAACTTAGGTGCTAATTATCGCATTAAAGATTGGGCCGATAAGTTCGAAGCAGGGTACGTGCCCAGTGATAATTTGGTGCGCGAACCAGATCAGGTTTCAGAACTTAGAATGGCCGAAGTGGAGAGGTACATGCACGGGCTTTGGCTTCCGCCTGCTTGGGAATATGTCATTCCTAGTGCGCGTATCCGTATTGGTAATTTCTCAAAGGGTGGATCGGGGTATACACGGAGTATTGGCGAATGGGTTAAAGTTTCCCCTTGAGCCGCTCTTGTGTGCTCTGTTGCGCATAATCAAGTGCTCCCGTGGACGGTTCTCACCTTCTGTTATCTTGCATACGTGCATGTTTCGGTTTGCGTGCAGGCGGCACAACATCCCGCCCTCATATGGGTAATCCAGGGACATCCTTTGGGGATCCCCATCCAGGTCCCTCCAGTGAATCAAGTCTCGCCTAACAATACAATCCCACAGGCGGGCGAGGCCAACCATCAGCCACCTTTGCTGGAGCACACCATGGAGTACTTCCACACTCCACGGCTCGCTGATATTCGGCCAGCCATACAGCATCCTCCCATCCCTACTAACAAATTTGAGATCAAGTCATGCTGGATCCAGTTGATTACATCTTCCATCCAGTTCCATGGTCTCAAGGATGAAGAGGCGAGGGTACACCTTTCTCGGTTCTTACAGCTGACCAA
This sequence comes from Linum tenue, assembly GCA_946122785.1. Classification (NCBI taxonomy): domain Eukaryota; kingdom Viridiplantae; phylum Streptophyta; class Magnoliopsida; order Malpighiales; family Linaceae; genus Linum; species Linum tenue. The sequence continues at coordinate 8,150,480 of CAMGYJ010000011.1, read as the reverse complement.
TGGGTTCAAGCTGAACGGTGTCCAGATGATGTGATTCGCCTTCGCCTCTTCCATCACTCACTGGCGAGACACGCGAAGAGGTGGCTAAATACTCAGCCACCACTATCCATCACCTCCTGGGACGATCTGGCTAACAAATTCATGCACTGGTATTACCCGGCCTTGGAGACTTCTGAGATTCAACGGGAAATCGTCCATTTCCGGAAAGAAGATGATGAGTCTTTGAGAGATGCGTGGGAACAGTATTGTGGCCTATTCTGGAAGTGTCCCCACCATGATTTCAGTGATGCATTCACAGTGGGGAACTTCTACAGTGCTTTGTCCCCAGAGAGTCAGCGGTTGATCGAATCTTTATGCCTAAGTGGAGACATCCTCACTAAGACACCGCCAAAGCTGAACCAGATGATCGATACTTTGGCATCCTAAGATCATTCTTGGGGGCAGACCACCAGAGGCAGGAGTTTGAGGGACAGACATGTGCATGCCATGGAGACCAGATCAGGGCTCGAACGAGAAGTGGCGGAGCTGGTTCAGACATTGAAGCAACCTAACAGCCTCATACCAGGCAGAGGCATGAAGACGCCTCCAGTAGCTTAGTGCCAGTGGTGCGAAAGCCCCAATCATTTAGTGGAGGACTGTCAGTCCCTGCAGGAGTCCACCACCCCCAGTAGCAGTTGGACTGTATTGCCAATGCTAGGTGCCTCGACCCCTACAACGGTACTTTCAATGACGGGTGGCGCCAGCATCCCAATTTCTCCTAGGGTGGCAACAATAGCAGTACCACTAATCCTCTAGGTTTCGCAGCACCGACAGGTGGTTTTCCCCAGATGCAGCAATACTAGACCCGAGAGGGTCCATTCCCACAGCAGCAACCATTCCAGCCCAGACCGGGGCATCCTTTTCAGCCACACCAGCGACAATTTCTGCAGTCGACCGCGGCCCCGCGCAGGGTGACCAGATGTTCGAGCTGAAAAATATGGTGAAGGCCTTCGTGAGTACTAGTACCGAGAAGTTTGTCAGGATGGATAAGTTCATGGAATTTTCTATGGGAAAATTCAATACACTGGAAGCAGGTCTGAGAAACCAGAGTATTATTCTGCAGGATCTCCAAAACCAGATTGGGGAATGGCCCAAAAAATTCCAACACCAGAGCACCGGGGACTCTAGCTGCCAACACCACCCCCAATCATCGAGAGCCTCACCAGTAGTTGGATTGCAGAGGACTTGATAGTCGCAGTAAGACTATTCTCATATCCTGTTGGTTTTGTTATTCTTGATATTAATGAGGATGTGAATGTGCCTTTAATTTTGGGTTGACCTCTTTCTCGCCGCCGCCAAGGCGCTTATCGATGTGAATGATGGTACACTGATTTTGAGGGTTGGGGGTGAACAAATCACCTTCTCTGTTTCTGATAAGATGAAACTCCCTCCATGATAATTTATATTTCTATAATGTGGTTGCATATTTTGAGACTTCACTCGCCATCACGAGCGCGGGTACTAACGATTTCCTCAAGCGTTATCTTTTGCTAGGAGAACATGCATCACAGGAATTGCAGCTGGAGGAGCAGCTCGCGGAGCTGGATGGAGCCGCGATCGAGGGTCGAGAGCATCCATTGAAGTCGATCCATGTCTCACCCCGGATCGCTATATCATTGGAGGAGCCACCAGAATTGGAGCTTAAGCCCCTCCCCTCACACCTGGAGTATGCATTTCTCGGGGAGGGGAATAAGCTCCCGGTGATTATCAGCTCAGAACTTACCCCCAAGCAGAAGAGCAGTCTAGTGGATCTGTTAAAAAAATACGCCCAGGCCATGGCATGAAAGATCACTGACATCAAAGCATTAGCCCATGCTTTTTCTCCCACAGAATACTTATGGAGGATGAAATTAAGCATGTCAGATTGTCAGGCAGCCGCGGCGAAGGTTGACTCCTAACTTGGAAACAGTGGTCCGGGCAGAGATTGTGAAGCTGATGGATGTCGGGATCATCTTTGTTATATATGATAGCAAGTGGGTTAGTCCCACTCAGGTGGTTATGAAGAAAGGCGGGATGACTGTGGTCCTAAATGAGAAGAATGAGTTAATCCTTATGCGGACTATGACCGGATGGCGTGTCTGCATCGACTATAGCGCCTGAACGACGCCATCAAGAAGGACCATTCCTGCTACCTTTTATTGATCAAATGCTGGAGAGGTTGGCTAGACATGTGCTCTACTGCTTCCTAGATGGTATGTCCGGGTATTTCCAGATCTCGATCACGCTAGAGGACCAGGCGAAGACCACTTTCACTTGCCCCTTCGGTACCTTTGCATACCGGAGGATTCCATTCGGGCTTTGCAATGCACCGGCGACCTTCCAGCGGTGTATGATGGCGATCTTCAACCGACTGGTTGGAGACATCATGGAAGTCTTCATGGACGACTTATCGGTTTATGAAGACTCCTTCACTCATTGTCTCCATAACCTGGAACTTGTTCTGAAGAGATGTGATGAGACGAACTTGGCGCTTAGCTGGGAGAAGTGTCATTTCATGGTTTGCGAAGGGATTGTGCTTGGGCACAAGATCTCCAGGAGGGGGATCGAGGTAGATCGTGCAAAGATTGAAACGATCAGTAAGCTACCTCATCTCGTTCCAGTGAAGGGGATCCGCAGTTTTTTGGGGCATGCAGGCTTCTACCGGCGTTTCATTAAAGACTTCTTGAAGATTGCCTTGCCCTTGACCAAAATGCTAGAGAAGGATGCACCTTTTCATTTCACTCTAGAGTGCACAACTGCATTTGAGACTTTGAAGGTGAAGCTTAGCCATGCGCCCACCATGGTGACTCCTGATTGGTCTCTTCCTTTCGAGCTGATGTGTGATGCGAGTGACTATGCAGTCAGAGCTGTTCTGGGTTAGAGACTCCACAAGCATTTCCAGGCTATCTACTATGCGTTAAGACATTGAACGATACACATGATAACTACACCACCATTGTGAAGAAGCTACTCGCCGTGGTGTATGCTATTGACAAGTTCCGACCTATTCGGTGCTCTCTCAAGTCATGGTCTACACAAATCACTCTATCATCCGATACCTTATGAGCAAGGCTGACGCCAAACCTCTACTCATCCGCTGGATCCTGTTGTTGCAGGAGTTTTACATCGAGATCTGAGACAAAAAGGAGTTGAGAATGTTGCTTCAAATCATCTTTTGCAGTTGGAATCCCTTCCGTTGGACAACTTCGTGAAAGAGATCAACGACTCCTTCCTGGACGAGCGATTATTGACTCCATGCTTGGTGGAGAGTGTCACCCCTTGGTACTCTGATCTTGCCAAGTATCTGGTGGGCAAGCAGTTACCTAAGGGAATGACCACTCCCGCTAAGCGCAAATTCTTCTCCGACCTGAAGCACTATTTCTGGGAGGATCCATACCTCTTCAGGATCGGAGCAGACGGCATGATTCGACGGTGCGTGATGGAGCATGAGATCGGAGATATCCTGTCCCACTGTCACGAGGGACCAGCTGGTGGTCATCATGGAGGAAACCGCACGACGTGGAAGGTGCTTCAGTCGGGCTTTTACTAGCATTCGCTCTTCAAGGACGCTGATGCCTTAGCACGTAGGTGCGACCGATGCCAGAGGTCAGGTAACATCTCTGCCGAGGATGAGATGCCCCATAATGTGTTTGTTATTTGAGAAATTTTTTATGTCTGGGGTATCGATTTCCTGGGCCCATTCCCTCCATCCTTCGGCAATTTGTACATTCTAATTTATGTTGATTATGTCTCTAGGTGGGATGAAGTGCAAGCTTTGCCAACCAATGATGCTAGATGTGTTTGTCAGTTTCTGAAGCAGTTGTTCTCCCGGTTCGGGATGCCTAGAGCCATCATTAGCGACAAAGGCACCCATTTTCAGGGTAAATTTGATAAGCTCCTCTCTCTATGGTGTCACTCATAAGGTGTCCATAGACTACCACCCCCAAACAAGTGGTCAGATCAAGCTGACGAATCGGGAGCTTAAGCGTATAATTGAGAAAATGGTGGATCAATCCCGCAAAGATTGGTCCACCAAACTCGATGATGCTCTTTGGGCATATCGGACTGCCTACAAGACGGTGATCGGTACTTTCCTGTATCGGCTCATCTATGGAAAGGCATGCCACTTTCCTGTCAAGCTAGAGCACAAGGCCTTCTGGGCCCTTAACCTGTTAAACTTGGATGTGAGTATTGCAGGTGTTGAACGCAAGATGCAGATGTTGGAGCTGGAGGAATGGTGTTACCACGCCTATGAGTATACCAAGTTGTACAAGGAGCAAACGAAGCGTATTCATGACGCTCGATTAAAGGGGCCCGAAGGAGTTTTAGGTTGGCGATCGAGTACTTCTTTATAACTCTCGCCTAAAACTCTTTCCTGGAAAGCTCCACTCCCGATGGTCTGGGCCGTTCACGGTCACGCAGGTGTTCCCGTATGGCACTATCGTGATAGCCAACCCGCGGACTGAGCCGTTTAAAGTGAGTGGACACCGTCTCAAGCTGTATCTGGGAGACGAGGTCGAACGTGCGGAGTTTGTGGTCGAACTCGTGGACCATTAGTTCTGCTAACTACGTGTAGCTAAAGACGTAAAAGAAAGCGCTTGTGGGGAGGCAACCCCACCACGGTTTGCATTTCTTTTTCCCTTTTTCTCTTTGATTTGGTTTGTCGAGTCCGTTTGTACATGGGGGGTGAAGTTCAGTCGTCTGGTATGCCTCGTTCTGGGTTAATTTGGCTTCGGGGTGTTTGGGAGTTGAAAAAAGAGAGGTTTTAGTCATTTTTACCAAATACCCGATCGTGCAGTTCAAAATACCCGGCAGAGTATTTTAGCTTCTCGCTCGGGACCCCTTCTGGAAATTTGGTAAAGGAAAAGACAAAATACCTGGTCGTATGCCTGAAACGTCCCGACTTTTTTTTTGAAACCAAACCACAACTCAAACCAAAAACCGGTTACTCCGGAGCAACCCAAATCACTTTTAAAATAGTAATCTGACTTTATTAAATAATTTTAAATCAAAAAGCCCCAACACTTGGGCAAAATCTCAATCTCAAATACTTAAAACAACTTAACCCAGAATCTTAAACCTTGAATCTCCAGTACATATACTCATAACCATAAACATAAAATAATTATCAAACTTTAACTATACTCTTCACCCAGCTCCTTGACATCTCATCATCAGTACTGGCACGACCGCTTGCCTCATCTTACTTCTTCTCGGAATCCACCTCTGCTAACCCTTCCTCAACCTGGTGAGTGAGAAGGGGTCAGTCTCATCGTTACTTTCTAAGGTCTTTGCCCTAGGCAACCTCCTTACTAAACACATTATTAGCGTTCCTTTCCTTAGATGAAAGTCGTTCTCACTTTCATCCTTAATAACTCATTTCAACTTTAACTCATAGAGGTTCTCAACTTCTATCCTTAACTCAAACACATAACACTAGGACCACCGCGTTACGTCTCGCCGTCCGGTGTCCTACCCTAGTATGCCAACCGCGTTACGTCTCGCCGTCCGGTTGCATACCCAAACTCGGCGATGGCACTGCGTTACGTCTCGCCGTCCAGTCCATGCCTGTCAACTACTGCGTTACGTCTCGCCGTCCAGTAGTGACCCGACCATCTACCGCGTCCAGTAGTGGCCCAACCGCCCGGGGGTTCCTCATACCATCAATCCATACATCATCACATACATTCATACATAGCACAACGCGTGCCTCCACCCTTACAGGCGGTGGGATGCCTCACACACATATCGCACATTACTTAAAATTAACTCATAATAACTTGAACGAAAAGCATAAACTAAAAGACCTCGACGGAGATTTTACCCTCTTTACACTCACCTTAAAACTGAAGTCGATTCGGCTTGGACTAACCATCAATTCGACAAATAACCGTTCCTTGACTTTAGCTGGGCTTGATCACATATCCATAGCCACGTAGCCACCCAAACCACCCCTTACTTCATGGCCATGCGAACCAATTGGTGGCTCCCAACTGCTCCACTCTACACATATAGTCAATTAAGTTTCCAATCCCCATTATTGAAACCATAATCATCATGCAGAGAAATGACCACGTGAACCAATTCCTATCCCAGTGGTTTCAATTCCTCGCTCTCACTCAATTACCCTTAAGGACACATGTAATTCCATCCAAAACATTAGTAATTTCCAACTCAAATAACCCCAATTATCAAGTCTGGCCACGAATCCCTTCCACAAAAAGACAATGGACTCGGTCCATTTAATTCCCTCCACCATGCTATTCTTCCCACGCTATGACTCCATGCACAGGAGATAAATAAACTTAATATACTTCTGCTTAGTTTCAATTGAAAGCGATCATCCATGGATAATCAACACTTAATCGATACCCAATTCCATGGCGTTCACGTGGCACCACAAACGATGAAGGTGAACAGAGTTACAACCCTTACCTCTGTATCACGGCTCCCCGGACCTCTGATTTCCTCTGGTGAGTTGACCTTGCTCCCGCTCTCCATGATCCATGACCCCGTCTCTTTCTTCTCTCGGACCCAGCAACTCAATCGCTCGGGTGGTGGCATCAAGATCGCCATTGAACGGCGGCAGAACTAGAGAGGCGGCATGTGTGAACTTGAGAGAGGAGAACTGGCAATTTTTCTGGGGGGAGGTAATAAGGGTAAAGGAGCGGCGGAAATGGTTCCTTGTCCCGATAAATAACTCTCTCTAGGAATTAAGTAACGGCTGCCCAAGAGCCACCCTCTCGTGTGGGTTTGGGGTTTTGATTCATGGAGCACTTCTACTATGCTATATAGTATTGGTGCTTTAATGTACAACTAGAAGTTGTACCATAACATTAAATGTATAAGTTTAGGTTGTACCATAAAGGAATTTGTATCATTATGTTATGGTACAACTTTACAACTTGAAGTTGTACCATCACATAAGGTACAAGTTTAAGTTGTACCATAAAAGAATTTGTACAAAAAGTATAGGTACAATATGAAATTGTACCATAACATTAAAGGTACAATTTCAAGTTGTACCATAAAGGTAAAAACCTATAGCACCAATACTGTATAGCATTGTAAAATGTCTCTTGATTCATGACGATAATTAATAATAATAGTCATTATAATACTTATTTCATGTTTGCAACCTCCCCGTCGGGCAACGATCAAATTGGGTCCACGTCAATTATTCAGGCCTTGATTCTTAGCCCGGTTTGGTTTAACTTGTTCGTACGCAACAATTGATTCAATAGTTCATTTATTAGGTCGAATCGGAACCTAAAAGTCAGGGTGTTACATTTCCTCCACCCTTATAAAAATTTCGTCCCCGAAATTTACTCGGACTCACTCTCCCATACTCCTCATCCTTGTACTTCCTTGCCTCAAAAATTTACTTGTTATATGAACTTCGACGATGTCTGTTGCTTGTCCCGTATAGTTTACCTCACCTCAAATTATTTCCTCTTGACCATAAAAGGTATTCTCAACAAGCTCATTAGCATCGAGTAGCTTTGAGTGGCTACTTGTCCCTTTTAATTCCCCCATCTGGTGATGGAACAAAATTATCGATTCACTTTGTTGGTCCAGCTCATTCAGCACTCGTTGTTGACCCTTAAATCGGAGTCGAAGTATCACAATGCCTAAAATACTCGACCGGCTATTTTGAAACCCGACCGGGAATTTTTGAAACCCGACCAGGTATTTTCCCTATTTAAGGAAAACCTAGTTGTTGCTTTCTCTCTCCTCCTCAATTTTTCAAGATCATTTTCTCTCTCCCTCTAATTTCCTCTCGCCGAAGAAGCAAAACTTTGTCAATCTTACATAGATCCCGGTCGTATACGACCTCCAAATCACAATCCGTCTACGGATTTGGGATCTCCTCGTCGGGGCGCACATTCCCCAGAAGACTCGGCGAGTTTCATCAACTTCCACCACCGCTGCCCGCCGTGCCACCGTCGCCCGCCGCCATCTCCGACGGCATTTTCGGCTTGTTTCTGACTCCCTCGTCCTCCTCTCACCTTCCTCTACGGTCCTACTTGTGTTTCCAGGTGTGTGTCTTGACTTTTCTTTGCTTTTCTTGCAAATTAGACTATAGATGTTAGGCTTGAGAACTGTGAGTTGGTTGGCATGCTTGAATTAGGATAGGACGAGGGATGACTTTGGGGCCTCCTAGAACTGATTTGATGCATGATTACCTGTTTAATCTGGTATTTCCATGATCCATGCTTGCTTTTTGTCTGCTTTTCCGTGTTTTTACCGCGAAGTGGCTACCGTGTGCTTCAATGCTTGCCTAGGTAATACTTAAGTGTGGGGGAACTGGCTAACCCCCGTCTGCGTTTCTCACGAGGTTTTCTCCTGGTTCCACCTTTGGTTTGACTATTTTGCAAGATCATGTCTCTCACCCACAAGTATGTGTGCGACCTGCGCAACATCATCGATTATGGTGCACAGTTCGTCAAGGTCATCAATGGGGTGTTCCACCGTTACTATCACCTCGACTTTGGGGTCTTCCAGGCACTCAACTGCCTCGAGGAGATGTTTGCTGCCATCTGCCATCCTCAGTGGTGCACTCTCCTGACCATCAACGAGTCCACCTACACGGAGTTGGTCTGGGAGATCTGCTCCACGTTCAAGTACCGGCCCAAGGCGGCTCACGATTCCACTAGAGGGCTCACTTTCCGACTTGGCGGTCGCATGAGGCAGATGAGCATTGATGGGCTAGCTCGGATCTTGGGGATTGTATATCATCCTTACGCAGGCCACCAGAGGGAGGCCACCCATCCCACATATTTTTTATCTGATGCCTTCTCCCGTAGCATATCCCGGTCCGACTACAACCAGGGGACGTTCGTTTCCATCCAGATGACTGTCACCACTATCCGACCCAAGTGGCACATCGACAACCTCCTGCTTACCCGTTCGGTCATCCCCAACACCACCGGATTGCACAAGGTACCGAAGCGCGTGCTCTACTGCATGTACTCTATGGGGAAACACGACCACTTGCTGCACCTTGGGTCTCTTATGGCGCACACCTTTTCCAAGTGACATGAGAAGCCAACTACCTTTTCTATGATCCCTTGATCACCCGTCTGGCACACCATTTTGATGTCAGATTTTAGGGTTTGACCGACTCCACTGAGGAGTATGGTTCCCGTCCCGTCAGCAGGGTTGTGCTTTGTAATGACCTACTGTTAACCTCTGCTGAAGCGGGGGAGTGGGTCGACGATCTCTCCATGCCCCCTACTGCCGACACTGATGATGAGGACGATGATGACTATGCTGGGGAGGAGGAGGATGACGATGATGATGATGATGAGCCTATGGATAAGGACGAGCAGGAGCCCCCTGCTCTCCACACCTGGGGACCTTCCTCCACGACGGAGACCGGAGCGAGGCAAGTCCTCCTTTGGTCCTTCTGTTCTGCCGATGGACTTTTTCCCCGAGTAGTTCCACCAGATGGGGCTCCAATTCCAGTAGCTCGGACTCCAGAACTAGCAGCTCATGGATCACTTGTTCCAAAAGTAGTACACAGCCCACCAGGCTGAGTACGCCACCCGCATGGCTACCTATGATGAGCGTCTCAACCGCCTCGAGACTCAGCAGGGCATCACCCTTGCTCATATTGAGCGGGAGCGGGTCCTTAGCCAATGGATGATGGAGTACCCATATCACCTACTCCAGTCCTGCTACCCAGATCACCACTGGTCGACTCTGTGGGAGCATTCACCCACACCACCACCTCCTCCGCCCGAGGACTTTGACGACATCATGCGCAAGATGGACTTCGACCGTCTCGAGTAGGCTGTACTCGCTGGCTCTTCTCCGTGTTTGTTTTGCTTTGGGAAGGAGTGCAAACTGGATTATTGTGTTTGGTTTATTTTTCTTTTGGATATTGTGTCATTGGGATGACAACTCTACCTCACGACTTTGTTTTTGAGTGGTTTTTTTCTGCGCTAGCCCGTGTTCTAGGCCCGACTGGTCCCATTTTCAGTCCTCTGCCCCCGACTGGTCCACTTTCCAGTCCAGATGCCATCTGTTCTTCCTGGTAACATCCTTCCCCTTATCCTTCCTTCTTCTCCATTGAGGGTAATGTTAAGTGTGTGTGTGTGTGTGGGGGGGGGGGGGGGTGTTTATATTTGACTGCTTAGTTGATTTGAGGGCTCCAAGCAATGTTTTCTAATGCATAAGCATATTGACACTGATTTGTTTTTGCGATCTCTGATGATAGCTAGTATTGATACACAAATGGCTTGTTTGTGACCGAGATGACTGTGATGATGACTAAGAACTGCAGTAGAATTTTGCAGGGGTTCATTCTGTCTTTTGTTTACGAACCAACTTGTGATATGGATCATTTACTCGCCGTCTATAGTTGTCTAAGCATCTAGTTCAGGGAATCAGAATGAAAGATAGAGCATAAAGGTAGCCATGTGAGATTTGAGTCTGCTTGTTTCTTTCTTGTGCGATAGATCCCTCTGCCATGATGTGTAGCATTCACGTTGCCACTAGTTAGGATGATGGAGGTATAGAATTAACCCACGACCAAATTGACTGTCATGGTGTCATACCTCCTAGTCATCCCATTTGAGTCGTCTAACCTTCTTTCTTCGTGTTTACAATGAAACATAACCATTTTTTGCATCTCTTTGAGGTTTCACAGATTGGTTGTTGCATGTTTTCTTCTATTTCTGTTGTAAATAAGATGAGGATTGGAGATAGTTTTTAAAATTTGGGCAAGTGCTTGCAAGGATAAATGAATGTGAAAAAGTGGTGGTTCCCTCATGAAAAAATGAAAACAGAAGTGGAACCACCACGGAAATCTTAATCATGCTCATTAAAGGTGTTTCTTTGCATACTGGTTTAGAAATACTTACATGTTGTTACCTCCTTCACTTGTGTGCTCTAAAGAACTTGATTAATGCATAATAGTAGAGAAAGAAAGTAAATGGTTTGGTTGATTGTCGATGTATTGGTGCTAATTGTCTGTTGAGATCAATGTGTTTGTGCCATATGTCATGTCCCCTAAATTGTTTTGACTAGAAAATCTTGTAAGCTTGCCTTGTGTCTGACTTAGTTTGATCGGGGACAAGCAAACAGTTAAGTGTGGGCGAATTTGATAAACCGCTATCTGCACATATTTTGCCCACTATTATTGAACCGTTTGAGAGTCGATTCTCGTGTTTTAAGGGGATTTCACGCTCGGTTGTGCTTTTATGTAATATTTCAGTACTTGATGCGGAAAGGGAGGCTTGGAAGCGAGTTTTGGGTTGAAAACGGGGAGTTGGAGCCAAGGAGGAGCTGAAAAGCAAAATACCCGGTCAGGTCACTAAAATACCCGATCGGGTATATTTGCCTGGGAGAAAGGGTATTCGCCCAAGAGAGCCAGGAGAAACAGAAGGCCCCCTGGTCGAGAGACCTAAATACCGACCGAGTATTTTTACCCTAGGTCAGGTATTCCCCTTCGACTGTTGCGCATCGTTTCAAGAATCCCTGGTCGGTCTTCTTAATACCTGACCGGGTATTTGGACCAGGTTTCGCAGACTCGGGCTGTTTCAAGCGGATTGCGGGTTTTGGTCTATCAAACTTTTGGAGCTAAAAATAGAGGTTTAGAGAGATAAAGTGATGAAGAGGGATCCTTGAGTGCCCTAGATCAAGTCCCAAACCATTGGAGCTTGATTCAACCCTCAAGGAGCGACGATTGATGACTCGGTGCCGATTCTTCCTTCTACACGATGATTTCCACATCCGGCATAGCTTTCCACTCTCTCTCTCTCTATGGAGTAATCCCCTCTATCATTTGGGTATGTAAGAACCCTAGATTGTATGTTAGGATGAGTTGTATGAACCCTTTGCCTTGAATGATTGATTGATTTCTATCCAATTGAAGTACTATCTCAGAATTGCTTGAGTCTTGATCAAATTCTAATGATTCCTGCTTTGACCTAGAAAGATAATCTTTGCTTAGGTCAGTAGAGCATCTTGAATGGGAGGTAGTGAATCGGCGACTTTAGTCGGCAAGTCGATTCATTGCTTTGTATTGGTTTAGAACCCAATAGAGGAAGTTGGAATCTTATTGTCTCGGTTAGCTTACGCCGGGGGAGGTTAGTCGCCCACCAGGTATTCAAACTGAGAGGGTCTGAAGCACTTTAGTCCAGACTCTAGACTGCTTGAGAACTTTTTGCAGTTGAAACATCAATCAACTTGGTTTAGGTGAATTACAACTTGGCCTAACTGCGATCTAGGGGGACTCATACCTGAGTGAGCCTTCTTAATTTGAATCACAACTTTATTGCTTTTTGCTTGCTTAGATTAGTACAACTTCACTACAGTTAAACAGCTAGATAACAAGAACTTCACGGAGTAGTCATCACATCTAGGACCCGGGTTGACAAGTAAAGCTAACCCGCTATACTACGGAGCTAACCCACTATACTATGCGAGTAGTCATCACGTCCCACTTTCCGGAGCTTCTGTTGATTACCCCTTCTGCCATGAAGTCGGCGAGTACCTGTTCTTTTATAGATGGGCGCGGGGCATAGTCGATGTCGAACTCTGACAGTGTGACAATCGATTTAACAAGTCTTCTTGCGACATCCATTGTGCTGAGTATGAGTTTGAGTGGAAGGTTGGTGAGCACTATTATCTCATGTGACTGGAAGTACGACCTCAACTTTTGAGACGCGCTGACTAGTGCTAAGGCCGGCATTTCTATTGTATGGTATCTCTTCTTGGCTTTGTTTAGAATGCGCGATGTGTAGTACACTAGCCTTTCTGTGTTTTCTTTTATGGATACTAAAACGGCGTTGATAGCTTGATGTGACACGACGAGGTTTAGAAAGAGTTTTTCATTAATGATGGGTGCAGTCATTACAGGGGGCAATGCTAGACGATTTTTTTAATTCAGCAAATGGCGCTTCACAACTTGGAGTCCACTTGAACTTCGAAAAAATAGACTGTCTAAAAAACTGGCGCACATTTATCAGCAAAACACGGTGTGAATCTTCCCAGCGGGGCCATCTTTCCGGCAAGGGTTTGTACTTCCATTGAGCTTCGTGGCGACTTCAGCTGTTGAATCGCCTCGACCTGTTTGGGGTCCACCGATATGTCGCGCCTTGTGATCATGAATCCCAGATTTTTCCCATCTTCAGCCTTGAACACACATTTCAGGGGGTTAAGTCTTAGATTAATGGTGCTCATTGCTTGAAACGTCTCGCGCAAATCCTCTATGCGTGAACTTCCGTTCCTTGACTTGACGATAAGTTCGTCGACATAAGCTTCCACGTTTAGCCCTATATGCTTCGTGAAGATGGTATTGATCGGGTGCTGATATGTAGCTCCATTATTTTTTAGGCCGAATGGCATGCCAGTGAAGCAAAAATTGCCGAATGGTGACTCGCACGAAACTAAACCACAAATTAATCGCGACTAGGGCCCAAGTTTTTAAACTCCAGCCGGGTGCAGTATAGAGCAAGTATTTAAATTGTCAACCCGGGCCGATCCATGTACCCCTACTTCAATCTCTTAGGTTGTTATCTAGAAAAACAACTTTTGGGTTTAGAGCTAATGAAACTACAAACTAAACAAGCAAAGAAAAGTAAATAAATGAAAATTCTAAATAAGGGAGCTTCACCCAGGAGTTGCTTCCCCTTAACTAGCTACCAAGACTCGTTGGATTGGAATGATTTCTATGGGCAAGGTGACCGCGAACCGCAGAGCGATGCAAATATGGTCGTTGACCACAATCTCGATTGCTAAACCGAGGTAAACATTATAGGTCGTGTCACTCGACCCTCTCGGTTTAGGCAATCGGTGGTGACTTACTCCCTCACTCAACTCAAAGGTTGGACGGCTTAATCACCCTTAACCAATTTTCGTAATTCAACATTGAGGTTTGCCCTAGATTAACCTAGTTAGGTGACTTAAAAAGCTAAAGGAAAACCAACTCGATTGAGTCTCCCTTAAAAGGGGGATTTTCCTCTCTAACTAAGTTAAAGTGACTAATTAGATTGCAAAGCACCAACATGCACAAACCTAAGGATGCTAAGCACAAAACATGCACAACCCTTAGATTGTTAAGCACAAGCATGCACAATCAACATGAATAGTACCTCAATCATTGAATTAAACAATACCCAATGACAATCATTCATTCTAAATAAGTAATTACAAAGTATTAGTTAGGGATCTACAACACCCAAGAGAAAAGAGTGAGTTTCTAGAGAGAGAGAGAGAGAGGGATTACAAGTTTGAGCTCGAGATCTTCTTATTTTCTAGGCTTGAATCTCCACCCAAGCCTCCACCAAGATCACTCTAGCACTCTCTCTCTCTCTCACTAGAACTCCCCTTTAGTATGTTTGGGCAAACTCTAGAGAAAGAAACCAATTCTTCTCCCAAAAACTAGCTCCCCTTTCTCTCTCCCCGCTGTTGTCTTCATATTTTCCCGAAAGCGATTAGTTCACGGACGCGTTGGCCAGTTCACGGCCATGAACACCTAAACGCGTCCGTGAACTCAGTCGTCTCCAAAACGCACCGCCTTGCTTCCTGGGTACACGATCAATGGCCACAGTTTACGGTCTTAGAGACCGTGAACTGCCTTGTCGTCAGTAACTTCAGGAACCTCACTGGACACCTCGGTGTTCATGGTTTGTGGTCAAGTTCACGGTCTTAGGAGACTGTGAACTGCCTCGTCCGGCCATGAACTGCTACTGTTTCCTAGGACGCCTTCACTTCACTGTTACGAGACTTTGGACTTTTCTTCGGTTTTTGCATTTTTTGACCTCCAATTATCCCAAAATTCGACCACGACCCTTCCACACGTGCTAGGACCTGAAATGTATCAAAACAAACACAACCTAGCATGAAATATGTCGAGGAACAATGAAATACTAAGCTAAACGAATAAGAAATGAGGGGTAAAATGAGTACATTTGGGCCTGAATCAAATGGCGTCATGAAAGTTGTTTTCTCTTCGTCTTCGTGGCTCATCGGTATTTGCTGGTAACCAGAAAACATGTCGAGGAATGACAAGGTCTCGTGGTTGGCAGTTGCGTCAATGATTTGATCAATTCGCGGCAATGGATACATGTCTCCTGGGCATACTTTGTTAATAGTGGTGTAATCCACACACATGCACCTTGCCCCCGATGCCTTCTTCACCAGGACCACGTTGGCAGTCACTTTGGGTACCACACCTCTCTTATCAAGCCCGCGGCCAGTAGTTTGGATACTTCATCCTCTATCGCTTTTAGTTTGTTGTCGGTGTACGGATGTCGTACTTGCTGTCGTGGACTAGATTCCTTTGGGACCGCGAGACAATGCTCCGCGACCTCCCTTGGGACTCTGTGCATGTCTTGTGTTGACCAGGCGAATAAATCTTTAAACTCTTGCAGGAGTTTAACAAGTGTCTCCAACGCCTCATTCGACACGTGCGTTGACACACGAACTTTCTACTTGGGGTGTGCTAGGTCTAATGCCACTTGAAAGTCTAAGTCTACAGACTCTTATCTCGGCTCTTCTTCGATGCGTGCATCGACGATATTCGCGCTATTTTTGGCGACCTCACTTGGCTTGTTCCATGCTATTCCCCAAGAACACCCCATTCCTGCAGTTGTTGGGAATTTCATCTTCTGATGGCACATAGAGGCTAGCACGCGAAATGTAGCAAGGAATGGGCGGTCAGGTATGGGCATTGTGCGGCGAAGGGCAGTTGTTGATGGTGAATTCCACTATTTTGGACTCGCGCGGCACACGACCACCCACTATCACTGGTAACGCAATGGTTCCCACCACTGGCACACTCGTGCCAGAGAAACCGACCAAGCTTCCCCTGGAATGTTTGATCATTCTTGGATCTACGTCCATTTTGTCCAATGTACTTTTGAAGAGGATATCCGCCATGCTTCAGTCGTCAACTAATAGGCGGTGTATCTTGCACGCAGCTACCAGAGTCGTGATAGCTAGCGGCTCTTCTGATGGTTTTCCCTTTGGGTATTCAGAATCTGCGAACTCTAATTGTTCGCCTGTGTTACTTGTAGATGCACACTCCGTGGCACGTTCTCTTTTAGTTTTCTTTGTTGGCGCATTTTTGATAGTGACGACCCCGATTTCTTTGCGTATCACGTATCGACCCTCTTCATCATATCCCGTATTCGGGGGGGGAGTTTTTTTCCTTTCGTTCATCGTTTCCCGCGAGGTGATCCCTTCCTATAAGCGCCTCAATTTCCACTTTCAGTTGGTAGCAGTCTTCCATCATGTGTCCCGTTTCACGGGGATATCACAATGCTTCTTAAGATTGTGCATATTATCTAGCGCTCTTCGTGGCCCTAGTCAGCTGACCCTGTATTCCTTCTCCCTGATTACGTGGAACACATTCTTTATCGACTCGTTCAGGCCTTCAGGGAGGTGAACTTATTCATCGGCCGTCGATCTAGGGATCGACGACGCGGCCCCCTTGCTTGATGCGGGGGTCCTTGATGTTCGCCCCGCCACTGTTGTGTGGGAGCAGGGGGCTGATTTGCTGCAGCTGCTCTTCTCTCGTCACTCTTGTGGGGTCGAACTTGAAAACTGACTCCGCCCCCAGTGTTTCTTTCAGAGTGATGGCCTTCTCGACTTTAGACTCCAACTCTGACATCGAGACCACGGGGCTCTTGGCTAGTGTGCGCCTTAACTCGTTGTTGTTGGTGACGTCCGGCAGGTGTTGCGCGGCGGTTTCAGGCATGAGGTCGCGCACGACCATCGCCACGAGTGACCAGCGCGTGTAAAATTTCCTCGGGTGTTCCCCTTCCTTCTGTTTGATGTCTATGAGCTCTTTAGAGTGAAGCGATCTTTTTTGTGACACAAACTTGGCGGTGAATAGGAGGATGAAATTTTCGAACGTTTTAATGATGCCACTTGGCAACCGATTGTACCAGTCGAGACAAATACCCAAAAACGTGGACGGAAAGGTCTTGCACATGGTTGCATTGACCAGTTCTGCAACTACAAGCGTAGACAAAAGGCGCTAACATGATCCTCGGGATCCGTAGTCCCGTTGTAGGCGGGGTTCCGATGATCTGCTCCAACATGATGTCTGCGCTAAGAGGTTGTCGGATTATCGGTCTTTGTGGTGCTAGATAATTGGGTGAGAGATGTTGCTCCAAGAAGTCTAGGTCCGCCCTCGGCCTAAGCTCTTGATTCTTGGCTGGAGTTGTAGGCGCGACAAGCTCGGGTTCCCTCCGTATGGGAGCAGGGGATTAATCATCGCCGGACTGACTGTTGGCGAGTCTTTTCTAGCAATGAGGGCGATTATCTGACCCATCTGTCCCTGCATCTCCGCCACCATTTGATTGTTGCGCGTCAACTATGCGCGCATTTCCTTGGCGGATATCTCCTCTTCCTCTTCCTCATCCTCAATCAGCACCATGTTGAAGTCACTGGTGGACATTTAATGCAAAACAAATGAAAAGGTAAAGAGACACTCATGGCAATTGAAAAAATATAACTTGAAAATATGGATTGCGTTTGTTTGGACTTGGCACAATTACATCGAGAAGTTATCATGTTAAGTGTTACATATTTGATTATTATTCATGACTTGCAATATTAATACTTCCTAGTACTTTATCTTTAGTTCTTACATTGTGCTTAAAATTATCATTTTTCGATTTGAATTTATAGTTTCGATTTTACTATATTTTTTTTATTTAAGTAAAATCTCGACTTTGACGGGATTTCAAATAACTATCCCTAACACTCTCAAAAAGAAAAAAGGAGGACACTTCGTACGGTTGGTCTTAAGTAGAGCTACAAATGTGCCAAGTCAACCGAATTTTACCCCAACTTGAGCTCGGCTCGTTAATAAACGAGTTGAGCTCGAGTTCGGCTCGTTTATTAACGAGTTGAGCTCGAGTTCGGCTCGTTTATTAACGAGTCGAGTTGAGCTCGAGTTCGGCTCGTTTATTAACGAGTCGAGTTCGAGCTAGCTTGCTAAAATCTTGACTCGTATTTGATATATTCATTTGGTATGTCACTTATGATTCATGTGATTAATGTCAAGAAGAAAATAATAATAATAATTAAGTGTTTGTTGGGGGTATTGCCCAGCAAGCTTGGAGTTCGGGCTCCCAAAGAAGAAGTTGGGGGGCAAGGCCCAAAAGATAAGAGTCATTATCCACTAGTGGCCCTTGGGCCCAAACAAGAGAAGAGATCTTAAGAATAAAGCACCAAAGGCCAGGTGGCGGCCAGCTGGATGGCGGACCACTGCCTGCGGGCGCCTGTCATGTGTCAGGAGCCTGGCAGAGCTGTGGGATGTCTGTCAGGTGTCAGGAGCCTGACAGGGCGGTTAGCTGTCTCACAGAGGGGCACAGAGCATTAAATGAAGATGGTGACGTGGTGGAGATCAACCTCGGGTTCGGTGAGTATAAATAGGGGCAGTCGATAGCATTTATGCAGGTTGGCTGATCACACTAAAACTCGGCCTTATACTTTACTCTCTAAACTTGGTTCTGACTTGGGCGTCGGAGTGCTAACGGGCATTTCCTAGCCCTTTAGGCGCTTGTCCTTGCAGGATCCGGGCGCCCCTGGTGAGTACGAAAGGGTCGAGATCGAGAGGGGTGGGACACGTGGAACTTGGCACCAACAATTGGCGCGCCAGATAGGGGGCCGAGAAGAATGGAAAACTTGAACGTTGCGAACGACGGGGAAGACGCCTCGAGGTTGAACAATTCGAGTCATGAGGAAGGCGAGCAGCAACCGAGCCGGGAGTTGAACATGGAGGCGGAAGGGGAAGCGAGCCCTGGGCGCCTATCGGCGGATGAAGGGGAATCTTTGACGAAGAGAGAGCTATTTTGAATCATAGCCGACCAAGATCGGGCCATCGCGGCGCTCAGAAGGGAGTTGGATGGGGAGCGAAGTGAAGACGTGATGATGCATAGCCCAGGAGCGAGGAAGCGAGAAAGAATGGGGGAGGATTCGGAATCTTTGCAACACGGGCACCCATACCAAGCTGATCAAGGACATAACGTACCAAGGCGTTCACGCGCCTGGAAAATGCCCGCTGAGCATACTCAGGCGGAGCCGGAAGATTTGTGGGCGCCTAGAAGAATCGCTAAGCGGTTCGGAGTCCGGCAACCATTGGCGCGAGGCATCCTAGTGGAACCGGCGGGAACCACAATTCCCCCGTTACCCAGTTACGACGGGGTGGCGGACCCGGAAGATCATTTGAACAGCTACTTCACGAAGATGCAACTTTACAACAGCTCAGACGCCAAGTTATGCAAGGTGTTCCCATCCACGTTTGCAGGCGTAGTATTGGATTGGTACCATCAAATCGAAGAGGGGCGCATAGAATGTTTTGAGCAGTTTGCGGAGTTATTTTTGTCCAAATTCGCAAGTAGGAAGCGTCGGACACTAACCATAGGCGCATTGTTCAAGGTAAAGCAGCGGGAAGGCGAGGCGCTTAGAGAATTTTACGACCGATGGATCTCTGTAGCCATGGCGGTCAAGGATGTCCAACCAGCGGTACTGGGGGTTTGCTTAGATGCTTGTACCTCGAGCGAAGAACTCTGCCGAGTCCTTTCTAAGCGGGATGTGGTGTCCACAGAAGACCTTGACCGAAGGGTGCAGAAGGTAATCATGTTGGAGGAGACGTTGGCGGCGAGGAGAGCCGAAAAGAGGCGCCTGAGGGGAGACAAATTGGAGGCAAGGCAGGCGCCCCGGGTACCGTCTGGGAATTTTGGTCCGCAAAGAAGACCCGAGGCGCCTCGCCCCGTGCCGAGAAGCTCAGCCAATTTTACGGAGTATAATGATACGCTAAAAAACGTACTACAGTACGTGAAGGATAGGGGCTACCACATACGGTGGCCGGGACCCATGCGCGGCCAACCAAATGAGAAGAACCTTGATAGGTATTGTGACTTTCATCGCGACAAGGGGCACTACACGGCCGACTGCTACCAACTTAAGGCCGAATTGCAGGCTTTAGCCGACAAGGGCATGCTCAATGACTTCGTTAGGAGGGCAGAGGACAGGACCCACCGGACGTACGTGACGGCGCTGGAAGTCCCGAGGAACTCAAGGATGCATGAAGCCCCAAGGACCCATGAGGCGCCTGAAAGGCCAAGGACCCCACAGGAGCCGATGATGCCGCCCCCCCCCCCCCTCGTTTGAAGTGGACCAAGAGGGAAAGCCGAGTCGCATCAGGCTCACAGTCGAATCCATAACCGGCACTGTAGACTTGAGGGAGAAGTTGGAAAGGTCAAGGTGCCTGAGATCCGCATCAATTGAAGCAAGGGAAGCAGTGCAAATCAACTTCAACCAAGAGCCGGACGAGGCGTGCCAGCTCCCATCAGAGGAAGCTTTGGAGATACATGGGGTGATAGCAGGATGTAAAGTGAAGAGGATGTTAGTTGACACTGGCAGCTCTATGGATGTCCTCTTCAAGAGCACGTTTGAGCGCATGCAACTGGCGCCTGAATTGGTACGTCCTTCTAGTTCGGTTTTGATTGGGTTTTCCGGTGCGCCAGCCCAGGTCATCGGGCGCGTACGTCTACCAGTGACCCTTGGAGATGAGACACATTGTGTGACGCATGCGGTAGAGATTGGGATTGTGGACTGCCCATCGCCCTACAATGTGATACTTGGTCGTCCGCTATTAGCGCAATTCAATGGCGTGGCGTCCACTTGTCACCAGACGCTGAAGTTTGTAGCACCCCAGGGCATAGGCATTTCCAGGGGAAGAAATGTTCCACGATACGCCCGAGAAGAAGACCCAAGGAGCCGCGTTCTCAAACATAGGGTCAACACTATCGACATCCGCTCTGAGGAGGCGCCTAGGGCGGAAGCCTTGGACGACGAACTTGTAGTAGCCTTGGACGAAAGACGCCCGGAGAGACAAGTGCGAATTTCGGCACAGGCCCCTGAAGTAATGAAAGCGCCTCTGATCGAACTACTAAGGGAGTTTGGGGAGTTATTCGCGTGGGACGCCCAGGATATGCCCGGCGTTTCTCCGGACGTGGCAGTGCACAAGCTTGCGGTGGAACTAGGGAAAAAGCCCGTGCAACAGAAGCGCAGAAACTTGTCTCAAGAAAAGGAGGAGGTGCTCCGCCGAGAGGTTGATAGATTACTCGAAGCGGGATTTGTGGAAGAAGCGAGATACATCACATGGCTGTCTAACGTGGTGTTCGTCCCAAAACCGTCTGGCGATTGGAGGATGTGCGTGGACTTCACCAACCTTAACCGAGCGTGCCCCACAGATGCATACCCCATGCCACGCATTGACCTGCTTGTAGATGCCACCGCCTATCACGAAGCACTTAGTTTCCTTGACATGTTCTCGGGCTACCATCAAATCCCTATGGCCAAGGAGGATGTGGCCAAGACGGCGTTCATGACACCCTTTGGGAACTTCTGCTACAGAGTGATGGCGTTTGGCTTGAAGAATGCCGGGGCAACATATCAACGTATGGTGAATCAGATTTTCCGCAAGCAAATAGGAAGGAACGTGGAGGCATATGTAGATGATTTGATTGTGAAGAGCAAGAGGCGCCAGGACCACATCATGGACTTACGAGAAACCTTCGAAACAATGCGGCGCTTCCGGTTGCGACTTAATCCCAAGAAGTGTGTGTTCTTGGCTGAAGCAGGAAAATTCTTGGGCTTCATGATAACAAGACGGGGAATCGAAGCTAATCCTAAGCAAGTTGAGGCGATCATGAGTCTGGGCCACCCCCGAACGCCTAAGGAGGTGCAAGTCCTGACAGGGAGATTGGCGGCGCTTGGGCGCTTCATCCCAAGAGCCTCTGACCGAGGCGCCCCTTTCTTCAAGACATTGAAAAAAGCCTCCAAATTCAAGTGGACCAACGAATGTGACGAAGCTTTTGAAGAGTTGAAGAGATTGCTCACGGCGCCCACGGTGATGACGGCGCCCAAGGCCAAGGAAGTATTGTACCTGTACATAGCCGTGTCCGTAATTGCCGTGAGTGCAGTCCTCATATCCAAGGACCCCCTGACGAACGAGGAGAAGCCAGTGTATTATGTGAGCCGAACCATGGTGGGTCATGAGACGCGCTATGCGCCTATTGAAAAGGCGGCTTTGGCGGTCATAATGGCAGCCAACAAACTCCGACCTTACTTCCAGGCTCATCGCATTGTGGTACTCACAAATCTTCCTCTCAAGACAGTACTAGGATCAATGGATGTGTCTGGGCGCCTGGTAAAATGGGCCGTGCAACTCAGCGAGTTTGACATAACTTATGCGCCCCGGCCCGCCATCAAGGCTCAGGCGTTGGCAGATTTCGTGGCTGAAGGGGTGGTTGATGGGGGAGCAAGCAGGGAGGAATGTTGGCAAGTGCATGTTGAAGGAGCTGCAAGTAGGGTAGGCGCAGGGGCCGGGGTGGTACTCATCAGTCCACTAGGCGCCCTACACGAAGTGGCATTACGATTTGCGACCCTAAAGACAAACAACGCTGCTGAGTATGAGGCTGTACTTGCGGGACTTCACATCGCAAGAGAGCTGGGCGCCCAAAAAGTGAGTATCAAAACCGATTCGGCGTTGGTGGTTAATCAATTGAACGAGGTATATGAGGTGAAGGAGGAAACATTAGGAGCTTATGTGGAAGCCATCCGCAAAAAGTGCGCTTGGTTCCGAGGCGTAACCTTCACACATGTTCCTAGAGAGGAGAATGCCCATGCAGATGCCTTGTCAAAGTTGGCAACGGCCCTGGATTTTGAAGAGAATCGAACGGTGATTGTGACAAAGGAGGTGCCACACGAGGAAATGATGATGGCTTCTTTCACGGCAGAGGAAGAAAGGGAAGGATGGATGACTCCAATATGGCTCTTCCTCACCCAAGGAAAGGTGCCGGATGACCCGAAAGAAGCATGGTGCCTACGAAGAAAAGCAGCACGATGTGCCATAGTCGAGGGAGTGTTGTACAAGAGGTCCCATTCCGGCGCCTATCTGAGGTGTCTTAGTGAAAACGAAGGGTTAGAGGCAATCAAAGAGGTGCATCAAGGGACGTGCGGCATGCACGCAGGCACCCGGAGTCTCGAGAAGGTCATTCTCCGACAGGGATATTATTGGCCAACGATACGGGCAGACGCAAAAAAGCACGTAGCAGCCTGTCACCAATGCCAAATTCACGCCAATGATGTGCACATTCCAGCGGCGCCTATGCAAGGGAACGTGGGCTCATGGCCCTTTGCACAATGGGGCATGGACCTTTTGGGCCCCTTCCCCAAAGCTCCCGGGCAGTTCAAGTATTTGATTGTGGCGGTCGATTACTTCACCAAATGGATCGAAGCGGAGCCCCTAGCATCGATCACCGAGTCACAAGTACGGAAGTTCACAAGGAAGAACATTTTCACGAGGTTCGGACTCCCGGAGTCCATCATCACTGACCATGGGAAGCAATTTGATTGCAAAAAGTTCATCGAGTTTTGTGATGAGAATGGAGTGGTCTTGAGGTTCTCTTCCGTAGCTTACCCACAAGCCAATGGACAGGCGGAGGCAGCCAACAAAAGTATTCTACATGGGTTGCACACCAGGTTAACGGAGGCCAAAGGCAAATGGGTTGAGGAATTGCCAAGTGTGTTGTGGGCGCATAGGACTACATTTAAGGTGGCTACGGGCGAGACACCCTTTGCTCTGACGTACGGAAGTGAAGCGGTTTTGCCTTTGGAGATGCGCGTCCCAACCTTCAGGTTGACCCACCGGGATGAGTCGATGGGCGCCCAAGCGCGTGTCGATGAATTGGATGTATTGGACGAGCGTCGAGAAGTGGCGGCTTTACGATTGGAGGCAATGAAAGGTCAGGTTGCGAGGTACTACAACAAAAAAATGCGGGCACACAACATTACGGAAGGTACCTTGGTACTAAAAAGAGACTTTCGCCCCAGTGCTGTGGAGGGAAAATTGGCACCCAAATGGAAAGGGCCATACCGTATTCGGGAAGTCGTTGGCCCGGGTACTTTCAAGCTGGAGCACATGTCATGCAAGGGAGTGAAGAGAACTTGGAATGCTCAAAACCTACGAAGGTATGAGGCAACCATGGATACAGGCGCCCAAATGCAGGCGCCTTCTCGCGAGTAGAGGCAACGGGCGGGGTGTTCTTGGGGAGGACTGGTTTTGGTTAGGCAATGATAGTAGAGTATCCAAAAGCGCCCTATACGCGCCCGTAATTTTGTAAAGCGCCCCATTAGCGCCCGATCCATGTAAAGCGCCCAAATTTTGCGCCATCATTTTTCAGAAGCGGATTAATTACTATCTACAAAGTTGTCCATGTAAAGCGCCCAAATTTTGCGCCATCATTTTTCAGAAGCGGATTAATTACTATCTACAAAGTTGTCCATGTAAAGCGCCCAAATTTTGCGCCATCATTTTTCAGAAGCGGATTAATTACTATCTACAAAGTTGGCCGTTAAGAAAACATAACAAAGCGCCCCAAAATAGCGCCCGGCAACACTACGTATAGTAAAGCGCCATGTTCCGCGCCCACCTTATGCAAAAGCTCCCTAATATTGCGCCCTAACAAGAAACGCGCCCCATTTCGCGCCCAAACACACCAGTTGGCAATAAAAGGAAAGTTAAAGTGGAAGTAAAGGCAATTGGCAAGGAAACATAGATTCTTATATTATAAAAGCATAAAAAGGCGGAAAGTCACTACAAAAAGTGAAGTTAAAACCCGAGGAACACTAATCTAGTCAGCGCCCGAAGTCGCGTCCCCGGCACTAGGCGCCTTCGGAGGAGGAGAGGTAGGAGCAGATGTCTCGGGCGCCCCACTTGTCCCGCGGGGCGTCTCCATCCCGCCAATTACGTACTCGGCCATCTCCGAGAGATCCCAAGTAAGGTCGGGGTGGTCCTTCTGCAACTTCACTCGCAGGATTTCAATGCCGGTCAGAATGGCATTGGCGCACATGGACTTCCCAGTCTCTGACTCCATCAAGTTGTCCAAAGATTGCCGCAATCCGGAAATTTCTTTCCGGGCCCTCTTCAAGGATCTCTCGCTCTCCTTGTGGGCGTCGTGCAGCCTCTTCTTCTCCTCCTTGAGGATGTCAATCTCACTGGCCTGGGCACCGGCTTCCTGCGCCAACGCCTCCTTCTCAGCTTGCAGGTCGGCCACCTTCCTGCACTCCTCGTCCAGGGCGCCCTGCAGACGCGACAACTCCATGGTCGCCGTCATCTGGGCGTCCTCGCACTCCTTCGCAAACTGCTCACGGCGCGCAGTTGCGTTATCCAAGTCCAACTTCAGCTGTGCAGCTGAAGAAGAAGCCTCGAGCGCCTCCCGCTTAGTCTCGTTGAGGCGTCGGGCGCCCTTTTCAGCAAAAAGAAGGATCTGCAACCATTAGCAAAAGTTCAGCAAGTCGTGCAAAATACCAAACCATTCCCCTAACTTCTAAAGAACGCAAGTAAGAAAGTGCATACCTTGGCGCCCACTTGGGCCAACTCAGCAAAGAGGTGATCCCCGTTCACCTCAGACGGCACCTGCCATGACTTGGCGGCCGCGATCGCCAAGCCCATGGCGCACCCTCGGTCAACGGCGACCAAGGGGGAGCAGTTCATATTGACCCGTCCCACCTCATCACGTCGTGGCCGGAAGATGGGTGGACGCCCATCGGGGCCAACATAGCGCCCCTCTTCATTCAGGTGAAGAAGGGCGCCCTCCACCGCCTCCTCCTCCACTTCCACCTCGTCGAAGGCGTCCTCCTCCCCCACCTTCTTCTTCCCCCTGTCGGCCCTCTTGCTGGCCGAGGCTAAGGGGGAACCTGCCCTCTTCCCCTTGCGGAGCAAAGGCTCCTCTTCTTCCTCTTCTTCGGCGGAGTTGACCTCCTTCTCCGCAGGGTCGAAATTAGGCGCCCCCTCGCCTTCCTCCGGCGCGGACGACGCCACGCTCGCTGTGTGCGCCCGAGCGGTGCCACCCTTCACTGCTCTCTTATTCCTTTTCTTGGGGCCAGCCGTTGACGCCTGTGATTGGGTGGCAGGCGCCTCTTGTTGGGTGGGCGCCTCTTGATGAGAAGGCGCCTCTTGTGACGAAGCCGCTGCCGCGGCCGCCTCCTCTGCCATGCTCGCCAGCCTACTCTTCATTAGCTTGGCAATGCTTGAGTAGTCCGCCCCTGCATATGACGAAAATAAGTTAGTTCATCACACAAACAAAGGAGCAAAGAAATAGAACACCTAGACGCCTACACACCATCGTTATAGTACGCCTGAATAATAGGCGGGCGGTTATCTGCGGGGCGTAAGTCAACGGGCTCCCCTTCGCAAATTAGGGGGCGCCGGCCTTCTCAGACGCCGTCAAAATCACCGGTTTATTAAAATCTTCGACCCGACCCAACTCCCATTTCCTCACAAAGGCGCCTCCACTCGCAAAGAAGGAGTCTCGATAGGCCTTCACGAAGAAAAACCCGTTGAACCAACTTCGGTTCAACTTGGGACATTTCTTCACAAAATGATAGGGACAACTTTTCTTCTTGCGTTTCTTGAGGGACAAACAGTTGTCGAGAGGCACCATCTTGAAGAAATATCTGAACAAGTTGAAGGTGGACTCCACGTTGTGCTCTCGGCATCTCAACTTGAACAGTAGGACAACCGTGATGACCGAGGGAGATAGGCGCCCGAGGGGGCAGGCGCAGGTCGTCAGGATCCCCTCCATAATCGAGTCCAAGGGAAATTGTAGCCCGAAGCGGAAGTATTCCTGATAAATCCCGATCCACTTCGGGCCACAGACGCCTACCCGAGACAGAGGCGATGGAGGCGCGTACCACCAGTCTCTGGGAAGCTGGAGACTGGTCACCAATTCATGAACCCGGTCCAAAGTGACTGTTGACGTGTGCTTTGGCCCGGCCACCTCGAATGATAAGTGAGACGTCTCGGTGGGCAGATGATCCGGTGGGAAACACTTCTCCCACGAGGTGATCTTGTAGGACCCGTCGGCGGGCAAAAAGCCAGGCGCCGAAGAACTTGACGGCCCAGCTGATGAGGAAGCAGACGCCCTCTCTAAACCAACAAACGACCCAGACGCAACGCGGACAAGGGGTAAGTGACGCCCCTATCCTAGGTGACTAGAATGAACTCAACGAAATCGACAAGGGGTAAAAGGAAAACTTACCACGTTGAACTGGGCGCCTTGCTTCACCACCATCGCCCGAGGCGCCCGCGTCGGAGGTCTTGTCTTGTTGTGGAGAAGACATTCTAGACGAAAGCGTTGTGTCGGAAGTGAAGAACTGACAGGAAAGAGGACAGAGGTCAGAGCGGAAGCTAGAGAGAAGTCAGAGCAAAAGTCTAGAGAGAGGTCCAATGGAAGAAAGTGACAGCATCACAAGGGAGGAGGGGTATTTATAGAAAAAAGAAGGCTCACCCATCACATGACACGTGTCAGTCATGCCGAAGGAACTCTTCCGCTCCCCCCACCTTTTGGTCTTTTCGCGAGCCACAAGACCCCAGGCGGACCCTTGAGCTTCCCCCCACCCTTTCCTTATGGGGGAAATTTCTCAACTCCCAAATTTCGAATTTCGAATTTCGAATTTCGAATTTTCTTTTCTCCAAATTTCCCCGGCAAGCAAAGCGTGGGTGAGGGGGGCATAAGGGATAAGGACACACGTCAAGAACGACACCACGAGAGGACGCCTATAAAAAAGATCGCGGAAAGTGAACACGCGAAGCGGTGAGCCCAGGTGAAGATCCAACGCCCGAAAGGGAGGGATGGTTCGAAAAGGCGCCCCATTTGGCAAGAGGCGCCCTTTCAGGCAAGAGGCACAGAGACACATGGAAGAGCATACAGCAAGTGGCACCAACAACACCAAAGGCGGGACTCCCGTCCGCAGAAGGGGGGGGGGCAAGCGCACCCCGTAGGTCCAAGAAGGAAGTGAAAACACGATGCACGCGCCGTGTGACAAGCGCACTGGGACTAAGAGAGGGCCGGATTACACCTAGAGGTTCAGTCAGGCGCTCGAATGCGAAGCCACGAGCACCTAACTGGGGGGGCAATTGTTGGGGGTATTGCCCAGCAAGCTTGGAGTTCGGGCTCCCAAAGAAGAAGTTGGGGGGCAAGGCCCAAAAGATAAGAGTCATTATCCACTAGTGGCCCTTGGGCCCAAACAAGAGAAGAGATCTTAAGAATAAAGCACCAAAGGCCAGGTGGCGGCCAGCTGGATGGCGGACCACTGCCTGCGGGCGCCTGTCATGTGTCAGGAGCCTGGCAGAGCTGTGGGATGTCTGTCAGGTGTCAGGAGCCTGACAGGGCGGTTAGCTGTCTCACAGAGGGGCACAGAGCATTAAATGAAGATGGTGACGTGGTGGAGATCAACCTCGGGTTCGGTGAGTATAAATAGGGGCAGTCGATAGCATTTATGCAGGTTGGCTGATCACACTAAAACTCGGCCTTATACTTTACTCTCTAGACTTGGTTCTGACTTGGGCGTCGGAGTGCTAACGGGCATTTCCTAGCCCTTTAGGCGCTTGTCCTTGCAGGATCCGGGCGCCCCTGGTGAGTACGAAAGGGTCGAGATCGAGAGGGGTGGGACACGTGGAACTTGGCACCAACAGTGTTCAATATAACTATTCTCATCTTATACTTTGTGGTATCATATTATTTAGTTAATACTTTTAACTAGTCAAAATTATGTTATTTTATAGTAATGAAGCAATCTATGATACATAATTACTTTTTAAAATTAAACAAGAATTATTTGCTCACATAATCTAAATGTTAACATTCATATAGGGTGAGATATATATTTTAACAATCCTATATATTATCAAAATCAAACTCATTAAATTGATTCACTCGTAAGTCGGTAATCAAGTTGCCTCTCTAACCACAATGTTGAGAGGCGACACATCTCATGAGCTCTAGATGAGCCAGCTCATGAATTGAGCTCAACAAGCCACCGAATCGAGCTAGCTCGCGAGCAACAGAAAACTTAGCTCAAACTCGGCTCGTTAGTAAACGAATCGAGTTTCGAACGAATTTTCCACGAGTCGAACGCCAAGCCGCTCGTGAACAGGTCGGTTCATTTGCAGCCCTAGTCTTAGGGCTACTCGTCTTTATGTTGGGCTTCAGGGCACGTTGAAGCCGAAGTGTTTCTATCGCTATGTTTGTCGACGCTAGTAGGACAGGCAGCCCAATACCCACCAGTCTTTTGTAAAAGGCCACACTGACCCATGCGGGCCCAAAATGTGATCAATCAATAAGTACTATTGGCCCGTACACATTTTGTTTATGGGTGGTCAGAAAGGGCGGAAATTTTTTCAGTGAATTCCTTTTAAAGAAATTGAATTTGAAATTTCTAAGTTGGAGATTAATGATAGAACTACTAAATCAAATTCTTGTTCACTGTGTGTCTGTTTCATTGATTTCTACCTCGCTGCTTAATTGTTGTTGAGTAACAACTGATTCGCAATTTTTCTTCTTTGAAACACATGTCCAAATGTTTCAGTTTCGCATCTATCCAATCTAACCTAACAAACATCTCATACGATGTGGTTATGAACTTATGATATTAAATCGCCCAACTCACCCATTAACACTCTTGCCGAACGACTGACAATGCAAAATTGCAAATAATGAAATGTTATTAATATATATAAACCTAAAACACCGTTACTGTTGCCTAACTTTTACATTATCTCATTGCCATCTGGAGAGTGGAGAGGTAAGTATGTGTGAGAGAAGAGAGTCCCACTCTCTCGGCTTCCAAAGGGAAAAAAAATGCAGAAAAATGTTTAGAAGCATGTAGGCCAATAAAAGGAGCACAAGTGGATAGCATAACAATTATGTTTTTTTGTTTTTGGTTTTAGCATCAGTTATTTTCATGCAAGATGTTTTGAGTTGTAAGTACCAACTGTTATCTTGATGTAATGTTATAAGTTACATATTTTATTTTCATGGTTTTAGCATCAGTTATTTTCATGCAAGATGTCCTACTTGGTAATTCTGATAGTGTCCTCTTTTATTTAGTGGGATATATTTTATTTTCAGGTATATGCTAGTTTGTTTTGTTTTGCAGGGGCTGTTTCCTTTACTTTCGTTTTTAGACGCAATCAAGATGCCTTTTCACCCATACGGGGTATTCTTGGGGAAGTATTCTCCTTCTTCTCTCTATCTGAGTCAGTTTCATGTCATTTTGCTCTTTGGAGCTTTCATAGAACTGCCCATCTCGTGGCATTACAAGCTCTTTTATCGGGAGTTCGGTTGCATATGGACTACCGTTCTTTATTATTTTCTGTCTTTTATGTGTGTTGTCCGGCCATGCCCTGAGGGCTTATCTTGGATAAAAAAAAATCCACCATAACATACAAGTATAAATTTAGTTTGTACAGGAGAAGATTCGGCTATTTAATATTTGCTCATTACGTGAAACATTAAAAATAATCCAAATTAGTATACTATTTTTATGTATTCTAATCAAAAGTATGAACGGATCCATACACGACTCACCAACAGTCTAGAGAATTAATAATTGAACCATTATCAAGTGTGATCTCTTGCGTCTTTACAACTCTGTTTTGTTTGGTAATAATAGTTTATCGCCATTATAAAAAAATAATTGAACCATGAACCACTAACTTTTTCAGCTCAATGTCGACTCCAATTAAAAATAAATATATATTGTTATTACTTATGAGAAAGTCATCATTTTCCACTATGGAATTTGAATGCATGAAATTTTAAACGAGTTACAGTTTGTATTCCTTTTGCTTCTCTCTCTCGAGTTTTTCTTTTTCACCCGGGCTAGAATTTTCAATAATTATACATGGAATGTTTGGCTAGGTATCTACACATATCAAATAAATAGTTTTATTTTTCTATAAAAAGTAAATAATTATCATCTTAAATACATCACCATAAAAGGAATTAAGCCTCAACTATGTAAATTACAATTTGGTATCTAAACTTAATAGATCTTTAGATTTATAACCTTATTTTTTGGCATATAAGTCCTTAAAATATTGATGGAATATTACATTTTAGAACCAAATTTTTTGTGTATTACATATTGGTACCTAACCTTTTGAAGTTCTACAAATAGGTATGATTTTTCTATGTATAATTAAAACACCATCGAATAAATGGGTATCCACCCAACTCATGTACATTTAGATAATGAAAGTAAATATCCATACCCTACCCAAACTCATCTACAAACTTCCAAACCCGTATATACATCACTCATACCTTACCCATAATCAATGGGTCTACTTGGGTTTAGGTAAATATCATTTATTAGCCAAAATTTTCAAAAAAAATTTGAATTGGATGTCGATCAGCATATATATCTTCTCAGTATATATATCTTCTCAGACAATATCATATTGTCAAGTCAAACAACTAATAAAATATTAATTTTATACTAATAATACTAACAAAACACCATAACGAGCCACATAATACATGCCCATATGCTATCTCCGCTCCGCGACAAATCGCGGCATCGCAACCTAGTATTTTTTTAAAAGAAAAGTGTGTACTGCATTATAAAAAAAAAGTGTGTACTGATAAAATTCATTTGGTTTCCCCCCACCAGTACCATATTCTCTCTTCTCTTTTCTATGACTGTCATAATGTCCCTAATATGTAGGAGTGGCAATTCTCAATCCAATCCACCAACCCTTTAAAAATATCTACTTAATCCAATTCATTTAAATCCAATCCATTTTATCCAAATTCAATTGGATTGGTGGATTCATGAATCCAAATGACAAATTACGATTTGGTACTTATACTTTTTATATTTTAAATTTTGGTACCTAAAATTTAATTTTTATACGAAAAATATCATTGGAAAATTACATTTTGGTACCTAAAATTTTTCATTATGACATTTTAGTACCTAAACTTTTCACATTTTATATATTGGTCCTTTGTTGAAGATGTCATTTGGATTCATGGATACTCCACCAATCCACTTGATCCAATCCATGAATCCACCAATCCATTGGATCCAATCCATTTGATCCATGGATCCACCAATTCAATCCACCAATCCATAAATCACTCCATTTACCACCTCTATTAATCTGTCACCCCATAAAACTTCAATTTCAAAATGAAGGTGGCAACTATTTATGGCATTCCCATCATTGGTTCCAAGAACCAACATAAAGAAAATGGGGGGTTTCACTAAAATCTTACCTTCACAATCGCACCCATCCAAAGATCGCAAACTGCTTCTGCTGGATCCAACACTGTTGGACACTTGTGAACACATTTTTGTAGATGGTTTGTGAGCAACATAACCGAGTTGGAAAAATGGGAGCGTACAATTCATTCTTCACTATATTAGTTCACTTCTGGAATTTTCTTGTCTAATCTCTAAGTTTGGCAAGTGATATGTGAGAGGAAACAAAGGCAAATTGGAGTCTTATAAGTGCCTCTCACCCAACCTTTAATTTCATAATTTGTAAACGGATCATAATTACTAGACCCTCGGTTATTAAGTACTTCAGTTGGATGACTCATGAGACATATTGTCTTACTCATACATTCGATCAGTTCAACGAGTCGAACACAAAACAAGTTTAAATTTTGCATGTTAATTCTTGGAGTCTACACATCGATAGAGTCATAAAAACATGTTCTGTTTAGCGCCTTAATTACCACACTATTAACTTGAGAGAAAAACCAATTGACTTTGAAGAAGAACAAGAGACAAAACCAATTGACTTTGAAGAAGAACAGGATAATGTTAGACGGTGTAGTTTTGCTCCATTGTACATAGCCCACGAGCCCACTCTTTTCTTTCATTTATTCCGGCCATGCAACCCATGCATCGACTTCATTCTGATGCTAGGGTTCGGCCAAGTGCTCTCCTTTGTGAGATGATATATGTTGAACTGTTGCACTTTGATTTGGTTAAGCCGTCAATCTAATAATATCAGTAGTCTGGAGAGTGTTCCAAACTCTCCCGTGGATTAGTCCTGATCATCAGGGATACGTCTGTGTTCGTTATTCTGTTCAGTTCAATTCTTGTTGTTTTCCGATCAGTTCGTTAACATGGTATCAGAGCTTAACGCCATGGATTCTAAGAGACCTAATGTTCACCTGAGTTCTACCAACTATTCCCTTTGGGAATTCCAGTTCAGAGTGTTCGTTGAAGGCAAGGGTTTGCTAGAGGTTCTTGATGGAACCACACCGAAGCCAGCGGCAACATCCCTCGCACAAGAAATCGCCGTCTGGACTCAAGCCGACGCACGGATCCGATCGTGGCTTCTGCGATCGGTGGACCCATCCACATGTCTGAGCCTCCGACTATTCCCGACGGCCAATCATATGTGGCGGCACCTAGCTTCCACATATTCCACAGTGAATGCGGCGAGCCAGTTCGAGATTCAGACGGCTCTTGCTCGGCTGGAGCAAGGCGATCTCACGGTGACTGAATATTTCAATCGGGCCCAGGAGCTGTGGACCGAACATGATCTTCTCATGGCGGCTCTCCGACCGCAAGCTGTGCTCTCCGAGGATGCCCTCATCGAACGGCAACAAACAAGGTTACTTCAATTTCTCATGCGCCTCCGACCAGAATTTGAACCAGTTCGTTCTGCTTTGTTGAACAAGGATAGTCACAAGTTTGAAGGGATTTTAGCCCAGCTCGTCCGTGAAGAGTGTCGTCTTCGCACCCAGGCTCGCTTCGATGTCCGCCCCGGCGAAGCTGAGGCGATTTTTGCTGCCGGTTCTGTTTCCGATCCGTCGGCCTATGTTGTGAGTAGGCCCCAATTCCAGCGCACTGTACCTGTGACTGAGCTTGAGTGCCATTTCTGTCGAGAAAAAGGTCATGTACGTAAGCACTGTCGGCGTGCAAATATCGTGCTTGATTGCCATCAACGTCAACGAAATGAGGCGCGCGCAGCTGGTGTAGGTGGTGGTACACCTAATCAGGATAGACCATGGGATCGCTCAGCTGGCGGGAATGGCGATCGTCCATGGGGTCGTGCTGCTGCCGTCGCGCGTCCATGGGAGCGTCTAGCTCGTCAGCAATTTCCTGGTGAGGCGAGCAATGGAGGAGCTTGGGGTCGGCAAGTCTATGCTGCTCAACCAGCTGCCGCGCATCCTCCTGTGGCTGGAGGGAATTCTTTTTCCGCTGCCGATGTTGAATAGATGGTAAATGCAGCTCTTCAACACTCTTTGCCTACTGCCATTAATGCTGCTTTTGCCACTATCCAGGGTTCATGTAAAACGAATACTTGGATTCTTGATTCAGCTTGTTTTAACCATATGACTTCCGATTTACATACCTTGAATAATTTGGTTCCGGTTAAGCATATGGCTTTGCGTGTTGCTAATGGGGAACAGTTGGGTGTTCAAGGGATTGGTACAGTTTCCGAGCCGCAGTTCAGTTTGACTAATACATTACACGTACCTAAGTTGGTTCCCAACTTGGTCTCTGTCGGGCAACTTACTGAGCACGATTGTTCTATTTTGTTTACACCGTCTGGGTGTTCTATACAGGATTTGAAGACGGGGAGGCAGATCGGAAAGGGGAGTAAACATGGGAGGATCTTTCATCTCGAGGAACTTTGTGAGCCTTCAGAGTCGTCTTTCGTCAGTAGTCATCCTCATAGGTCTGTCAGTAGTCAGTCATCTCTTTCTTCTTCTTGTTTTTTGAGTCAGGCAGATAATGTTTGGGACCTTTGGCATGCTCGGTTAGGACATCCTCATTCAGATCGTCTTGTCAAGATGTTTAGACAGTCCTTACTTGGCAAAAATAATGTTACTTTCCATGCTCATCATTCATGTACTAGTTGTGTTGAGGCTAAAACTGCTAGCATTTCTTTTCCCTCTAGTACCACTGTTATCACCGAACCTTTTCATGTCATTCATACCGATCTCTAGGGTCCTGCCCCCACCTTGTCTCGCCATGGGTTTCGATATTTTGCTCTCTTCATTGATCATGCCACTCGCTTTACTTGGATTTATTTTCTCCGGTTAAAATCAGATCTTCGTGCTGTTGCTACTGAATTTATTCAAATGATCAAGACACAATTTGGTCGAACGGTTAAAATAATTCGGTCAGATCCGGGTGGAGAGTTCAGCTCTTCTCCTCTTCATGATTTGTATCGTTCCCTTGGTATTTTGAGTCAGATGTCCTGTCCCGGAGTGTCCCAACAGAATGGTCTTGTCGAACGTAAAAACCGCCATGTTGTTGAACTTACTCGAGCCCTTCTTTTTGCTTCTCGAGTTCCCAGTCGTTTTTGGCCCGAGGCTGTTGCTACTGCAGTTCGTCTCATAAACTATCAGATTACTCCTGTTTTGAATCATACCAGCCCCTTTTTTGCTCTCTATCATCGTCAGCCTGATTATTCTCGACTGGGAGTCTTTGGGTGTTTATGTTTTGTTCTTCGTCCTAAACGGGAACGTACCAAACTTTCCTCTAAAACTGCTCGATGTGTGTTTCTTGGCTATAGTGATGTTCATAAGGGGTATTTGTGTTATGATCCTGAATTACAACGTATGCGTATTGCCTGCACTGTTGTTTTCTTTCAACATCTCATGTTTCACGAGTCTAGTCCGTCCTCGAC
The DNA here is from genome assembly GCA_946122785.1 of Linum tenue. NCBI lineage: Eukaryota > Viridiplantae > Streptophyta > Magnoliopsida > Malpighiales > Linaceae > Linum > Linum tenue. Next base: position 8,114,977 of record CAMGYJ010000011.1, on the reverse strand, counting down.
CATTTTTTCTCCGTCCTTGTCACTTCCCATTTTTGGTGATCATGATGATGAAGAAGATCCTCCCCACGACCCAGCTGATCCTCCTTCACCCGATCTGCTTCCCCACCATTCGTCCTCCTCGTCTCCCAGCTTGTCTTCGCCATCCGCCAGGTCGCCTTCAACGTCTACTCCATCATCCACTGCTTCTACTTCACCCGAAAGCTCACCTTCTCCAGCTATGAGAGCCGCACCTCCTCCTAGTCCTCCTCAGCTTCGTCGATCACTACGGGCAACTCAAGGTATTCCTCCGCCTAAATTTCATGATTATGTAGCTCACGGCGTCGATACCTTTGTTGTGCCTACACGCTACAAACATGCCCAAGGTGATCCGGTATGGGACATGGCTATGAAACGCGAGCTTGATGCTCTCCATGCGAGTAACACATGGACTCTCGTTCCTCGGCCATCTTCTTCTAAGTCTGTTGTTGGTTGTCGGTGGGGTTACACTGTCAAGATGAAACCGGATGGCACAGTTGATCGGTACAAGGCTCGTCTGGTAGCTCAAGGTTTTACACAGGAACTCGGGGTTGATTATAATGAGACCTTTGCTCCCGTTGCCAAGATGTCCACCATTCGTACTCTCTTAGCTGTTGCTGCACAGAAAAATTGGCCTCTTTATCAAATGGACGTCAAGAATGCCTTTCTTCACGGTGACTTGGATGAGGAGGTTTACATGGAGCTGCCCCCGGGTTACACATTGGGTACTTCCGATCAAGTATGTCTTCTTAATCGCTCTCTATATGGTCTCAAACAGGGACCTCGTGCCTGGTTTGAGAAATTTCACTCCACCATTGCCGCACTTGGTTTCACACAGAGTCTCAATGATCCTTCCCTGTTCACTAAGACTTCCTCGGCTGACATTGTTGTTCTTCTCCTATACGTTGACGATATGGTTATCACTGGTACAGATTCTGCAGGTATTAACAGTCTTAAGCAGGGCCTTCATGCTGCATTCAGTCTTAAGGATTTGGGGGATCTCTCTTATTTTCTCGGTGTGGAGGTATCTCGGAACTCTACTGGTCTTCTTCTCAGTCAACGCAAGTATATTTCTGATCTTTTAGCGGATAATCACTTTGCTGATTGCAAACCGGCTTCTACTCCCATGGAACTCAATTTGCGTCTTGGTCGTGATTCTGGTGATCCACTGCCCGATGGTCGTTCTTATCGCAGCATTGTTGGGAGTCTAATCTATCTTGCTGCGACCCGACCAGACATCTCCTATGTCGTGCAGGTTGTAAGCCAGTTTATGGCGAGTCCCTGTTCTGATCATCTTGCCGCGGTTCATCGCATTCTCCAGTATTTACAGGGCACTCGTGACGTGGGTATTTTCTTTTCGGCTGGTGGCGAGCCCACTCTTCGGGCTTATTCCGACTCCGATTTTGCTGGGTGCGTTGATACCAGACGTTCCACTTCTGGTTGGTGTGTTCAGTATGGTCCAGCTTTCATATCCTGGCGTTGCAAAAAGCAGGACAAGGTTTCCAAATCATCTACTGAGGCGGAATATCGGTCCATGTCTGAAGTTACTTCTGAGCTCGTTTGGCTAAATCGTCTTCTCTCTGATCTGGGTGTGCGGTGTTCGGCTCCTTTGCAGTTATTTGTGGATAATACGAGTGCTATTCGTATTGCAGTTAATCCGGTGCTTCATGATCGCACAAAGCACATTGAAATTCATGTGCATTATGTGCGTGATCTTGTTCGTGATGGCACTCTTGCTCTTGATTACATACCTACTGCCGAACAGCCTGCTGATCTTCTCACCAAGTCTTTTTCCTCCAGTCGTCATTGGTACCTGTCGAGCAAATTGATGCTTTGTGACCCGCATCAATTTGGGGGAGGCTGTTAGACGGTGTAGTTTTGCTCCATTGTACATAGCCCACGAGCCCACTCTTTTCTTTCATTTATTCCGGCCCATGCAACCCATGCATCGACTTCATTCTGTTCCTAGGGTTCGGCCAAGTGCTCTCCTTTGCGAGATGTATATATGTTGAACTGTTGCACTTTGATTTGGTTAAGCCGTCAATCTAATAATATCAGTAGTCTGGAGAGTGTTCCAAGCTCTCCCGTGGATTAGTCCTGATCATCAGGGATACCACGTAAACCGTCTGTGTTCGTTATTATGTTCAGTTCAATTTTTGTTGTTTTCCGATCAGTTCGTTAACAGATAATTCTTTTGTATTAGATATATTTCGGTCAATGCATGAAAGTTGGAAAATACAACAATATAGAAGAGAGATTAATGAGGACGGATTAGGACGGGTAGTTCTAATTCTAATATCTTCTGTGTTAATTAATGCTCAATCAGGTTAACTTTTCTTCTTGTTCTTCTCCTCCTCATCCTTTGACATGATTAGCACTTGAGAAGAGTCAACTCATTGTGGTTTGAAGATTCGGCCGGGTAGATGGCTGCATCCATTTGCCAGCTCGGCCTTCCAAGTGTGAATTCTAAATCCACAAACACCCCTTCTCTCTTTTCCTAAATCATACATATATAACAATTAATTAAGAAAAATGTGACGTTATATATATATGGTATTAATGTTCATTGTACGCTCTATTCGTTGTGTACCTTAATCACCGTTATGTCAAGAGGGTTAAATTGAGAACGAGTCAATGCGACCCGATATTCATCAGGGTTTGATCTATTGTAGTTGTCTCTGTCAATGACAAACATGACATAAACCAGGATTAATTACTCTAATCATCATTAAATATATTCGCCGAGGTGTGATGCCAAAATAACAATAAGGATATATGTTAATTAAGATGCAAAGAAACTTCATTTAAGAAAAAAGATGCAAAGAAATGACAATGGCAATATTTAAAAACAAAAACAAACAAATCATTCCAAAAGTCTAGATTGTAGCGCTTTGCATAATGGTGATGCACTGATGTGTTAAGAACTCATTGCTGGCAGGGGCGGAGCTAGCTTAAGGTTCGGGGGGCCCCGCCCCCCCCCCCCACCCCCCCCCCCCCCCCCCCGAGAATTTGACGATCACATGTAAATCGTATCGGATTATTCAAAAGTTAAAGATATATAAAAATGTCGTGCAATAACTAATCATGGTTACCTCCTGTGGCCTAGTGGATTTATGTGTTGGTGTTGTGTACTTTTGTTGTGGTATGTGGGTTCGATTCCCACCAGCAACAATTCATTTATTTTTTCTCACTTTAGTTTAATTGTATTTTACAACCTAATTTCAAAGTTCAAACTAGATAAATTAATTTTTTGAGTTAATAAATTCACATTTTAAGAATATTTTTTGGTTAAAATTTAACCAAGCTAATTACTTAATTTTCATACTTCATCTTTTTAGATCCTCTAACCTAATTGCTTATAAGTTATGAATTCACATCGTTAAGGATAACTATAAATATATAACCATTTTTCTTTTTGAAAATGCTAATATGCATATTAATTAATTGTTTTTTTTTTGGCTAAGGTAGAATGTATTAGATAGGGCATTACAATGGATTAAAAAGAAGATAACGGAAATCAGCCATATGCTGATTAGCCGATGCAAGAGCTGTTTTCGCCACGCAATGGGCAGCCCTGTTAGTATGCCTAGAAACATAAATAAACGAATAAACGCAAATGAAGTCTTCTTTTGAAAAACTTCTTGAAATACCACTCCGCCAAGTACAAACTTCACATAGTTGATAAGTCGGGTTCCAATAGGCTAGGAGTAGATCTGATATGCAAGCTACCTGCAAAAACACAAACGACCCTCAAAGGGGCAAAATAACACTCAAGTACCACCAGGTTGCCACCAATTGCTCCACATGCCACCAATTGCTCAACAAGCTATGCGAACTCCGCCGTCTACATCCCAAAAAAATACCAAAACCGGCTCTTAGAGAAATTACACTCCAGGCCTAACGAAAAGCAATTCCTTAATATAAGCAAGATGCATAAAATAAGCGAATACAAAACCAAAGCAACACCACAGCAAAAATACCAAACACAAATGTAAACATTATAATAATGAAATATATAATTAGTAAGAGGTAGAAGACTTAGCTAAACGTGGTTAGGATTGGAACCGCCTATTCAGCAAATTTGTAACTGCCCTGGTATTGTAACCGACCAAATCATTTTGCACCAAAGATTGTAGGCTTCGAACTTGTAACTGCCACCGAATGTTGGATACCGGAATTGGGAATGGGAAGAGGGAATGGCCGGGAATCGCCGTTGCTGCATACTGGCCAAACTGCCAACCATGGCACCGCTGTAGCAGCATTCCTGTCGTTGGGGAGTCCTACAAAACGAACAAACAAAATAGAGTCGCTCTATGGCACTCTGTATCTCCATGAAAACGGAGTCAAACAGGCCCATAAGCCATAGGCGGTAATCTGAATACCGAAACATAGAAAGTAGCTCAACGCGTCAGGGAGATCCAATCCAGTGTCCCTGACTTTGCTCGCAACTAGGCGAGTCTGGTACTCAAAGAAGAGTGCAATTGATAATCAAGAGCAGGAGGCGGCGGGATCCCAAGGCAACAAAAGAAGAAGCCAGGAGACCACGAGGAGGGGATCTTCTTCTTCGACATCTCAACCAAGAAACCACCAGTAGTGGCGAACAGAGCCGCCACCATGATCAACCATCATCATCCGAACCCATCGACTGCGATGGAGAACTTATTGTTCCCCTGCCGCGGCCGGCAGCAACGGACCTCCCAGATCTGGCCTCCGGTCTCCAACCTTCAGATCGCCACACCCTTTTCTTTTCTCTCAACGGCTGCCCTTCACTTTCTTTCTTCTCTCTTCTTCGACCCGAGACGGCCAGCATGGCGGCGCCGCGGTGATGAGGTGGAGCAACGGCGTAGGAGATCGACAATGGATGGCGCAATGACGGCCTGGCGGTTCGGCGATGGGGCTGGTCTGGCGGTTGTCTGGCGGGCGACGAGGGAAAAGGTAAAGTGATGTTTGTTTTTGATTGTACCTTATATTAATTAATTGTTCAATAATAATAACAACGAATAACATGGTACCAATTGAAAAGAATGAATACATTTTTGCTTGTCATTTACTATTTATTTTGAACATGTCTTGGATAAAAAATTTAGTTTATAGCATATGTTTAGATACATTTAATTTTTTTATTGACAAGACGCAAAAAAAAAAAAAATCGGCCCCCCCGAGTTACAAATCCTAGCTCCGCCCCTGATTGCTGGAAGAAAAAATTGAAAAACAAACAAATCATTCCAAAAGTCTATAATATTAGATTATCGTTGTATAAGGATGATGCGTAAAAATTTGAAAATAATCAAGGTGCTTGATTCGCAATGACACGAGTTTAATCTTCCATATCACTGAAGTAGAATCTGGCTAGAGGGGGGAAAGTCAACAAAGTTGAAATCCAACAAATGTAGGTTGGAGATTGACTCATTAATAACTATAGGGTTGTGTAATATGTACAGTAACAAGAAATGGAATTTAGAAATACCATCGAGAATTGAACCCAAAGAAAAGGAGGAGGAAAAAAGGCTACTCCTTTAATTTGACCCTTCAGCTGGTTTTGTTTGGGCTAAGGATACATTGGGGATGGAGGGGAACGGTAAGACAATCCGACGGATAGGGAGAATGTAAAAAGTCTGGGGTCGGTTAGCATGCTAACCCCTTTAGGGGTTGGAAAAATGACACCCCCAGCATATTAAATACAACTATAGAATTTAATACACACATTAAATACACATTAGGAATTAAATGTACCATATTAATTAGGAATTCTCTCACTATTAAATACACATTATGAATTAAATACACACATTAAATACACATTAGGAATTCTCTCACTATATTTTATTTTTCCTTTTTCAGCAGTCTCCGACCACCAGACTTCCTCCGACCGCCACACTTCTCCTGTGAAAATCACATCGGCAGACTCCCTCCGACCACCTCCAAAAAATATACCACTGCACTGATACGGTATACCACTGTACTGGTAGATATACCACTACACTGATACGTTGTACCACTGTACTGGTAGATATACCACTGCACTGATACGTTGTACCACTGTACTGGTAGATATACCACTGCACTGGTAGCAATGTCATATCTGAGTATCAGTGCACTGGTACAAATACCAATAAAGTGGTAATTAATGTGGTGTATTTAATGCTTACTTTGTATTTAATAACAGAACATTTATTATGTTTACTTTCATTAATACTTGTCAATAATTAATGAAAAATTGACCAATTAAAAGGGGGTGTCAAAAAACCAACCCCTTAAAGGGTTAGCATGCTAACCCCTCCCAAAAAGTCTGTCTTTTGTTTGAAAGTAGAGGAAGAAAAGAATGGCACAAAATGAAGTTAATGCTTAATAGTATAAGCCATAGGGGAGGGGTGCCAAACAAACTTTTCATTAATGTGGATTTAGGACTTTGTGTTTGAACCATTCCCATTAGGGTTTTCAGTTTGATTTCGAGAGACCGAACAAACCAAATCATTAAGGGGAATTATTGATTTTAGAAATATAAGTCACTTTAACAGTTTGGTTTCGATATGGAGAAACCGAACAAACCAAACAGAGGGGGGAGTGCATCAAACATTTAAACCTTACAAGGCATGCATCACCAACCTATGGGCAAATGAGTTTCTGTTTCTTATCGATTTTTTAATTAAACCGATCCTAAAACCGTTAAGGTAAAAAAAACGGATCTAACTCGAAAACATAAAATCGATATTCGCGCTATAATCCTCACCACTACATCGAGATATCGGTTAAATCACAAGAAAAATAAAACAGCTCTGATGGGCTTATAATTACCGTACCATCTGGTTCTATCTAGTATAGACGAATCATTACTACGAAAAAAATCTTCTGTATTATCCGTACCAATGACGAAGTAATGACACAAGATATGATGAAACCTAAATTGTTTGGCAAGAAGGAGAATATATATGCATAAATATCAATGACCTACGATCAGGGGGGGCTAATTCAAATCCTTCGGGTAAAATAAGAACAGCCCCTACATTCAAAGCTCCCTTTTTACCATTAGCAAGAACTTGTTTCACTTGCATATCATAAGGAATTCGAACAACTGCTTCAAATACAGTATCAGGAAGTATCGCTTGTGGGACCTCAATATCCACGGGCTTATTAGCTAAATGACAATTGGCACACACAATACGACCAGTCGCTTCGCGCGGATTTTCATAACCCTGCTGTGCAATAATGCTACTTTTTTTTTTGGTGAAAGGCCAACAATGCTTCTTGTTTGTTCCTTTGGTGTGTGTGGATGTGGGTGTTAAATGGGTTGTGGATGATTATTAATGTGTCTTTTTGTATTTTCTTGCTCTAAAGCACACTTGACTCTCTTTTTTGGGCTTATAGAAAACAAGCAAGTTAGTTAATGAGACATTAATTAGCCATAAGCCTCCATTAATTAATAAAACTCAATACAGGAAACCCCAAAAAAAAAATAATGAAGGAACTCACTTTTGGGGTGGTTGGTTATTGATGAGGAAAACACGAGGAGAATAGTTGGTTTCATTATCTGCTCCTACTACTACTGCTCCTTCAACTTCATCGATCATGTCTCCTTCACCATTATCATGATCAATACAATGACTGATTCCATGGCCAGAAATTTGGTTCTGCTCATCGTCCTTTTCTGTCATCTCTCCTCCTGTAGACCGTATAATTATAATACATCATTATATTTTCCATTTTTCCGAATGTCAGAAAATATATATATAGAGAGAGAGAGAGAGTTGAATGCTAGTGTAGTTACCTGTTGTTGGTAGTCCTCTGTCTGTACTCTTTACCGTTCTATACATCTGCACGAACCAAGGTACAATCAGAACAATAAATTTAGTGTCTCGTGTTCGAATCACTCAAATAGCGATTAATAAACAAAATTAATTTATATCACCCTAATGAAAAAATACCTGTAAGTGGCTCTTGACGTGAGCTAGGGTTAGATCCTTCACGTTCATCAGCTCCAACACCGATTTCGGCGTCGCCCCTAAAAAAAAAAAATAATATACGTGTGAGACCATCAGACTATCCAAGTACCACATCCGAATCATATCCAGCAAGCAAGCAAGCATCGACTTCTTTTGAGAAGAGGTGTAGGTGGAGTTAATTAAATTACTTTGATGGCCGCCGAGGAGCTGGACGGCGTGAATGAAGTGCGCGTGGAGGGTGGTGGTCCAGGGGCGGAGCTAGGATTTGAATCTCGGGGGGGCCGAAGTTGTTTAGTTTACCATGACAAAAAAAGTTTATAGAATTTTTATTATCATAACAAAACAAGAATTGAGATAATTATTTACCATGTGATATGGTCAAAACAAATTATTAAATTACGAAAAACATTAATCATGTATTTCAATATGTAGCTCATTTTTATCATTTTCAAACAATTTATTGGCTTATTTCAATATGGAAATAGCAAAATAACACTTAATTTGCTGTAGTTTAGGTGAGAATGCTCACAACTTGAAAATGGCAAAAATGGGCACTAATTCGCTATAGGCAAGATTCGAACCCATGTACTCAATCTAAAAGATCGACTCTTCTACCACTCGTCCGAACCTTAGTCTCTTGTCAGATTATTGCGCACACAATTAATATTCTAACATCTATTTTATACGTAATTTTTCACAATCCGAAGAGATTTTGTACGTAGTTTCAAAATTCTCGGGGGGGCCGGGGCCCCTCCGAGGCTCCACCTAGCTCCGCCCCTGTGGTGGTCCATCTCATCCTCGGCGCTCTAACGCTCCTCCTCCCTCCACCTCCACCGCCGCTCCTCTTGAAATCCCTGCCGTGGATTTTAGGCGGCTGATGGTGGTGGTGGTGCTCCGCCACCGGCGGCCGGTTCTGATGGTCACCATGACCGTCGAACTTCCCCAAGCTAAGGAACCCGTCGGCGGGCGTGTTCTTGCTGCCGCCGGAGTCCGTAGTAGTGGAGCCACTACTCCTGCTGCTCTCGCTGTAGGAAAGGTCGGCCGCCGCCGCGGCGGTGGAGGGGTGGCTGATCTGGAGGGAGAGGTCGGGGAAGTGTGGTGAAGGGTTGTTCCTACCACTACTACTACTTCTCATCATCATACCCCAAATAAAAAAAAGGGTTGGTTGCCTTGTTGTTTTTGAGCTTTTATGATGATGATGATTATATGATGAGTGGCCTATGATTTGGTTGCATGGAGATAAGCACCCGCCTTCAAAAGAGACGGACAAACAAACTCACCCTCAAAAGCAACGGAGCAGATTGGCAATGGAGAGACAGAGACAGAGAGAGAGAGAGGGTTTCCTCTTTTATCTGGTTTAATTATAAAGTGGGGGTTTCGACTTTCGATGGACCACTGTGGGAGAAGAAAGGAGAGCTGAAGTTGAAGGAGAAGGGTATGTATTAAAAAAAAAAAGGGTACTGATGAAAAGGAAAGTATTTCAAAAAAAAAAAAAATATGAAAAGGAAAGCTACTGTCAAGGGTCCTGCATAAATAGTTAAATACACGGCACACGACCTTCTTACTGTGTCAAGAGAGTAACTTTTTACCCTCCTCTCTGGGTTAATTAAGGAGGACTAAAATGGAGAGCAGAGTCACTGAACTTATTCACTCTCCCTTTCCACAGAATGAATTTATGAAGAATAGAGAGAGGCAGGGAATATGGCGAGTTTTTTCCAGAAATAGCACCTTTAAAAAAAAAAATTACAAAACTAGCACCCGCCCAAAAATATTTACAAAACTAGCACCCTTTTTTATTGACCGCACCCTCCAGGTGCGGTTTACACATAAAACGCATCCCCCAGGTGCGTTTTAAATGTAAACCGCATCTGGAGGGTGCGGTCAATAATGGTGGGCCTAAACCGCATCTGGGCCATGCGGTTTCATGTCTGGCCTACATGAAACGCATGGCCGAGGTGCGGTTTAGGCCTGACCTACCTAAACCGCACCTTAGAGATGCGGTTTCTGCGTCCAAGAACAAACCGCATCTCTAAGATGCGGTTTTGACATGTAGACCGCACCCCCCAAGTGCGGTTTACATGTCAATAATTTTCCGACACCCGACACACCATGCAGAGGATTATGGACGTAGGGCTGCATGCAGACTAAAACCGCACCCTAGAGGTGCGGTTTTCACAATTTTTTCCCTATATAAGACTTGCCGGAAAACCTCAACTCTTCACACCTCTCATTCTCTCTTTCATTTTTCTGTTGTATATCTATATTTATTTAGTGTGTTTGCCATTAAGATTAACTCGTAAGTTTATTTTGTGTTACTTTTTATGCCATTAACATTAACTCGTAACTTTATTTTGTGTTACTTTTTATGCCATTAACATTAACTCGTAACTTTATTTTGTGTTACTTTTTATGCCATTAACATTAACTCGTAACTTTAATTTGTGTTACTTTTTATGCCATTAACATTAACTCGTAACTTTAATTTGTGTTACTTTTTATTGCATTAACATTAACTCGTAAGTTTATTTTGTGTTACTTTTTATTGTTATTTGTGATCTGTGATTTTTATGATATTAACTAAAACTATGGTTTGTTTGTGTGCAGATGGCATTCCGTCAGTTGTTGCTTGGCTTACGGTGGAATGGTTACACGGAAGACACCGGAAAGGGGGCCACCTACGTCGGTGGCAATTTTCAGAAAATAACGGTCGGTACCAGACCGAAGCTTGAAGACCTCCATCGAATATGCACTGACGTTACTTGCATGGATGGCACGAGGAGGGTAGATCGTATGGTGTACCGATACCCAAACAGAGCAACTGGGTCATTGTGGCATGAGGAATATACCATAACCACTCAAGATGACGTAGATTCCATGCTCGAATTCTTGAGGTCCAACAAGTTGGCCAAAGCCGAGATGTTCGTTTACACCGAGCCAGCCGTTAGTGTTGGAGGTCATTCTGGACACGGTCAAACATCTGGTATCCATGGTGGTGGTGAATTATATGACGATCATCCCTACCAAAGTTACCATGATCCTCATTCCTATTTTCAGTACCAAGATGGAGGGCAAGGTGCAGGCCATCATCAATCTTTCTCGTCATATGAAGAAGAAGTTCAACCGGACATCCCCAACCAAGCCCAGTACAACTTCCTGACAGGCAGCGGTAGTTTTCACAACTACCATTATGGAGCTGATGAAGGTGCCTTTCATGAGCAGGATCAGACGGAGGCTGCCACACCAGGACCAGTCAGCGACCCCTCTGATGAAGAAGGAGAGAACAACGTCAGTGCAGACAGCTCAGACCCTCTTGAAGGTGCTGATGATTCAGCACCAGATTCAGATTCAGATAATGATCATGATGTGGCTCCTGACCGTGTACCAGTCCCCTACTACAATCACATTCCAGACGACAATTGGATGGTCGACAGCGACATGGAGCCGCCAGAGGTCCCAATATGGGGCCCACTCACTGGGTTTACGAAGGGCCAACAATTTGGCTCGAAGAAGGATGTGCGGCACGCCCTTGAGACTGAAGCAATGACTCGGCATTTTGAATGGGACACAACTCATTCCAACACCAAAAGGCTCATAGTCAGATGCCGTAATCATCACGAGGGGTGCAATGTTAGGATTCGTGCTATCAACAGCAAGAGACACGGCCACTGGGTCATATCCCGTGCGGTCAACACACACACATGTGTGTCATCCATAACTTCCCAAGGCCATCGACAGTTGAAATCCAGGGTGGTTGCTGCGGCTATCAAGCATCTGATTGAGGCTGAACCGGATCTGAAGGTGAAAGTCATAATCGCTGACATTGCAAGTCGTTTTGGTTATATGATTAACTATAAGAAGGCGTGGCATGGAAAGCAGAAAGCTATGGCCGCCGTCTATGGTGATTGGGAAGAATCATATGCATTCCTTCCCAGACTAATACTGGCATTGGAGGCGTCTAACCCTGGGACTGTGTTCTCCCCTCGATACCAAGATGAAGAGATACAACCCCCAGAGGCAGGTAACGAACGCCATTTTCGCAGACTGTTTTGGGCATTCAAGCCTTCTATTGATGGTTTTGGCTTTTGTATCCCTGTGATTACTGTGGATGGTACATTCCTTACCGGCAAGTACAAGGGCACTCTCCTGATTGCCAGTGGGGCGGATGGAAACAGACAAGTCTTTCCTTTAGCCTTCGCCATTGTTGAGGGAGAGAATGCTGATAGCTATGGATGGTTTTTCCGACAAATCCAAATCCACGTCACCAAGAGGACGAACCTGACAATAATCTCTGATCGGCACGCCGGCATCAGAGCAGCCATCTTAGGCCTGGATCCAGCCTGGAATTGGTCCCAAAGGTGGTGCATACGACACTTCAAAAGCAACTGGAACCATCATTTCAAACGGAAGAAGCTAGCTGATAATTTGTGGTGGATTGGTAACCTCTCTATTGCTCTCAATTAACAATATCTTGTAATATCTGGAGTGGTGCACTTGTTAGACTCTTTCTAAAGAGATGCATGCCTAAGGAAATGGGGTTTTAAGCGATTATGATGGTCCTCCCATTTCCTGGGAAAATCGGGTTTTAAGCGATCATCGGATCCCCCCTTTTTCTGTCAAACAGGCTGTGTTTCTAAGGAGATGTATACCTCTCCTAAGAGTCTAACGAGAGTCCGACCGACCAGTTTGAAATTGTACTAAATTGAGGATCATTTACTAACATACGACTTTTCTGTGTGTTATTCAGCGGTTGCATACCAGGAGAAAAAATTTCAGGAGAAGTTGCAAAAGTTGCGCGAGTTATGCCCTGAAGGGGCACAGTGGCTGGATGGACACGACCTATCCATGTGGACATTTCATAAAGATGGAGGCAAAAGATGGGGTATTGCCACAACCAACTCAAGTGAGAGTATCAACTCTGTCTACAAGGCCGTCCGTGCACTGCCAATCTCTGCCATTGTGGAGATGACATTTTGGAAAACGAATGCATGGTTCGTTAACCGTCTCCACTGGGCAAGGACAAACGAGGCACAGGGAAAGGTCCATGCCTATAAAGTCACTGAAATAATGGACAGTGACAATCGCAAGAGCAGTCGACATAGTGTAACCGTTATGAATCGGGCAACTGGTGAGTATAGCGTGACGACCGGACATCGGGAGGATGGTAGACGGGGGGGTCACCGTCACGAAGTTTTGGTCAATTTCAGGACCAAAGTTGGTGAGTGCTCATGCCAGAAGTATCAGGGGAGAGGATGGCCTTGTTCTCATGCAATGGCCGTAATTAAAAAGAGGAGCAAAGACCCCCGTCACTTCGTTAGTCCATTCTTCAATATCGACTCACTCAAGAGCACCTACGGACGGAGTTTCCGTGCATTGCCTGATGAGGCTTATTGGCCGCTGTACGAAGGGAAATTGATCGTCCTTCCCAAAGTCGCTCAAACCTCCTCCGATACTCCTCCAACTTGTGTTGGGCAAGGTTGTCGCATGTTGTGTGTCCAAGCCACCTTATTAATATGACAAGAATGAAACTACAATAAGATAAAACACAAGACAAAATGTGTTATGACTACATGATGGGGTATGAGAAGTTTACCTTGCTCCATAAGCTTCACCTCTTAGGGGATGATCGATTGGCCAATCCCTGTCTGGACGTTGGGCCGGTGCAAGCCATGGCATATGCTCCCAAGCCCAAAATTGGACGATGAACATTGCGCCGCCAACCTCCCTCACGGCTTTGTTCGACGCATTGCACAAGTTGTTGTAGATGATAGCTAGGCAAGCGGATGCCCAACTATACTCCCCCCATCTCCTCCCAACTACTGAAGATGATCCTAAGCCATCCACAACTAAGGAGATTGCTTGATTTCTTGGAGAATAACACTCCTCCGATCATGCCTATGAGATAGACACGAGCATATCTCTCCTTCTCATCCTCCGGACTTTCCTCGGTTAGGGGGTGACTCTCGTAATGCTCTTTAAAATACTTCGTCAACCATGTAATTGAGACTTGGTGTTTCCTCATTGGTGGCATGCGATCGGTCGCATCAACGCAACCCTTCACCGGTACTTTCACTCCCAAATGACTGTGGATGAAATGCTGCCAACCTGGCATACCGTCACAATCCTCGGGGGGATGATCACTCACGCACACCGGTTTGCCGTCGATGGGCAGATGGGTTAGGATGGCGACATCCTTTAGCGTGATGGTGGCCTCTCCTTCTCTAAAGTTGAAACAATGGGTCTCCTTTCTCCATCTCTCGGCTAATGCGGTGATGAGTTGGCGATCGATTTGGATGCCGTTAAAATGCCTAATCGAGTCTAACCGTGCCCTTTTGAGAAATGGCAAGATAGCTGGGTGGAATGGGAGCACATTGGTGGTACCCCTATAGCGGATTATTGTTTGTGATTCCTAGCAAAAAATGTACACGTTTATTATTATTAGTAAGGGTTTTTTTTCGTATAACTAAATTAATTAAATTAAATTATGCGACATAAAACATACTTTTATTATCATAAAAAGACATTTCATATTATCATAAAACAAACGTCCTAAATTAATTAACATAATAACATTGTCAATGAATAATAATTTAAAGAGGTACATACATATTATCGTAAAACAAACATACTAAATTAATTAACATAAATAACATTGTTACTGAATAATAATTTAAGTAGAAACATACATATTCAAATGTTTGGTAAATGATTTAATCGTATTAGTTGTTTTAAATAATTTAATTGAATACAAAGCAACACTCGTTAGACTCTTAGAAGAGGTATACATCTTCTTAGAAACGCAGTCTTTTTGACAGAAAAAGGGGGGATCCGAGGATCTCTTAATACCCGATTTTCCCAGGTAATGGGAGGATATGATAATCGCTTAAAACCCCATTTCCTTAGACGTGCATCTCTTTATAAAGAGTCGAAGTAAGTGGCGCTATGTATTCGATTAAATTATTGAAAACAACCAACACGATTACAAAATAAACATAAATTAATTTTATATTACACTAGGCACATTAACAAAATAAAAGAAGGACAAATGGTGAAGAATTGTATGTACCGGGTGATCGTTCCAAACATCCCTTGACCGATGGTTGGTTTGGTCGTACAAGTCGGTTGGATCCACCGGTCCTTGCTCGAGATAATACCGTTGGTTGTATATATCGACGTCCTCCCCAACCTACGAGAAAATAACAACGAGGTTAGTAAAAAACTTATAACAACAACAAAGATTAAACCAAAATAATGAGTACATACCGCTTGAAATTCATCAACAAAAACTCCTTCTCCTTGCCACCAATCGGCCATTATTTCGGCGTAATTCGGACAGAGCTTCGGCTCGACTCGGAGGGTTTTGAGGAAAAACCTAAGAAATGTTTACTGATGGCAGATCGGACTTAGCCGCAACCAACAGACCACTATTTCCTAGGCTTTTGGGAGGGGAGGGTTTAGTTAGAGAGATAAATTGTAGAGAGAGGAGGAAGAATGGGTTGTGGTGTGAAGAAATGAGAGGGGGAGGGGGGGTATTTATACCCATCAGACCGCACCCCCCAGGGGCGGGCTGGTAATTTTGGCCTGAGCAAAACCGCACCCTCCCGAGGCGTTTTGCTTTTACCTAGGGCTGACCGCATCTCGGCCAAGCGGTCTGCAGTCTTTGGCGCGGATCGCTCCCCTGGCAAGCGTTCAGCCGCCCGATCGCGCCTCCATCCAACGGCTTGAAAACCGTTCCGCAGCTGGCGCGGATCGCATTGCTGGCATGCGTTTCGTAACGGAGACCGCGCCTCCAAGATGCGGTTTATATGTAAACCGCATCCTTCAAGTGCGGTTTACTTATAAAACGCATCTTGGAGGTGCGTTCCATAAATATAGGTGCTATTTGTGTCAATTTTTTCATATGTGTGCTAGTTTTGTAATTTTTTTTTTTAGGGTGCTATTATTGGAAAAAACTCGAATATGGCTGGGTACGTAGCAGATCAGGACAGAGGTGTAAATATATAATGGCAGTGTTTGCAAGGACTCGGAGAAATGGCTGACTGGCTGGATGTCGAGAAATCATTCATTATATCTGAATTTGGTAGGGGGGGAGACTAGACAAGGACTTTCATTT
Source organism: Linum tenue (assembly GCA_946122785.1). Lineage (NCBI taxonomy): Eukaryota > Viridiplantae > Streptophyta > Magnoliopsida > Malpighiales > Linaceae > Linum > Linum tenue. The sequence goes on along the minus strand of CAMGYJ010000011.1, from coordinate 8,098,912 downwards.
TACTGTTCAATGGAATATTTGGAAGGGTATTTATGACTTATGAGATAGGGAGAGGGGGATTGAGTCAGTCTTGTACGTGGGCACCGGGCCGAGCTGTCCACGGGCATGTACGGCACGGTTAGAGTCCGGCACGAGCACGGGCACAAAATATATGTGCCAGCCGTCACGAGCACGAATTCTTTACGGACCGTGTTGGGCCTAAACTTAATGGGCACGGGCACGACACCGTATGTAAGTGGGTCGTGGCGGGCCTAATGTTTTGAAAACCTAATTGAGTGTAAGAACGAAAATAGCACAAAAAGAATATTAATTTGATAAAAAAATAAATATAAAAAGAATACTAGGTTCAAATATTGCAAATATAAGTACAAAAATAATTATTTTTTGTTGTTAGAAGTTATTATTAAGATATACACGTAATTACTACCATAACAAAACACGGGCGAAGAATTAAACAAAGTAACTCGTTACGCTTCCAATTTTCTTTTCCCTTTGTTGTTATGTTTCTCAAATATTCTCGGTTAATACTTTTATACTCCGTCCAATTTTTTCCTTCTTTTTCATTCCCTCTTTTATTTTCTTCCTTTTCGTTAAACACAAATATGAGCATGACATGAGCACGAGTAGGCACGGCACGATTCAAACCTCCCCCGGACCTAGCAAAAGTAACAAATAGGCTTGCACGGCACGACACGAAAACTAAAAGGTCGTGCCAAACACGACACGAAATAAATGGATCTGAAGCGTGCTTGGGTCGTGCCTACCCGAGCACGACCCAACGCCATGTACAGTCAGTGTCCTCTTCTCTCTTACTCTTCTGTATTACACTACACAGTCCTCTTTAATGTTCATATAGAACTGTGTGACCACTCCTTGCCCCTCCTAAACTACTAATCGAGATTCAAGAGACAACTTTATACGGTGTTTATCACGGGATATTATAATAGGAGATTAAACGGTTGTGTTAATTTGTTGAATCTCATGTATCATCCCGTCGCGCGTTCCTTATTTGGAGATCAACAGTAAATAACTTACAAAATACATCATCGGAAGACACCAACCATTAGGGGTGGGCATTCGGTGGGTCGGGTGGATTTTGACCATAAAATGCATCCACCCGCGCTTAAACGGATTGATAATTTTTAACCCACCACCCACCCACATTTAGTCTCGGGTTGGGTCGGGCGGATGGTGGATGATGCGGGTGGGTTTGTGGGTTCACCCACATCACAATGTATATAATATAAAGGAGTCAACTTGACATGATAATAGGTGAAGAGAATCATCGAGGGAAACAAGAAGTTGAAATAGGACGAAAAATGTCGAATTAGTTCTTAAATTGGATAGAAATTCTATTATGAAAGAGTTTTCTACATATTGAGACGATTATTAGGTGCAAGGAACTAAGAAAAATAATTCCACAAAGGAAAGAGCGGTGATCTAGGCACAAGAATTAGAGGAAAAAGTAAAGGGAAGAAGAGGGGATCTTTATTTGGAAGGTTGGCTTTGGGGTTCAAACTACAGGAGCAGTCCGAGTTTATATCTAATGTTTCCACTCTCCTTTTTCTAGCGCCAACGACTTTGATCTTTTTGCTGTTGGGTTGAGCAGGTCACCCGCACACTCACCCACAACACACCCACCACCCGACGGATGGCTCCCAGCGCAACCCGTCACCCACCCACAGACCCACCCACTTAACGAAATTCGGGTCAAATGCGGGTGGGTCGGCCCAAACCCATGGATGATCCGCCCGCATGTCCAGCCCTACCAACCATGGCTAGAAACATTTCGAACCCAAACATTTTTCGGGGATGGCTCAAGCTGAAGAAATGGAGAAAACTCATAGATAGTAACATGACGCTGAACTAATCTGCAAATCGACTCAAGATAGGGTGAGTAACAATGAGTAACCAAATCTGGACCCTTCTTTTAAGTGACTGCAAATCTAAGGGTGGAGAATTAAAAGAATTTATTTTCCCTAGTTTTCTTAATTGGATCATATCTTCTTCATTATAACTCGGATTTCAATTTCTTTTGCACAGATGGAACGAGTTCGTTGTGCTCTACAAAATGATATCCATTTTCAATATTTTTTGAGAAAAAAAATTTGCATCTCTCTCGTTACCAACTCCATACCATATGGTATCTCCTTCGTTGTTTAGTTATTTTCGAAAAGTTTTACGCAAAAAGAACGATTAATCATGATCTATTGGATTTCAAAATTTTATGGGAGAAAAAATTTCAAACCTCTCATTACCAACTCCATACCATACTATACCACCCTGGTATGAGGTGGTATTTTTCATACCATATGGTATGCTATTATTTAATATCATATGGTATTGACTGGTATTAAATAACAGCAGATGGTATTGACTGGTATTTTCATACCATATGGTATGCTGTTATTTAATACCAGTCAATACAATATGGTATAGTCAATACCATATGGTATAGACTGGTAATAACTGGCAAATTTTTTTTGTTCCAAAAAATATCAAAGTGGATATCATTTTGAAGAGCACAATTAATCTGATCTAACTGTGCAAAAAAAAAATTCCGAGTTAAAATGAGTGAGAAATCGTCCGTTAAGGATTAAGGGAAAGAAAATTAATGATTTTTCCAGGAGAGAGAAGGAAGGACTGATGTGGCAGATTCTTATTGGGTTATGCATGGAGTTACTCACCACAAGGTTACTCACCGAATCTGCTCCCTGCAAATGGATCAACCAAGATATCATATGAATTGTTGGGAACGGATGAGGTGAGTAACCTTATGGTGAGTAACTATGAGTAACTCGCCCACATCAGCATGACATCAGCATCCTCTCTCTCCTGGAAAGTCTTTAATTTTCCCCTCCTTAATCTTTGACGGACTATTTCTCACTCGTTTTAAGTCGAAATTTAATTTTTTTTGCACAGTTAGATCAGATTAATTGTGCTCTTCAAAATGATATCCACTTTGATATATTTTTCGAACAAAAATAAAATTGAGCCATTTTATACCAGTCTATACCATATGGTATTGACTGGTATTGAAATAAGAGCATACCTATGGTTTGAAAAGCGTACCATGGTGGTATGACACAAAACAAAACTGTAGGATGGTTGAATACGACTTTTAACATTGTATACCATAAGATACCACCCCGTACCACAGTGGTATTGTATGGTATTGTGTGGTATTTTTTTGTCTTGTAATTTGTTCACCCAGAAATTTGTAGATCCAATAGATCATGATGAACTCGTCCCTGCTGTGCAAACGTTTTTAAAAACGAATTAAAAACGAAGAAGATACCATATGGTATGCAGTTGGTACCGAGAGGCCAGAATTTTTTTTCCTAAAAAAATATTGAAAATTGATCTCATTTTGTAGAGCACGATGAACTCGTTCCATCTGTGCAAAAAAAAAAATCCGAGTTAAAACGAAAAAGATATGAGTCAATTAAGAAAGCTAGTGAAAATAAAAATGGTCTTTAATTCTCCATCCTTAGATCTGAATTTTTTCTAAATGAAGGGTCCAGATTTGGTTATTGATGGGTGCATAACCCATGATTATGCACCCTAACTTGAGTCTGAATTGTTTCCCTGCCTGCATGTTCCTCGATGAAGCTATATCCATGCATAGTTCACAACAAGAATCTTGTATCTTCTCTAAAACACCATCAAACATAATTGAAGCAAGGAAGTGGATTAGAAATTATTTAATGAAGAACCAACCAACCAATCCTAATAACTCAGACGTCTATTGTTACCACTCTTTCTGCTACTCATTAGTTGCCTAATGTAGGGTGAACGTCATTGTCGGAATTGAGAGCACCTCATTGGGAAGGAAGGAGGTTGTCACTAGATCTCCACCAATGTTGCATCCAGTCTGCAAATTTGTCTTTAGGACGAGCCTATCATTGTTACATTTGATCATGTCTGGAGTCTGGACTTGATGTAGGCAATTTTTCAATTGTCCCGGTCTTGCCTACAACTAGGAGACCGCCAGGTAACTTCAACCTCCAACTAGGAATGATAATGGGCAAGTTCGGGGCGGGTATCTCGATACCCATACACGCCTCGCGATAGGTCGGGTAATTTATTATGGGTCGTGGGTCGGGGTAAGTCAACCTAATGGATATGCAATTTATAATTTTATATGGAAAACATTAGAAATATTCGTTATTATCATTTTAAGACCAAGAAACCAACCCATATAACGATAAATGCAAATAAATTATTAGAGAAATTTAGATTTTCACTAATTTACAAATTTATTATAGCTAAAATATGATGTAATAAAAGGAAAATCATAAGTAATTTTACTAAGATTACATATAATTTAAGCAAGAATGGGTCGAGAATGGGGTGGGTCAGGGCAGGTCGGGTCGACGAGAGTACCCATGCCCGCCCCGCCCCAAAATAGTCCAAACAAGTCAGGTAAAACAGGCCAGGTCGAAATTGTCATCCCTACTTTCAACCCTATGTTTAGCAATAAGGTATTGCATAAGCCAATCCTGAAGATTCCATTATGGGGAAAAGCACCAATTCTAAAAAAGAGGATGGTATATGCGTGTATGTTAACCTGGAAAAAACCTGGAAAAATGACAGTCTCACCACAACACATGCAGAACCAGTGAGATTTATTCTATTACATTCTTCTTAGCAAAAAGTTATAGACATTCTTTTTAAAAATATATTCTTGAAACCTTCAAATTTATACATAAAAAATACATTAGTTAAAAATAGCAATCTTATTACATACAACAAGAGTACATGACCTAATCAATTACATAATTGAGGTCATACTTTAATATAGAGAGCAACGTAATTGCTAAATTATTGATATGATGGTGACATTTTTGTAGTCCATTCTTGCCTAGGAGTTTCACTTCATATGTATTTGTATTTTTAAACAGAAAATACTGATCCTTGTAATTATTGGTAGTATTTTAGCTGTGAAAATTCATGAAAATAATCTACCATATGAGAATCCAGACACTGTCTGATGGGATCAAGACATCACATTGTTCTTGTGGGATGGGAATTATAACTCACTAAATTTATGTACCAACCTTATCCGATCTTGAATATAACTAAAATTTTCCTTTTGTTTTATATAAAAAAAAAACAATAGGGCATGCATGGGAATTAAATCACTAATAATAATTTATTAATTATCTGGGCTTGGTGAGTGAGAATGAACAAACTTCATAGAAGGCTCTCGTTATCAAGTTTCCATGCATGTCATGTGTCTTCGAGTGATTCTAGGAATGTCATTTTTGTCATTGCACACAGTTAATCTATATATAGAAAAAACGTCTTCATTAGAGTTCGAACCTTAGTCACTTAAATGAGAAAGAGCATTATAACCAACTATGCTACATTGTCTTATTGTTATTTCTTTTATGGGTAAATACAATATACCAGCCACAACTATTATGAAGTGAGGAATTAAAGCCACAACTATGAAAATTCAAATGATTAGCCATAACTATTGTTGCGGTTCAAGATATGGCTAACTGTCCGTTACTGTTATTGAATTTTTAACGGAGAAGGCCACGGTAGCAGCCACGTCGGACTGCTTTTAATTTATAACTTTAAAATATAAAAATTTAGTTAGTATTACTAACGAAATTATTAACAGATATTTAACGTTTGGCTAATAATTTGTATTTTCATAGTTGTGGCTATAATTCCTCGCTTCATAATAGTTGTGGCTAATATATTGTATTTACCCTTTTTGATTAAACTCTAGAAATATGTTTGGTGATTATGCTTTTATATTTATATTTTATCTTAAATTATTTATATTTTGTAGAACGATATTAGTTCTGAAATCAGAACTTTTTTTTTTTTACCAAAAGATAGCTTGCATTACCAAGAACAAAAGATCACAAACGATTACACCTCCGACTGGAGCCAAACGCAAAAATCAAACCCCTCAATAAGAGCGGGATACAAAGAAAGGGCTTTCCTAGCCACCCTATGGGCTACCCTATTGTTATCCCTGCCTACAAATCGAAGCATCTCCCGCGAACCATTCACCAACATTCCCTGAATCTCCTGCAACACCGCACCCCCACTGGAATCCCACGTACACCCCGCCACCACTTTGTCAATCACGACTTTCGCATCCCCCTGGTAGAAGACATCCTGGGCCCCCATCCCCCGACACCACAAAATCGCCTCCCGAAGTGCCAACAACTCCACTAGCATTGGGTCAGTAAGACCATCCATCCTCCTTCCCATCGCCCTGACTACCACCCCATCCGGCCCTAGCAGGACAATCCCCACCGCAGAGTGAGAAGCCTCGCGCACTGCCCCATCAAAGGTGCACACCCAAGACACACCCTGAGGCCACTGTCCCGTCCCACTGGCCGCCCCCTGCCTCTGCTCTTGACGTCGCCCCTCCTCCACACCATTCGCCTGCCGCCACTCCTCCACCTGGATACACCACTGGTTGCTTAAGACCACCCTCTGATACTGGCATCCATCGAAGACAACCCAATTGCGAGACTTCCACACCCGCCAGAGCATGGAGACGAACTGCATAAGGATTCCTTCATCAGATACCTCGTCCAGCAGCCGGCGTACCAATAATCCAATATTCTTCACTGGCAACCTAGCCCGAATATCCTCTAGTCCCGAATCAGCCCACAAATCCTTAGCCACAGGGCAATGGAGAAACAAATGCTCCAAATCCTCCACCTCATGCCAACACACCGGACACCGCTCCTCCACCACAATGTCTCGAGCAATAAATGCCTCCACGGTCGGCAAAATCCTGTGCATGACCTGCCACATAAAGAACTTAAGCTTTGGCGGAATTGGAAGATTCCACAGCTTCCCCCACAGACCTGGGTCCATCCACGATACCTCACACTTGCCCCGCCACTGGCTCTTATTCAACCGCATCGCTAAACGGTAGCCCGACTTAACCGTGTATTTTCCGGAACGGTCCTCATGCCAGACTAGCTTATCCCGAATAGGCAATCGAGGCAGAACGATCTCTTTGATTGCCCGACCAACCTCCGGATTGAAGCAATTCGCTAAGCACTCATCGCACCACGTCCCAGGCTCCTCACCCATCAACCCTGCTATAGTGGCCCCTTCCCAAAGATGAGCTGACGGTCGCACCATTGGAGGATTAGGATGACATCCTGGCACCCAGTTTGCTGTTGCTATCTCCACCTCCTCCCCCGTACCCACCTGCCATCGCAGCCTCGCCTTTAGAAGCTGAACCCCATGCAAAACACTCTGCCACCCCCAAGACGGCCTAGATCTAGCAGTAGCCGTCAACAGGGAACCATGCGGGAAGTACTTCCCCTTATAAATCCGAGCAAGCAATAAGTCAGGCTCCTGAATGATCCGCCATCCTACCTTGGCCAGGAGAGCCTGATTAAACTGTTCAAAGAGACGAAAGCCCAGACCCCCTTCCTTCTTGCTCTGGCACAACTTTCACCAAGACCTCCAGTGAATCCTTTCTACCGAACCACCCCACCAAAAACGAGCCATGTATTTATCAAGTCGCCTGTACAACGTCACGGGAAGTTTAAAGCACGCCATAACATATACTGGCAACGCCGCCGCCACTGATTTAAGCAAAGTCTCTTTCGCCGCCCAAGACAGGTGACGCTGCTTCCAACCTTTTAACTTCTGCAACATGGTCTCCTCTAGAAAGCGGAATGTTTCCGACTTCGATCGAGCAATTAAGGTAGGCAGGCCCAGATACCTATCTTGTACTCCCACCGCCCCAACGCCCAACTTCGTTGCCATAGCCACACAGTCCTCCTCCTCCACATTCCGGCTGAAGCAAACCGTTGATTTCGCCAAATTAACACGTTGCCCGCTCAACTCCTCATACTCCCCCAAGACCTGCAGCAGATTCTCACAGTGCTGCATCGAAGCTTGCACAAACAAATATGAGTCATCCTCGAAGAAAAGATTGGACACCCTGGGCGCTTTCGGGCTAACCCGAACCCCCACCAGCCGCCGGTCCACCACTGCTTTTTTTATCAGCGCTGTTAAACCTTCCGTGCATAGCACAAACAACAGAGGTGACAACGGATCCCCCTGCCTGAGACCCCTGGTCGGTCGAAAGTACCCTGCTGGCATACCATTCATCATGATCGAGAAGGAAGAGGACGAAATACACTCCTGAATCCATTGGACCCACTGATCACCAAACCCCATTCTCTTCAAGAGCGAAAGTAAGAAAGGCCATTCCACCCTGTCATAGGCTTTTTCCATGTCAACCTTCAAGGCCATATAGCCCTTCTTCCCTTTCGTCTTGATCTTAAGATAGTGCATGATTTCATTCCCAATCAGTACATTATCAACAATTTGTCTCTCCTTGATAAAAGCATTTTGCTCAGGCGAGACCACCGTTGGTAAAATCAGCGCCAACCTATTAGCCAAGATCTTAGAGATAATCTTGTAGATGACCTGACATAGACTGATTGGACGCAATTGGCGCATCGTCTCAACTTCCTCCACCTTCGGAATTAGTGTCACCCAAGTGTGATTAAAACTCCTAAGGAACTTGCCATTCACGAAAAAGGACTCCACCGCTTCCACGACCAAAGGACCCACAATATCCCAGTATGCCCGAAAGAACTTAGCCGTGCACCCATCAGACCCCGGTGCCTGCGTAGGTCCTATTGAGAAAACCGTACGCCGTATCTCCTCTGACGTACCAGTAGCAACCAGAGCCTGATTCATCTCCGTCGTTACAAGCCTCTCAATAGGCAAAGCCGCCACCCTGGCATCCAGATTCTCAACCTGGTGTTCTGTCGTAAACAGCTTGTCAAAGAAATCCACCGCCATTTTGCCCTTCTCCTCTTCCTCTTCTACCCACCCCCCCCCCCCCCCTCCTCATTCCGGAGCTTCTCAATAAAATTCTTCCTACGGCGAGTACACTTCACCATATGGAAATACGAAGAATTTCGATCACCCTCCTTCAGCCACCGAACCCTAGATTTTTGTTTCCAAAAAACCTCCTCCGAAGCCCATTGTCTCCCTAGCTCCACCTCCAGCTCCCTAATCGTCTCCCAATCCACCGGATTACCTCCCCTGAGAGCCTCGATCTCCCCTTGCAGAGAGCAAATATTCCTCGCCGAATTCGTCGTCCCCGCCCGCGACCAATCATACAGCATATGCCGGACCTTTTTGAGCTTCGTCCAAAGTTTAAACATCGGCGATCCCGATTCCTCCTGCGCCCAAACATAATCAATCATGAGACGAACCTCCGGATTTTTTACCCAACGGGCATCAAACCAAAATAATCTTCGGGCCGTTCTTTTAAAAGGCTTGTCCGCAATAATGAGTGCCCGATGATCGGACCCAATATCCGTACAATGAAGTACAATCGTATCAGGGAAGGATTCCGCCCAAGCCGCCGAACCTAGCGCACGATCCAAGCGTTTCTGCACACACGCGGCCCCCATTCGTTTATTCTTCCACGTGAACATCGGACCCTGGAAACCCAAATCGTGAAGCGCCAACGAGTCCACAAAATTACGGAAGTCAAGGGACTGGGACGGCGCCCACGGAACGCCTCCCTCCTTCTCGTTTGACGAGAGAGTCGAGTTAAAGTCTCCCACAATGACAAAGGGTTCTGAAATCCCCTGGCAATAATCTCGCAGGGCCACCAGCTGCCCTCGACGCACCGAATCAACACAACTAATATAAACACAAACCACCACATACGGAACACCCATATTATTAATCCGAACTGAAATAAAAAAAGACGAACTACATAAAACCGTAGCACAAATGCTCGGGGACCACCCTACAACTAGGCCGCCAGAAGAATCAACGGCATCAACAAGAAAACAAGACTCTAAATCAAACCCCAACCCACGCATACGACGCTTAACAACTTTTCTACGAGATCTGGTTTCCGACAAGAACACCAAATCCGGATTATTGACTCGAACTAAACCTAACAAAGACTGGAACGTGAGGGACGGCCCAATCCCATGCACGTTCCACGACAGCAGCCTCATTTAATCGATTGGGGCCATTTCGGGCTGGCTACCTCCACCATTTCTTTGTTCTCCTTGTTTGGGCTATCAGCGCACACTTTCTTCGTCGGTGTTGGATCCTGCGCAAGATCCTCCACCATCTCCACCGATCTCTTCCGCTCCACCAGCTCCTCTTCCGCAATTGCCATCCGGAAAACCTCCGACAGTTTGGGTAAATTAGACCCATATTCATCCGTCACCGTTGGGGCCACACCCAACATCTCTGAGCTCCCTCCTGCTTCCTTCACTTCGGGTTCCACCTCAACTTGCTCGCCATTAGGTTTTTGAGCACCCTCCACCGAGACCTGCTCCCCAACCTTTCCAGCGCCATTAATTTCCAATCCTGGTGACTTCGCCTTCTTCTTTGCCCCTTTGCCTTCCGCCGCATTCAATCCCCCCGCCATCTGCCCTTCCATCCCCGCGTTTCCCCTAGCACCCGACCCCTTCTCCTGCCCCTGCTCCGAGCCCCTCCCCGCCGGCACTTCCTCCTCCTTTCTTGCATTTCCTTTCCCTCCTGGCTTCCCTCCCTCTCCACGCCCCTTCAATCCCAGCTCCGGCCTCCCTCCACCCGCCGCCGTTTGTTTGCCACGGGTTCCAGCACTCAGCCCGGCAGGCTCCCTAACCTGCTTCGACCGGGGTCCAGTCTCCTCCACACGGGACCCCCGACCTCCCTTCTGGGTCCCCGCCGATCCCCCCTGCCTATTCCCCTCGCGTATCCCAGCTCCCTGCACCCCTCTCACGGCTCGGTCACCGTCTGCCGGTAGCGCCAGCACCACCTCTCGCTCAGTACTCTTTGCATCAGCCTTCCTTTTTTCTTCCCGAGCCGTCGCCGACGCATTCGCCACCTGCCCTTTTGTTTTGGGGTTCACCCAAACCGACTGCGGCAGCGGAGGATAATTATACTGAGCAGGTTTGAGTGTTTCTTCCTTCAGGCGGTAGCCCACCTCCGTCGTCGCCATCTCTTGGCCAAATCTCTCATCGCCAGCTGGGTCTGGGAACACACAATTCCGTTCCATGTGCCCCAATCGCCCGCAATGGAAGCAGAACAGGGGAAGGAATTCATAGGCAAAAGTCACCCAGAATTTTCCGGCGACTTCATTGCTAGCCCAAATTTGCGACCGCAGCGGCTGGAGAACATTGACTTTCACCCGGGCTTTGACAAACTGGTCGGACTCCCCTTTGATTCCAAACAGGCCGACATCAAGAACCTCGCCCAATTTCGTTTCCGCCACCCTTCTACCAAACGCGATCGTACGGCAGTGGGATGGGATCCCCCACATCTGAACCCAGAAGGGCGCGAATCCAAGGGAATCAAAGACCTCCTCCGTCACCGGTGCCCAGCGTTGGAGGTGTAAAACCCGATCCTTGACAGGCCACGGCGTGCGCTTTAGCACCCATTCCATGTCCTCCGTGTCGTCAAACAGAAATTGCAGAAGACCCATCTCTGCCTCCATCACTTGAACCTTCTTCCTGCATTCCCAAGCACTAGTGACAATCTTATGAATGACAGACAAACTCGGCCGGTTCTCAATGAACAGTCTCCCCAGGAGACTCATTTTCGCTCTCTGCATACTCACAACCACATCTTCCGTGAAGAACTCCACGATTTGGTCTTGGCATATGTTCTGCTCTGCCATTGTTTCTTGTTGCAGCTTCACGACTTGTTTCGTCGGTGGCGCAAGACAGACCAGAGAAAGGCTCGAAGCAATCTGCCCTTTGCACAGCCTTATTTTATGTAAGCAATCTACCAGCCAACCCTTGTACTTTTTATGTATGCACAGGTTGTTGTAGAAATCGGCCAAATTTAAAAGCCCCCCAAGAGTTCGATCCCACAAAGGGAACCCGATCGGATTTTGGAGGATAATCCACGGGGTTATTTGGATACCATAAAGATTCGGGGCTCGGCAATTATCCCCATCCCAACCACTTAACCGATTTTTAGTCAAGTAAATCCTCTTCCGGATTTCGAAATTAATATTATTGATATTTTTAAATCCCCCTCAACTCGGGTACAACGGATTCGCCGCCAACTGCTCCACGTCAGTTCGAATCCGTAATTTTCATCGCCGAGCGTCGGCTCTGCCTGCCGACCACCGCTGCGGCTCCAAGCCTCAACCGGTTGACCAGAGATTCTCCGGCAACCAGGGCCAAACTTCACCATTGGTAGCACAAATCCATTCCCAGGGCCCCTTATACGGTCCCCATCCTCCAATCGAGGTTTTCCGGACTGATCAAGCCCAGTCTTCATCATAGCCAACTCTCCATCCCGTGCGTCTTCCAGCCAACGTTTCTTCGCCGCTGTGCGCAACATAGGATCAGCGGAGCGCCTGAATAGAGCCACAACCTTACGGCTCATCTCTTCCCAGGTTTTTCCCCCCCCAACGCGCCCACGTCTAAGCGTTCTCCATGGTTTCATCCTTCGAAAGCCAAATGGAGAGGAGGAGGAAGCATGCCGTTTCCGCGATTTTTCGTAGGAGAGAGGACAGAGCATTCCGCCACTTTTTTTTTTTTTTGCTGCTTGCAAAATATAAATTCTGTAACTTTTTTTTTACAAAGTTAACATTAATATTAAATTATATGTGTAGTTTAGTTTAGACAAATCACATAAGTGTAACCAATACATGGGCCTTTATGACGAGTATTTTCATTTCTTGTGTCAAAAATACACATAATATAATGACAAAATTGGAAATAAGAGTCTCATTTCAAATTTCGTGGCCTTAGAGTGATCCTAGAAAGCTTTTTTCGTCATTGCGCCCAATTTATCTTTATATTATGTTAGATTGTCACAAAAACTTACTATATTTTTCACAAGGGTCCATGTTTTAGCTACACGTATGTATTTGTCTAAACAGAATTATACATACAATTTAATGTTTCAATCAATATTACTTGAGTTCCGATTTCACAATTAATCATTTTCTATAAGATATAATCATCTCAGGTAAAATACCTTTCGTACTAGGTTGAAGAAGCTCTTTCTATAAGATACATTTAATGTTTTAAGATTTTCCATTTCCAATTTCTCGAATTGTGAGTGAAAATAGGAAAAGTAAGTTTGTCATCACAATTATTTATCTACTTGCTATAAAAAAGTATCAATGTTGAGATTTGAACCATGGTCCCTTCAAACAAAAATAATAATAACAACCAATTATACTAAACAAATTTGTTTTATCTTCTTAAATTGTAAACATACACTAAACAAAGATTTGAAAAGCAGAGGACAATTCCATCACTGTGAGCTAGCCTATTAAATCTTCTAAAAAGCAAAGTTTACTACGTGATTTATAATTTTTTATAACCTATACAATTTCGGATAATCTTAAAATTGCAACCCATATTTCATGGCTTGAAATAATGCATATCGAATTACAGTATTGAATATGCAAAAGCCATGCAAGATTCTGTAAATTAACATAAATTCTCATAACTAATCCGAAGCAATAATATTTTGTACAAACTATAGGTGAATGGTTCTCTAAAATTTTAGCCTGGTTAACTGCTAAACATTAAACCTCTTGCTAATCTGCCAATCTGGCATGAATGGACCTACCAATAATGAGACGATATCGAGTTTAATGTGATGTTCATTTTGCCATTTCTAGATGTGTTAATCAATTTATAGGACATTAACGTATAAATGAGTTATAATTAACCTCATTATACAATTTTTACTCTTTATAAGAATTAATTTAATTTTAATATTTGTGATGCATGAAATATTTTATGTATGATTAGAGGTATACTTATTATTTGTGACATTAATGATAGTTGGTTCAAATGTAGTAAACTTCACCAGGTAGTCAAAATCGAATACTAGGTGCATTTATGACTGTTTCTTTATCTTGGTGTTATGAATGGGTAGAAACTTAATTATTAGAATGCATATAATTATACCTAGGCACATGTTCGAGCTAGCACGACACAGTTAGCGCATACCATGAAGATAATATATGTGGATCAGCCCTTTACAAGCATGAATGCTTCATGGGTCGTACTAGACTTAAACTCCAAGACTCGCGCGCAGGTGCGAGCACCACACAGTCTATATTGGTAAACTCATATTTTATGGAGATATGCTCCATTTGATAAAAATAAAATAAAATATTCTAAAAACAACATATAAAATTTGAATTAATGAGTAGTTTTTCACATCAACGTGTGACGACTCGTATTCTAAAAGGTTTATAAAAATACATTCATTGTTGATTAACGACTCAAATCATTCTTGATTGCCTTCATAGCTAAAAAGTCTTTTTACAGCTTGCAGTAATAACAAACAACGTCAACAGTAACTTTAGAAGCAAGTAAAGTGAAGAAATTGGGATTTAGTATCTCTTTGCAAATGTGTGTTTTTTTGGGGTTGGGGGGGGGGGGATTTTTTTGTCTACAAATTTGAGGAAGGGGTTGAAAGTTGAAACTCGTAAATTGAATAGTAGTATTGAACATTTGGAAGCGATATATAACTCTTAAATTAGTATTAAATTTTAGCTGGTTGACCAATAGCCTTAGACCTCTTGCTAATCTGACATGATTGGATCCAATAATCATAAGATGAGATTTAGTTTGATATGTTGTTCAAAACAATTTTTATGTGTAATTATTTGTGTGGCAAATACACGTAAATAATAAGTGAAGATGAACCTGATTACGCATTTTGATTCTTTTGATAAATCAAATGGTTTAAGCGATGAACTAACTATACACTCACTCAATTGATTTAACGAGTGTTGTTTTTATCACTTTTAGTAATTAGTTTATTCACAGGCTAGCAAACTACTTTGCTCCATCGAGGAATAAGCGACCATCTGTTCGTCAAGTTTTAGGTGCTCTAATTCACACTATCGACTGTGAATGAAGAAGAAGTATTTCGAACGCATAATTGGAGAAGTAATTGAGATGTTTCTAAGTTTCTCTTTATTCCAAGCGGTGGGAAGAAAGAGGAAGGAAAGTGGGAGAGTGGTGAGATATAAAGCTCAGAGAGAGATGGAAGAACAAATGAAAAAAGAAAGAGGAAGGCAAAACAGAGTGAGATGACACATTTAAAAGAGGGGAAAAATGATGTAGTGTGCAATAATTGTCATTGTCCTTTTCTTAGAGGATGATATTATATTTGACAGATTTTTTCCACTTCAATAAAAAATCTTAAATCAATATTATCATTTGGATGATTTTTTTCCCTTAATACGATTATTGCAATTTCTGAGATTTAAGGGGTATTTGATAAAGTCAACATTTTAGTAGTTTTTATTGAAGTTTGAATTAAAAGATCGTACGTATCGGCGGTTCGACCATGAAACTTCACATCATAGGCTAAATTGGTAGTTGATATTTAGCAGTATGAAATGGTTGAACTGCAGTTAAATTATGACTTCAGTATAAAATACTCTACAACCAACTTTTTCTATACGATTTTACAATCATTAGGTTCAAATAATTTTTTTACACTGGTAGAAGCAAAAGTTTTAAGGCACATTTTGAACAATCTATTTCAAAATAAACATAAGTAAGTTAGCGATAACGAGAATATGCGTTCTCATTCAACCCAAATGATACTTTGCAGCTTATTATCTTTTTAAAATAAATGTATGCTACTCATACCCTCACTCATTCATCAACATAATGAGTAAAATATATTTGATGTAATATGATTTCATAGGTTATTTATTGAATTATCTCATGAAAAAAATAGTTGCCCCATGAAAATTATTACATTGTTGCTAGACACTCTGCGATCTGAGAATAGTTTGGGAATTTTGTACACAACACATTTTCCAACTAACTATTAGCGACAACTTAACATCATGTCATATATATTTCAAATCAAGCAACTTCAGATCCATTACCAACTGTGTGGTAAAAAAATGCTCTCTATTGGGAAAAACTTAAAAGACATACTAAACTCTATGAGAGATATTTTCTTTTATCCTAAAGGTTGATTATGTATGTATTATGAGAAGCAACTCTAATATTCAACTATATGATTTAATTAAATAATGAATGACAATTAGTTATATTTTTTCATTCAGTAATTATATGTAATGCTTATATAATTTTTTTTCCTCTTTTCATGGAGGTCTAAACACATTATGCATTGTTGAATTGCTTTAGAAGTGTTATATACATAATTAAGATAAAAAAAATCATTTCATATATTTTAAATATTATATACATTATTATATGTCATATTCCTCGACAAAATTCTCCCGGCCAACGGGCCGGGTCCTGTGCTAGTGCTATTGATACCAAATAATGCATTATTTTCTTACTTTGCATATTATGTGTCTACTCTGTAAATGCTATTAACAAAATTTCAGACACATTTTCAAAATTGAAGAAAAATATCATTGGAGAAGCAAGAATCTAATAAAAAGGGAGGAAAAAAAAATAGTGATGGCTCCGGGGTTCAACAACAACGACAACATGAAATAAAACTCCAAAGCATGAATCAAATCGGCACCACAATGTAGACAAACCAATAGTATTGAAGATTTACAGAGCCGTGCCATATGTAGTCGAAAGTGTGCAGCTTGGTGAGAGAGAGTGGGATTTATTTAATAATAAGAAGACGAGCAAATTCCCTCGTCGGGGAGCCGAACGTTGTACCGGTTTTAACCCGGAGCTTTTGTTTATTTAACAAATGAAAGTAGATCATTTTTTGTTTTTTTTTTATATATGTGGGTTAATGGGGTTTTCCTTCTCACCTTCCTTTTTGCTTGTCCAAATTAGTAGCTAATTAATTATGGTGGGTCGTCAATTGAGTTAAAAAGAAAGATGTGACAAAAGGTTTATCTAAGAATTTATCCCAGATTGAATCTTGTAATTACTTACTTTTGAACTTGCAAGATTTGTAGTGAATCTAGTGATCTATCAAGAAAAGTAATGAGGTGCAAGGAGAGGAAGACACACAGAGTATTAATGCCATATTCCTCGGCGTCAATATGGGAGGAATTCCTGATCACGTGGAGGAATTTTACAATGCTTTAAAATATTGGTGTTTTAGTTCTTGCTTTTATGGTACAACTTGAAGTTGTACTTTTAACGTTATGGTACAACTTTAGGTTGTACCTATACTCTTTTGTAAAATCTCTTTATGGTACAAATTAAATTTGTACATTTAAGTTATGGTACAACTTGAAGAGTTGAAGTTGTACCACAACATAAACATCAAATTCCCTTATGGTACAACTCTAACTTGTACCTTAACCGTTGTGATACAACTTAAAGTTGTACTTTAAAGCACCAATACTTTAAAGCATAGTAGAAAGGCTCACTCACGTGACCTAACGTAGCTTAGATTTAGACGGACGTGAGTGTTTTGGTTTAATATTATTGTTTTGATTTTGTTCTCTTTCTCTTGTCAAAACTCAGAAACTTGGCCTCGTCTGCCAGCCCATTAATTCTCTGGATTTGTTTTGTAATATTCATTAGCCGTGTGGTGAATGGATGCTGACTTAAGGGCTCGGATAGAATAACAACACCATTCCTGTTGTTATAGTAACAACAAGGGTAAAAGGGTAAACAGACAAAATATAACAAATATAATATAAAAATTGATAAAGTGACGATGGAAACTCTCCTCCCCCATTCTCCGCTCAAATACCTCGACTCCGTCCATCCTCCGTCAAAGAACTCTCTCCTTCAGAACAACCGCAGCGGTGGCGCCACAAATTGAGTTTATCGCCATTCAAATCATCCTCCCGTCGTAGCTCTCTACCAGATCTCGTCTCTTTGCCGCCTCGATTTCTGTGTCGGCGACGACTAGACAAAATCGAGTTCCACGCTCACTTCTTCTCCATCAGAGCTCTCTGCCAGATCACAACAGATCATTGCAGCCGCAAGTCGGTGAGAAATCGGTGGGTGAGGAGTACTAGATCTAGACCAAGACAAGAATCCGCCACAGACGAGACCAAGAGACCTTACCGGAACAAGAAAAGACGGTGAGCAATCGGCAACACAAAGAGACCAAGAACGCGGCCTTCCATTTCCGGACGGCGGACCTCCTTTTCCTTTTCTGGAATCGGCAACACAAAGAGACAAAGAACGCGGCCTTTCTTTTCCGGATGGCGGACTTCGTTTACCTCTTCCGGGAGACGAGAATGGTGGTTGGAGATTGGACGGCGGCGGGTTTAGAGTTTGGCAAAGGCGAGGCGGAGAGGGGAGTGACTGGCTTGAAGAGGATCTTGTGCCTCGTGGTGCTTCAGCGAGTGCTTGTTGGTGAGCAGAATCGTGCACCCGCCCGAGTGGAAGATGCAATTTGCGAGAATCATGGATCTGTCATTGCCGGCGTACCAATTGGTGTAGATCGTCGGTTGTTGCTGCAGCTCCAAGCCGGCGGAGGGAAGGAGCTCGCAAGGTGATAACGGTGTAATCGCATGTTTTTATACCCCTATTTCTTACCCATTTGCGGGGCATAGTTGTGTGTTTTGGCCTATTTTACGTCGGGTTGTGCTACTTTGTCATATTTCAGGTCCCAGGCGTCGAAGGGAAGGCCAAGCACGAGTTTCGGGGCATTTGGAAGTCGGTTGGTCGAGCTAGGACCAAAACACGGGCAGGAGGCTTGAAGAACACCGCCGTGTACTCCAAAGGGCCTGCCAGTGTTTTTATTGCCGAGAGTTGAATGAAGAAAAGGAGAAAACACGGGCGGGGTCAATTCAAAACACGGCCGTGTCCTACTTCAAATACGCCCGTGTTTTCCCCCAGACCGTGCCCGTGTATTTATGACGTGGCAGAGGGCACGGGCGGGCTGGAGCAGAACACGGCCATGCCCTTGACCGTGTTCTGACCAGTGATGCCCTTTTAGGCAGATTTTCAGCCAAAAGAGAGGGGATTCGAGTTTTAGAGAGATAGAGCGATTCCTAGAGAGAGAAAGCGACGAACAAGAGTCTCCAAGTGCCCTAACTTGATCTTCATCACCATTGGAGCTTGGCTTGAGCTTGGAGGAGTGCCGATCAACGTCCAGGAGCTGAAACCCATCCTTCGCAGTATGGTTTCCGCATCTGATTCTGCTTTTGCTTCTTTCTCCATGGAGTAGTTCTCCCATTCATCTGGGTATGGGAAATCCTATATCTGTATGTTAGGTTTGATTGTATGAACCCAAGTACTGTTTCTATGATTTGATTATATTCGATTGAGGTTTGAATGATTGAATGGCATGAATCCTGATCAAATTCCTGTTGTTTCTGCTTTAACCTAGAATGAGAATATCTGCCTAGGTTGATAGAGCACCCTTAATTGAAGGTAGTGAATTGGTGACTTTAGTCGAGGAGCCAATTCACTATTCTGTACCGAAGTTA
The DNA here is from genome assembly GCA_946122785.1 of Linum tenue. NCBI lineage: Eukaryota > Viridiplantae > Streptophyta > Magnoliopsida > Malpighiales > Linaceae > Linum > Linum tenue. The sequence continues at coordinate 8,079,600 of CAMGYJ010000011.1, read as the reverse complement.
ATTCGGTAGAGGAGGTTTTGTTCGTTAGGGCCTCAATCTGTTTACTCCGGTGGAGGTTAGTCGCCCGCTAGAGACTCAGATTGAGAGGCTCTGGAGACCTTTAGTCGAGACTTCAGACTGTTTAAGAACCTTCTGCAGAACTCTCATAGAAATTGAACTTGGTAAATTGCAATCTGGCTTAACTGCAGTCTAGGGAGAACCATATCCGGGTGACCTCTCTTAACCTGAAAACAACCGTTTAGTTGCTTTGCTTGCTTGTTAGTTTAGACCTTCACTAAAGTTTCATTGCTAGATAATACGAATTCACTGAGTAGTCATCATAACTAGGACCCGGGTTGACAATAAAACCCGAACCCGCTATACTATGCTTTAGGAAGTGGTTACACTTGGCCATTTTCTAGAGTGACAGTAGGAGTGAGTCAAGTTTTTGGCGCCGTTGCCGGGGACGGCTAGGGTTGTTTGTTCTTCCCCACTTGTGCCTTCACGGGTTTGCATTGCTTAAGTGTGTGCAGATAGTGCATGACTCGTAGCCAGTCAGGAGGTTTACTGCTGTTGGATCCAGAGCTTGAACGCACCTGCCGCCAACTTAGGAGAAAACAGCGAGCTAGACTAGCTACGGAAGAGCGCAGAGACGACCAATTGAGCAGCGAGTCCGAGGACGAGTACGAGATGGAAGGCGACCACAACCCACCTCCTGAGAACCAGTTCCTGGGGAACGACCCTAATCCCCAGGGAGCTGGGGTTCATCATCATCCACCACCATCGGGTCCCACCTTGGAGTACTACTACACTCCACGGATTGCTGACATCCGCCCGGTCATCCTCTATCCGCCAATTCCAGCAAACAACTTTGAGATCAAGCCATGCTGGATTCAACTCATTACATCCTCTATCCAGTTCCATGGCTTGAAGGATGAGGAGGCTCGGGTGCATCTTTTCCGTTTTCTGTAGCTGACGAACGGGTTCAAGCTGAACGGTGTCCCGGATGACGCAATCTGCCTTCACCTCTTCCCCCATTCTCTGGCGGGGAATGCTAAGAGGTGGTTGGAGACCCAGCCCCCATTGTCCATCACTTCATGGGACGATCTGGCAGACAAGTTCGTGCACAGGTACTATCCGGCATCGAAGACCACAGAGATTCAGCGGGAGATCACTCACTTCCGCCAAGAGCCAGATGAGTCACTTCGTGATGCATGGGAGCGATACATGGGATATTTCTGGCAGTGTCCCCATCATGGCTTCAGTGATGCATTCACAGTGGGGAACTTCTACAGTGCCCTCACCCCAGATAGCCAGAGGGTGATAGAGTCTCTATGCCCAGGAGGGGATATTCTCACTAAAGACTCCACCCGAGCTGAACCAGATGATTAATACCTTGGCTGCCCGCGATCATTCCTGGGGGCCGAACAACAGAGGCAGAAATTCCCGGGACCGTGGTGTGCACGCTATGGAGGCCAGGTCCGGGTTAGAGCAGCAGGTGGCTGAGTTGGTGCAGACATTGAAGCAGCCCAACAGTCTCCTTCCGGGCCGAGGTGTAGCTACGCCTCCAGTAGCTCAGTGTCAGTGGTGTGAGAGCCCGAATCACCTGGTGGAGGATTGTCAGTCTATGAGGGAGTCCTCTACTCCCCAAGAGCAGATGGACTTCATCGCCAATGCTCGGCGCCTGGACCCATACAGCAACACCTACAATGAAGGATGGCGTCAGCATCCCAACTTTGCCTGGAGCAGCAACACCAACAAACCACCTGGTTTCCCAGCACCAGCAGGTGGTTTTCAGCAGAGGCAGCCCTTCCAGGCTAGGCAGGGGCCACCACCACAGCAGCAGCCCTACCAGCCTAGGCAGGGGCAGCCATTCCAGCAGCCCCAGCGCCAGTATGCCCAGCCTCCAGCAGCCGCAGCTCCAGATAATCAGATGGCCGATCTGAAGAATATTTTGCAGGCATTCATGACCACCAGCCAGGCGAATTTCACGAGGATGGATCAGAACATAGCCTCACTGGAGGCAGGCCAGAGAAACCAAGGTGCCATTATGCAAGATCTACAGAATCAGATTGGGAGCTTAGCTCGCCAGAACACTACCAGGGCACCGGGGAATCTGCCTGCCACCAGTGTTCCCAACCCTCGTGACCCTCTCCAGCAGCTGGACGCCATCACCACCAGGAGTGGCAAGACCATATCTGCTACTCCTGCCCAGCCCGGGCGAGACGACCCACTACCTGCTTCAACACCTCCAGCTGATATTGCAGAAGTGGGGGAAGGCAGCGAAGCACCTGCTCCCAAGCCGCAGCCTGTGGTTAAGGAGCATACACCCCAGCTGCCCTTCCCCACTCGACTTCATAAAGACAAGCTGGAGACAGAGTTTGCCAAGTTCATGGCAATGTTGAAGCAGGTCAACATCAGCATGCCGTTCGTGGAGGCACTGTCGAAGATGCCCAAGTATGCAAAGTTCATGAAAGACCTCCTCACCAACAAGAAGAAACTTGGGGATCTGTCGACGGTGATGCTAAGCGAGGAGTGTTCTGCTATCCTGCAGAACAAGCTGCCCGAGAAGCGCAAAGACCCAGGGAGTTTCAATATCCCTCTTGTTATTGGCAGCATGCATGTAGGAAAGTCCTTGGCGGACCTAGGCGCTAGCATAAATGTCATGCCCTATAAATTGTTTAAGAAGCTAGACCTAGGTGAACCTAGAGCTACTAGGATGAGCATTTAGTTAGCTGATCGTTCTATCGTGCATCCTAGGGGTATCATTGAGGATCTGCTTGTTAATGTTGGTGCATTCACATATCCTGTTGACTTTGTTATTTTGGATATAAATGAAGATGTGGATGTGCCTTTGATTTTGGGTAGACCATTTCTCGCCACCGCCAAGGCGCTTATTGATGTTCATAGTGGTAAATTGATCTTGCGTGCTGGTGATGAACAGGCTACTTTTTCTGTGTCTAACAATGGGAAACATTCTCATTTGCATGATGACATAGATTACTGTGATATGCTTACCGATTTTGAGACCGCACTCGCCATCACGAGTGCGGGTACTGATGATGCTCTTGAGCGTTGTATTTTGCTAGGTGAGCAGGCATCGCAGGAGCCGCAGCTGGCGGAGCAGTTGGCCGCATTGGAGAGTGGCCCCTTCTTGGAGGGCGACAGGCTGTTTAAACCGATCTCATCCTCCACCCGCATCACTACCTCCTTGGAGGAACCACCAGAGCTGGAGCTTAAGCCCCTCCCTCCTCATTTGGAGTATGCATTTCTCCGGGAGGAGAATAAGCTACCAGTCATCATCAGCTCGACCCTCACACCCGAGCAGAAAACCAGACTGGTGGCCTTGCTGAAGCAGTACAAGCGAGCTTTAGCGTGGAAGATCACAGAAATCCGGGGGATCAGCCCCTCCTTTTGCTCCCACCGGATACTGCTGGAGGATGAGATGCGGCCAGTGAGGCAGCCGCAGAGGAGATTGACACCGAACCTGGAGGCTGTGGTTCGGGCAGAGATCGTGAAGCTGATGGATGCGGGGATCATCTTCACCATTTCTGACAGCGAGTGGGTCAGTCCCACCCAGGTGGTGCCCAAAAAGGGTGGGATGACCGTGGTGCCTAACGAGAAGAACGAGCTCATCCCGATACGCACGGTGACTGGGTACCGTGTTTGCATCGACTATCGGCGTCTCAACGACGCCACTCGGAAGGACCATTTCCCGCTGCCGTTCATTGATCAGATGCTGGAGAGATTGGCGGGGCACGAGTTCTACTGTTTCTTGGATGGGATGTCCGGGTACTTTCAGATCCCTATTGCACCGGAGGACCAGGAGAAGACCACTTTCACCTGCCCCTTCGGCACATTTGCCTACCGGAGGATTCCATGCGGGCTATGCAATGCCCCAGCCACTTTTCAGCGATGCATGCTCGCCATCTTTGACCATCTGGTCGGCGAGATTATGGAGGTGTTTATGGACGATTTCTCGGTTTATGGAGACTCATTCTCTCACTGTCTCCATAACCTAGAACTTGTCCTTAAACGGTGTGAAGAAACGAACCTGACGCTGAGTTGGGAGAAGTGTCACTTCATGGTTCGAGAAGGCATAGTTCTTGGGCAGAAGATCTCCAAGATGGGGATTGAGGTGGACAGAGCAAAGATCGAGACTATCAGCAAGCTGCCTCCTCCTACATCTGTTAAGGGGATCCGGAGTTTTCTTGGCCATGCAGGGTTCTACAGGCGGTTCATCAAGGATTTCTCGAAGATCGCCCTGCCCCTGACTAAGCTTCTAGAGAAGGATGCCCCCTTCCAGTTCACTGATGCTTGCACAGCGGCGTTCACAACCTTGAAGGAGAAGCTCACCCAAGCTCCTATCATGGTTGTTCCTGATTGGTCCCTACCATTTGAGCTGATGTGCGACGCCAGTGACTTTGCTGTTGGAGCTGTTTTGGGGCAGAGGCGAGATCAACACTTCCGACCTATCTACTACGCCTCAAAGACCCTCAATGATGCCCAGGAGAACTACACCACCACAGAGAAGTAGCTGCTTGCAGTGGTGTTTGCCTTCGATAAATTTCGCCCCTATCTGGTCTTGTCCCATGTCACCGTGTACACAGATCAATCCGCGATTCGATACCTGATGAGCAAGGCCGATGCCAAGCCTAGGCTCATACGATGGATCTTATTACTGCAGGAGTTTGATATTGAGATTCGGGACAAGAAGGGAGCAGAAAATGTTGCAGCTGATCACCTCTCCTGGTTGGACGCACCTCCTGCGGACAATCTCGTGGAGGAGATCAACGACTCCTTCCCAGATGAGAGACTGATGATGATGTGCTTGGTGGAGAGTGTCACCCCTTGGTATTCTGATTTTGTGAACTATTTGGTGGGCTAGCAGCTGCCCAAGGGGATGACAACTCACGCCAAGAGGAAGTTTTTCTCCGATCTGAAGCACTATTTCTGGGATGAGATGGAGGGCATTCTATCTCACTGTCATGAGGGACCTACTGGCGGTCACCACGGAGGAAACCGCACGGCGAGGAAGGTGCTCCAGTCGGGCTTTTACTGGCCCACGCTCTTCAAGGATGCAGACGCCTTCGCACGTAGGTGCGACCGATGCCAGAGTTCAGGTAACATCTCTGCCCGTGATGAGATGCCCCAGAATGTGTTTATAACTTGTGAAATTTTTGGTGTCTGGGGTATCGACTTCATGGGCCCCTTTCCTCCATCTTTTGGCAATACCTATATTCTGGTTGCTGTTGACTACGTCTCTAGGTGGGCTGAGGCGCAAGCTTTGCCCACTAATGATGCTAGACGTGTTTGTGGTTTTCTGAAGCAGCTATTCTCCCGGTTCGGGACACCTAGAGCCATCATAAGCGATCGAGGCACCCATTTCCAGGGCCAATTTGATAAACTATTGTCTCGATATGGTTTGACTCACAATGTGTCCATGGCCTATCATCCCCAGACCAGTGGCCAGGCCGAGCTGACGAACCGGGAGCTCAAGCGGATCCTGGAGAAGACGGTGGATCAGTCCCGCAAGGATTGGTCCACCAAGCTCGATGATGCTCTCTGGGCGTATCGCACTGCCTACAAGACACCCATTGGTACTTCATCGTACCGGCTTGTCTATGGAAAGGCATGTCATCTGCCCGTGGAGCTAGAGCACAAGGCCTTCTGGGCCCTTAAGGTGCTAAATCTGGATGTTAGTGTTGCAGGTGTTGAGCGAAAAATGCAGATGTTGGAGCTGGAAGAGTGGCGCTACCACGCCTATGAGAACACCAAGTTGTACAAGGAGCGCACTAAGCGCCTACACGATGCACGGTTGCGGGGTCCGAAAGAGTTCCAGGTTGGTGATCGAGTTCTCCTTTATAACTCTCGCCTGAAGCTCTTTCCCGGAAAACTCCGCTCCCGGTGGTCTGGACCATTCACGGTCACACAGGTGTTCCCATATGGCACAATTGAAATTGCCAACCCGCAAACTGAGCCGTTTAAAGTGAATGGCCATCGTCTCAAGCTCTACCTGGGAGACGAGGTCGAACATGCGGAGTTGGTAGTGGAACTCGCGGACACTTAGTTCCGCCATGGTCGTCCAGCTAAAAGACGGTAAAGAAGCGCTTGTGGGGGAGGCAACCCCACCACGGTTTGCATTTCTACCCTTTGTTTGTTTTTATTTATTTATTTATTTTATTTTTTGTCGGTTTTTGAGTCATAGAGTCTGTCTGGAAAGTATTTCGTGCCTCTGGCGGTGCTTTTTAATGTGTGTTTGGGTAAATTTTAGAGACGGGGCAAGAATGAGTCTTGGTGGTTTGAAATTGGAATTTGGAAAAAAAGCAATTTGGGCTCGGCAGTAAAAACACGGGTAGCAGGGGGTCAAAACACGGCCGTGTTTTCCCCCTTGCCCGCCCGTGTTTTGAGCTGTGAACTGCATGGCTCGCGGCAGTAAAAACACGGGCGCTGGGCTTCCAAAACACGGCCGTGTTTTGGTCCCAGCCCGCCCGTGTTTTGATATGGGGGGAGCACAGCCTCGGCTGTAAAAACACGGGCGGGGCACGGGCAGAACACGGCCGTGTTCTGGCCCGCCCGTGTTTTTACCCCCCTATAAAAACTCATTTTCAGTCCCCCCACCCTCATTTCAGATCATTTTTTCCCAACCCTAGCCGCCCCCTCGCCGGAAAATCGCCCCCTTCCTCTTCTCCTTCGATTTTCCGGCCATAACTCCTTCTCCCAACCTCCAAATCACAAACCGCGACCACCCCCACGCTCCTGACGTCGAGGAGCACATTCCCCAAAGGTTTGGGCGTGTTTGGCCGAGGTTGGGTCACCGGCGGAGAGTTCTCCGGCGAGTCTCCGGTGAGTTTTCCAGCGACTTGAGGTGCTCTTTTCCACTTTCTTCACCTCTCTCAGGGTATCTACTTGCGTCTCCAGGTGTGTTCTCTTTGCCTTTTCTTGTATTTTTGTAGAATTGATACCTAGAGTTAGGTGAAGAACTTGTGATTGTGGCATGATTTGGGAACAATTTGGTAGGCCGATGGCGCTCTTTGCATGCTCTATTTTTTGCCTCGGGATTTCAGTTATTCGGCCTACCATTTGCATGTGACATTGTATGCGGGCTTGTGTGTGGGATGCATCGATTGGTGCTTATTTGTTTTGGATTTGGTGTTTGTTTCACCGGGGGCCTAGTCCACTGTCCAAATCGCTCAATTTGAGGGCCCCCGGTGAGTTTGGTTGTGTGATTCTCGTGTGATGGGTATGCTTTTTCTCCGGGAGTCTAGTCTGCTGTCCATATCTTTCGATATGAGGGCTCCCGGTATGGTTTTGACTAACATTGACCCTGCTCGCTCGTGTGCCATTTTGTTCATCATTGTGTTTTGCAGGGTCATGGAAGCCTACCTCGACCATTTGAGCATCACCCAGCGCCATCTGCTGCGGACTATCCGCACCCGCACCATCTTCGAGCACCTACACCTCGATTTTTCTGTGTTCGAAGCTCTTCAAGCCAGGCCGCAGATGGAGGCCGTCGTGCCGGCCTATGGTTGGCGGCGCCTTCTCTGCCTGACCGAGCCGACCTACCAGGAGCTCGTCTGGGAGTTCTATGCTTCCTTCCGCCACAACCAGAAAGGGAATGCCGCCCATGCTCATGCAGTTCAGTTCACACTCGGCGGGGTGGAGCACTCCCTCAGCTACTGGGAGTTCGCCAATGCACTTCGGCTCAACTCCCCGCACGCCAGCGACGGGCGCCTGCACTTGGACACCACCGATCCGACCGACTTTCCGTGCCAGGCTTATTTCTAGCGGATCTGCAAGCCTAACCACGTGGACGAGCAATACATCGCGAGCCAGACACGGGCCTCTCTCCTCCGGCCGGAGTGGCGCATCCTCAACCACATGCTCGCCTGCTCCTACACTCCCAGTAGGGGCTCGGCCAACCGGGTCACTTCGGACTCTGTTCTTCATGGAGGCGATGGGTCGCTCTGAGGACACCATCCAGTTGGGCTCGGTGCTCGCCCGGACATTCGGAAAGGCCGCCGCTAGCCAGGACCGCGCCCTTGTTTGTGGCCCGGTGATCACCGCCTTGGCCCGCTACTATGAGGTCGACATCACCGGAATGACCCAGGTCCGAGGACCTACCCCGCTTGGCGAGGCCACCCTTCGCGCCCAGCATTTGGTGGCTCGCCTAGGGCGGCTGCACTGGATTGTGGGTTTTCCCCAACCACCTGCACCTCCAGAGGGGGACCAGCCGGAGTCCAGCCCAGCTGGGGGACGTCGAGTTCCCCGCCGTACTGTTCCTCGTACCCAGGCTCCCGCGAGCTCCTCCGCTGCACCCAGATCTCCTGCTCCGGGGTCTCCTACTCCCGTGGTGGTGCCCATCTCTGATCAGTTGGCGGCCATCGCTCTGCAGAACGAACGCATTCTGGCCGGCCAGGAGCACATTCACACCGGCCTCGATCGTGAGAGGGACCGCGGGCGTCGTCTGATGTCCGGTCAGCACTACATCATGTCATACCTGGGCCTGGACCCGAACGCAGTTCACTACCCCTTCGTCCAGTCCCCGGGGTATGAGGACCAGTACCCCTCACCTTCCGGCGATGGTGGCGATGCATTCTAGTGGAGAGAGTACCTGGTTATGAGCCGTGATTTCTTTTCCAGACTGAGACTCCGTGTTCTTGTTGTTTCGTTTGGTTTTGTTTTATTTTGTTTTGGATTGTAGACTTGGGACTCTGGTTCTATCACCCAGTGTGTGTCTTTTGTTGACTTTAGCTCTGTGCCTCAGACTGGTTCCCCTTCCAGTCCCCTGCTTTTGCCTGGTCTGCCTCCAAATCTCCGTTCCTGATCTCATTTCACGGTAACATCGTTCCCCTTCCCTCTGCTCCATTGAGGACATTGTCGCATTTAGGTGTGGGGGGTTCTTTGTATTAATTGGAACGTGTGTATGAGTGCTTGGAGCCTAGTCCACTGTCCAAATCTCGAGATTTGAGGGCTCCAAGCACTGCTGTTTGCTTGATGTTTGATCGTATTGGCACTGTGGATGTGATTAGTGAATTGAATGGCTTTTGACTTGATGCATGACAACTTGAGTGTGACTAAGACAGCCTATTACGATGACTGAGATGTGTAGTAGAGTTGTGTAGGGGTTCAGTTTTCAACTGTTTGCTTACCAACTGCGACTTGAATTTGATCACTTGCTTTTGACAGTCATTTATGCATCTAGTTCAGGGAATCAGAATGTGAGATAGAGCATATAGGTAGCCATGTGAGATTTGAGCCTGCTCGTTTCCTTCTTGTGCGATAGATTCCTCTTCCATGATGTGTAGCATTCACGTTGTCACTAGCTAAGATGATGGAGGCATAGGATTAGCCCACGACCAAATCGACTGTCCCGATGTGTCATATCCCCTAGTCAGCCCCTTTGAGCCGTGAGTTATCCTTTCTTTCGGTCTGCAATGAAAAATCACCCTTTTGTATCTTTTAGAAGGTTCCACAGAGTGGTTTTTACATGTTCTCTACTGTTTCTGCTGAATGTAATGTGAGGGTTGGAGGTAGTGCTTAAAAGTTGGGCATGTGTTTGAAAAATGTGCAGAGGTGGTGGTTCTCTTAAGGAATGAAAAAGAAAAAAAACTAAAGAAAAACAAAGAAAAAAATGAAAGCAAAAGAGAGCCACCACCAAAAATCTGAATAAGGCCCATTAAGTAGTGTTTCTTAGCAGTCTGGCTTGGAAATGCTAACATTTATATAACCTCCTTCGCTCTTGTGCCCTAAAGAATTTGAGTAATGCAGAATAGCAGAAAGAAAGTTACTGGTTTGCTTGACTGTGATTTTTGTTGGGTTTGGAAATGTGGAACCTTGTGCTATAACTTCCACCACCTAAAAGGCCTTTTCCCCATGTCCAAGACCCTAGCCAGTCAGTTGAACCTGTGTCTAAGACCTCCGGATTAGTTAGTGGTGACACCCCTTTTGTGAACTCTAGGATTTAGAGGCTGCATTCATGGTGAAGAGACGTTAGGGATTGAGAGATTAAGCATGCGCATTTTTTGCATCAAATTGTCCTGACCCCACTGGTCGAGAGTGAGCGATTCATTTTCTCATATTCTCTATACTCTTTACCCCGGTGAGGACCTAGATTGCTCGGTCTTAATTCTGATATCTTGAGCTTTGTGCATGAAGTGACTGTTTTGAACAAGTGGTTGAGTCAAGTCTATGTTGGTTGGTGAACAGAAGGGAACTCTTCCTTTGCTCGACTTTATTGCATTCGAATGTCATCTGTGGTGGTTGTCTAGGTTGTCGTTCGAGTTGCCATGTGTTAATGATCGAAAGACAATATGATCCACGTGTTTTGTGCCGATATGATTTGCCCTAAAGCCTGCTTGATTGAAGTGTTTTGAGCTTACCTGGTGTCTGACTTGGTTTGCTTAGGGACAAGCAAACGGTTAAGTGTGGGGGAGTTTGATAACGGTGTAATCGCATGTTCTTATACCCCTATTTCTTACCCATTTGCGGAGCATAGTTGTGTGTTTTGGCCTATTTTATGCCGGGTTGTGCTACTTTGTCATATTTCAGGTCCCAGGCGTCGAAGGGAAGGCCAAGCACGAGTTTCGGGGCATTTGGAAGTCGGTTGGTCGAGCTAGGACCAAAACACGGGCATGAGGCTTGAAGAACACGGCCGTGTACTCCAAAGGGCCCGCCAGTGTTTTTATTGCCGAGAGTTGAATGAAGAAAAGGAGAAAACACGGGAGGGGTCATTTCAAAACACGGCCGTGTCCTACTTCAAACACGCCTGTGTTTTCCCCCAGACCGTGCCCGTGTATTTATGACGTGGCAGAGGGCACGGGCGGGCTGTAGCAGAACACGGCTGTGCGCTCGACCGTGTTCTGGCCAGTGATGCCCTTTTAGGCAGATTTTCAGCCAAAAGAGAGGGGATTCGAGTTTTAGAGAGATAGAGCGATTCCTAGAGAGAGAAAGCGACGAACAAGAGTCTCCAAGTGCCCTAGCTTGATCTTCATCACCATTGGAGCTTGGCTTGAGCTTGGAGGAGTGCCGATCAACGTCCAGGAGCTGAAACCCATCCTTCATAGTATGGTTTCCGCATCTGATTCTGCTTTTGCTTCTTTCTCCATGGAGTAGTTCTCCCATTCATCTGGGTATGGGAAACCCTAGATCTGTATGTTAGGTTTGATTGTATGAACCCAAGTACTGTTTCTATGATTTGATTATATTCGATTGAGGTTTGAATGATTGAATGGCATGAATCCTGATCAAATTCCTGTTGTTTCTGCTTTAACCTAGAATGAGAATATCTGCCTAGGTTGATGGAGCACCCTTAATTGAAGGTAGTGAATTGGTGACTTTAGTCGAGGAGCCAATTCACTATTCTGTACCGAAGTTATTTCGGTAGAGGAGGTTTTGTTCGTTAGGGCCTCAATCTTTTTACTCCGGTGGAGGTTAGTCGCCCGCTAGAGACTCAGATTGAGAGGGTCTGGAGACCTTTAGTCGAGACTTCAGACTATTTAAGAACCTTCTGCAGTATAACTATCATAGAAATTGAACTTGGTAAATTGCAATCCGGCTTAACTGCAGTCTAGGGGGAACCATATCCGGGTGACCTCTCTTAACCTGAAAACAACTTTAGTTGCTTTGCTTGCTTGTTAGTTTAGACCTTCACTAAAGTTTCATTGCTAGATAATACGAATTCACTGAGTAGTCATCATAACTAGGACCCGGGTTGACAATAAAACCCGAACCCGCTATACTACGCTTTAGGAAGTGGTTACACTTGGCCATTTTCTAGAGTGACAGTAGGAGTGAGTCACAAGGTTCAGAGCTAATCACGGAAAACAATAATAAGAAGCCAAATTATGTTTGGTTTCAAATGGGGAGAGACTTTGTGCTGAATGTATATAGAAGAGATATATCTGTGAAAAAGAATAAGGAGCTGTTGGAATTCTTATGAGTTTTTGGACTAGGGTGTAGAGATTAAAATAAGCTCTTGCTCTGATTGGAGCTCTCATGGCGACAACAACGCAGTAGCAAAGTCTGACAAGGTTCTGTGCTGCTTGTTGATCTTTGTAGTAGTGGGGTTCCATTCATGATAGTTTGTTGTTTCGTGGTTTTCTCAGCAATAGAGATGACATAATGATAATATCCTTATTATCCTTTTACTTCTCTTTTACATGGATGTGTGGTCTGCTGCTCGCAATTTCTTTTGGTATCTGAAGTCCTTGGCTGAATATTACAATTTCTTTTGGAACTCACAGTGGTGTGGTATGGAGAATTATACCAGAAATTTCCTAATACGTACAACAAATTGCCTGAAACAAACCAGAGGTCCCACAAAGCAAATCACAGAATGTTTGAAAGCATACCAGAAACTTCATAATGCAAACCACAAAATCAGTAAAGCAAACCACAAAAAAGCAAATCAAAAACCTCCTAGTGCAGACCACAAATCCATTAAGACAAACCAGAAACCCCACAAATCAAACCATAAAATTTTCGAAAGCACACCATAAACTTCTTAATGCAAACCAGAAACACAATAAAGCAAACCAGACACCCCACAAAGCATACTACAAATATTCTGAAAGCAAACCAGAAACACAATAAAAGAAACCAGAAACCTCCGAATGCTTACCTCAAATCTCCTAAAACAAACCACAAACCTCACAAAGCAAACCACAACATTTGCGAAAGCACACCAAAAATACCCTAATGCAAACCACAAACACGGAAAAGCAAACCACAAAAAAACAAACCATAAACGTCCTAATGCATACCACAAATATATTAAAACAAACCAGAAACCTCACAATGCAAACCACAAATTTTTTGAAAGCAAATCAGAAACTTCTCAATGCAAACCACAAACACGATAAAGCAAACCACAAATAGCATAAAAAAACACGAGAAACCAAACCATAAATCTCACAATGCTGACCATAACATCAGGTGGTCGTTGACCATTGACCAGTCAACGAAAATCGTTGACCGGACTTCGATGACCATCTGTGAGCAGATTCCAACGCCGATAGGCATATTCCGGCCCCGATGACTAGATTCTAACGCCGCTAAACATATTCCGACGCCGGTAAGCATATTCCGGCGACATTGGCATATTCCGATGAGAAAATAGCATATTCCGGCGAAGAAAAGCATATTCCGGTTACCGGCGACAAGATTCCGACGACCAAAATTTTGGGTAGAAATTTTTTTTTATTTTTATTTTTTCATATGACAATTATACCCCTGCTTTGATTTTACACTAGGTCAACTCAACTAATAAAAAGTCATCACAACCCTAACTTCCTATTGGTTGGAGACTAGTGTTGTTATAGTATCTAGTCCCCTGAGTTAATTAAGGGAATTGGGTTAAGCATTTATAATTGTTTAACAATTCTCCAAGGGTTAGCGCCTGATCCGCTCTTGATTTCTCAAAGATTAGATTCTCGGGGAAATGAGGAAGGAAAACCCTTCCAATGGTAAATGCGCATTTAGTCACTGATAATATTAAATCAGGTGATGTTTAGTCATTAGAAAACATTAATATCAATTTTGGTCACTTGAATTACTAAAATAGATCACATTTAGTCACTCTCTCGTTAGCCTCCATCCAATTCTGGTCACTCGAATTACTTTTTTTTTATGAATGTCACTCGAATTACTGAAACATGTCACATTTAGTCACTTTCTGTTCGCCTCCGTCCAACTCGTTAATGGAGTTTGAAGGAAATTAATGGGGTCACTTTCTGTTCGCCTCCGTCCAACTCGTTAATGGAGTTTGAAGGAAATTAATGGGAGAGTGACTAAATGTGACATGTTCAGTAATTCGAGTGACCAAAATTGATATTATTTTTGTCTAGTGATTAAACATGACATGATTTAGTAATATCAGTGACCAAATGTGACATTTACCCAAATAAGAATACAGGTGTATATTTATATGTTATCTTTGCATTGTGGGATTATCAGATCAACGTCTCTCTCTCGCACTAGCAAGCTACTTGATCAAGTACTTCATCCACTCATTGAAAAAAGGTTTGATAATTAGTGATGAATAGCCCCTATCTGTATTGTCACCAACGAGGCTCAAGAGTCGAGAGAGGCTGCTCGAGGTCGATGGAGGCATTTCGTAGCAAGGACGCGACGAGGGTGTCGCGAGAATAGGTGGGGGAGAATTTCACACGTGGCGAGCGACATGGCGAGTGATGTGGCGGATCATTACCAAGTCAAGCACGCGTGGCATTAAGGAAGACCTAGTAGCATATGATGCTCCTAGGATTCCCCATCTTGAAGATGAGCTTAATGGTGCACATAAAGAGTCACATTATGAGGTGGTATAATGGTGTGCAATATGTGGGAAACTTAATAGGGTGTGTTAATGGGGCAGAGCATTATGAGAGGTATTTACACCTTGTAAGAGAGGAGGGCCTATAAAAGGAGCACCTCCTCCTCATTTGTAATCATCCATAATTTTTGTGAGCAATACAACTATAGATTTTTTCCCATCTTCTTGTGTCTTCTTCTTGTGAGTTGAGTGAGTTTCAGAGCTTATGAGAAGGATGTCTAGCATCTCTAACGGAATCGAGAGCTAGGGCCGCACGACCAAGAGTAAGGTTGTGACAGTTGGTATCAGAGTCTAGTTCTAAAGAGAAGAACCAGTGTCCTCACTCCCCAAGAAAGAAGAAGAGAAGAAAGAGCGAGAGCCTCCCCAAAGATGGTTGGATTAGAAGTCCATGATGATGTTGAGAAGGAGAAGCACGAAAGAGATACCACAAAGAGCTCCAGGCCAAATAAGGCGTCAAGCACTCCTGATACATTGACGTATCTAGAGAAGCAAGTCTCTAGAGTGGAGGTTAAGCTTTCCGAAGATGTCACCGTCATGGGGGATTTGGGAGCTAACTTCACCCAAATCCAAGGCGATGTTCAAAGTGTGGCGGCTAGAGTGACGATTTTGGAGGTTGGCAATGAATCGCTTCGAGATGAGCTCCTGGCCCTCATCAAAGACATCATCTCCACCGCCATGAATGATGCCATTGAGGTAATGAAGGAGGCGGTTGTTGCTGATTACTGTCTTGAAGGAGGAGGGTGCGGAGCTCAAAAGCGAGGTGACGCTTGTAAAGAGAGCCATGGCTAACGGACCTGCCATCACACAACCTACCTCAACAATGGAGATTCCAAGACCAAAGAGCTTTCAAGGGTCGAGGAATGCAAGGGAGTTATAGAACTTCCTATGGAGCTTGGAGCAATACTTTGAAGCTTCAGGTATTCGAGATGAGAATACCAAGGTAAAAACTGCACCTCTTTACTTGAGTGATGTTGCTATGTTGTGGTGGAGAAGGACCCAAGGCGATATCAATAACAGGACTTGCATGATGGAGTCATGGGATGACTTCAAGAGGGAGATCAAGAGGAAATTCTACCCCGAGAATGTTGAGTTCGAAGCCCGATCAAGACTAAGGAGACTTGCTCACGAAGGAGAGATTCGAGGATATGTGAATGATATTTCCGAATTGTTGCTCGAGATCCCCCGACTACACCGACAAGGAGGCCATGTTCACCTTCCTTGATGGCCTCCAACCATGGGCGAAGTTGGAGCTACAACGGCGAGGTGTCAGGTGTGCAAAGTCTTGCCGAGGCAATGGCGATTGCCGAGTCCCTAGTCGAGTACCACAATCCGGAGGAACATGTGGAGTTTGGAGGCAATGGAGGTGGATGCGACTATGATAGAGACACACGAAGGCGTTGTAGATTGGACCAATGAGGTAGTCATAAGGTTGAGAAACCACTTACTTGCTTCCTTTGGGATGGTCCGCATCGTGTGAGAGATTGCCCAAAAAATCACAAGTTGTCGGCGATGAAGGTCTCATTAGAATAGTGCTCGAGGTCGGAAGAGGAAGCGGAGGCGACTCCAAGAGTGGAGCCCCATGTCGCGAAGATTGGTTGAATGAAGAAATTAAGTGCCATCAAGCGAACGGAAGAGCCTCTCCGTCCCGAGAAACACGGCCAATGCTTCGTAGAGGCGAAGCTCAACCAAAGAAAGACAAAAATCTTGGTTGATACCGGGGCAAGCTGCAACCTTCTCGACATAGATGAAGCGTAGAGGCTAGGCATCACGTATGAGAAGAAGCAAAGAGGCTGGATGAAGGCTACCAACTCAAGGGCCACAAGAACCTATGGAGTAGCGCGCCAGGTGCCATTCAAGCTTGGAGGATGGACCGGGGTGGCAGACTTTGAGGTTGTGTCGTTGGATGACTATCAGGTCATTATTGGCATGGAGTTCATGGTGCGGGAGAAAGCTTTCCCGGTCCCCTACGCCAATAGATTCTGCATCAATGGAGGAGCAAGATCGGTTCCCATGACAAGAGAGTAACTCGAGTCGAACAAGAGTTGTTTGGCAAGGCAAGGGCAGCGAGAAGTGGCAACGATGATGGAGGAAGCGGCTCACTCGAAGACTCGTTGGAGAAGGACGAGAAGGAGGGGTGAACAACATCGTAGAGCCATGGGAGACGAGGATGAGTCATCTTCGACTTGCCAGGACAAGCAAGGGAAGTCCATCATGATCGAGAAGGCGGGACACTCGAAGACGCGACGGAGAAGACCGTAGAGGAGTGCGCAACTTCATGGGAGCACAAGGCTCGAGAGTGAGCCAATGCCATCCTTGGTTTGGAGGTAGGCGCAACGAGACCTTGCAAGCAATGAAGCTAAGGCAAGGGAGGCGTCTGCCAAAGAGCCACAACGAGGGTGTCGTGGATTGAGTGGAGGAGAATGTCACCAACGAGGCACAAGAGTTGAGAGAGGCTGCTCGAGGTCGATGGAGGCATTTCGTAGCAAGGACGCGATGAGGGCGTCGCGAGAATAGGTGGGGGAGAATGTCACACGTGGCGAGCAACATGACGAGTGATGTGGCGGATTATGACCAAGTCAAGCACGCGTGGCATTAAGGAAGACATAGTAGCATAGAATGCTCCTAGGATTCCCCATCTTGAAGATGAGCTTAATGGTGCAAATAAAAAGAGCTTGTGAGAAGACTGCCTAGCATCTCTAACGAAATTGAGAGCTAGGGCCGCACGACCAAGAGTAAGGCCGTGACAGTATCCAGTGGTTATAGTCATTCCCTAACTTTTAAATATAGGTAAATTTACATGTAAAATTTGTAACAAAATTGTAAAATAGACTAGTTGGTAAAATTCTAGCAATTAAATGGCCCACCACGCACTAATTAACATTCATGAGATCTGTATTGTCTCTTTATGCTTACTACGATGAGATGGCTTGTAAATTCCCCCCAATAAAATTCGTCGCTCTAAAATTCATTATTCGTCGCCCTAAACTAAGTTAAGTGTACTCTAGTGTCCTTAGTTTATTCATTTATTTTTCAAACACTTAAACTAAAAACAAATTAATATACTACACCAAATAACAAAATACAATCAAATAAACAAGAAAAAGAAAAACAAACAATCCATAGTCGCCGAAATCCGACCACTTCAACAGAGGCCCAATCGTCATAATCATCACCATCGCCGAAATCCAGCCACTTCAACCCGTCCGGCGCCTACAAATAGAAGTTAAAAAAATCCAGTAGACACCTCTGGTCGAGTGCTTCTTCCTTCTTCCTGCTCGGCGCCAACAGAAGGATCAGTCGTGGCCTTTTCTTCGTCCTTCGGCTCTTTTGGCCGCCACCCTCCTGTTGTGTCCCCCATTGCGACATCCTCACCAAGTAATCAGGTTCCACCGCCACTAGCCAAGGCCCCCCGCGACCGACTACCCGCAGTCAGCATGGCATCTTTTGCTCCAAAAAATTATGTGTCTAGCAGGTATCCATGGAGGTTGTGCCCACTTCTATTGTCGAAGCCCTTCGCGACCCCCGCGGGGTCGCTGCTATGCGGGCTGAGATTCCGGCTCTTATTGCTAATCGCACATGGTCTTTAGTGTCGTGTCCTGTCTCTACAAACATTGTTGACTGTCGGTGGGTCTTTCCCATCAAGCGTCATCCAGATGGGTCTATTGATCGCTTCAAAGCCCGCCTTGTTGCCCAAGGCTATACTCAATGTCCGACATTGATTCTCATGAAACCTACAGCCCAGTGTTGAAGCCAGTAACCATTCGCACAGTATTCTCCATTGCTCTATCTCAACGGTGGCCTATCTTCCAGTTCGACATAAACAGTGCTTTCTTACATGGATCTCTAGCCGAGACAGTATTTATGGCCCAACCGCCTGGCCTCCATGACACTCAATTTCCAGATCATGTCTTCCTCTTATCTCGAGCCCTCTACGGTCTTCGTCAGGCTCCCCGCTCATGGTATACGGAGTTATCCACTATCCTCGAGGCCGAATGGTTTGTCAAGTCATTAAAGTGATGCATCCTTTTTCATTTATCATCGCGGGCAGGTCATTCTTTACTTCCTAGTTTATGTTGATGATTTGTTGCTCACTGATAGGCCATTGATTACACATGTTTTTACCCCTATTCTTGAGCCGTTTGAGATGTCGATTTCCGCGTTTTAAGCCGATTTCATGCTAGGTTGTTCTTGTTTGTGATATTTCAGGTCCTAGTACGTGAATGAAGGCTTGGGAACGAGTTCGGGGTCGATTGGACGAAGATCGGACGTTTGGCGAGGAGCTGATGGAGCCACACGGGCATGCCTAAAGCCTACACGGGCGTGTGACCTGGCCGTGTGGCACCAAATTGCACGGGCAAAGTCACACGGGTCGTGTAGAGGACCATTGTGGCCGTGTGAAGGCTCGGCAAATCCCACACGGGCAGCCTGGACATTCACACGGCCGTGTGGGTCGTGGCCGTGTAGAAAGTCTGAACCACTTATCAAAACGCCGCGGTTTGCACAACTCACACGGGCGGTTGGGGATGTCACACGGCCGTGTGGCCTGGCCGTGTGAGTCGAAATTTTTTCGTTTTTAAGCCAATTTCCAGCCACAAGTGAGGGGTTCCGAGTTTTAGAGAAAGAAAGCGATTCATAGAGAGAGAGAGAGCGACGAACCAGAGTTCCCAAGTGCCCTAGCTTGATCTTCATCACCATTGGAGCTCGGCTCACACTTGGAGAAGTGCCGATTGACGATCAGGAGCAGATTCACATCCTTCACAGCATGATTTCTGCATCTGAGCATGCTTTTGCTTCTCTCTCCATGGAGTAACTTCCTCATTCATCTGGGTATGGAGAACCCTAGATTTGTGTGTTAGGTCAGATTGTATGAACCCAAGTACAGATTCTGTGATTTGATTATATTCAATTGAGGTTTGAACTGTTGAATGGCATGAATCCTGATCAAATTCCTGTTGTTTCTGCTTTAACCTAGAAAGAGAATATCCGCCTAGGTTGATAGCGCACCCTTGATTGAAGGTAGGGAGTTGGTGACTTTAGTCGAGGAGCCAACTCACTATTCTGTACCGAATTCACTTCGGTAGTGGAGGTTTTGTTCATTAGGGCCTCAATCTGTTTACTCCGGTGGAGGTTATTCGCCCGCTGGAGACTCAGATTGAGAGGGTCTGGAGACCTTTAGTCGAGACTTCAGGCTGTTTAAGAACCTTCCGCAGTATAACTATCATAGAAACTGAACTTGATAAATTGCAATCCGGATTAACTGCAGTCTAGGGGGAACCATATCCGGGTGACCTCTCTTGACTTGAAAACAACCTCTTTGTTTTCTTTGCTTGTTTGTTAGTTTAGATCTGCACTAAAGTTTCACCGCTAAATAATAAGAATTCGCTGAGTAGTCATCACATCTTGGACCCGGGTTGTCATTAAAACCCAAACCCGCTATACTACGCTTTAGGAAGTGGTTACACTTGGCCATTTTCTAGAGTGACAGTAGGAGCGAGTCAAGTTTTTGGCGCCGTTGCCGGGGACGGCTAGGTTGTTGAAGAAAAGTGATTTATGTTACTTTAGCATTTTCATTTTCGCATTGACTGTTTGTTCTTTCCCACTTGTGCCTTCACGGGTTTGCATTGCTTGACTGTGTGCAGATAGTGCATGACCCGTAGCCAGTCGGGAGGTTTACTGCCGGTGGATCCGGAGCTTGAACGCACCTGTCGCCAACTTAGGAAACAACAGCAAGCTAGACTGGCTACGGAGGAGCGCATAGACGGCCACTTGAGCAGCGATTCTGAGGAAGAGTACGAGATGGAAGGCGAACAAAACCCACCCCAGGGGAATCCTCTCCAGGTTCCCCCGGTGAATCAGATCTTGGGGAACAACCCCATACCCCAGGCAGATGGGGTTCATCATCATCCACCACCGCCGGGTCCCACCTTGGAGTACTACTACACTCCACGGGTTGCTGACATCCGCCCTGTCATCCTCTACCCACCCATTCCAGCGAACAACTTCGAGATCAAGCCATGCTGGATTCAACTCATTACATCCTCTGTCCAGTTTCATGGCTTGAAGGATGAGGAGGCAAGGGTGCACCTGTCCTGTTTTCTGCAGCTGACGAACGGGTGGTTGGAGGATGAGGAGGCAATCCGCCTTCACTTCTTCCCCCATTCTCTGGCGGGGCATGCTAAGAGGTGGTTGGAGACCCAGCCCCCATTGTCCATCACTTCTTGGGATGATCTGGCTTATAAGTTCGTGCACAGGTACTATCCGACATCGAAGACTACAGAGATCCAGCGGGAGATCACTCACTTCCGCCAAGAGCCAGACGAATCACTTCGTGATGCATGGGAGCGGTACATGGGATTTTTCTGGCAGTGTCCCCATCATGGCTTCAGTGATGCATTCACCGTGGGGAACTTCTACAGTGCCCTCTCTCCGGGCAGCCAGAGGGTGATTGAGTCTCTATGCCCAGGAGGGGATATTCTGACTAAGACACCACCCGAACTGAACCAGATGAACAGTACATTGGCTGCCAGAGATCATTCCTGGGGGCAGGGCAGCAGAGGGAGGAATTCCCGAGACCGTGGTGTGCACGCCATGGAGGCCAGGTCTGAGCTTGAGCAGCAGGAGGCCGAGTTGGTGCAGACATTGAAGCATCCCAACAGTCTTATTCCGGGCAGAGGTTTGGTTGTACCTCCAGTAGCTCAATGTCAGTGGTGTGAGAGCTCGAATCATCTGGTGGAAGACTGCCAGGCTATGCGGGAGTCTACTACTCCCCAAGAACAAGTGGACTTCATCGCCAATGCTCGGCGCCTTGACCCATACAGCAATACATACAACGAGGGGTGGCACCAGCATCCCAACTTCGCTTGGAGTAGCAACACCACTTAACCACCTGGTTTCCCAGCACCAGCAGGTGGTTTTCAGCAGAGGCAGCCTTTCCAAGCTAGACAGGGGCCACCCCCACAGCAGCAGCCCTACCATCCTAAGCAGGGACAATCATTTCAGCAGCCTCAGCGTCAGTATGCCCGAGCCAGCAGCAGCTCCAGCTCCAGATAATCAGATGACGGAGCTGAAAAACATTTTAGCGGCATTCATGACTACCAGCCAGGCCAATTTTGCCAGGATAGACCAGAGCATCGCCTCGCTAGAGGCAGGTCAGAGGAACCAAGGTGCTATACTGCAGGACCTCCAGCATCAGATTGGAGGAATAGCCCGCCAGAATAATACTAGGGCACCGGGAACTCTGCCTGCCACCACCATCCCTAATCATCGCGAGCCTCACCAACAGCTGGATGCCATTTTTACCAGGAGCGGTAAGACCATATCCGCTGATCCTGCCCCGGCCAGGCAGGAGGAACCACTACCTGCTTCAACACTTCCAGCCGACGATGCAGAAGTGCGGGTGGAGAAGGAAGCCCCTGCTCCTAAGCCACAACCAGTGGTTAAGGAGCATGTACCCCAGCTTCCCTTCCCCACTCGCCTGCACAAGGACAGGCTGGAGACTGAGTTTGCCAAGTTCATGGCAATGTTGAAGCAGGTCAACATCAGCATGCCATTCGTGGAGGCACTGTCGAAGATGCCCAAGTATGTCAAGTTCATGAAGGACCTCCTCACCAACAAGAAGAAACTTGGGGATCTCTCGACAGTACTGCTGAGCGAGGAGTGTTCTGCTATCCTGCAGAACAAGCTGCCCGAAAAGCGCAAGGACCCAGGGAGTTTTACTATCCCTCTTACTATTGGCAGCATGCATGTAGGCAAGTCCTTGGCGGACCTAGGCGCTAGCATAAATATCATGCCATATAAGTTGTTTAAAAAGCTAGACCTAGGTGAACTTAGCCCTACTAGGATGAGCATTCAGCTAGCTGACCGTTCCATTGTGCATCCTCGGGGTATCATAGAGGATCTGCTTGTTAATGTAGGTGCATTCACATATCCTGTTGATTTTGTTATTCTGGATATAAATGAGGATGTGGATGTGCCTTTGATTCTGGGTAGACCATTTCTTGCCACCGCGAAGGCACTTATTGATGTGCATGATGGTAAACTGATCTTGCGTGTTGGGAATGAACAGTCTACCTTTTTTGTGGCTGAACTCGATCAGTGTGATATGCCTGCTGTCACACCTACGCATGCTATTTCTCACCAGGTACACGAGCCTGTCGTGTACCCCTCTGTGCCTCTCGTTTTGCAGGATCCCCCTCTCACGCCTTCGCCGCCACTCCCTTCAACCTCACTGCCAAACAAAAAGATCAAAGAGGAGTGGCGGTCGAAGCAGCAGGTGGCTAAGCCTACACGGAAGAAAGGTGGAGACCACTACGAGCTGGTTCCACCTCCTGCACCACAACCACCCTAGCCATCCGAGTACTCACTCGCCTGCATCTTGCCGGATGGCCAGGTCGAGCTGACCAATGCTGGTGGTCGCACCCGTCGGGTGCATGGCCACAATCTGAAGCTGTACCTCAAGAGCGATGTGGATTCGCTCTTGGGGGCACCTGTTCCTGCACCTCTTTGAGTATCCACCATGGGCGTCCAGCTAAAAGACGGTAAAGAAGCGCTTGTGGGGAGGCAACCCCACCACGGTTTTCATTTATTTCTTTTGTTTTGGGTCAGATTGCAAACTGGTTTGGTTTTGGTTTGTTTTCTTTTGTTTTGGATGATGTAATATTGGGCTGACCATTGGACCTAACGTATTGTGTTTAAGTTCTTCTCTTCCCTTTAGTTGTGCCTTTGTCCCCGACTGGTCCCCTTTCCAGTCCTCTTCACTCAGACTAGTCCCCTTTCCATTCCTCTTCACTCAGACTGGTCCACTCCAGTCTCATGCAGTCCGTGCACACCGGTAACATCGTTCCCCTTATCTTTCCCTCTTCTCCATTGAGGGCAATGTCGAGCTTAAGTGTGGGGGGGTGTTCTCTTTTGACTGCATTAGATCTGTTTGTGTGCTTGGAGCCTAGTCCACTGTCCAAATTTTTAAATTTGAGGGCTCCAAGTACGTGTTTCCATGCAAATTGCCTGCTCAGTATGCTTTGAATTGACAGTCTCTATAGTAATGTGTGCAACCTAGGGAGGTAGTGTAGCACTATGGAGGATGTTGAAGTATAAGATTTTTCCTATCTAGCTCTCTGCTGTGTCAGTTGATTTTGTGAATTAGTGGAGCTAAGACCGTTGAATTCATGTGGTAATGTGGAATCTGTTTGAATTGTGTTATGGACTCGTGTATCGAACAGGGTGCTCATGTGGCAAATGAAAAGCAGTTAGTCCTCCATGTCGGAATCATTGAAATCTTAAAACATGGGGTAAATGAAAGAGCACCCCGGTACAACGAGTCCTTGGTTGTGAATGTTGTGAGTCCCTTTGTCCATGAACTGACTGTCTTACTTCTACTTCTTCTCATGATCCTGGCTTGAGTCTAGTACTCGCATTGAGAGAGATAGGGGACGTCTTAGAAGACCAGTTGACCTTGTAAGCTGCTTTATGATCTAGAAAATCCTCTACCGACGATCAGGATTGTTTGTTGCTATAGAGGTCTGGAGAGCTGCATTGGTTTGAGTTAGATTTGCTTGGGGACAAGCAAACGGTTAAGTGTGGGGGAATTTGATAGGCCATTGATTACACATGTTTTTACCCCTATTCTTGAGCCGTTTGAGATGTCGATTTCCGCGTTTTAAGCCGATTTCATGCTAGGTTGTTCTTGTTTGTGATATTTCAGGTCCTAGTACGTGAATGAAGGCTTGGGAACGAGTTCGGGGTCGATTGGACGAAGATCGGACGTTTGGCGAGGAGCTGATGTAGCCACACGGGCAGGCCTAAAGCCTACACGGGCGTGTGACCTGGCCGTGTGGCACCAAATTGCACGGGCAAAGTCACACGGGCCGTGTAGAGGACCCGTTGTGGCCGTGTGAAGGCTCGGCAAATCCCACACGGGCAGCCAGGACATTCACACGGCCGTGTGGGTCGTGGCCGTGTAGAAAGTCTGAACCACTTATCAAAACGCTGCGGTTTGCACAACTCACACGGGCAGTTAGGGATGTCACACGGCCATGTGGCCTGGCCGTGTGAGTCGGAATTTTCTGGATTTAAGCCAATTTCCAGCCACAAGTGAGGGGTTCCGAGTTTTAGAGAAAGAAAGCGATTCCTAGAGAGAAAAGAGACGAACCAGAGTCCCCAAGTGCCCTAGCTTGATCTTAATCACCATTGGAGCTCGGCTCACACTTGGAGTAGTGCCGATTGACGACCAGGAGCAGATTCTCATCCTTCACAGCATGATTTCTGCATCTGAGCTTGCTTTTGCTTCTCTCTCCATGGAGTAACTTCCTCATTCATCTGGGTATGGAGAACCCTAGATTTGTGTGTTAGGTCAGATTGTATGAACCCAAGTACAGATTCTGTGATTTGATTATATTCAATTGAGGTTTGAACTATTGAATGGCATGAATCCTGATCAAATTCCTGTTGTTTCTGCTTTAACCTAGAAAGAGAATATCTGCCTAGGTTCATAGAGCACCCTTGATTGAAGGTAGGGAGTTGGTGACTTTAGTCGAGGAGCCAACTCACTATTCTGTACTGAATTCACTTCGGTAGTGGAGGTTTTGTTCATTAGGGCCTCAATCTGTTTACTCCGGTGGAGGTTAGTCGTCCGCTGGAGACTCAGATTGAGAGGATCTGGAGACCTTTAGTCGAGACTTCAGGCTGTTTAAGAACCTTTCGCAGTATTAACTTTCATAGAAACTGAACTTGGTAAATTGCAATCTGGCTTAACTGCAGTCTAAGGGGAACCATATCCGGGTGACCTCTCTTGACTTGAAAACAACCTCTTTGTTTGCTTTGCTTGTTTGTTAGTTTAGATCTGCACTAAAGTTTCACCGCTAAATAATAAGAATTCGCTGAGTAGTCATCACATCTAGGACCCGGGTTGACATTAAAACCCAAACACGCTATACTACGCTTTAGGAAGTGGTTACACTTGGCCATTTTCTAGAGTGATAGTAGGAGCGAGTCACTCACCGACAATCATACTGCTGCTCTCGCCGACTTTCAACGCCGCCTTGCTACCTGGTTTTCACTAAAGAGTCTCGGCAACGTCGGATACTTCTTGGGCATTGAGGTACTCCCCTCTTCCTCTGGGTTTTTGCTCTCTCAACATAAATTTATACAAGATATTCTCCACTACTTTGGGATGGTTGACTGCCACCCAGCTCTCACTCCATTGTCTTCCGCTGCCAAGCTTCTTCTTTGTGATGACTCTCCTCCAGCTGATACTACCTTGTATAAGCAAGTGTTGAGCTCTCTACAATATCTATTATGTACCCGACTCGATATCGCCTTCGCCGTCAACTAATTGTCCCAATTCATGCACACTCCTACTCAGCTACACGGGCAACATGTCAAAAGGCTTCTTCGCTACCTCAAAGGCACGTCAACACTTGGTCTTCACCTCTCTCCCGCCGCGACATCTTCTCTTGTTGCCTTCTCCGATTCCGACTGGGCTGGCGATCCCAATGACCATACTTCAAGCATGGTGTATCTTGTTTACAATGGCGAAAATCTCATTTCATGGAAGTCCAAGAAACAACGCTCTATTGCTCGGTCGAGTATGGAGACTGAGTATTGCGGGCTTGCCCAAGCCACGACCGAAATACTTTGGGTTCAAAATCTTCTTTCGGGACTACAACAACATGTTTTGTGTCCAATCCTTTATTGTGATAATCTCGCAGCTGTCAATTTCTCTGCCAATCTCATTCATCACTCCCGGATGAAGTATTTGGCGCTCGACTACCTCTTTGTCCGCAAGCTCGTTCAGTCCGGTGCTCTTCATGTTCAACATATTCCAACAGCACACCAACTTGCAGATTCATTGACTAAGCCACTCCCCATCACTCTCTTCCAGCTGCTTCGGTCCAAGATTGGTGGCGTACCCTCCTCCATCTTGCGGGGACGTGTTAAGGATATTTCTTAAATTAATTATTGTGTTTAGTTAATTGTACTTAGTGGCCTTAGTGTACGTAATGGCTCCTCAATTGTAGCTAGGTATGTAGTAAAGAGAGTATTTAACTACACTCTCCTAATGAATACAATATACAAACCACATCTCTCGCCAAAAAAAAAAAATTACAAACCACATCATTCCAACATTTACACCCTTATTGGTATTCCCCGTTTATTTCCCTCTTTCGCCACAAAGTAAAGCTTCGAAACAGTAAGTAGAAAGCAAACTTTTCAACCACCACATCAGAAACTCCTTCATAACAGGAAGTGGAGGTAGGAACTAGGAAGAGATAAAAAAGGAACCAGTGGTGAAGAGGGTGCTATATATTCAATTCAATATGCATCACATAATTATAATGATCAGATTGCTGCCAAATCCTTCATTATCAATCTGTACTAATACTATGTATATGGACTTAGGCGTTTGTTTTATCGTTCGTTCATCACCATTTTCTGAGCTCCTGCTTTTTCTTATCATTAGTACAGTTTTAGTTTACGCAGTGCCTTTGTCCCGAGGTAATGTGTTTCTCGATCCACACCTCTTTCCATGTTTCTCTGCTCCTTCCTACAATATTGTGTCTCAATCTGAAGTTAGAAATGTGACGAGGAATGCTCTTTCGGATTGTCATATCGTCAAAACTCCTTGTTACATTGGAGTTCCGACCAAAAAAAAAAAAACTAAAATTAACACTTGCAAGAACAACAAGTATTTTGCTCTGCGGTATGTTTTTGCTGTTAATTCGAGGTAAATTGTAGTTATTATCAATATAAATAATTTAATGAACCAGCCTAACGGTAAAGCTGTCGCAACAGTGAAGGTTTGAGAGTTGCAGATCTTAGGTTCGAATCCCTGCGAGGCCCGTTGGTGTTTCCGGAGGTACAAGGTTGCTGGGGGCGAAACCCAGTTGACGTCGAATTTGATTGTAGGTGGCCCCCAGATTTAGTAGGACCTGTTGTCACAAACGGGGGACTGAGGTTCCTGGGTAATAAAAAATAATAATAATTTAATGAATTTGCATAAGTATTTGTTATATGGGCGAATCCAACCCTCAACCTCCATAATGAATGTGTGGTTGCTCTTTTTTTTCTCATAAACATTTTCTTTCTTTTAATATGTGTTGTCAAAATACTAATTTTCCCCACTAGGGATTTAATTGTTGTATGTTTTTTTTTACTTTTTTTTTTACTGAGCAATTGTTGTTTGTTTGAACCATGGTCCATGAAATCGTACCATACCGACGGTTCAACCACGAAATACTAGTATTGGAAGCTAAATCAATAAGCGGTATTTAACAGTCTAACGGTTCAACTACGGTAAAACCACGATTTTATCATAAAATATCATACCGCTAACTTTTTTGGTACGATACCCGGTACGATTTCATGGACGTTTGAAAAGCTTTTAAAATAGAAATCTCCCGG
This sequence comes from Linum tenue, assembly GCA_946122785.1. Classification (NCBI taxonomy): domain Eukaryota; kingdom Viridiplantae; phylum Streptophyta; class Magnoliopsida; order Malpighiales; family Linaceae; genus Linum; species Linum tenue. The sequence goes on along the minus strand of CAMGYJ010000011.1, from coordinate 8,051,891 downwards.
ATGTGTCAATGTCAATCCACCTCACGAGCTCTCAATGCAAATATTTTCTTCCCTCAATACTTTTCGACACGCATAAAATCTCCAATTAAATATGTTGGAATTTTTGTCCTCGAGAATAGGATAAGACCATCTCCATCCAATTGCTTATTGCAATTGCTTATTGGGTGGGATCCCATGTGGCAATGGCTTTAAGCAATTGCAAGGATGTGGGACTTATTTCTTATTTAGCAAGATTGCTAAATAAGCAATCTCTCTTGCAATGCCACATAGACAATTGGACCCACACATTTATGCACTCAAAATCTTTCTTTTTTTCTTTCTTTTCTACCCACTTTGAACACACAAATTGTTAAACTTAATATTCTTGTGCTTATGATTTGTTTAAGTTGTTAATAAATTATAAATTATAAATTATATTTTAATTATATTGAACATGAAAATTTATTATAAAGATGTATAGTTAATGATGAAGATCATGCACAAAACTAGAAAGAAATCACACTAAAAGTACACACTATTCATATTACATCAAGAAAGTAAATAAATTTATGCTTCAATTATTGTATTTTTTTGTATTTCTTTATATAATTTTTCTTTATTTCTTTTTGGTATTTTTGTATTTCTTTATGTAATTTTTCTTTATTTCTTTTTTGTGTATGCTATATATTGTGTTTATTGAATTTTCAAAAGTCTATTATCTATTATGTAAAAGTATTGTTAAAGAAAAGAATATGTAGTAGGTCACATCAATTGCAATTGCTAACCTATTGCAGGGATGTAGGTGGTTTGAAATGGTTGAAGTGAATAATTGCTAAAGTTGCTAATATGGTTGTAGGATCCGCTTATGAAATTGCTATCCTATTGCAGGGATGGAGATGGTCTAAGCATTTAGCCGCGCAAATGTTTGTGAAAACGATAGGTATATTTGATAAATGTTTCGTTGTAATGAGGTATACACTTTTATTTGATAATTATAGTTAAAAAATATAAAGATACCATCCTTTTTTCTATTTGGTCAGGGCTTTTGACCGTCGTTCTCCATTCATACCGCCAACAAGAAAGCAGACACAGATGCCACGGCTCCTGCTCGCTAGCTTTGGCCCTTTCAACATTATTATTATTATTTGTTGATTTAATGTAACGTAAAATTTTATAATAATGGAATTAAAAAAATATTTGTGGAAATAGCAATGAAAGAAACAGAGATTCTGAGATTGCAATTCATTTGGTCTTATTGTTCTGTACTCGTGCAGATAGGCAGAGCATCCAACCGGCTGAAAATACATTGTGATTGTCTTAACTTTTAAGAGAGACCACAATCAGATAATTAGTAAAACTCCTTAATTCGGATGGCAATCTCTAGAGAGAGAGAGAGAGAGAGAGAGAGAGAGAGAGAGAGAGAGAGAGAGAGAGAGAGAGAACAAACAAGAAGCTCTAATTTGTGGGTTAATGAAATTTCGTTTAGTTTTGATTGAATTGTGTACAACTGTACGTCTGTACATGTTACGAAAAAGTTGAAACGTAAATTCGTAATAAGAAGAGATTTTTCCAAAATTCAGATAATTATATTCAACCTACAAAATGAGAATTATCAATTACAGTATAAATTTATTTTATCCCATTTGATCCGTTGTCAAAATATGGATTATGTATGTCATTAATTTCCCCCATCACCGGACTTCGATACGAAAGTTTTTAGCAGTGTTATTAAAGCCGAGCAGAGCCGCTCGGTCCGATCTGTAAAACCGCCACCCGGTCACAAAATCGGTTCGGAACAGTCGAAAAGTCGCTCCGGTTTTATGTAGTGGTTGACGAGCAGCCGAGGCGGTTAACCGCTCGAGCCGATGGAGCCGTCGTCCGGTTTTTGCCATTCAGTCGTTAAATTTAATAAAAAAAATTGCAGAAAATTGAAAACTGAAATAAACAAAAACGTCGGGCTCTCGAACTGAATCCTAATTTCCATTTCACAATTTCGAAGGAAAGAGGCGAGCTCTGATTAAGAAATGTCCACTATTTATCCTGATAACTTTTATTAGCTACGTATCGGTTCTCTAACGATTTTGAAACGGTCTAATGCCGGTTGAACCACTAAAGTGTGAGCCGTTCGCATTACCGGATCATGCTCCGGTTCGGTTCTGACAACATTGGTTTTTAGACTTTAGACACAAGAGTACGATTGATTATTACAAACATTTGGATCAGGGGCGGAGGGAGAAGGTTAGAAGGTGGGTCCCGGGACCCACCCTGGCTCGGGAGATAAAATGTTATATTAGGTATAATAGTTTATCGGGTATGAAAAATAACACGTATATAAACGAGAATGGTTGACCTTTGAAATATTTGATATATGATTTATACATTGTGTATTGGCATATTCAATGTTTTATAACGAGCTACGTACAAATGACAATGGTGCATATGATTCGCCCAAAATTAAAGATGTAGTTATTCAATATCTAAAAAAAATTCCACCAAATCATAGCAAGTTTGTAAAAGTAATTTTATTCCAATTAGGGATAGGGAGAGTGTAACGGGTGGTTACAAAAGACGAAAATGAATAAATTAGTATAAAGTTAATTAAGAATGAAGTTTAGGCCACTTCTAATTGAGAATGGTTGACCGGGAGATCATGTGTTCCGAATCTTGGCGACCCAATTTGTTAAACACATGATATTTGAATTTGCGAAAATTTTAAGCACGTATAAGTTGGTTTTGGTTAGCGTAGTAAATACTAAATACTATAAGATCCATTATTAAATCTAACCCAACAACTCGAGTTATTGATGCTAAACGGTCTTGAAGTGATATTCTTGATAGTTTCGACATATATTTAATTTACTATGTTTTTTGAAATACAAAATTATATCAGGAATGGTTTAAAAAACTAACAAAACTATTTTATAGTAAGTATATTTTTTCCCTTCAAAATGGATCCACCCTCGACAAAATCCTGGCTACGCCCAGTGATTTGTGTGGTTTCTGCATGCATCAATATCATGTTGATTTCTGAGTAATTAATTTTCATATCTCACCGATGGTAGTGGTGGCAGGTTTGGCAGATCTGTAGTCTTTTTAGATATATTTGTGTTGTGATTTGTTTTTTTTTTTTTTCCTCCTGCATCAATATCACTTTAGTGGTAAATATTTTTCAGATTTTTAGTATTTTATTTTTGGATTTGAGGATAGCCATGAATTGCATATTCTAATACATTGACCTTATTACCTAGTCTCCCCTGATGTAATTATGAAGTTGACATTATGAGTTAAAATCCACAATAAAAATGATGTAAGAAACTACTGCTTGCTAGATGTCACTACTGATCATGATCAAAACTCCCACTTTGCATCTGTATTCTCTCTGTCTTTATTTTTCATATTATCATCATTATTTGCTTGTTTATTCTATTTGTTGAACAAGGCTTAGAGTTGATAGAAAGTCCAAATCAAATCCCATAAAGAAAAAACACAAAAATAAAATACTTGAAAATACCCACCCTTGTCTTATTAAATATTTAGTTGACCAAGTGCCTGCTCGCAACATAGCGCCACCAGGGAAATGGTGAAATTGCTGTTTGGCTTATCACAACTCCAAAACTTCGATCCAAATTTATGTTACTTATAAATCAATGTTACAACTAACCAACCTTTTCAATTTGTTGTGACATTCAGGGTTGCTGTTGTGATTTTTCTTTCATTTTATTGGGATCTCACGTACTTAGCACATCTGAAGGTCATGCATTCATCATCCATTTCATAGTAGCAGGTGCTATTCTGATCAATCTCTGTTAAACAATACCGTACTAGTGGTTCGACAGTAAAAAGACTCTATCCCCGAACACAGCTTACAACTTTTATTGTATTGTACTATCCAAAGAACAATTCTTCACGACCCTTTGTCTTAGGATTAGTCAGTTCTATTTCTCGATTTCTCAATGGGGGCAAGGAAAGTGATATAATTCAACAGTAGAGTGTCACCTTAATGTGATGAAAGTCACTAGATCGAGGCTCATTATCCAATTTTTACCTGTATAAAATGCTTGAACTGGGATTGAAACGGTGCAAAATATGCTACCAGTCTACCACTAGCTTGTACAACATCAGACTCAGAGGTATGATTGTACAACCCTTAATCCTGACTGTAATAGGACGATCCATGACTAGTTTAAACGTAAATAACAGTGTCTTCTTCACCTTCTATGGGCCAATTCTCCGTTTCCTGGTTACACTTGTATAACTCAAATTTTAACGTAATGGCTCAACGGAAACGAGGCTGGTCAGCGCAGCCCAACTCACTAAATAAAAGCCCAGTTTCCGTAAAGCAATTTTTGGCCCACAAGGCAAGCCCGACATATAAGTCATATGTCTGCAGCTTCCGAGTTCAATCGTTGTCTGTGACTCAGTCACAAACGCACATTGTGTTGTTGTCTGTGGTGGATCAAAGCTCAGCGCCTGCAAGGCAAGCGCTCTACCAGGAGAAGCCGAGAAGGTGAAGAGGGAGACGAGGGATGACAGCGTTTCACTTTTTCAACTGTGCGATTCTGACCTTCGGACCTCACGCCGTCTACTACTCTGCCACGCCATTGTATGTCCTCTTTCTCTCCTTCGCCAACTGGTTTCCAGATCTTTCCCACTCAACTAGAAAAGCACCAAAATTGAATCTGAGTCCTGCCTGATTGCTTTGTTTGACTCTGTTTCTTAATTGGGTTGCGCGCGATGAGGATTTGGAATTCTATCTGGGTTAGTGGGAAGCTGCTAGTCGATTGTGGTTTTCTTCTCGTGTGAATATGAATGCTGGGTAGTGATTCGCTTGTCTGTTTTCAGCGGAAAGGAAGCATTTTGTAATTACTAGGTTTGAAAGTTATGTTAATGGCATGGCTGCGGGCTGTGGGCAGGTCAGAGTATGATACTCTTGGCACATCTATGAAAGCTGCGCTTGTTTATCTGGGAACTGCCATAGTTAAGGTTGGTGGGATTTTGTATTTTTATTTGGCTTTCTCGGTTCTTTTGTTTCCTTGTATCAATTGGGTTGCTGAACTGCTTTATGTTGGCCAGCTTGTTTGCTTGGCGAATTTTCTCAAGGTGTCCGAGAACGATGAGTTTGATCCTTATCAGGTACTTCCTTTGGGGGAATTCCAATTGATGGAATGCGTAATTCTGATTTAGAGTAGTCTAACTAAGGCCATTGTCGAATGTGTGAATGGGAATCGCTTGTTGATTACGAATTAAAGGTATTTGTATTGATCAGCTTCATGGTTTTTTGCTTACAGGAATCTTTGAAAGCCCTAATTGGTCTGGTAGATGTTGCTGGGATTTACTTTGCTTTGACTCAATTGACTCATCGGAACATCTCTCAAAACCACAAATTTCAAGCTGTTGGCCTGGGTGAGTGAGTAGTGACCTCTAACCTATGACTGTACTTGATATAGTGTAAAATTTTATCAGAGTATGAATGTAAACATCTTTGACAAAATCTGTGATGTAAGGAATTACTGGGTCTCAACATGTCCATAGTTGCTTTAAGTCTTGCTCTGTTCTTATACAAATCTGTCATTGTCCAGGTTGGGCTTTTGCAGATTCCATCTTGCACAGACTAGCTCCTCTCTGGGTCGGAGCTAGAGGCCTAGAGTTCACTTGGGACTACATTCTACAAGGCCTGGAAGCAAATGCCAACCTGGTTTGTTCTCTGAAGCCGTATTAGTCCCCCTAACTTCAGTTGCTGCTCCCAGCTGTTAAATGCTAATAGCTCGGCACATACAGACTGTAAACAAAGTGTTTCCCTCTAAAACATTTCAGGCTTTCAGTATTTCAATGGCGGCATTGGGGTCCTTGATGTGGCTTCGCAGAAACAAACCTAAGACTTTGATTCCTTTGATATATATTTGTGCCCTAATAGTGGCAACCATGCCTTCCATCACAAGGTGAGCTTTTCTGTGACTATTTTGCATTCCGTAAGGTTTTACCATGACAAAGCTATGATAATAACTCCATGTTCTTCTATCCACAGCTATTTGAGGAAAAGGCTGGACTGGCATTTCCCAGAAGTCGTAGGGTTTGAACTCGGATCATCTCTAGTAATGGCCTTTATCAGTTGGCAACTCTTCTCTGCTTGTCAGAGACGTTCATCGTAGGAAACACCAAGATTCATCGTCTGAGAATCAGCTATTGCTCCAAAACTCGTTGACCCAGAGCATTCTCTCTTTGTTATAGGCTGCCTTTGTTGCTGCAACTCTCCACATTTACCCCTTTCTACGGATGATCTGAATGCAATTTTTGCCTGTAAGTTCACTAGCATTCCATAACTTCCCCTGTTGGGGGCTATATATCCAGGTCAGTTACACAAATTATCAGTCACAAATGAGTTACTGGACTCTAAATTTTACAGCATGTCACTGAAGTTTAGAAAAGTTAACACTATAGTCTAGTCTGGCATCATTCGTCAAGGTTTTTCATCTAAATTGCCGAATTTGATGTGCCACATTCAAAATAGATCATAGAAAAAAGGTTAGTTTGATCATTGATGATCCTAACTGGTTCAAAATGGAAAAGTCATTTTTCAAATTTCAATGGCGCATCAAGGATCTTGTATAGAAGAAACACGCAAAGTTCTTGGAGAGGAATCATGGTTCTTATTACCTTAAACCACAAATGTTCTTCATTTCATTGTACACCAAAAATTCAGTTTATAAACGACACTAAGAAAAAGAAGCCAACTTCAATGGAGTTCCCAGAAAACCGGGGGTCTTCATTCCGATTCCTCGACGGCAGCTTCGATTCGAAGAAGGACGAACCCCATAGCGACTCCAACCAAGGTGAGACCATTCATAATTGCAGCAATCTGGAAGATCTCATCAACTCTGCTGCACTTAGCAGACAGAGCACCGCCGCCGTTGCCGCCGCCGCTTTTCCTCATGGAGCTGACAATCTTGGCGAAGCCCTGATCGGCGCAAACGGACTGGCCCAGAGCAGCCACGCTGTTGTGAGCCTTCAGCCCTCCGTAGGAGTTGAGCCCTCCAATGGAAACCATCTTGGTGGTGCTTTTCGTCTGTTGGGCGGTGTTGCAGTTTCCGATGGTCACCACCGCGCCAGTTACAGCTGCTGCTGCTGCTGCTGCCGACGCCATGTTTGAGAGCCTGCAATGGGATGAAATGAGGGAGCAGTAAGGTTTATGATGGTGGGTTAGGGATGGAAGTAAAACAAGGAAAGTTTGGAGCTTTCTTTCACCTGAAGAAGTATGCAGAGTTTTGCAGTGGAGGAGAAAGAGAGGGGCTTGATTTTTGTAATTTGGGGAGAGGATTTGGATAAGGTGAAGGGATGAGATAGATGGGTTTTGTAATGTCTGGTTGCCAAGCAATCAAGATGACACGAGTGGACAGTGGAGGGAGAGTGGGTTTTCTTTGGATGTGGGAAGATGCAATTGCAAATGCGAAAATGGCCAACTTTTGGGCCATACAAAGTTAGCTGTGGACTGTGGAGCGCACAAGCCCGCCATTCGAAATCTTCGCAATAATGTGATGGTTTTAAAAAGCGTGTCTAAGCAGTAGTCTTAGCGAAGTTGTGATTGTTATAGTTGTGTTTGTTGAATACATGTATTGTGTGCACAATACAATGTTTGGAAGTGTCAAAGTGTAAAACAATGCATGCATTGCATTGTTTTAGGTAGATCCCACCAACAATTACAAAAAATGATGCATTATACAATCTCAACTAAGAGATTGTTGTGATTGTTGCTTTTAGATTTGTGTCAACTTTTTCTTTCCATTTATATCCCTAATAGTTTTTGTCTTTACCTAAAAGTTGAGGGTAAATATGACATTTCCTCATAAAAGTAGACCTGGCAAATTACAACTCGACCCGTTGAGCCGACCCAAAACCGCCCGAAAACTAGAAATTTTTTAACCCGAAATCCGAATGACCCAAACCCGATAACCCATAATTTTTTGGGTCTGGGTTGGGTGGCTTAGCGGGTCGACCCGTTAGACCGTTCCATTTTATATATCACTCCCAAAATTATAAAATCACTAATAAATTGGTGAGAATGAGATGTTTAAAAAAAATCACAAGGATTTGAATGACATGTTTTGGAGTTTAAGGTTAATCAAATATCATGTGTTTCTTGTAGTGTTATTACTCTTGTGATTGTTTTTTGACGATTTGCGCAATTTGTATTTCATTCATTAGCGTGGGAGGATTTGAGAATATGTTAATTGACATGTGTTAGGTAAACTATTGTCATGCATATGTGAAAATTTGTGTTCTATAAGAAAATATGAAACATGTTTGATATTGTTTCTGAGAACGCTCATAACCCGAAATGACTTGTAACCCGACCCGAAACCGAATGGGTTAGGTCAATATTTGACCTGAAATCAGCCAACCAAACATGACTCGACCCGTAACCGAAGTCCCCAATCCGACCCATTTGCCACGTCTACATAAAAGTAATTTTATGTAAATCAATGCATAAAGTAGAATCTCAACAACCAAACAATGTATTGTTAAAATGCATCCATTGTATCAATACATGCATTTATATTATGGTGATTCATTACAATGAAACGATTTAACATTCGCAACTTCCAAACCACCCCTAAGTTTCATGTTTAGTTAGACAGAGAAAAACATATCATCTCCCTTGAACGCAAGAGACGAATAAAGACGTCTCGGAGTCTCGGTCTCTCGAGTATGGCATTGGTGTCCGACTGTGCCTAGAGAGCAGTAAGTCGTGCTTTAAAATGACGATGCAGTATCTCCCTTCTCCCTCTCGATTTATTACTGGGTTAGAGAAAATCAAGACCCTCTTCCTTTTTCTTTCTTCTGCTCCCAAATTCATGTAGCCTACAGGTTAGAAGTAGAGACGGCATTTTTTAGAACAATTTCTTCTTCCTTTTGTTGCACTTCTTCTCTCTCAATTTGATTTCATTCTGCTACTTCTTCCTTCCTCGTTTCTGCTCAAGATGTTTTATATTTTATCAGATTTTGTTGATGAGGCTTTAGAAATGAGATGCTGACGCGTTGATTTTGGTTCTTGAACATATGATTTTAACCAATTGTGAGATATTTTGCTATATATATGCTTCCAACGCTTAGAAGCGTTTGACAATGCCTAAGCAAGGTAGACGCTAGACATGATCCAAACCCTAACCTTACGCTTAACGCTTTTTTTTACCATTGATAGTACCGCCTCGGCTGGGTAAGGATTGGATGCTAAGGAGTTGACATAACAATTCGTCTTCTAATTATCTTCATTAGAAATATCCAATTGCCTTAACATTTCTACTATTCTACCAACAAAAAAAAATCTAGAGTTTCAGTCTACATCTCCAACACTAAAGAGTAGCCAAAGCAAAGACTCCAAAGCCACTAGTCATTTTAGTTCACCAAATCCCCAACATAGATTAGCTTGGCATAGCCCGCTCAAAGCTTGCCCTGTTGCCTCAAAATCTACATTATGAAGCACACCTAACATCATCCTTGGTACAAGGGGAAAGCAGCAACTCTAACCATAATAACTTACAGCATACTCCAGCAGCACACCTCAGATAGTCACCAAAAAGTTACTCATCTTGGATCACACGAACTATCTTAACGTTTAGGCTAATCGATGCGTAGAATGGACCATCAGGTTCGAACACGCAAACATCAAACTCTTCCAAGTTGTTCTCGACTGCAAATGACTTCCATCCAGCTGAGAGCCCACCGCTCTTACGAGACTGCTGATACGTAAACTTGGTCGTCCACGTCTTGTCCTTCACCTTCAGGACCACACCGTGCTTGAGCAACAAGGGAAGATGTTTGTTCGTCCATACATTTGGGACGGACTACAGGGATAAAGGGGGGGAAACCCCAGAAACATAGCTCATAATTTGTTGAATCAAATGTCAGTAAAACCAAATAAACTAAATGAGGAAAAGAAATGGGTGTGGCATCATAAATACCATGAAGAATTTCCTATATACATGTGTTGGTTTCATGACAACGTAGAACCCATCTTCGGTTACAGCCTCTTGTGCCGATTCCAAGGCCTTCCTTTTCTCAGCTTCTGTTACCAGCTTTCTAAGTGATATGTATGGCACATCATGCACCACATCAAAGCTAAGGGGTGTTGTTTTAACATCTGCATCATGAAGAAAACCAAAGTAACCACCCAGAGAATCCTCTACTACAATAACTCTCAACTCCCAGGTACTCACTAAGCAACTTCTAAGTGAGTGTGAGCCGTGAGGACAATAACTCAATAGTAGTTAACAAACGAAAATGTAAATCAAGGGAGGAAATGGATGATGCAATCACAAACATTTCATATACCAACAGGCAACAGATGCACCGATAGAAAATTGAGTATTTCGGATACAAAGCACTACCTTTATCTTTCTCCCTGTCCCCAGAACAAGATAGTCCTTCGCTTTTCTCAGTCTCACTATCATGAATTGAGTCCCCACTGCTCTTCTTTTGCCTCTTGAACTTTGCATTGGTACCTTCCCAAACAATAGGGTGTTCAGCTGTTCTAGTGACAGGCTTAGCAACCGGTGTTGTTTTAGCCTCATTCTTTACCACCGCACGACCAGCTCTCGATGATGGCACCGTGCTGCCAATGTCATTCTCAGCAGTTTTCTCTAACGATGTGCCCCTAAACCGAGCAACAGGAGTTGCCTTAATGACACCAGAAGAGTTCCCTCCGAGCATCCGCTTGGGATGGCTACCATTTTCAGGAGGAGCTTTGCTTTGTTCGCACTTCTTAACAAAATAAGAACTCGCCCTCTCGCAGAAGGACTCCCCATCGAAGATCATGACCTCGAAATGAGAAACCCCATTGTACTTGAATACCAAGAGATCATGCTCCTTGAGCGAGTGGTCCTTCACAAATTCTTTCCAACCTTCATCGAAGAACATAGTTCCTGAATTCATAGCCAGTCCAACTTCCCATGTATTGCCACCGGGACCTTTAAGTGTCACACGTTCGGGCAATTTCTTTCTCTGGTTGCCAAAGAATGCTTTCGGCATGGCCTGTCCCCACATCATCAAAGCAACAACGCATCACACAAAAGCAAAATGAGCAGAACCCAGGTCGCACATTGTCACAAACTCTAATAACCCTGAAAACCTAGGTGAAAGTTGCAGACTTTATTGTGAGAAACGAAGGGTAAAGTCAGATCATGGATACAAATCCGTTCCCACTTCACAGAAATTAACGATAAAAGGGTTTATAGAACAGAGAAAGCTTACAAGCTGGTGGTCGTAGCCAGGAAGGAGAAACTGAGAGAAATGGGTGAACTGGAAATGCTTCCAATACATTTCCTCTTCCCAGCTTCTGCAGCCGCCTCCCGACGAATCTTCCTCCATTTTCCCGGCAATCAATCTAGAGCCTAATCAAAATCCACAACAAAACGGAGAAGAGAAACCCACCAAGACTAAATCCATCAAAGCGAAATTAGTAACCAGTGTTCTCCACCATTCGAAGAAAATGAAAGAAGAAGAATGAATTACCCATCTGAACAGCAACCACGCGCGACTTGAACAGAGACCAAAGGGTTTCCCGAAATCTGAAGAAGAAGGAGAAGTATGAAGATGTGTGAACCGCTGGGATATTGAAACGGAGATTTATGCGACTGTTAAATGCTTGATTGATAGATTCATCACTCCTCAGCTGGAATATAACGGAACGGAATATGACTTCAACAAACAAAATCGAACCCAGTTAGGGAAGGATAGGAATAGGATAGTGCGAATTTAAGGAAAAAATCCCAAAGTACACTAGTTTTTAAAAAAATTTCCCAAAATACATAAGTTATAAAAAAAATTCCAAAAGTACACATGTTTGAGCATCACCGTTTTAGACAAAAACGGTGAAGGTCATCACCGCTTTTGACCAAGACGGTGAATACTTCACCGTTTCAAACTAAAACGGTGAAGGGTTCACCGCGTTTGTTAAGAACGGTGAATACTTCACCGTTTTAAACAAAAACGGTGAAGCCTTCATTTGAATTCCAAGTATTTTGATAACTCTAAATGGTTCTCCTCGTCGATACGATCGCGCTGCCGAAAACGGCTCGTCATTTCGACCTCAAACGAATAAGATACGCGCGTTTTAGTTTTTAGTACGCAAAAATTACTTTAACGACATGTGCAGTTTTGAACTCACTTATCTCACTCGTTTGGACTCGGAATTGAGATCTGTAAAATTCTATGTGATCGTGGTTGATTTTCCCAACCTTTTTGTGTTGAGGGAAGATAATGATTCTTGATAAAATGATCCAGAATATTCATTCGACAACTTAAGTGCGTAGGATAGTTTTTAGACAATGCAAACTCAAATAACAACACCTAAAAATCACAAAAACAACATTGATAGTTCACTACAATGATAAAATGATAAATTCACTCATTTGCTTCATTTTGGCCCCTATCTCCACCTCTTCCTCCTCGTCCTCCACGACGTCCTCGACCCCTTCTTCCCCCCTCCGCCACTGCTTCTTGGCGGGCTCGCTCAACGGCTGGTCGCGGATTTCTCTTGACCCGAGCCCCAACTGGGGTTACATATGGTGGTGGTGGTGGTTGAGTTGGACCGGTAGCTTGACGAATGATCGGGGGGTTCGGAGTTTGTTGTTGCGGATGTTGGAATTGAGAGAACCCATGATGTTGTTACATATGGTTCTCTCAATTCCAACATCCGCAACAACAAACTCGTGGAGGACGAGGAGGAAGAGGTGGAGATGGGGGCCAAAATGAAGCAAATGAGTGAATTTATCGTTTTATCATTGTAGTGAACTATCAATGTTGTTTTTGTGATTTTTAGGTGTTGTTATTTGAGTTTGCATTGTCTAAAAACTATCCTACGCACTTAAGTTGTCGAATGAATATTCTGGATCATTTTATCGAGAATCATTATCTTCCCTCAACACAAAAAGGTTGGGAAAATCAACCACGATCACATAGAATTTTATAGATCTCAATTCCGAGTCCAAACGAGTGAGATAAGTGAGTTCAAAGCTGCACATGTCGTTAAAGTAACTTTTGCGTACAAAAAACTAAAACGCGCGTATCTTATTCGTTTGAGGTCGAAATGACGAGCCGTTTTCGGCAGCGCGATCGTATCGACGAGGAGAACCATTTAGAGTTATCAAAATACTTGGAATTCAAATGAAGGCTTCACCGTTTTTGTTTAAAACGGTGAAGTATTCACCGTTCTTAACAAACGCGGTGAACCCTTCACCGTTTTAGTTTGAAACGGTGAAGTATTCACCGTCTTGGTCAAAAGCGGTGATGACCTTCACCGTTTTTGTCTAAAACGGTGATGCTCAAACATGTGTACTTTTGGAATTTTTTTTATAACTTATGTATTTTGGGAATTTTTTTAAAAACTAGTGTACTTTGGGATTTTTTCCGCGAATTTAAGGGGGGTTGGAGTTATTGTGGAGCGACGACGAGCCAACAACTAGGATCGCTCCCGCACGACCACCGATGTTCTGCAGATTTGATTACGACTACACGAGCAATTGAGTAGATTGTGTCAAGTCACTCAATCTGGCATGAAATAAAATTCATATTTGCGCACGAAATTATTCGGTGTTTATTATTCAAGTTCTTGCGCTTCTTTTTTCCTTGTGATATTCTTAATTTCTTATAATTTTGGACATTTGCTAATAAAGTAGTTAACGTAATTTTTTCATGGCAAAATATGCTTTCATAGTCATAACTATTTGCGTTGTGACAATTATAGCCACTTTTTGAAAAATACACTGATATAGCCACTTTTTTCAAACTTGCTTGACAAATTTAGTCATTTTCGTTACAAACTTTAGCGTCGTTATGGAAGCCGTCAGTAACCCCTACGTGTTGCTGAAGTGGATGCCACCTGAACGCCACGTCATTGCCAACTAGATGTCTACATGCCATTTAGATGCTTTGTCATATTAAAATTATATTTTTAATAGAAATAATTAATTTTACTGGAAAAAAAAAAGTTTAGAAAGAAAGAAATCATTTTAGAATTTAATACACACTTTAAAAACACATTAGGAATTAAATGCACCATATTAATTATTATCTATTTTTTTTTCAAATTAAAACCTACACTAAATATATTCTCTCTCCTTATATCTGATTTTTCCTTTTTCAGCAGCCTCCGACCACCAGACTTCCTCCGACCGCCACACTTCTCCGGTGAAAATCTCATCGGCAGACTCCCTCCGAACACCTGCAAAAAATATACCACTGCACTGATACGTTGTACCACTACACTGCTAGCTATACCACTGCACTGGTAGCGATATCAGTGCACTGGTACCAATGTCACATATGAGTATCAATGCAGTGGTACAAATACAAGTACAGTGGTATAACATATCAGTGGAGTGGTATATTTTCGCAGGTGACCGGAGAGAGTCTGTCGGCGGATTTTACCGGCGAAATGTGGTGGTCGGAGGAAACTTGGTGGTCGGAGGCTGCTCGGAAAGGAAGAATAGAGATAGGAAGAGAAAGATCAAAGATGAGAGAGAGAATTGTATTTTTGTATATGTTTAGATTTTTTTTTAAAAAACGAGTAATTAATGTGGTGTATTTAATGCTTACTTTGTATTTAATAACAGAACATTTATTATGGTTACTTTCATTAATACTAGTCAATAATTAATGAAAAATTGATCAATTAACAAGGGGGTGTCATTTTTCCAACCCCTTAAGGGGTTAGCATGCTAACCCATCCCATCCCCAAATCCCTTACGATCCCCACCGGCGCAGCAGGCTCAAGATAGGGTGCATCCATCAATAACCAAATCCGCATCATTCATTTAGAAAATCCATATATAAGGATGGAGAATTAAATGTTATTTTTATTTTCCCTACTTTTCTTAATCGATTCATATCTTTTTCGTTTTAACTAGAATTTTAATTTTTTTTGCACAGATGGAACGAGTTCATCGTGCTCTACAAAATGAGATCAATTTTCAATATTTTTTGAGAAAAAAAAAATCTGGTCTCTCGGTATTAACTGCATACCATATGGTATCTTTTTCGTTTTTAATTCGTTTTTGAAACGTTTGCACAGAAGAGACGAGTTCATCATGATCTATTGGATCTAAAAATTTCTTAGTGAAAAAATTACAGGACCAAAAAATACCACACAATATCATACAATACCACCCTGGTAGGGGGTGGTATCTTGTGGTACACAATGTTAAAAGTCGTAAATGACAGTTAATATACTTCTACTATCATGTATTCAACCATCCTACAATCTTGGTTTGTTAATACCACCATGATACGCTTTTCAAACCATAAGTATGCTCTTATTTCAATACCAGTCAATACCATATGATATAGACTGGTAAAAAATGGCTCAATTTTTTTTGTTCGAAAAATATATCAAAGTGAATATCATTTTGAAGAGCACAATTAATCTGATCTAACTATGCAAAAAAATTCAATTTCGACTTAAAACTAGTGAGAAATCATTCATCAAAGATTAAGAAGGGGAAAATTAAAGGCTTTCCAGGAGAGAGAAAGATGCTGATGTGGACGGGTTACTCATGGTTACTCACCATAAGGTTACTAACCTGATCCGTTCCCGGCGCAGCATGAGGAATCCAATCGGTGACTCCTCTGTCCCGCGAAAAGAGCCGGCAAAAACCCAAGCGGTACTCACTCCCCGCATCCATCAGCTTTGATAAGCCCATCGCCTTCTTCTTCTGCTTCTTTGCTTCAACGTCGATCCCGTATCTTCCACATAGACCACCACCGCCGCCACTTGTTTCACTCCCACCTTGACTTTCATGGATGATTTGGATGCCCTAATTGCTCACAAACCTAGCAACCGCCTCTCTCTTGGTCGGCGAAATAGGGAGATTTGAAGAGGAGATTTGAAATCACGTCGGCTGAAGTTGGGGATTTTGAGGGCGGTGGCACAATCGTTAGGGATTAGGGTTCATCAGCGTCGCCTGAATCAAAAAATGGGGAATAAGAGTTGGAATCGACGTCGTGCTGGTGGAGAATATAGGATTCGGAATCGGAAAAATGGGGATACGGGTGGAGTAGATCCGGCAGGGAACCGTCCTCTCTCGATTCATACCATATAACTAGTGCAGAGGCGGGGGGAAGCGGTCGCCGGGGCCGGAGAGTAGAAGTAGTTTATCGGCGGTGGTGGCGGAGAGAAGAGACGAAGATGACAGAAGTGGGGTCTCCGGTGCGGAGGAATTGATGGAGCTGGAGGAGCTGAAAAGAGTCGGAAGCGGCATTGTTGAGGGTGAAAGGAGATTTGGAGATGCGGCATTGTTGAGGGCACTAATGCCTCTGCTCATCTTTGCTTTCATTTTCTTTATTTTTTTTTGTTTTTCAGTTAATTAAAATAATAATATCTCTAAATTGGAAAAGTCAAGAGGAAAAATTGCCACGTGAGCATCAACCGATAGTCCAGTCAGCATTGATGATGTTTTCGTTAAAGTTTGGGACGGAATGGCTATATCAGTGTATTTTTCAAAAAATGACTATTATTGTCACAACGCGAATAGTTATGCTTATGAAAGTGTATTTTGCCTTTTTCATTATTAATTGTGAAACATGGAGATGGAGTGAACCCTAATGCATCGTGAAACACATGTATGTTGAAATCATGCATTTGTATCAAAATTGCAGTGTTTGATTGTAGATTCAGAGTTCAAAAAAGTCATAATTTTACGTAAATCTAGGTGTTAGGGAGTGACTTAAAGTCTACACTCAAAAGTCTAGATTAGAGATGACAAAAATATCTGTAATCTTTGATATCTGATTAAATCCGACTTAATCGGGTAGGGTAAACTCGAACCCGAAGAACTTTTAGTAGGTAAGGATAAAATCCAAACCCGAATATTGCGGGTAATGGGTGGTCATGGTTTTCTCACTATCCAACCCGAACCCGCCCGATTATACACATGCATATTTATTTTGTCTACAAATAATCAATATTTTTCTCTAGCATATTTTATATTTAGCATATAAATATAATATTTTTTTATGAAATTGTGTTGTTTTAATTAATTTTCTTCATTCTAATGAATTATTGTCGTACTTTTCTTCTTGCGTAACGTGGGAATACTTATGAATATTAACATATTGGTTGGAGTTATAAAGAGAAACTATTACCCATGGATAACCGTGGATACCCGAAACCTGTACGAGTATGGGCACATTTTGGATTTTCTACCCGTTTCTTATGTGGGAATGGGTATGGGTAAAACTCGAACTATTTTGGGTAGGGTCACGGATATGCACTATCCGTCCCCGACCCGACCCATTGCCATCCCTACTTTAGGGAAAAAAATAGACGGCGCTTAGGCAAAACTAGGCACGATTAGGCGGTGTGAGGTGTGATTAATCCAAGTGAGACGTGTTTAAGTACAGTGACAAAACCAAAGATTAAAAAATAGTAGTTAATCTTTCCAAACGACGCCATCTCCACCTGCCCTATATTCTACGTGTCTTTCACTCCTTTTGTTAGAAACCTTGATCTAGGTGTGCACGTCAAGGGCTCACTAATCCAGAGATCAATAGATAATCACGGGCTGAATGTGATTTAGGAGGAGTGTGAGAATTGGGGCCTGGGGAAGGGTGATTTGGTGAGGAGAAGAAGAAGGTCGGATTCCCTAGGGTAGGGAGTCGATGGCAGCAAGGGAGGAAAGAGGGAGAGAGCTGCCGAGTAGAGAGAGAGAGAGATTAGGTTAAGGAAATGCTTGTTCTGTAATTACTTACCCTATTAATCTCATGATTACAGAATATATAGCCCGATAAATTCCCAATTAACTGTTGTGAAAATTGTTCACGAATCTTGCAAAACAAGCAACATGTAAGATCACAAAAAATCATGTAAAGACACATATGCAAGCGTCCTAGCCGAAGTATTCGCTGTCTCTCCTTAAAGAATCTTATTCCCCTCTAGTACCCAAGGTTATGGAATGATCCCTCCCATGATAGAAAGGACTTACCTTATCCGGCGTAGCGGTACCTCAAACCCCGGAAACCATCGAACGGAGCGAACCGACGAGAACCACCCTTAACTCGATTTTCTCTTTGAAAAACAATGCAGAAAAATCAATTTAGATTTTGGCAGAGTTTTGGTATGGGAAAAATGTATGGTTCTTGCAGTAGAAACTAGAGGGGGTATGGTGCTATTTATAGAAAATGAAGGGGTGCGTACGAAGGGAGACGACTCTTCATATAGGTGGTTACACCCCAACAGACACATTGGTTCATTTTAAAATAATGAACCATTGCATCGGTTCGGCCCATGATAGTTGGATCGGTTTGGTTATTACAACCGCCATATTGGTTTCGTTCGATTTGGTTCAACTCGGTTTGGTTTGGTCCGTTTGGTTACACAAACCAATTTAACCGATTAACCACATATTATATCAATCGATCGAATTCGAGGCGTGCCTTCCCTTATCTTACCAACATGGTACTTCAAGAGATTCTATTGGATCTTTCCCCTTTCATTTCCATTCACACCATTAAAAACCCCAACAATAACTACCTGACTCGCTCTGACTATCACAATAAAATCTCACCTAAGGCCCACGTATAAACCTTAGATGGGTGCAATATAGAGCAAGTATGTTTAAATATCGACCCGGGCCGGCCCATGTACCGCTACTTCGACTGTTTGAAACATTATCTAGCAGATTAGTTTTTGGTGAAAACTAAGGTCTAAAACTAAAGTACTTTGCAAATGTAAAATGGATTTGACACTAATTGAGAAGGCTTCATCCGGGTGTTGCTCCCCCTGGCTAACAATTACGACTTGAAGAATCGAACGACCGTGTGTGGTTAAGGGGTTATAAACCGCAGAGAAGTATAACAAGCAACCGAGGCTACGCTCTTAGTCTATAGGTTAAGGAAATGGGATATGATCCAAACCGCTAATGCGACCCTCTCAAACTAACGACTAAGGAAAGGTTAGACTTCACCCTCAAATTAGAGTTCGGATGCCACCCACAACCAAACCCTAAGTGCTAATACGAATTAGGAGGTTTTCCCTTAATTAACCTAGAATATGAGGCATGAAATGGCCAAAGAAACCCATCTCTAATAGAGCCTCTTAGGTTAAGGAGGGTTCTCTCTAAACTAGTCTAGGAGGTTTTGAATGCCTAAGGAAACCCAGCTCAAATTGAGCCTCTTTGGATAAAGGAGGTTTCCTCTCTAAACTAGCATAGGAGGCATGCAATGCCTAAGAACACCCATCTCTAATTGAGCCCTTAACCTAATGAGTTCTCCTCTCTAAGCTAGGTCAACAAAGCACACACCATCATCATGAAAAATACCTCCACATTCACATTAAACACAACCACACACAAACTCAAGTGAAAGAATGTACTACTCCATGCTAGGAGAAGAAAAAAACACAAGAGAGGGAAAGGAAAACCATCAAGAAGATGAAAGCCTTGCTCCTTGTGTTGAAGAAATCCTCCTTTGGGGGGGGGGGGGGGGGGAGGAATTCCCAAATCATTGCTTAGAGATGAAACCCTAGCTTCTCCTCTTCTTTGGTTCGTCACTTTCTCACTCTTAAATATGAAGAAGAAGAAGTTTCTCACATTAACATTAGGTCTCTCCCTCTTCTTCCTTTTAGCTGGCTCTTTTAAACCGAGATCGAGCCCAGTTCACGACTTGAGTTCACGGCCATGAACATCGAAACGGGTCCGTGAACTCGGTGTCTGAACCAAAACGCACCGCTTCACATCCCTGGGTTCATGGTTTGTGGCTTATGTTCACGGTCTTAGCGACCGTTAACAGCCCTGGCGTCAGTAGCCTCAAAACCCTCTCTGGACGCTCCTTTGTTCACGGATTATATGGCTCCAGCTCACGGTCCCGTAAGACCGTGAACTCCAATGGCAGACCGTGTACTACGATTGTCTGCTCCTCTTTGCCCGATCTTTGCTCCTTTCCTTCTGACTTTCGACTCCGGGGTTGGTTTCACCTGTTAGGATCTGAAACACACTGAAACACAAGAAATCTCGCGTAAAACCACCCCTTTCGGAGTTCAATTGCAACAAACATCAAAGCGAAATGGGGGTAAAAAGTGTACAATTAGACCGAATCACTACGTGATTATTGTAGACACCACATTTTGTCCGGGATAATTGTTTTACTGAAAATAATTATTTTAACGTCGTACTACGATTATATTGAAAAAGGAAGCTGAAGATAGTTTGGTTGAGACTAGCAATTGCAAGTCAATATGAACCAACAATTATCAAATTTGCTCGTAGTCGATTCTAAGGCATAATTAGTTAATTAGTTAAGATAGGATCGATTTAAGATAAGATTAGCAGTGGCAAATCTTAAATATAAATGCTCAATTGGATGAAAGAGTGACTATAGTGGAAATTTTGTCTCTCGAGTTTGGATTTTGAAATGGGACAAATTGAATAGTGGAATGAGCTCTATTACCAAATATTCAAAGTTGATACATTGTACAACTTGGGTAATGACCTCTAAATAAAGCGAGAATTAGAACTAATTACAATAAACTAATTACAATTGTTGGGGGTGTAACTATGGCATAACCCAACCCGGATAAGTAAATACGACTCGGTTAGCACATATGGAACAAAGCCTAGGAAACACTACAAAGGCTCAACTAAAGCCCAACAAAGTCTCACAAGGCTTTACCTATAAATATGCTATTAGGTTTTCCAAGCAAGGGGTCTCTCCCCTTCTCCTCTACTCATTTTCACATATCACTTATCTCTCTATAATATCTCTCTACCTAAGCTCTCCCTATTTTCCTATTATCATACTAATGTTGATCGTCGGAGTGTAGATGCAGGGGGCCATCCCCGCCCTTTCACAGATCCGATGTCCTATTTGTTTCTTGGCAGAAACAATTGGCGCGCCAGGAAGGGGATGATCCGAAATCTAAGCTTTTTTCAGTCTTCCTAATATTATTTGTTGTGGGGTGGCGACGATAAGCAGATCTGGAAAATAAAAGACACTGTTTGTATCCGAGCAAGCCAAGCGGCCATAGATTTCTGTTGAGATGTTTTACCAAACTCGCACAGGAGTGCAAAGAAAAAAGGTGAGAGGCTCGGTTTTTGGTGATGGATTCATCCTCCGGGGTGCAGCTAAAATGGTGACCAGATTTCACTTTGGAGGAGCAAATATAAGAAAAAGAACATGGAAGAAAAACCATGTCTCCAAATCTCTAGATATGCTCCACCCTTTTCTCTCGCTAAGTATACCCCAACTAGATCTATGGATATGATCTACCCTTCTCTCTCGCTGAGTATGCTGGGCCTTTGGTCGAGAGCTTCTAAAGAAAAGGAGAAGAACCAAAATCCGATGTCAGACACAAAGCGGCGAGTTGTCGATCGAACCCGTTTTCACTCCAAAGCACGATTTATCCATTCTTGGCTTCTGTGAAAACATGTGAAGGATTTGTAGGGAAATGGAGTAACTTTTAGATCTGCAGGGGATGGAAATATCGTGAGAAAAAGCGAAAGGATGAGAGACAAAATGCTGGAAAAAGAAAGACATTTTCAGATCTAGCCGGACCCCTGATCGGAGTTGAATGCGGCGCCGGATCTCCAATGAGAAACCGATGAAACCCTAAAAAATCAAGTCTCCAGCGCCTTCAGGATCAATCACCTCTACTGGGAGTGAAAGCAAGAAAATGGGAAGGACGCGTGGAAAGAAGAGCGGGTGCCTCCCAATGATGTCATTAAGCAATGGAGCGGAAAATCTAGCGTTGTCATGTGGAAGAACTGACATATTCCTCCCGAGCGTCGCGCCCCCTTTGCCAGTTAACTGAGTTGTAGCGCCAATCGGCTACAAATTGATGTGTTATTATGCAACAGAGCGGGAGATTCTGCCATTTTCCGAGGGGAGGTGTCACATGTGGCCGATGACATGGCGCCAACAAGGTGACAACAAGGCTGCACATGTGTCATGCATGGAAGACTAGTAGCATAGAGATGCTCCTAGGATTCTCCACCTTAATAGAGAGCTTAATGGTGCACTTATTAGCTACATTATGGTAGTATTTATAGAGTGCATAATGGGGGGACTTAATGGGTGTATTGATGTAGTAGAGGGACATTATGAGGGGCATTGATGCCTTGTATGAGGAGAGGCCTATATAAGGAGCCATCTCCCTCACTTGTAACTCATTCCATCATTTTTGAGAGTAATACACACTAGAGAGTTCTCCCACTTCCTCTGTCTTGTTCTTGTTCTTTGCTTTCAAGTGAGTTGAGAGAAAGGCTGCCTAGCGCTCTAACGGATTTGAGAGCTAGGGCCGCACGATCGAGAGTAAGGTCGTGACAAGTGGTATCAGAGCCTGGTTCGGCTTTGTGCTAGCAAAGTTGAACCTGAGCCAGAAGGAAAGGAAGAACCTCACCAAAAATGTCGGGATCAGACAGCGGCGTTACCGCCGACGAGAGGCGAGGAAGGGATCCAACCAAGCATCCCAAGCCAAAGAATGACAAGTCAAGCACTCGTGATCCTATGGCGGCACTGGAGAGGCGAGTCTCTCGAGTGGAAGTGAAGTTGGCGGAAGACATCACCGCCATCGAGGATTTGGGAGGAAACTTCGCCCAAGTCCAAGGCGATGTTCAAGGCATGGCGGGTCGGTTGACAAGCTTGGAGATCAACCACGCTGGGATGCGGGAAGAGCTTGTGGCCCTCATCAACAACACCATCACCGCCTCCATGAACAACGCCCTTGAAGTTGTGAAAGAGCAAGTCCAGGCTGAGCTGGTCGGCGTGAAGGAGGAGATTGCAGACCTCAAGAGTGAGGTCACTCTCGTGAAGAGAGCCATGGCTAGCGGACCAGCCCCGGTGCAATCCGTCCCACGTGCTGATGTTCCAAGACCAAAGAACTTCGGAGGTTCAAGGAACGCGAGGGAGTTAGAGAACTTCCTTTGGAGTCTTGAGCAATACTTCAAGGCATCCGGCATCCAAGAGGATGAGGTAAAACTTCGTACCGCTCCACTATACTTGGTCGATGTTGCAATGGTGTGGTGGAGGCGACGTGAAGCGGACGTCGAAAGAGGTACTTGTGTGATGGTAACGTGGGAAGATTTCAAGAGAGAAATCAAGAGGCAGTTCTACCCGGAGAACGTGGAGTTTGAAGCCCGTTCGAAGTTGAGAAGACTCACCCAGAGGGGTGGAGTTCGAGAATACGTGAAAGAATTCTCGGAGCTGCTTCTAGAGATCCCGGACATCACGGACAAGGAGGCCATGCACGGCTTTCTTGATGGGCTGCAACCATGGGCCAAGATGGAGATGCAACGTCGAGGAGTGCAAGACCTTGCAACTGCCATGGCCACGGCGGAGTCTTTTGTTGAGTACAAAAGGCAAGAGAACAGTGGCAAAGAGAAGAGTTCGAAGCCCAACAAGGGTGGAGAACAGCAGAAGCCTTTCAAGGAGGGCACTCGCGCTCAACAACACCAAGGTGGTTCGAGCAAAGGGGGTAAGTACGAGCCAAAACCCATGTCTTGCTTCCTTTGCGACGGACCACATCGAGTGCGGGATTGCCCAAGGAAGGCGAGATTGGCGGCCATGGAAGCTCAAGAAGAGGAGCCCAAGGCGGCGGAGGCCAAGATTGGCTCAATCCGCAAGCTTGGCGCGGCAAAGACCGACGTCAAGGAGAGCAAGCGTGGGAGGTGCTATGTTCTGGCGCAATTCATGCAAGGCGAGTCAAAAGCCTTGGTGGATACCGGTGCCACGGACAACTTCCTTCGCATCGAGGAGGCAAACCGGCTGGGTATTGCTTACGAGAAGGGGCAAGGGAGACTCAAGACGATCAACTCGGAGTCCATCCCAATCCATGGAGTTGCTCACAACGTGCCAGTGAGGCTTGGCGAGTGGGAAGGCCTCATCGACTTTTCCGTCGTCACCATGGACGATCACCCAGTCATCCTCGGCATCAACTTCCTCGACAAGGAGGGAGTGCTCTTGAAGCCCAACTCCAACACGATGTGCTTGGAGAAGGAGGGGGAGTTTCACACGATCCATCTCTTGAGAGAAGATGGCCCCCATAGTGCTCTATCGGCCATGCAGGTATTGAAGGGGTTCAAGAAGAATGAACCAACCTTTCTTGTGTCCTTGAAAACGGAGGAAGAAGGAGGCTCAGTGGGAATCACAACTCCCCTCATCGAAGGTGTCCTCGAAGAGTTCGACGACGTGATGCCATCGGAGTTGCCCAAGAAGCTGCCACCAAGAAGAGAGGTGGACCACAAGATCGAGTTGGAGCCAGGAGCGAAGCCCCCTTCGCGAGCACCATACCGCATGTCGCCACCGGAGCTAGAGGAGTTGCGGAGGCAGCTCAAGGACTTGGTGGACGCAGGCTACATGCGGCCATCGAAGTCACCTTTTGGAGCACCGGTGCTGTTCCAAAAGAAGAAGGAAGGGTCGTTGCGCATGTGCATCGACTATCGAGCCATCAACAAGTTGACGGTGAAGAACAAGTGGCCGATTCCCAACATTGGCGATCTGTTCGACCAGCTTGGAGATGCTATGTGGTTCACCAAGCTAGATCTTCGCTCGGGCTACTATCAAGTGCGGATAGCAGAGGGCGACGAGCCAAAGACGGCTTGTGTGACGAGGTATGGCTCTTACGAGTTTCTTGTGATGCCATTCGGTCTCACCAACGCACCAGCCACGTTTTGCACTTTGATGAATCAAGTGTTCGAGCCATTCTTGGACCGGTTTGTCGTGGTCTACTTGGATGACATCGTTGTGTATAGCAAAACACTCGATGAGCATGCCGAGCATCTACGCCAAGTCTTCCAAGTCCTTCGCGACAATGAGTTGTACGTCAAGAGGGAGAAGTGCACATTTGCCGCCACGGAGGTTCCATTCTTGGGGCACATCATTGGTGGAGGCAAGTTGAAGATGGATGGAGCGAAGGTGCAGGCAATCCAAGAATGGGAGCCGCCGACGAAGGTGCCAGAGTTGCGGTCATTCCTCGGCCTTGCCAACTACTATCGGAGGTTTATCAAGGGCTACTCCAACATTGCAGCACCCTTGACGGATCTCTTGAAGAAGAACAAGGCGTGGGATTGGTCGGAAAGGTGCCAAGAAGCATTCGAGGCCTTGAAGCAAGCAGTGGTGAAGGAGCCCGTGCTCGTGCTCCCCAACCCAACGTTGGCCTACGAAGTGCAGACCGATGCATCTGACTTTGCAATTGGAGGCGTGTTGATGCAAGATGGGCATCCCATTGCCTTCGAGAGTCGGAAGCTCAGCGAGACGGAGAGGCGATACACCGTTCAAGAGAAGGAGATGACGGCCGTGGTGCATTGCTTGCGCACATGGAGGCACTACTTGTTGGGGTCAAAGTTCGTAGTGAAGACGGACAACGTGGCAACGAGCTACTTTCTCACGCAGAAGAAGCTCACCCCCAAGCAAGCGAGGTGGCAAGACTTTTTGGCCGAGTTCGACTTCGTCATGGAGTACAACCCAGGCAAGGCGAATTCCGTTGCCGATGCTCTTAGCCGCAAGAGTGCCGCCGCAAGCATCAGCCAGCCCATGTTTCCTTTGAAGGAGCGGATCGTTGAAGGCCTTGGCCATGACCCCTTCGCCAAAACCGTAGCGGAGTACGTCGAGCAAGGCAAGACTCGACGGTTTTGGATGAAGGATGGGCTCATCATGACCAAGGGAGAGCGTGTGTTCGTGCCAAGATGGGCCAACTTGAGGAAGGAGATCATGAAGGAGTGCCATGACTCCAAGTGGGCGGGCCATCCCGGCATCGAGAGAACGCAAGCGCTCATCGAAGAAGCATACTTCTGGCCGCGTATGAGAGACGACGTGGAGATGTATGTGAAGACTTGTCTTGTGTGCCAACAAGACAAGATGGAGCAGAGAAGCCCGGCAGGCTTGCTAGAGCCCTTGCCCACACCTCAACGACCATGGGAGAGTGTAAGCATGGACTTCATCATCGGACTTCCCAAAGTCGATGGATGCGGTTGCATCATGGTTGTGGTGGACAGGTTCTCGAAGTATGGAGTGTTCGTTCCCGGTCCAAAAGACATGACGGCAGAGGATGCGGCGCGACTATTCTTCAAGAACGTGGTCAAGTATTGGGGCGTTCCTAGCAACATCGTGAGCGACAGAGATGGGCGCTTCACGGGCAGATTTTGGCGAGAGTTGTTCAAGATCATGGGCTCAGACTTGAACTTCTCGACGGCATTTCATCCTTAAAGCGACGGACAGACGGAGCGGGTGAATGCCTTGTTGGAAGTGTACTTGCGACACTACGTAAGTGCAAACCAACGAGATTGGGTGAAGTTGATGGACACGGCACAATTCTCCTACAACTTGCACCGCAGCGAGTCGACCAACACGAGTCCATTTGAGTTGGCGACGGGGCAGCAACCTTTGACACCTACGACGGTGGCAACGGGGTATAGAGGCAACAGTCCGGCAGCCTACAAGTTCGCTAAAGGCTGGCACGAGAAGATGGAGATGGCCAAGTCTTACTTAGCCCGCGCTAGTAAGAAGATGAAGAAATGGGCGGACAAGAAGAGGCGGCACTTGGAATTCGAAGAGGGAGACATGGTGATGATCAAGTTCTACCCTCATCGCTTCAAGCATCTCAAGAACGTGCACAAGGGACTGCTTCGCCGCTATGAAGGGCCATTCCCTATCGTGAAGAGGATTGGCGCGGTGGCATACAAGGTTGAGTTGCCGACGCACTTGGAGATCCATCCGGTCTTTCATGTGAGCCAACTCAAGCCTTTCCACGAAGACAAGGATGATGAGCAACGAAGAGAGTCGCAACGCGCTCCAACACTCATCACCAAGACACACGACCATGAAGTTGAAGAAGTCATGGCGCGTCGTGTCATTCCTCGTCGTGGCGTACATCCAAGCTTTGTGGAGTACTTGGTCAAGTGGCGCAACCTTCCGGAAAGTGAAGCAACTTGGGAGAAAGAGCTTACGCTTTGGAAGAACAAGGACTTGATCGAGGCATTCCATCAAGAGGACGCGACGAGGGCGTCGCGAGCATAGGTGGGGGAGGATGTCACATGTGGCCGATGACATGGCGCCAACAAGGTGACAACAAGGCTGCACATGTGTCATGCATGGAAGACTAGTAGCATAGAGATGCTCCTAGGATTCTCCACCTTAATAGAGAGCTTAATGGTGCACTTATTAGCTACATTATGGTAGTATTTATAGAGTGCATAATGGGGGGACTTAATGGGTGTATTGATGTAGTAGAGGGACATTATGAGGGGCATTGATGCCTTGTATGAGGAGAGGCCTATATAAGGAGCCATCTCCCTCACTTGTAACTCATTCCATCATTTTTGAGAGTAATACACACTAGAGAGTTCTCCCACTTCCTCTGTCTTGTTCTTGTTCTTTGCTTTCAAGTGAGTTGAGAGAAAGGCTGCCTAGCGCTCTAACGGATTTGAGAGCTAGGGCCGCACGATCGAGAGTAAGGTCGTGACAGAGGAGTGCGTTAACCATCCGTTTCCTTGCCGATTTGCTTAACTGAGAGGCGCTCGGCGGAAGAATTCCAGCAACTTTGGCCACAGGAGAGTAGCCGAAAGAAATGAGAAATTGAAAGAAGAAGGAGCGACCTAAAGGAAAGCGCATACCAGTTCGAGAGGCGCATGATTTCGGGATGCGGTGGAACCACAAGAAGGAGGGGCGTACGGCAGGTGGAGCGCCGATCGTTTCTAGTTGAAAAAGGAGAATGGATGATGCGCCTTATAGAGAAGTAAACGCGCATAAAGGAAAGGAAGAAGAGAGAAGAATTATAAAAAAACAAAAAAAGAAGGTGAAAGTCATGGAAATTGGGAGCGTGAGGGGAAGAGTGAAGTTGCCAGCGACCAATCCTCCACAGCTCAGGCCCAATATGAGAGGCTTTTCCAAACTAGACTCACAAGACGCCTAGTCCACAAGGTTTGCATCACTGTGCCCGGTTTCCATGAGGCCCAAGGCGCTCACTTACGATGAAGCTAGCAAGACGGCCCATGGTGGGCCCAAGCGCCCAGTTCGCAGACTAAAAATGAAGCTCTTGATCCTAGTATCGAACCAAGATCCTCTCCAATCAAGACAAGTAATTCAACCACTTGGCTAGAGCTCTCTGCTTTTAAAATTTCCGCGGGCGCCTCTTATTGACCAGACTCCTTGGCTTCAACCACTTGGAATTCAGCTAAGTACTAAGTTTCTTTAAGAGATGTGATTTTAATTCCATGAATTATTCTTTTGTTTTTAAAAAGTTCAAGTGCAAAATTTTAGTACCTTCAATTGGACTTTCAGGATTTCATTTAAAAAAAAAAAGTTGGAAATACTCCTTGCGCCCATAAATAGCGCCCTTGCTTGGAAATACCCTCCGCGCCCAAATTTAGCGCCTTTGGTTGGTAATACACTCCGCGCCCAGATCTAGCGCCTTTGGTTCTAAATACTCTCCGCGCCCACAATTAGCGCCCTTGGTTGGTAATACTCTTCGCGCCCAAATCTAGCGCCTTTTGTGGAATATACTCTCCGTCCATCTTTGCGTCATTGATTGAAAGTGCTCTAAGGAAACATATCATGCCCACTAAAGGCGCCCAACTATTTGGAGTTGGAAAGGAAATTAAAAAACAACGACAAGGCTACAAGGGAGCACTTTCGGAGATAAGCTAAGTATTTTATATCACTACTCGAGTTATCTTCCTAATCAATGCATAGGTCAAATTCTACTCTACTACTTAACATCTTTATTTCCCTTTTCGTTATTTATTTAAGATGTTATTGGAGCGCGTGAACTCATGAGCAAAATACAAAAAGATCTTAGTTTAAATTTCACAAGTCGAGTAACTTTTAATAAGTCGTTCAATGCACACTGTGCGCCCTAAGATTGGCACCAATATTAACACGAAGCCCCTAAGACACGTGGTATTGTGAAATCATAGGTGTTGAAACACTTGTTAATTGTTATAGGTTTTTGTGGCGCCTAGAGCCTCGTAGTGGTAGAGTGGAGGGTGCATGTTTCTAAATTTTAGGCGAATGATTCATAGATCATGAGTAAAGAAACTCTCATCATCTAAGCGCTCAAAGAAATTGGAAATGGAGTGTGGGCGCCTAGTCACAAACGTATCAAGGCTCTCCTTTATGTGTAAACTTTTATAAGAATGGGGCATATGTACCAGCACGTCTAATGTATCAAATTAAGGAGTTATAACCCACGCTCATCTCTCTTTGGGCCTGGAGTGTGTCCCACACTCCCACTAGTGCCTATGGAGTGGCACCAACCACAAGAGGAATGGTGCATTGCTATCGCCATCTTGATAGGTCATATTAAGTTACATTTGAAGTTTAATAGATTATGAGAGCTTTATTATTGTTTACCTTCTCAACATCATAAACAATTTCATCGCCATTGGGACATCAGAATACCCATGCACCTATAAATTATTTCTTTGGTGTTTCAATTCATGCTTTGTGATACGGTTTTATGAAAGGAGTGCTAGAGTTTTGAAACCAACTCAAAAGTGGAATTAAGATCCACCTTATATATATGAGCTCAAGCCTCCAGTCACTGAGAGGGGGAAGGCATTTGTGGCACCTAAGGAAACATGATTGGCGAATTTGAGCGCCAACGACTTATTACTACGACGCTGCAATTCTAACTTCTAAAGACACGTTGCAAGGAATAAGCTAAGTCTTTTCTATCCCTACTCAAGTTATAATCCTAGTTATTTGTGAATCAAATTATGTTGCATCACTTAGTATATTTGTGATCCTTTCTTTTGTTCAATTAATATGGAAATGGGGGACACAACACCAAAGAATTTTATGTGAAACTCAACAAGTGGAGGGATTTTAGTTAGCCGTCCAGTGCACCACTGGGCGTCTAACTGGGGGACAATTGGGGATAACGTGCGCATGCAAATTCAAGATTTTTCTAAGGAAAATAATCTTCAATTATGCGCCGAAAATGAGTTTTTGCATAGTATTTGAGGCAAGTTGTTCAATCAGCACAATGTTGGGGGGACATGAGTTAACCCGCAGAGTATAAAGAGGCGCATGCACATCATACGTCGGATGAAGAGACTACAAAAGTTGGACAACATGAAGACTTCTAGTTAGGCATCCAGTGTACCACTGAATACCTAACTGGGGGACAATTGTTGGGGGTGTAACTATGGCATAACCCAACCCGGATAAGTAAATACGGCTCGGTTAGCACATATGGAACAAAGCCTAGGAAACACTACAAAGGCTCAACTAAAGCCCAACAAAGTCTCACAAGGCTTTACCTATAAATATGCTATTAGGTTTTCCAAGCAAGGGGTCTCTCCCCTTCTCCTCTACTCATTTTCACATATCACTTATCTCTCTATAATATCTCTCTACCTAAGCTCTCCCTATTTTCCTATTATCATACTAATGTTGATCGTCGGAGTGTAGATGCAGGGGGCCATCCCCGCCCTTTCACAGATCCGATGTCCTATTTGTTTCTTGGCAGAAACAACAATATTGAAGTCATTGTCCTCCCACTTTGAGCCCAAACCAGATCACAAACCTGCAAAATGAAAAAAGAAAACGATCAGAATACAACCCAAAACAGAGCCCAATTCGGCCAAACAGAGCCCAAGTTCAAGACTAGGCCAAGCCTAGTACCGGCCCAAACGAATTCAAGGCCCAACTCGGCCCAATCTTATCAAAGCAGTTACTCAGCACCGACTTTCACAGGTGCAGGCTTGACAAGCAGCCTTGAGGATCACCAATCAGAGAGAAGCATGTCATGCTGCTCATCAATCACAGACTAAGCAAGGTGGAGGCCTCAGATGCAGCCTTGAGGATCAACCAATCAGACAGAGGCATGTCATGCTCATCATCAATCGCAGCATGACACGTGGCGCGCAATTATTGCTAAAAATGAGCTCTTTGGCTCTATTTTGAGAGGGGGACGAATGGAAGAAAAAAAAAACACTACAGAGATAGAAATACATCCAATTTCTTCTGTGGAGAAGGCGCTGAAGATCATAGAAGAAAGAGTAGTAATCTTGAATCACACCAGGTTAGCTTCTCAACTTCTTTAACTCTTTCCATAATGAAATTTAGCCTTCGTGCTGAGGTTCTTTTGGTTCAAGTGTCAGCTTTTGCATTATTCCACTAAACTAGCTAATATGTTTCACCCATTTCCGTTGAAGTGGTTTATGTTTTGAGCAATAATTATTATTGTCTTCCTTCTACTTGTATTGATTATGCACACTACATAATAGTATTTAGTTTAAATTTTAGCTACCAACTTTCTATTTTATTTTACTAGCCATCCATTTATAGTGATTAATCACTTTCCAAGTTTCCATGGATCTACTATTCGAGCCATACATTTCCCCTTTTTGCCAAGAAACACAGTCAACACTCCAAACACCATAAACACAGAAAAATTCCTTATACATCATACCATAACCAAATCCGATTATTAGAACAACACCAAAATCGACAGGTTCATTGAAACAACCTAAAGCCTTTTTTTCATTTGTGAATCGTATAGTTTATTTTGGATTCATATCCAACAAAAACCACAAATCAACCACAAACCATAGTTCAGTTAAGTAAGAATCGCAAGCAGTGGCGGCGATTCATAAAGGCCAAAAGTAGCCATCTGTATTTTCATTTCGCAAATATCCATTTCAGTACTTAGGGGTCGTTTGGAAGTTGCGATTATTAAATAGATGTATTGTTGAGAATGCATGTATAGTATTATACATGTATTGTCGAATTTGATGCATTGTAGAATACAACGTTTGGTATGTGTGATTGTGTATGTCGCATCAGCTAAAAGCTGAGACAAAACAATCTCAACTCAACTATCTCAACAATCACAACTAAAAGTTGAGATATAACAATCACTCAAAATGAGTGATAGTTTCTGTCACATCATAGAAACAATCCATGTATTGTTTCTGCTAAAAAAAACAAAAAACGATGCATTGTAAACAATAAGTGCATAATGAAAATCTCAACAAAACAATCGCAACTTCCAAACGACCCCTTAGATTAGGTAGAAGCAAATCCATGAATTTAAAGCTTTAAACCAAAACGCAATGAAAACCATACATATCATCACAAGCTCAATCTTATTTAACCTTATTTTCTATAAAAAAAAAAACTCAGAATCTAATTTTGTTTTGAAACCCGTTAGATCAGAAACTTCATGATAATCATATAGATTCATACCTTCCAACTTTTACCATACTAAGTCAAGATTTGCATCTAAATCTATCCACCAAACACCAAAATTATCGAACTCATAAATAACCATTTTTATTGAAAACCCATATCTGCAGTCAGATTCAACCCATTTTTTTTGTTCAAGTCCAAAATCACACTAAACTGAGTTTAGAAACCTTACCCAAACTTGTCAAATTCAAAACCTGCGCAGAGACCATAATCGATTAAAGCCAATACCAGTCAAGAAAAGATAAAAATTTAATCAAACCAATCCTCACCTGCTGCCGGCGTTGTCAACTCATCGCCGGCGGAATTTTGCCGGCAGGGATCTTAGCAGCCAAAGATTCCATTCTTCTCCTCCACCCAACCAAAAAAACGAACATATTAGAACCCAGAAATCCAAAAATACAACCGATAAAACCAAAAACAAAACCAGATACGAGCCTACCGTTAAATCGTACTTCGGTCTGGCGATCTCCTCACTGCTTCTTTTCCCTCGTCCGAAACCAAGCCTCAAAGTCACAAGAAAACGAAAGAAAGTTAGACGAATCCTAATAAAATCACCTAAAACGAATCAAAAAGGACATGCATGTCTCGATCTTACCTATATCGAAACCTTCTAGGCTGATTTAACTCGACGCGAGCGGTCCCCTTGGCTAACCGAGAGAAGGAAAGAGAGAGGGGCGGCGGTTGAAAGGCGAAGAGATGTTGAGATGTTGTTTTAGGTTTCGATTTTGGTTTTCTCTGGAAGGGAAGGTAGAAGAAGAGGATGGCGGCGGTGAAAAACCAGAGGGGTTTTCGGTTCGAAGAAGAGAGGAGAAAGAGGAGAGGATAGGGCGGCTATGGTTCGATTTGTTTCTGGAAGAGGAAGAGAGAAGTGGAAGGATCGAGAGAGAGGCGAGAATGAGAGGGCGGCCGCCTCTCTTTAGATTGATTAGGGTTTCATTAGAGATTATTTATACCCCATCGATTAAAATGACTGAATTACCCTTAGGGTTTCCTCAAATTACATAACTCTGCCACCGTGTTTTCGAGTTATTACAAAAATACCCTTCCCCTTTCTCTGGAATAAAACGAGAAACAAAAAAAGGTGGTGGCAGCTGGGTTCGAAATCGTATCCTCGCGATCGGGTATACTGTACGACCGGCGTTTTAGCCAGTTGGGCTGCTGGCCTATCCTTCGCTAATTTAATCATCCCATTTAATTTTATTTGTTTTTAAAATCCCTAATACGAAATGTAGAATTGCGCATTAAGTTTATCCCGTTTCTTTTCTAATACACCAAATCTCCTCTTAATAATTGAAATCCCTATATTATCTTTTATAATTTCATAATATCAACTTAAGTTTCATTAACAGTAAATTTTGATACGAGAATCACGATCAGAGGAACGTGGTTATAATTTTATTTAAAATTATCAAAGTCTTAACGAACTACGTGGACTTTGATCCCGTCTAACGGGTACGTAGGCAACCGATAAGGTTCGAGTCCAACTAACCAATTAACTTTATCTTTTACGTCAGTGGGCGTACAATTAAATTATAACTAATACTATAAAATCATTTAATGGTCCAGTGGGACCCTAAAATTACAAAATTATTACCAAAATACACCCAACTCGTATAAAAACTTATCGACTTAAGTAGTACCGATTTAGGGCGTTGTGGGGTGTGATTTCACTTCCCCACACGTAACCGTACTCCCGAACCCAGAACTCTATTTTCGCAGACCAATTCTCGGTTCTGGCCCTAAGGTCAGAGCCAACCGACGAGTGTTCGATCCACTCCCAGTAAGATCGATGGCGACTCCCAAAAAATGCAGACGCGACGACGACGGACCCCCGGAGGGACGGTTGCGACAATTTTCTCCTAATAATCGATAATACCCCCAATCATCCGAAAATAGTCAAAATACCCACAATAAAACTCAAGGTCCTTAAAACAATAATAAACCAACAAATGAGTCCAAATCCCCAAAATAGCTAGAAACCGGGTTTCTAACACCTTTCTCGATTTGGAATCGCAATTTTAGCTAAATGAGACAAAGACTCGGAATTTAGGAATTGGAATGACTTCTCTTGTTATATTAGAAAAACATTCTAAGCAAGATCTGTTACTGTTCGTTGCTAATATCATTATAATTTTCTTGAACTACTTGATCCAAACATGTGAAAGCTGGCATTCGAGTATGCTAATGGGAAAGAACGACAAGTATGGTAGTCTAAGAAGTCATTCTCATCCAAACCACATTTTGCGTATAATTAGCATAAAAGGTCACAAACCTATTAACTTTGTACAAAATGGTCACAAATCTTTCATTTTGCATGTTTCAATAATAAATGTTAGGACTAATAACGAAAAGGTAATTCCGTCCATCTCCATCCAAAAAATCGTTACTTCCGTCCAGTTAGCACGCCACGTCATCTAAGATATTAATAAAAAATTAATGACCAAATCCAATTAAATGGGAGAACCCAACCGAAAATCATAACTCCATACCCACCCACCCGAAATCTTGGAGATAGACACACTCTGTCACTTTCCTCTGCCCCTTTACTGAGCGATTCAGCTCCCAGAGGAAGTTCTACATCTCGCAAGCCCTTGACTGCCACCAGAACGCGCACAAGCGAGAGCGGACGCTTGCTAAAAGAGGCCTCGTGATGATGAGAAGCAGCAGTGCTTTTGGGTACCGCCCTTATTGGCAAGTCTATTACGGCGATAGATCTCTCTGTTGCCGATATTTGTAGAGCGAATGACTTTGCGAGGATAGATTGCTTCCGCCGTCCATGCAGGCCCCACTGATCGCGACAATGACGATATTTCTGCACCGCTCGATCGCCGTAATGGCGTCCAGCAGGAACTTGATGTCCCGGCGGTAGGGCTGAAAATTTGGCTGACCCGGCCCTGACCCTGACTAGCCCACACCTGAAGGGTCAAGACATATAACTGACCGGCCCCTGACCATGTTTCCTTCTTGACCCTGTCTGACCCTTTACGGTCGGGGCAGGTCGAGAAGGGTCGGGTCAGTGGATCGACCATAATCAACATTCTAATTATTTTCAAAAAAGTCATTAATTAGGAAATTAATCCCAAAAATTATTTATTTATCAAATTAATTCCAAAAAATTAATTAATCAATAAAATAATCCCAAAAATTATTCAATCAATAAAATAATCCCAAAATTTTTCAATCACAAAAATAATTCCAGAAAATTAATTAATCACCACAATAATTCCAGGAAATTATTTATTTACCAGATTAATTCGAAAAAAATTAATTATTTATCAAATTAATTTCTGGAACTTAATCAATCACCAAAATTACAAGAAAAAATTACTTATTTACCAAATTAATTCCAAAAAATTAATCATTCACCAAAATAATTCCAAAATTTTATTTATTTACCAAATGAATCCCAAAAACTTAATCAATCACCAAAATAATTTCAAAAAATTATTTATTCACCAAATTACTCCCATAAAATATGTATTTGATGAAAAGGTGAAAAAACTAAGGAGATGCATGATGGACAAGTCATCAATTCTGACAAATCATGATACCAATGAGCAACCATTCATTTAAAAGTCCAAATCACTACAAATATATCATTGTTCGATAATCATCAAGTACATCACATCATGATCACACAATACACCATTGTTAGATAATCATCAATTACATCATAGCATGATTACACAATACATCATTGTTTAATCATCATCAACCAAATCACTCATGATAGTACCCTCATCCAAGCAAAACTCTTTCAACTCTGCAAAATTAACAACACACCAAATAAATTAATAATTATCTTACAAATAGTGAATGAGAAAAAAATTATATTTCATAACTTATTCAAGTTCTTCGATTTCTTCAAATTTCTCTTCCATGTCAATTGGAAGAGTACTCGACCGAAGCCAATTTTGACCACAAATCAAACTTTCAACAACCAAGGGAGTCAAAGAACTCTGAAATGCATCTACAACGCGCCCCCCGGTACTGAAAGCAGACTCAAATGCAATAGTGGATACTGGAATCGCCAGCACATCTCTAGCCATCAAACTCAGTATTGGATACTCACCAGAATGCTTCTTCCACTATGCTAAAATGTCAAAAGTTGTGTCCTCATCATCCTCAAGATTCGCCTTTAAGTACCTCTCAAGCTTCGAAAGTGTAGTTTCTCCCACCCTATCTTCCATTCTCTTTCTCTTGAATTTTTTCTTCAAATAATCCTCCACACTTTCAGATTCATCATTCTCATTAGGTGTTACACTC
Source organism: Linum tenue (assembly GCA_946122785.1). Lineage (NCBI taxonomy): Eukaryota > Viridiplantae > Streptophyta > Magnoliopsida > Malpighiales > Linaceae > Linum > Linum tenue. The sequence continues at coordinate 8,015,474 of CAMGYJ010000011.1, read as the reverse complement.
CCCACACTTCTTGATGAGCTTCCACTAGTAACCCCTCTCATTTTAGAATAATCCTTGAACATATCCTCCAAAACACCATTCACACTCTCAAACAACTCATCTTTAGTCCAATTTCCCCATGTTCTATTCCATAAACCTCATGAAGCGCAAAACAGGCATACTCCAACTTGTACCTCGGGTCAAGAACCACAACAATAAATAGTAAGGGATTGATGTTATCAAAGGTGCCCCAATACTTACCATGCTTATTTTTCATTCTTCTTGCCATGATTTTGGGACTCTCAATTTCTGATGAAGTTTCTTTTGTAAGCTTACAAGCAACTCCATATACGACATGAAAGAGATCATTGCTTGTGACATACAAAGAACCTGAAATTTTCATTGTGACATCATAGAAGATCTTCATAAAAGGAACTAGATACTCCACATAATGCCAATCCAACTCATTTGGTGTCCCTTTCAACTTCTCTAGCTCAACTTTATACTTAGGATCTTCTTCCTCTAACCTCTCAAATGCCCTTTTAAATATCAAAGCGGACTCCAACATCAAGAAAGTGGAATTCCACCTAGTCTCCACATTTAAACACACAAGTTTCTTCGTCTCTAACTTCTCCTCATGGGCACAAGTCTTAAATCTTTGCATTCTGGAATTAGATGATCTCACATATCTCACAGCGGACCGAATGCGATGGATTGAATCATCAACATCTTTCAATCCGTCTTTCACATGCAAACTCAATATGTGAGCACAACATCTCATGTGGAGATGTATTTCCTTTAACACACTCCCTTTCCAATTGTTAATCCTTTTCTTCAAATATGTCATGCCCACATCATTCGAACTTGCATTATCCACTATCACAGTTAGAACCCTATCAATTCCCCAATTAAGCAAGTGTTTTTCAACTATTTTTCCAATCGTGAGACCCGTGTGATTAGGAATAGGAGAGAAGTTGAGAATTCTTTTCTGCATTTTCCATTCATTATCAATGAAATGAGCAGTAAGACTCATGTAGTCCAAATGATGTCTACTTGCCCAAATATCAGTCGTGAGGCAAACTCTAATCTGTGACTGCTTGAAATAAGTTTTCAACTTCTCCTTCTCGGCCAAAAACCACTTGAAACAATCTCTGGCTATGGCGATCCTAGAAGGGATGTGAAACTCGGGTCTCAACGAATGGACAAAATCACGAAAACCTTCACGCTCGACTTGTCTAAAAGGTGACTCATCAATTATGATCATTCTACAAGTTTCATTCTTGAGACAACTGAATCATATGTGTGAGGTGTAAAAGTAGGAGATGTACTAGTTGTACCCTGAGCTGCAGTACTAGTATGGATAGTATTTGCACCTTTGCAAATGCCTTTTCAAAGTGCTTGTTCCATAATTAGCTGCATATTTTATCTTCGTTGGACAGTATTTGCAAACAGTTTTTCTATTTTCCTTATCTGCCCAATTCAATCTTGTAAAATGCGGCCACACAATTGAAGTTCCGAACGTATAGTATCTTCTTCATTTTCATCAACTTCCAACGGATGATCTCCTTGGGAAGTTGCATTGGTGGAGACGTCGATGGGGTTGCTGCTAGCTTCATCCATATCCTGCCATTTTAAAGAATCAAATAATTAATGAGAACAACAAACAACATCCTCGACAATATTAGCAACTAACTGCTTCCTTCCTTTTAATTAATTTTCCTCATTTAGTTGCATGAATTTCCCCAACTTCCTTTACAAGTTCGAGGGAGAAGATAATATATACACATGAATTTCCCCAACGATCCTATGCTTTACAGGCATTTATATTATGATTATGTATGCATATATGCCCAATTCAGTGCAGTCCTAAGTAGTTTGTGAAGAAAAATCATATAAAGTAACAGCTGTCCATAATTTGTATAAAACCCAGAAAAAAGAAACTGAGATTTGTAAAGAAAACCAGCTGTTATTTTGCCATTGTTGCTTAAATCATTTAACACCAGCAGCAGTGAAGACTAACCTAGATCGGTCCTGTCCTGTACTGCAAGTCGATCAGATACATCAGCCAGCGACTTCAGGTTGCATTTGATCAGAGTTTCAGAGCTTCAACGAAGTAGCAAGTCTCGTCCTTGGTGTCCCTGGCCTTCCTTCGAGGATCTGTATAGGTGGAGAGAGACTATCGACGAAAAGTTATGGTTGCCATGATACCACAACAAATTAATCAGCCACCAGCATTTAAACATTTCTTCAATGAACTAAGAATGAAGAGAATACACATTTTCATTCAAACAAACCTTTAGCCTGTGATCACCACCAACAATGCGCATGCTGAGGAGACGTGCCTCGTCATCTAGAAGCTCTAGTGTTTCGGTACTGGTAGTAGCTGGAAGCTAAGCCCTGACTTGACATCGATCTCTCTAAGACATCTGCTTATGAATGGCTTGTACTTCTGTGGTTGATCAGATCTCCTAACCAGGGACTAAACTTGCTCATTTTACACCAGGAGCAAATGAAATTTGTACTCGTTCCCAACAGAGAAGCCTTGAGGCTACTGATAGTTACAAAGAACCAAAGAAGGAAACCCAACAACAACAAAAAAAAAACACCCTCAGATATCACCTCAGATGTCACATCCCATTCCGATTAAATCCATATTTCGGCACTTAGAAATTTTCGCGATTTAAGTTGAGTGTTTTGATATAATTTGGTCGAAAATCGGAATATCGATCGATCGGATAAATATCAAATATTATTATATATACCAATATAATAGATATATAATAATTAACTATGTATATATCTATTAGTATTACCATATATGTTTATGTGTCACAACGAGAGGATTTGGCAGAAAGCAAAGGCGGCCATCTGCATCTCTTTCATTCTTTAAAGCCCGTTTCCATTCTCTCAATTACGCAATGAGAGAAACAAAATAACAGAGCGCAGAAGTAGGGGAGGTCCAGGAAAAACGTTTGAGAGCTTAATTCTTGAAGTTGTATTGTCCAAAAATACGAGAGAAATGGTACGCAACCCTTCCGCATAATATCGTTCATCTATTTCGGTGCTTGTAGTGGGTTTTGGGGGGCAAGAATTTTCTACTTACCATCATAGAAATTAGGCTATCGAAGGACCCGGAAGTCGGTTTAAACCCAAATTTCATATACCATTTATCTACGACGAGGTAATGAATTTTCTAGTTCTAACCTATCAATTTCGATAATTATTTAGGTTGGAGTCGGAGTCGCTGAATTTAGCTCCGACCAGAGTTTGATGTGTTTTTATCGAGAATTTGACTCGGAGCCTAGAAGTAACATTGACAGGGGGCACTTCAGGGGGTATTAGGACAATCTCGGATTTTGATTCCAGGTTTGTTTGAGAAAAGTGAAGTTGGAGTACGGGAGGCACATCGCGTGTTTGAACTACCAGAACTGGAACTGGCAGGGACGGTGCCAGCTTGTTGGCAGGGGGGCCATGGCCCCCCTAAGATTTTAAATACTTTATAATACCGAATATGTATCATGATTGGCAACTAGCTCAACTGGTTGGGTAGTTGGTGTTTGGCTCCACAAAATGCTTGATCTAATCCATAAATTATGTAATTGTTCTTAATTTTTGGCCAAATTCACTTGCATAGCCAAAACTTTGACGATTGTGACAAATATAGCCAATTTTGGAGAAATACCATAAATAGCCAGATTTTTGAAATTTCGATGACAAATATAGCCATTTCCGTTACATAATTTGACGACGTCAATGACACCGTTAGTCTATTTAACGGACAGTTGATGTGGCTGCCACCTCACCATGTCTTTCCTTCCCACCTCAGCATCCATTGACAGGTGGGATGCCACGTCACATTAAAAATTTAATTTTTTAACAAATTATTTTTTAAATTTTTTTATTTTCTTTCCACTCACTTCATCTTCACCAACAAAACCTTCACCAATAAAAATTTAATTTTTTATTTTCTTTCCTTCCCACTTCATCTACCTTATCCTTCTTTCCAGCTCCGCAAAAATCGATCTCAATCTTCTCCCTGAAACCCTCCACCTTCTTCCTTTTCTCTTCTTTCCACAAGATGTACATCCAATCTTCTCATCGAAACTCCTCCGCCATCACTCTAGATCGACGACAACACTCATCGACGAACACACCCATCCAGCCGATCCACCCCTCCGTCGAGTCACCCCTCAATCCAGTCCGGCTCGTCTCCCCGATTCACTCCTCCGTCTCCGTTCCGGCTTCGACAAAGGCAATCATGCATCATCTTGCTGGCGGCAAAGACAACCGCTCATCCTCTTCTCGCTCTGGCACGGCATGGCGGCTTCTGACGATGCTGGTCTTTGGGATTTGGGTCGCTTGATCTTCCATCTGGGTCGCACCACTAAGAACGACGACATCTTTGGGGCTTCTTGACTTTATCATCGTCTCCTCTGTCTCAGACTCACAGATCGAGGAAGGAAGGCCGATCTGGAGAGTTAGGGATTTATGGGTTTTTGGATATTTGATTGTGTGATTTGGGGGGTTTGATCTGAAAATGGTAGGAAGAGATGGCGATGATTTTGTTTTTGAATTTTTTGGGTTTGTGTTTTATGGGCAGAAAAGAGGCGTCAAGATTTGAGGCAAAAACTACTTTTCACGGCAGCTGCCGATAGTGGGGGACTGGGAGGTCGTCGGGAGAGAAGGAGAGAACGAAGAGTGATGAGGGGACTAGGGTTGAACACTTAATTGTTTGTTGTTTGGGTTATGGAAGGCTTCTATCCTAGTGATTACTGAAGAGGAAGCTTATTGCAGAAGAGGAAGCTTCTGGTAGGAAGTATTGTTGAAGATGAACAGGCGGTGGTGGTGGGGAGAAAGACATTTATTTTTTTTATTTTTTTTATGATTTTTTAATTTAATTTGATAAAAAATATAAGTATAAAATTTTAATTATTTTCCACCTAACATTATATTTTAATAAAATATGCCACATCAACTACTGCTGTTAGTCCAGTCAGCACGTTAACTAACACTGTCAAACAATTGGACGGAAATGGCTATTTTTGGTATTTCGCCAAAAGTGGCTATATTTGGCAAAACCGTCAAAGTTTTGGCTATACAAGTGTATTTGGCCTTAATTTTTTGAAGTTAAACCATCGTTATTAGAAAAATTATTTAAATAAGTAAGTGCTTTTTAGTGTTTTTAAGAATCTAATGAAATATTTTCTTCATGAATTTATAGAATGTTGTGCTAAACCGATTTCAATTTTTAATTTCATTGCAAGTTCGTATGACCGTAATTGTATTTTGATTGCAATAAAATGTGTAATCTTATTCATGAATTATTAATCACCTATTTTTTTTAGTTAAATCTTCGATTGCATAAATCTACAAAAAAATTCGTCAAATTAATTTTGTTTCTTCATTATGTTATGGGAAAATTTTTTCGTTAGTATTGAAAGGAGGAAGAAAATTTGTCGGCCCCCCCTATTTTAAATCCTGGCTCCGTCCATGAGAACTGGTGAGGGATTAGCACGACATACCGGGCTTGTCGTATCACGATAATTATATTTATGCTTAGAATTGACCTAGGTGAACTAGAATGGCATGATTAGGAGTGTATGAACTTTGATGTTGTATGCTGAACCCTGGACTGTTGTATGATATTATTGACTACACCCAGAGCGGTGTCGGGGTATGACTACACCCATAGTGGTGTGGGGTATGTATGACCACATCCGATGGGATGTTGGGGTATGTATCACTACATCCGACGGGATGTGGGGTATGTTGCCCGGGAGAGTTATTAGCATAGGAGTAGCCATGCGCTTATAAGTAAAACATGATAAGAGGCATATGCATAGGTCAAGGTGGTCGAGTCTTTTGCCCATTGGGATATGAGGATGGCTGAGGTCCGATCCTAGTGTTTTGGCTTGATTGCTAGATTTATGCTAGGGGTATGCTTTGTTATGAACTCACGATGCAATAATTGTCTCACTCAGCCATGAGCTGACCCTCTTTTATCGCTTTTCTCTGCTTATGCCATGTGTAAGTAGATCATCATTAGCAGCAGTAGATAGGTGTATAGGTGGGAGCTGAGCAAGAGTTAAAAGCAAGATGAGGTATGGTCTTCAACTATTCTGTGCTTGGACGACTACTCGGGATTTTGGCCAGTAATCCACACCTTTTTGTAAAAATGTTTTGAGAACATTTTCATGTGCATACTAGCTTCTGATGTAGTGTGAGATATCCACAGGTATGGAAAGTTGATTATATGTGTATATGTGTGTGGTGGTGTATGTAGTGACGATTATGACATGTATAAGTATGGTATGTAGTTGCAGAGTACGAAAGTGTGACTATAGCTATGAAAGCCAATGTACATGGTTGTGAGTATACATGTATGTCTACGAATGCAGGGATTCAGATGAATTATTTTGCAGGTCTAGTTGCAAGAACTGTTAGCCCATTACGCGAGTAATTCATGTCGAAATTTTATTGGTGGATTTTTGGTAATTAATGTAACACCAGTTTTAAATTCCACTGCAATTATGTGAACGATATGATCAGGCAAAACGTACAGGGTAGGGTGTTACATCAGAGCTGTAATTACTTCTCTGAAACCCTTCATATGAACAAATTGCATAAATTAAGAAAACTAAGAACCAAGACATCCATGAACTAGCATTTAGTAACACAGAACAAACCAATTTCCAGAACAGCTACATAACCAGTCAACGATTATGCATTCCATAATTTCCAATGAAGAACATCCCCAACCCTATGCTTCTCAAAGACAAACAAATGATGAACAAAGGAATCATCACCAACAACCAAGGGCTACACCGACCGTTCTGAACAAGGAAACAAAATCATCATATCAAAGAAGCAAACGCAGTAGCCCCATGAAATCAGGTCAAACAAGAGAGCTCCGATCACAATTAGAGCGAACCAATGAACACACAACCTTGATAAATTCTTGATAAAATCGCATCGAGGAGGAAAGGAAGAAAACCTAGAATATTCAACAAATGCCTAAACCTATACCAATCATCCTCATTGAATCATGCATCAATATTCAAACACACATTCCCTAATCCAAGCAAATCCATCAACTGAAGTAGTGCATCAACTCTCAAACCCACATGCCCTAATCCAAGCACCCAAACGACAAAGCCCAGACAAGAAAAACCATAAAAAGCTCCGAATTCGCCAATGTTTAGAAGTATTCACTCACTTCTGCTACTACTATAGGTCGACGCTGGGACGAGGAGGAGCTGAGCGGCAGAGTATTGACGGGAATCGGGATTGCCGCTGCCGTAGTCAGAAGTAGTCAAGTCCTCCTTGGAAGTGTGGCCAAGGTTGCTGATACCTTGCCTGGCTCCGAGTGATGACGGGAGCGCCACTGTCGATGACTCTGGCGGTGTCGAAGAGGTGGCGAGCCTTGACTTGACCACGCATTGCAGGGATGATCAAGAGATGATCGAGATTCGTGATTGAATTTCTGCCGAAGAGAATTTTAGGTCAAGGGGTGTGAGACTGAGTTTTGTGTTTCTTTCGCATATTTCACCCAGGGGTGGGTCAGGTTACAGGGTCACGTGGGCTTTTAGGGTCATGGAGGTTTTGGCCCGACCCTTACAGGGTCAAGGAGGTGACCCGGCCCTCATCTGACCCTAGAGGTAAATTGACCCGACTCCACCCTTAGGCTCGGGGCGAGTCTTAGGGTTTTCAGGGTCAGCCTTTCAGTCCTACCCGGCGGAGCCACTCTTTGGCGCGTCCCGGACGGAGGGATCCAGACTGGTTTTTTATGGATGAGAATTGAGAAAGTTGTTAGGACTAAAGTTTAATTGTTTAGAGATTAGTATATTGTTTCTGATCAATGGCGCCATGAATGGAATCTCTTGATCAAATTGTCCATGGAAATGTCAATTCCTCTGGAAGCTCTTAATTGCTCAGTAAAGGGGCGGAGGGAAGCAACAGAGTGTGTCTTGTCTTCAAAATTTCGGGTGGGTAGGTATGGAATTAAAATTTTTGGCTGGGTGGTTCGGTTCAATTGGGTTTGGTCATCAATTTTTTAGTAATATTTTAAATGACGTGGCGTGCTGAATAGATGGAAGTTAACGATTTTTTGGATGGAGATGAACAGAATTATCTTTTCATTACTAGTCCAAACATTTGTTATTGAAACGTGCAAATAAAAAGTTTGTGACCTTTTTGTACAAAGTGAATAGGTTTGTGACTTTTATGCTAATTAACACACATTTTGCAAGCGAAAGAAGCCCGAGACAAACTCGATTGTCGTCAGTGTGCTTCCAAAACGAAACAACTGAACTCGGCAATGCCCAAGAAAAAAAAACAGAGCAACATGATCAGCCATCGCAACGAAAGATTTTGACATCCAGAGAAACGACGGCGTCCGGGACAGCAGCAACATCGCCGGCGATTTGGAACAAGCAAACGTCGAAGAGGCGTAGGTTGTTGTCAAAGGCGAACTGCCTCCATCCTGTCGACAACCCTCCCCTGCAGCAGTCGCTCCGCATCCTGAATTTCACCGGCCACTTCCCGCCGTCCTCCGTCCGCAGAATCACCGCTTGCTCCGGCGCTTCGACTCCGAGGTGCCTCTTCATCCACGTCAACGGAAGCGACTGTTACGTGGGAAAACAATAGCTAATCAGTAGGTGTGCAACGATTTAGTTCGTATTGGACTGCATCGTATCAAAATGACATTCGGATCGGATATATTGAACCAAATATAATGTGGTCCGATCCTTTGTTTCATGAATTTTATAGGGTTATAGGTATAATATGCCCCTCTAGTATGTCGTTTTATCAAACATGCACTTTTGTTAAAATTTTCATAAAAAGATCGTCAATCATGGTTCAACCAAGATTTAGGCGACCCGACATCGACAAATGGGAGGGAAAATGTCAATTTTGTCCCATGTTTTATTTCTCTGGGTCTCGTCAAAGTGAAATTATTTGAATTATTTAGGTATACAAAAGCACACAAAAATTCTAAAGTGAAATTATTCGGGATATTTAAGACATTGTATCGTCCAAACCAAACTTTGGTCGTGGTGAACGATTTTGGGATGCAAATTTTAACATAAAGGCATGTTTGATCATTTTTAAAAAAGGATTAGGGGATGCTTGATGTAAAAAATAATAGATGGGCATGTTTGATAAAACGACATAGTAGAGGGGCATATTATACATATAACCCAATTTTATAAATACCGGGGAAAAAATAATTGAATCGATATTTTGACTAGACCAAATCCGTAGAATACACTGTTGGTCCGTTTCTTGATCCTATGATGTATTTCAGTATTAGACCGCTGTTCTCATGAGTTTAGAACCTTGTTTCATAACCAGAATGGATGCTAAATTGGAAAAATTAGTGGTTCATGATTTAGCGGTTATCCATTAAAAATTATTAATTAACAATACCATTGATATAACCGTTATGCACTATAACATAAAATACATATAAAATATACTAATTTAGAACTGATGGTAACTATGTAAAATTTTTAAATTAATATCATCTATCTCCAAATGTTCTAACAAATCATTCAAACTATATTACAAAAGAACTTATACTTTTCAATAAAATTTAAGATAGTGGACCACACTAAGCCGACAAGAGGGTTGGAAGATGAAAAAAAAAAAAATCAGAAATAAAATTGTTAGTGGATAGTCTTAGTTAAAGTTAATTTTTGTTTTCTCTTTTCGGTAGTTAAAATAGTGAACTAATAGATCTGTAAAATCTGAATGATTCATCTGATTTTATGTCTACTGGTCCACTCTCTAATGGTTTGGAGAGACTCCAATTTATGTTAATTTTTTTGAACTTTAGTGACTAAATCGTTAAAAACTAAAAAGTTGAGTGACCAGCTGAGAGTTTACCAGGTAGTATTTCCGGCAAATGTGACTGGCCTTCATAACGGCAATGAAACCGCCTTCCGTTTCCGCCAATCTCGCCTTCCTTATTGCCGATTTCCGTTTCCGTTCCTCCTCTTTTGCCACCTCCGTCGGTTTCGAACTCGATTCCACGTGATCATAATCGGACCCCAGACGGCGCCGCTTGATAACCGCCCGGGACCGATCGTCAGCAGCAAGAGGAGCACCGGCAACAACACTCCTTCCGGCGAAATAAGCAGCGGCCTTCTCACACGAGATCCGGCCATCGATTATCAGAACGTCGAAACGGGAGCCGCCGTCGTACTTGAACACCAGAAGGTCGTTGGCCCGCAGAGAATGGTCGAGGGCGAATTCCCTCCACCCCGGGCCGAACAGCACAGCGTCGTTTGGGCCCGTCGTCAGGCCCACCGTCCAGTTGGCCCCGCCGGGGCCCGTCATCGTAACCGACTCCGGGAATTTGTGCTTGGAATTGACGGAAAATTTCGCCGGGATTTCCTGGGGGGAAATCAAAAACAAAATAAAAACTCGTCGGAATTATTGGGTGGGATGGAAATCAATCAATTGGGTATCAGATCTGGGATTTGACTCACGAGGGAGTGAAGGAAGGCGGAGGGGAGAGAGATGCAGAAATGGGTGAACTGGAAATGGGTCCAGTACATCTCTTCTTCCCATTGGTTTCTTCTGCGCGATTGTTCTTGATCTTGAATTTGATCTCCTCCTCCTTCTGGGTCTTCTTCTCGTTTTCGGATTTCTTCCATTCTGGTTGTTATGGCCGTCGGAGATGCGATGAGCGGCCGGTTTGGGTATATTTGTGGACCGAGGTGGGCACGTGTAACGATCAGGTGCCTCCAAATTTATTTAGACCTATTTACTGGAAGACAGACGCCAATGTTAAACGCACCCCCATTAAGATGACAATTAAGGGTGTTAATTGGGAATTTGGGATTAAGTTTGTTGTCAAAAAGGTTTTTAAATGCTATCTTCTATAGTGGAGGAATAGTTGTAGAAGGTTGTTATTTTTATTTTTATTTTTCAAGAACCAAATTAACACTTGTGAAGTGTGATTTAGTACATTATAGATTGCACTTGTGGTGGCTTTCATTTAGGTTTGTTAGTTAATTCAGGGGTAAATTGCAAGTTTCGTCACTGGAATTACATAAAATGTTCACGTTTATTCCATCTGTAGTCACTCAAATTAGGTTGACAGTTCAAGTTTGGTCATTCTCCGTTAAAATTTTCTGACGTGGCAGTCAACTCTAATAGTTGACCGTCAAATGAGTGATGTGTCAATTATAAAATAATAAAAAATAGTATTTTATTTTTCCACCTCATTATCAAAATTATTAAAAAATAAAAAATAAAACCTAATTACCTAAACTCTTCCCCTGCCTCTCTACGACAATTTCATGGACCCACTTCAACGCTCCACTAGCTCTTCCTTCGCCGCCACGACGCCACCACTAACTCTTGCCGCGGTTTCCTATTAGAACTAGCAGTAGCTAGGGTAAAGGAAGGAAGAAGACGACGTCACAATTGGAACGCGCAAGAGGAAATCGATTCCCTCTGCTTCTCTTTTATATTAGTTTCAGTAGGCTTCAAGTTCACGTTACAAACAGTGGAAATGGAAATGAAAAATTGTAATTCAAAATGACTGTAAATGTAAAGCCACGTGCTGTGGCGTCATTCGTCCCAGCTGGTTCCACCCAACGGTAAGTAGATGAAATCCACAACGGTGTCGTCTCAATCTTCTACTAGACTGCTGAGTGGAAGGGAGCCCAGAAACATTTCCGTTTCTGGGTGGAGTTTCTTCTTCATCAGTTTCATTCCTCTGCTGCTTCACTGTTTTTCGTGTGCAACAGAGCATCTCCTTCATCTTCTTCATTTAATACGCCCCCGCAAGCTGGCGAGTAAACATTGTGCACTCCCAGCTTGTCCAATAGAAACTTCAATCTGTAACGTGTCATACCTTTGGTGAATAAATCCGCTACTTGATCATCCGTCCTCACATGAAGCAACTTTATCAACCCTGACTTCAATCTTTTTCTTGTAACGTGGCAATCGATCTCGATATGTTTCGTTCTTTCGTGAAAAACTGGATTTTCATCAATATGTAGTGCAGATTTGTTATCACAATATAAAGGAATGGGTAAAGGAACCTTAACCCCCATTTCTGGCAACAAATTTCTCAACCACTAAACCTCACAAACAACCTGAGCTAAAGCTCTGATTCGGCTTCTGAGGATGATCTGGAAACCGTGGTTTGTTTCTTTGTTTTCCAAGTAATAAGAGAAGTTCCCAAAAATGTGCAGTACCCAGTCAAAGACCTTCTGGAATCTGGGCAACTTGCCCAATCAGCATCACAGTAACCAGATAGTTCAAGTTTTGCATCAGCCCTGAATATTAAACCTTGTCCAATGTTCTGTTTCAGATATCTGATTACCCTGTGTGCAGCTTGAAGATGCTCATTGCAGGGTGCTGATTGGAACTGAGCAAGTTGCTGCACTGCATAGGTGATGTCTGGTCTCGTGATGGTGAGATAATGGAGCTTCCCTATAAGACATCTGTAAACACTAGGATTAGACAATGGTTCACCCTGTTCTGTTGAAAACTTCATATTGCAGTCTACTGGTGAAAGACAACCCTTAGCTTCAACAAAGCCTGATTCCTCTAACAACTCAAGACAGTACTTCTTTTGACACACTGAGATCCCTTTATCATCTCTCATAACTTCCAAACCAAGAAAGTACCCAATTTGACCCAGATCTTTAACCCTAAACTCCTTACTCAGGAAGGTTTTAAGCTGCTGAATATCCCCAAGATAGCTACCAGCAATCAAAATGTCATCAACATACACAAGAACAACCACTACTCTCCCTTGAATCCACCTCACAAACATTGAGTAATCAGAAGCAGTCTGTGAGTATCCATTTTTCAACAATGCATTGGTAAGTTTAGAAACCCATTGCGTACTTGCCTGTTTCAGGCCATACAAGGACTTTTTGAGCTTGAAAACCAGTCCTGAATCCTTAGGAACATCTACACCAGGAGGGATTTCCAAGTAAACCTCTTCTTCCAAGTCACCATGCAAGAATGCATTGGACACATCCATTTGGTGGATGTGCCATTCCTTAGCTACAGCTACTGCTAATAGGGTCTTCACAGAGTTGATCTTGGCTACTGGGGAATAAGTATCTAGGAAGTCATTCCATAGATCTGAGTGTAGCCTTTGGCTACCAACCGAGCTTTAAACCTCTCAATTGCCCCATCTGATCTATATTTCACTTTGAAGACCCACTTAGCACCAATAGGTCTCTTACCTGTAGGTAGCTTCACTACTTCCCAAGTCTTATTCTCATATAATGCAAAGATTTCTTCCTTACAAGCCTGTTTCCAACGAGGATCTTTGCATGCCTCAGCATAATAAGTTGGTTCTTCAATGGGCAAAACACTCAGGGCAAAAGCCTTTTGAGAAGCAATAAGATGATCATATGCTACCTGGTGAGATATATGATGTTTGCTTTTGGTGGCTGCCATGCTCACATGATAATCTTTGTGCCAAATAGGGACTGTATGATGCCTATTGGATTTTCTTAAAAACTCAGCCTCATTAGTGTCATTGTCATCAGGGAACACTTCTATCTCCATGTCCTCCCCCTCAAACTGCAAGCTGATAGGAGGGACATCCAAAGAAACAGCAGGCAGTGCAGAAGAACTAGGAGAAGAAGTGGAAGAAGAATGAGGAATAGAAGAAGTAGAAGTGGAAGAATGAGTTGAACTTGGACTAGGAAGAGAAGTGGAAGAAGCAGGTTTGACAGTAGGTGAATGAGAAATGGTAGGCTGAACAGAAAGATTAGGTTGAGTATTGGTGGGATGCTCATTAGTAGGAATTATAGGAGTAAGGTGAGGTGTGACAGAATCAGGAATAGAGGAGGAAGTGGACTGAGTAGAGTGGAATGGGAAAATTGACTCATAGAAAGTCACATCCCTGGATACAAAGTAAGAATGACTATTAAGGTCAAAGAGCTTGAAACCCTTAATTCCAATGGGAAAACCAAGAAAAATACATTGTCTGGCTCTCGAATCAAACTTAGTTCTATCCCTGTGAAGTGTAGAAGCATAGCAAAGGGATCCAAAAACCTTCAGATTGGTGAGAGAAGGTGGTTTGTTGTAAAGAAGATCATATGGTGACTTATTTTCAAGAACTGTGCTAGGCAATCTGTTTATTAAATAAACAGCATGTAACACCCAATCATTCCAAAATATGAGGGGTATGCCAGATTGAAATCGAAGTGATCTGGCCACATTGAGGATATACTGATGCTTCCTCTCAACTCTAGCATTCTGCTCAGGAGTTTCTACACAAGACTGCTGGTGAATGATTCCTTTTTCAGTATAAAAGTCCGCTAAGTGAAACTCAGAACCCTGATCACTTCTAATGATCTTAACAGACTTAGAGAATTGCCTTTCAACCATAGTGCAAAAACTTTGCAATAAATAACCAGCTTCAGATTTATACTTCATCAAAAACACCCACACAGCTCTAGTGAAATCATCCACAATTGTTAGAAAATAAGCATAACCTTCATGAGACTTAACTGCCAAAGGACCCAAAATGTCTACATGAATTAAATCAAAAGGTTCAACTGCTCTACTGCTACTGAGAGGGAAAGGAAGTGGTTTGTGTTTAGCAAAATGACAAATGGAACAATGAGAAACTACAGTCCTATCACTAGGCAACAACTGCTTCTCTTTGTCCTTGTTGGGATGCCCTAGTCTCTAGTGCCAAAGTTAGATTTGATGTGGTTGGAAATTGTATGAAATGGCTGCTTGGGGTGTAGGAAGGATAGGTGCTTTGGCCTTGGTATGCAGTTGATATAAGCCATTACTATGTCTTACCAAACCAGTCCTTTTCTGGGTCACCAGGTCCTGAATTTGACAAGAATCAGATTCAAAGTGTAAGGATATGGGTTGGTCATTTGTCAATTTGCTAACTGAGATAAGGTTAAAAGTGAAGCTAGGCACAAGAAGAACATTGTATAGGGATAGATCAGGGGATAGCTGGACTTTGCCTATGTGACTAACCCTCACTTGCCATTAGGCAAGTATACAAACTGATCACTAACTGGTATGTACTCAGAGAACAGACTGATGTGGCAAGCAATATGGTCAGAAGCCCTAGTGTCAAGGATCCAGCAATGACTAAGAGATTCTGACTTATGTTGTAAGTAAGAAGACAGGATGAACTTACCAGCATAAGTAGGAAACTGACCAATATTGTGAGCTACTGAGAAGGCCATGTGATTGACTGAAGGTGAAGCAGGAGGAGAAGGACTAGGTGAAGGCACTGTCTGAAGCAGATACTTGAGCTTGTTCAGCTCTTTAGTGGAAAAACACATGCTCTCCTTAGAAGAAACACTTCGAGTATCATTGCTCAATTTAGACTCTGAGCTTCCAGCATCACTCTCATTAGAGGTTTCACCATGAATAACTACAGCAGCTACTCCACCAGACATTCTCAGCTTCTTGTTTTTCAGCCTATAACATTCCTCCTTTGTGTATCCATCTTTCTTATAGTACCTACAAAATTTCTTCCCATCTTGTGGGTCCCCTTGAACAGCTAGTGCAACAGTTTGTACCCCTCTAGTGATGCCTCTGTCAGCCTTTAACTTCTGCTCATGCTGCAAAACGTCATTGATTGCAATAACCACAGTTGGAAGTGGCTTCATCATCAAAATCTGGGTATGCACTACATCAAACTCAGACCTAAGACCTTTGAGGAAACGAATGAGGTAATAAGTTTCCTGCTGCTGCTTAAAAGCTTCAACTGCAGCACAAGGTTGAGTTCTCTGTGGTGCACAATTGCAATCAACAATAGGACTAAATTGAAGGAGTTCTTCCCATAATCCCTTCAAAGCTGTGTAATACTGAGTCACATTAAGAGTTCTTTTCTTACAAGCAATGATTTGATCTTGCAGATTAGACAGTTTAATTGCATTTGCAAAATCAAAACGAGCTTTAAGCTCTTCCCACAAGGTTTGAGCAACCTCATGTTGCATCACACTCCTTCGTATCTCCTTATCAACAGAATTCAAGATCCAACACAGCACTAGAGTATTACAAGCATCCCATGTACTATAAGTCGCATCTCCCACAGCTAGGATAGCAATCGATCCATCGATAAACCCTATTTTGTGTTTCGTTTTCAGAGCCATTCGAACAGCCCTCTGCCACATATGATAATTAGCACCATCTAGTACTTCTGAAACGATCGCTTTTAAAATGTTCTCATTGGGGTTGATATAGAAAGGATTACCGAATTGCAGATCTAATCGATCGTTGTTGTTGGTTGTCGTTCCAGAATTCATCCCGGTGTAGGTTCCAAAAGGAATGCTCCTAGGAGGTGTATTTGGTGGTGTCATCGCCATGGAAGCGTTACTGAATCAGTGATCGCTCTGATACCATATTAGAACTAGTAGTAGCTAGGGTAAAGGAAGGAAGAAGACGACGGCACAATTGGAACGCTCAAGAGAAAATCGATTCCCTCTGCTTCTCTTTTATATTAGGTTCAGTAGGCTTCAAGTTCACGTTACAAACAGTGGAAATGGAAATGAAAAACTGTAATTCAAAATGACTGTAAATGTAAAGCCACGTGTTGTGGCGTCATTCGTCCCAGTTGGTTCCACCCAACGGTAAGTAGATGAAATCCACAACGGCGTCGTCTCAATCTTCTACTAGACTGCTGAGTGGAAGGGAACCCAGAAACGTTTCCGTTTCTGGGTGGAGTTTCTTCTTCATCAGTTTCATTCCTCTGCTACTTCACTATTCTTCGTCTGCAAAAGAGCATCTCCTTCATCTTCTTCAGTTAATATTCCTACACCAATCCTTTCAAGGACGGCCCCTGCGCGATGTCGTCGACGATTAGAGATGTTGTCACCGGAACCGTCTGATGTCGATATCTCCGAGTTTCTTCTTCTCTCAACTCCAAGAGGGTCGTTTCCTCCGCCGTCGGCAGCGAATCCCCTATTCTCAATTACCCTTCTGCCTCCACAAATGTTGTCCACGACCGCCTCTCTTACATCGACCCCAACTCCCGTGCCTCCTTTAGAAACCCTTTCGGCGTCCTTGTGCCTTCCGTCATCGAGCTAAAACAGAGGAGCGGGAAGCCTAGGAGCATCGATGATCTTCTTGAGGCCATTAAAGGTTGGGTCCCTCTTCAGGCTGATGCTTTTGAAAGATTAGAAAAAGTAATTATCTTCTTTCCCCTTCCTATCAAACATCAATTTCCCGAATCAAGAGCAGATTATACAAAGATGTTGTGATAACGATGAATGTATAATTTTCAGATTAGGCAAGGAACGTAAAACAGCGTGTTCCGAGCACAAGAAGTGGAGATGGACCAAATATTAGCCCCGAAGAAGGTTTGATTCGACAACTTCCAATCGGGGAGCATCAAATTCATGGCCCGAGGAAACCTGATCCTCCGCTAGCTCGACCACCTGAATATCATCACCTCTCGCCTCTCTCTAGGTCCATTGTAATGACCCCAGGTGACGAAGACGAAGGTGGACGACAGCTAGCAAGGGTATAAATAGACAAGAAGAACTGATTGTAGCTATCTTTGAGCTTTTATCCAATAAACTGTCGAGAATAGTTAGACAATAGCTTTACTTCTTCTTTCCTCTGTAAAAACTCTGCTTCTCTACTTCGCTGGAAATAAACACCGATCCTCATTCTTTATAAGTGGTATTCAAAGCCTTTCTTCCAGCAACAATGGCGCCCGAGCCGACTCACAACACGCGCCTTTCTGTTCTCGAGGAGCAGATGACTACCTTTGATGAGCAGATGAGTTCCGTCGTTGCTTCGATCAATGCTCTTCAAGATACTCAGATCCGCCATTCGCAGTCGTTCGAGAAGATAGAGGCTTCATTACAGACGCTCCTGACTCGCTCGACTCGGTCGTCGTCTCCTCATTCCAATGGCGAACCTAGTGATCGAAGTTTCTGCCGCACTCAGTAGCGCCGGTCCTCCATTTCATATCACTTTCCCCGGTTCGATCTTCCTTTCTTCAATGGTACGGATCCTCACGTGTGGCTCCGGAAGTGTGCGAAATACTTTCAGATTCATTCCATTCCATACGCAGAGAAGGTGGAAGTGGTTTCCTTCTATTTGGAAGGACGGGTACGAAGGATGGGTGAACAATCCCCTGTTTTTGCAGTGAGACATCTTCGTCGCGGATCTCCTCTATCGATTCGGCGATAAGGATCACTTGAACGTTGTTGGCGCATTCAACAAGCTCCGACAGGAGAG
The DNA here is from genome assembly GCA_946122785.1 of Linum tenue. Lineage (NCBI taxonomy): Eukaryota > Viridiplantae > Streptophyta > Magnoliopsida > Malpighiales > Linaceae > Linum > Linum tenue. Next base: position 7,997,285 of record CAMGYJ010000011.1, on the reverse strand, counting down.
CACGGTTTCAGCATATCAGGAGGTTTTTGAGGATCTCCGCGCTCGTATGCTTCGATTGAATCAGAATCTCCCCGAATCTTACTTCATTATGAGTTTTATCAGTGGTTTCGATGAGGAGATCCAGCCGCGCGTGCAGATGTTGATGTCGCTGACCTTGGGAATTGCGTTTCATCAAGCTCGATTGGACGAGATGTCGATCGCTGCTCGGAAGAAGAAGACTCGACCGCCATCGAAGTGGTTACCCCCAACCTCTATGCCGAGTCCGAAGAAATTTCCGGTGGAGGCGTCTTCTTCCCCTTCCGTTCCTCCTGATCGTTCGGGGCATCCTCGCAATCAAGGTCTCTGTTTCAAGTGTGGGGATAAATATTTCTATGGCCATGTGTGTGCCAAGAAAAAGCAGCTCCAGGTTCTGCAGGCCGCCGATTCTCCGGATGATAGTGATGAGGAGATCGTAGATCTGGTTCAACCCTCGGTTTCGTCCGATGAGGTGGAGGTTTCTTTGCAGGCGCTTGGCTCCGGCTCAGTTGGTCATGCGTTGCAGATTCCGGCGAAGGTTGGTCGTCAGGAGATGGTGGTGTTGATTGACACCGGTACTAGCCATACTTTTTTGAGTGAGTCCCGAGCTTCCGAGTTGCGTTGTCAACTCGACTCAGTGCCGCCGATGAAGGTCAAAGTTGCAAATGGGGCGGCTCTACTCAGTAACTCGGTTTGTCGTGGTTTTCGGTGGCGGATTCAGGGGACCGAGTTTGCGTTCGATGTACGGACATTGGAGTTACGGGTTCACGACTTGGTTTTGGGCTTGGATTGGTTAGAGTCCGTTAGCCCAATTCAGCTGGACCTTAAGAAGCGGCAGATGTCATTTGACTGGCAGGGTAAGAAGTTGACTCTCTAAGGCCTGGTAGGGGAAGCCTAGTGTAAGTTGATTACGAGCAAGTCTTTCCACAAGCTCTTGAAGAAGAAAGTGGCCCAATTCACAGGCCATTTGTGCTCCCTCTCCCCTGTTACTTCTTCTTCCTCGAACCCTCCTGTTCCTTCTTTCCTTCAACCCTTACTTTCCCAATTTGCTGATGTCTTCGCCACCCCTACCACCCTTCCCCCTTCTCGTCCTTTCGACCATGCCATCCCTATTGATCCCCTCTCCAGACCAATTAACATTAGGCCGTACTGTATTCCACATCACCAAAAGGCGGTTGTCGACAAGATGGTGGGTGAAATGCTGGAGTCCCAATTCATCCAGACCAGTTAGAGTCCTTATGCCGCACCGGTTCTACTGGTCGGAAAGAAGGACGGGTCCTGGAAATTTTGTATTGATTACCGCCTCCTCAATTCTATCACCATCAAGAACAAATTCCCCATCCCCATTATTGATGACCTAATCGATGAGCTGCATGGTGCCTGTTTCTTTTCGAAGTTGGATTTGCGGGCGGGCTATCATCAAATTTGAATGAAGCCTGCGGATCGTCACAAGACGGTGTTCCGCACTCACCAGGGCCATTATGAATTTTTGGTGATGCCGTTTGGGCTTACCAACGCACCGGCGACTTTCCAGGCCCTCATGAATCATGTATTTGCTGCTCATTTACGCAAGTTTGTGTTGGTGTTTTTTGACGACATTTTGGTTTATAGCCCGACGGCCGAGCTTCATCAGGAACATCTCCACCAAACGCGCCTTCTCCTGCGGCAGCACCAGCTTTATGCCATGACGTCGAAGTGTTCTTTTGGGCAATCGCAGGTGGAGTACTTGGGTCATGTCATTAGGGCAGCGGGTGTTTCGACAGAGCCGGGAAAGATTGCCGCCATGGTCAATTGGCTACAACCAACGTCTCTCAAAGCTTTGAGAGGTTTTCTGGGTTTAATGGGCTACTATTGGAAATTTATTCGCCATTATGGGATAATCAGCCGACCCCTTACCGAGTTGTTAAAGAAGAATGTTTTCCGCTGGACTTCGTCGGCTACTGAGGCTTTCCTTGCCCTCAAGAAGGTTATGAGTGAAGCTCCTGTTCTGGTCTTGCCTGACTTCTCCCTTCCCTTTACCTTGGAGAACGATGCGTGTGGCACGTGGGCGGGGGCAATCTTATCGCAGCAGGGCCGGCCGATTGCTTAGATTAGTAAAGCTTTCGGAGTCAGGAATCAGGGGAGGAGTACATACGAGAAGGAGTATTTGGTCGTTCTTATTGCTGTTGATTAGTGGCACCATTATCTTGAGGGGCGGCTTTTCAGATCAAGTATCGCCGGGGTAAGTTCAATGGTGCACCTGATGCCCTTTCCAGACAGTCTGATGAGGATGTGGAATTAGGGGATTGTTCGTCCCTCTCCACAGTCCTTCCCGAGTGGATGGTGGAGGTCTAGAAAACTTATGTTGGTGATCAATGGATCACAGACAAGATTGCTGAAGCTGTTCTTACTTCCTCTGGCCCTTTTCTTTGGTTGTTTTCTCAGGGAGTATTGAGGTATAAGGGGGCTATAGTGGTTGGGTCGGTTGGTTTTATGAGGGATAAGATGTTGAAGTTGTTCCACTCCTCGGCGGTGGGTGGACACGCGGGTGTGCAGGGAACTTATCAGAGGTTGAAGTCTCACTTTCATTGGGTGGGAATGAAGGCGGCTGTTCAGGATTTTGTGCGTGCTTGTGACGTTTGTAGCAGGTGTAAGGCGGAGACAGTGGCTTCTCCTGGGCTTCTCCAACCTTTGCCAGTCCCGACCCAGGCTTGGCAGGATATTAACATCGACTTTGTGGAGGGGTTGCCTAAGTCAGCTGGCAAGGAGGTTTTGTTTGTGGTCGTCGACCGTTTCACCAAATATGTCCATTTCTTTGCCCTTTCCCATCCTTACTTGGCTGAATCAGTGGCCTAGGTTTTCTTTGATGGCGTTTTTAAACTCCATGGGATGCATAAGACGATTGTTTCTGATCGTGATTCGACGTTTACCAGCACTTTTTGGACGGATTTTTTTCGTCTTCAGGCTTTTGATCTTCACTACTCGACGGCTTACCATCCGCAGACCGACGGCTAGACGGAGCGGGTCAATCGCTGTTTGGAGGATTTCCTCCGATGTATGACGTTTCACCGGCCTTAGATTGGGCTGCTTGGGTGACCTTAGCGAAGTGGTGCTACAACACCCACTTTTAGGTCAGCCTTCGCCTCACTCCGTTTGAAGCTTTGTACGGTTTTGCCCCTTCCTTTTTTGGCCTTTCGCCTCTTGACTCGACGACGGTTGGTGTTGTGGAAGATCGTCTCACTCGGCAACAGCAGTTGATTCCTCTTCTTCGGCACAATCTCACTGTGGCTCAAAACAGGCAGAAGCAATATGCTGATCGTCGTCGCTCCGAACGGTCTTTCCAGGTGGGCGATCGGGTTTATCTTCGACTCTAACCGTTTCGTGAAGGTTCGGTAGTAGGAAGGCAAGGCAGTAATCTGGGGCCACGATTCTTTGGTCCTTACCGAGTGCTGGCTAGAATGGGTGCCGTTGCTTACAAGTTACAGCTGTCGGCCGATGCTAAGGTCCACCTGGTGTGCCACGTCTCCCAGCTGAAGCGGTGTGGGTCTCAATTTGTTCCAGAGGTGTCTGTTCTCCCAGGTGTCGATGATCAGGGGTCTCTGAAGCTCATTCCCGACGTTATTCTCGCTCGCCGTTTTGTGCAGCAGGGTGATCGAGCCGTTACACAGGTTTTCGTTCAGTGGTCTCATCAATCCCCAGCAGATGCTACTTGGGAGGATTACCATTCTTTTCGTGCTGCTTTTCCTGCCTTTCCAGCTTGAGGACAAGCTGTGTCTTGAGGGGGGGAGATTTGTAATGACCCCAGGTGACGAAGACGAAGGTGGACGACAGCTGGCAAGGGTATAAATAGACAAGAAGAACTGATTGTAGCTATCTTTGAGCTTTTATCCAATAAACTGTCGAGAATAGTTAGACAATAGCTTTACTTCTTCTTTCCTCTGTAAAAACTCTGCTTCTCTACTTCGCTGGAAATAAACACCGATCCTCATTCTTTACATCCATCTACCTCGTCTTTGCGTACATGGAACACGACCTCCAGGCCTGTCCTCTTCCCCTGAAATTAACCTCACCGAGCCCCAAATCAAGTGCTACCTTCGCGGTGTGATGCACATAAGCATCAAGATATCCAACATCCTCGTCAACAACAACGACATCCTCAAGCTCACCAATTTCAGCCTGGCCAACGTCCTTGTGGCTTCCGATGGGAAGCAGCGGCTCACCAGCCGCCTTGTCATGCTCTAGTACTGATTACTATCCATAGATAATTAGGTTTTATTTTTTAATAATTTTGATAATGAGGTGGAAAAATAAAATTTATTTTTTATTTTTTAATTGACACGTCACTCACTTAATGGTCAACTATTTTTTAATTGCCATATTATAAAATTTTAACGAAGAGTGACCACACTTGATCAGTTGAACTAATTTAAGTGACTATGGATGAAATTAACTAATTTCAGTGGCAAACGTGAAGATTTTATGTTATTTCAGTGACCAGACTTGCAATTTACCCGTTAATTCAGTAGCATAGTATAGATTCTATTGATGGTGTGTCTAATTAATTAATCATGTGTACAAATATGCGTAAGATAAATTGATAATGACCTCATGAAAAGTACAAAAATTAAAGAACTAATAGATACATTTATTTCAAACAAAGATATGAATATTTTCATTTTATTAGCCTAGTTTGGCCCTGCGGTAGCTTTTGCAGAAGCAGCTTCTGGCTGAAACTTTTAGATAAGTACTTTTCAAAAAAAGCAGTTGAGTGTTTGGCTGTAAAATTATTAGAAGTGTTTTTTAATATGAGAGGTTGTATAAAATGGCTATAAAGGACTTATAATAAAATATGAATAAAAAATTCTAAACAATAAAAAGTAGTCAAAATGGATCTTGTTAGATTTCTTTTATATTAAATAATATGATTTTATAATTTATTTTATTTTTAAAATGATATAAATGAAGAAAAATTATATTTTCTGAAATAAAATTAAAATATGGTAAGGATAATCTTGTATTTTCAAATTAGCTTTTCACATAAGCTCCAAAACGGAGCTTCTGCGTTTGTGTTATACAAAAGCGCTTTTCGGCTTTTCAAAAACCGAGCTTTTACAGGTGTTTGGCCCTGCTTCAGCTTTTGAAGCCAAAAAGCACTTCTAAAAGTAAGGAAAAAATCCAAAAGTACCACTGTTTAAAAAAAAAATTCCAAAAATACCACCCAACCCCAAAAAATTCCAAAAATACCACCCTTTTTCAAAAACCGCCACCCCACCCAGCGGTTTGGTCGAAAACCGCTTGTCGGGGGCGCGGTTTTGGACCAAACCGCGGGCCTAGGGGGCGGTTATAAAAAAAAAAATTGGACCAAACCGCTGGGTGGGGTGGCGGTTTGGCCGAAAACCGCCACCCCAACCAGCGGTTAGGTCCAATTTTTTTTTTTTTCCGACCAACTCCTAACTTCGGTCGAAACTTCAAACGAACGTAACTTTGCACTCGGGTATCCGATCGTAGCGATTTTTTTTTTCATTTCGCATAACTTTTTAAGATCTACAACCTTTACTAGGATGCAATTTTCATAACAGGAACTATTTGTGGATATACGGGACCTTGAGAATAACTTTACCTTTACTTTTCAGAAATCCATGTACATTTTGAAATTATGATTATATTAAAAGTTGTAGATCTTGAAAAGTTATGCGGAATAAAAAAAAAAATTCATGACATTCGGATTTTGGAGCACAAAGTTATGGCCGCCCAAAGTTTGACGAAATAAAAAAAAAGGTCGTTCGGGGTGGCAAATGACGTTTTTTCGAGACGAAGACGGGACCCGACTGTTTGAGAGTTGCAAGATCTCAAAAATTTATTCGGATTCAAAAAATGGAGGCAGAAAACTTTTTGAGATCTTGCAAGCCGCAAACCGCCGGGTCTCGCCTTTCGTCAAACTTTGGGCGGCCATAACTTTGTGCTCCAAACTCCGAATGTTATGAACTTTTTTTTGATTCCGCATAACTTTTTAAGATCTACAAGTTTTAATATAATAATAATTTCAAAATGTACATGGAGTTCTGAAAAGTAAAGGTAAAGTTATTCTCAAGGTCCCGTATATCCACAAATAGTTCCTGTTTTGAAAATTTCATCCTAGTAAAAGTTGTAGATCTTGAAAAGTTATGCGAAATGAAAAAAACAATCGCTACGATCGGATACCCGAGTGCAAAGTTACGTTCGTTTGAAGTTTCGACCGAAGTTAGGAGTTGGTCGGAAAAAAAAATGGACCAAACCGCTGGTTGGGGTGGCGGTTTTGGGCCAAACCGCCACCCCACCCAGCGGTTTGGTCCAAATTTTTTTTTCTTATAACCGCCCCCTAGGCCCGCGGTTTGGTCCAAAACCGCACCCCCGACAAGCGGTTTTCGACCAAACCGCTGGGTAGGGTGGCGGTTTTTGAAAAAGGGTGGTATTTTTGGAATTTTTTTGGGTTGTGTGATATTTTTGGAATTTTTTTTTAAACAGTGGTACTTTTGGATTTTTTCCTAAAAGTAAGGCCAAACATAAGAATTATACTCAAAACACCACTTGAAACAGATCTCAATTATGAAACATGGCCTCTACAATTCATTATACGATGCGGAATATAAGTGACAAGGTATAAATAAATAATAGGATTGCGTGAAAATAGTGGATATGCCACGGTGGACGGTGGTACATCTATTTTATCCTTAATTTTTTTACCCAACTTAAGTACACTATAGATGCAGCTAGTACTTAACACCATCTACCTGCCACTTGTGGGATATAAGTTAAAGTTATAACTATCCGATCGTCCGATCCCCAAAGCTTTCCCTTTACCACTTCCTCCTTTCCATCTCTACTTTCTCTAATTCTCTCTCAGGGATGACAACTATGGAGCAAGAAGGTCAAGAAGCAGAAAAAGAAGCCAACGCATGCAAAACCAAAAACAGCAGCTGGGAAGAAGACTTTTACTGGACTCATTTCCAGTTCACCCATTTCTTCCGATTCCTGCATGCCGGTTTCCACCGCACCCTTGTAAGCTTTTCTTCATCTTCGTCTTCCCACAAACCTAACATCTTTACACTAATTCATGAATTGGGTAAAGAAAAGAAAATCGGTAAAGGGAATTTTGTGGTAGCAGATTGCTCTCCGGCTAGGAACGAAGCTCGGGAAAATGGTGTTTTGTGGGCGGCGCGGAGATGAGTGTTGGATGTGGGGGTTCTGGGAAATGGGATTTGTGGTTTGGGTGGTGAATAGAATGGTTTGGGGAAATTTAACAGGGAAGAAGGTGAGTGGAAGGCAGATTGAGTTGGACGTATCGTGGGTTTGGATTTGGGGGAAGAGATGCAATGGGGAAGAAATGTTTTTTTATTTTTAGGGTTTACATCTGAAAATTTCATATCTGGACATAGTGCTTATTTTGTGGGTAAGAGATTTCTAGGATTCTCTAGGAACCAGACCTTGATACTATATCAGAAGTTTTGTGGAGAGAAAGTGAAACCCTAGAACCTTAAGTTTTCTCATTCATCCTTTTCGTTTAAATAGGCAAGGCTTGCACTCATGACAAGGTGTGCTAGCTTACATTTGGAGAAAACAACTACAAAGATAAAACATAACCCAAGTTGAAATCTAAACTAAAAATTGACATTAAACTAACTTGATGATGATGATTTCCTCTAAACTTAATCATCTTGTCATTGGAGTCTTGACGATAACTTGTAATATTTCCTGATACAAAAACATACCCACATGTCAATCTTGCAAACGCAATCTTCCCATGCATGACCAAATTTGACTGATGAATTTAGTCCAACAAATTGCAGGCACTGCCCAAGAAGTTTTCCGGCCGGTTGAAAGCCAAATTGCCGGAGACCGTCACTCTGACGGGTCCAAGCAGAGTGAAATGGACCGTCGGATTGACCACCACGACCCTCGCAGAAGAGAGCACTGTGTCCTTCAGCCGCGGATGGAGCGAATTCGCCGCGGACAATTCGCTCCAGGTTGACGATCTCTTGGTGTTCAAGTACAACGGCGAGTCCCGTTTTGACGTTCTGATCCTCGAAACTGGTACATCCTGCGAGAAGCCCGCCGCTTATTTCGCCAAGAAAGGGGAAATTGACGATGAGCTGAAGAGGAAAACAACTGGGGAAAATTTCGCCGGAGTTCATGTGTCCCCTGCCTCCCCGCCTGCAGGGGACGACAACATTGGAGCTGACGGGATTCCGCCGCCGCCGGAGAAGTATGTAGAGATCGTAGTCGACGACGATGAGCCAACATCGTCGACAGGGCAGCCTGTATCGTCCGGCGTTTCCAACAAAAGGACCAACCCCAAATTGAAGCGGACGAAACTGGTGGTGGAGCAGTACGACAGGTATGTGACAGAGGAGTCCAAACGGAAGGCTGTGACAATGGCGAGATTCGCTGCAGGCAGAGATTGCTTCATCTCCGTGATGAAAACCAGCAGCGTTTGCAAGACATTTTACCTGGTAATTAAATCACTCTGCACTTCACATTAGTGATACTATGATCACCGTTAACTCGATCCGGTCTAGTACTAGTATTTGTATGTTAGCAAGTGGTATAGGATTCATAATTGAACATATTTGAACAATTCCAATTATTGAGATCAACGATAAACTTGATTGATCGTTTTGCCCCATCGGATTTGGTTCCACGAAATCTGGTTTATAGCTAGGAGGATTCTGGTTTGGTTTATTGGCAGTCGGTCCCGAGCGCGTGGATGAAGAAGCATCTGAACTATGGGGAGACGCAGGAGCTGATACTGAGGGTGGGAGAGAACGAGTGGCCGGTGAAGTTCAGGCCGAGGAAGAAGAAAGGATGGGGAGGGCTGGGCGGTGGATGGAGGATCTTCGCTCAGGACAACAATTTGCAGCCGTTTGATGTCTGTCTGTTCCAACCTTCATCTGCGACGTCTGTTCTGTTGAACTCTGCTGCTGTTGTGCTGGAGGTCAAGATATTTCGTTGTAGTTAGTTCTGGTAATGTAAATGTGTAAGTAATGGTAGGTGAATGGTTGGTGTTTAGGAGATCTAGCTATGTGTTATCTTGATGTATCTTTCTAAAGACTTGTGAGCCACGGGAAGGCGGCCTTGGGCGATGGCACATAAGTAAACTACGCATCAGGAGGCTTGCTTTTTCTTTTTTCTTGTTCTCACCCCGCTCGTTGTTTTAACAGTGTTGTCGTCCTCCTAATGACTAAAAAGATCTTTTGGCGGACAATTCGACTATTGGGTGGGCTAGTTTGATCCTGCTCTAACTTGCAGAAGCAGTATCTGGTTTGAGATAAGAAGCAATAGCTAGTTTGAGTATATGGTTTGAGACAAAAAGAAGCGGTATCTAGTTTGAGATTTTAGAGAAGTATTTTAAAAAAGACCGTTGATAGTTTGAATGAAAACTATGGAAAAAATTCAAAACTATCACTATAAAAGAAAGGGTTAATACCTTAGTTTGGCTCGAACTATAGACAAACTTTCTACTTTGGCCCGTGTTATACTAAATTGCTATTCTGACCTAAACTATGGAAAAAATTCAAAACTATCACTATAAAAAAAGGGTTAATACCTTAGTTTGGCTCGAACTATAGACAAACTTTCTACTTTGGCCCGTGTTATAGGAAATTGCTATTCTGACCTAAACTATGTAGCATACTTTCTTATTTGGCCCGGATGTAGGTTTGACCGTCAAATTAGACGGTCAACCGAGTTTACCGTTAGTCAAAGTTCACCTCACTTGCCACGTCAGCTATCAGGAAATAAAATTATCTTTTTTTGAATTTTTGAATTTTGTTTAATTTCTAAAATTAATTAAAAATAATTTGGAGAGCTCTTTTAATTATTTTTTTCGTTTATTATTTTTATTGTTAGAAAATAAATAAATTTCAAAATTAAAAAATTAACTTTTTATTCCCTGATAGCTGGCCTGGCAAGTGAGGTGGACCTTGACTAACGGTCAACTCGGTTGACCGTCTAATTTAACGGTCAAACCCGCCTCCGGGCCAAATAAGAAAGTATGCTACATAGTTTAGGCCAGGATAGCAATTTATGATACCACGGGCCAATGTAGAAAATTTGTCTATAGTTCGTGCCAAATTAAGGTATTAACCCTAAAAAAAATTACAAAAATACTACTCATTCCCAACAATTTCCAAAAATACCACCCTTCCACACAAAACGCACCTCGAAGGAGCGGTTATAATACAAAACGCGCCTCCAAGGTGCGGTTAAAACACAAACCGCCTCTGGAACGCGCGGTTTGACCCTTCCTGGCTGTCAAACCGCGTTGCCATGTGGCGGTACATGCAACCGCGGGATGGGGGAGCAATCTGACGGCCAAACCGCGCGCCAGCTCAGCGATCCGCGTCGCTCAGTCAAACCGCTCCCCCGAAGCGCGGTTTGACTGTTGGGGAACGCAAACCGCGCCCCCAGGGCGCGGTTTTAGGCAGGGTAAAAGGACGAAACCGCCCCTCCCTCACGCGGTTTCGTCCCTATATAAACCCCCCTTCCCCCTCCCATTTTCTGCACACCAAACTCATTCCCCCTCCCTCTCTCTAACTCCTCACTCTACCCACCCTCATCCCCACCCAAAAACCTTAGAATTAGTTATTTTGTTGGTTGCAGCTAAGTCCGATCTGCCTTCAAAAAACTTTTTCTTTGGTTTTCACTAAAAAACCGTCGAATCTCTGTCCGGATTCGGAAAAAATGGCAGATTTTATCCAAGAAGAGGGCATTTACTATGGTGATTATCAAGCGGTACGTACTCATTTTACCCAATTCTTGTTGTTGTTATAATGATTTATTTAATTTATATACTAATTGATTTATGTTGTTGTTATGCTATCGTAGGTTGGGCCGGATGTTGATATTTACAATCAACGATATTATGTTGATCAAGGACCGATTGATCCGACTGTTTTATACGATCAAGCTAATCATCGTTCAAGAGACGTTTGGAACGACCACAAGGTACATATTATTTATCATCACTTGTAATTTGTATTTTGTTAAAGTAATTTATTTGTTTGTACAATAATTTACTTAATTGTTAATCGTATTGATTATTTTCAATAATTTAAATCAATACAATACAACACTTATTTAGACTCTTTATAAAAAATGCATGTCTAAGGAAATGGGGACTTAAGTGATCATCATGATCCCCCCCATGACCTGGAAAAATCGGGTTCTAAGCGATCCTCGGATCCCCCCTTTTTCTGTCAAAAACACTGTGTTTCTAAGGAGATGTATACCTCTCCTAAGAGTCTTACGAGTGTACTTGTATTGCTTTAAATTATTGAAAATAATCAATACGATTAACAAAATAATATATTTTATTTTATCTGTATGTGTACAAAAAATAATTATACTTAAATTTCGAAAATTAATTTAGTTATATTAAAATTAATGTTTATTAGATAATGTATACTTCTCAAAAACAAACTTGATTTAATTAATATTGCATCTTATAATATATTTTAGTTATGTTAAAATTAATGTTTATTAGATAATGTATATTTCTATAAACAACCTTGATTTAATTAATATTGCATCTTATAATATATTTATATATGTATAAATCATCAACTTATAGTGAAAGTTAAATTCTTCTCTAGGATGCATACCATATAGTCCGCTATAAGGGTACGACGAATGTGCTTGAATGGAACGACGTCATCTTGCCCTTTCTAAAAAGGGTCAGATTGGATTCGATTAGGCATTTTAATGGAATCAAGATCGACCGCCAACTCATCAGAGCATTGGTAGAGAGATGGTGAAAGGAGACACACTGCTTCAATTTTCGTGAAGGCGAGTGCACCATCAAACTTAAGGACATCGCCATCCTAACCGATTTGCCCATCGATGGTGATGTTATTTGTGTGGACTCTACGCCACCACCTAAAGTTGTTGCCAATATGAGTGGTTGACAACATTTTATATGGACGGTCACTGGGTTGTGTCCGCCAGAAAATGGAGATCACGATGCGGATGGTCATCCACCATTGTCCAAGGGTCAAGTATCCATCACGTGGTTGACAGCGGAGATCACGCGTAAGCACAACCCTGAGTTCGAAGGCATTCCCCTCACGGAGGAAAGTTCGGAGCGTGATAAAGACATTTATGCACGTATCTACATCCTCGGCATGATCGGAGGAGTTTTCTTCCCCAAGAAATCCAACAACTTAATCAGCAATTCATGGTTGAAGATCATACTTGGGAGTTGGGATGATATGGGAAACCTGAGCTGGGCATCTGCTTGCCTAGCTCATCTCTACCGATCCCTCTGTAATGCTAGTGCGAGAGCGGTGAAGGAGATTGATGGGGCCATGTTCATCGTCCAATTTTGGGCTTGGGAGCATTTGCCATGGATTGCATCGAAGGTAGACCCCGACAAGGAATGGGGACCCGACCATCCCCTTCGACATGAAGCTTATGGTTGTAGGTAAATATTTTCTATCCCACTCATAGTTCTCACCTTTTTTTACTAATTGGGTATTTTATAACGAACCAGCTATTATGTATTAACATGATGTACTTTTTGGATTGAATAGGTGTCTTGGTGAAAAAACATGCGACAACCTAGGAGCGCATAAGTTGGAGGAGTATCGTAAGAGGCTTGATCGTCTTTGGGAAGCAGAGGTGAGCATCATAATACGCTATTAATTCCTACTTTTTTTTTCAACTTATATTATTATGTTTCTTAATGGTCTATTTTTATGCGCCTTCGTAGCTTAAGTTCGATCCGTATCCAGAACGCATTGTCGCGCATCAAGTCCACAAGTTCCCGTTGCATCCCGGTCAATGGTGCACCCGAGTTCCACTAATCTGCCACCATATAGTGGAGTGGCACTTGCCGGATCGATGTCTACGATAATTCGGACGTGAGCAATGCCTACCATTGGATGTCCCGGAGAGTCAGAGGGGGTACCACGGGAAAGATGGTCGACAAGGAGCTACTAATTGGCCGGAGGAGTATGTAAAATTGATCCGCCTGTGGAATGTTAGGCAAGATCAGGATATTGTGACAGGATCTCATGTGGGGCAGATGGGCTACCATGACCCATACATGGAAACATACCGAAGACAATCTGTTCGTTACATGACCCCTGAAGGTGTGGCGGACAAAGCTTTGGTAAGTAATTCAGTTTTTATATTTAGTCATGCGGTGCATTACATTTTAAATGGCTCACGTTGTTATTTTCTTCGATTTAGGTTGATGGAATCGAGCGAATACACGACCTCGCGCGTACGGCAGATCATTCGGCTGCGGGTTGAGAGGTGGGGCTCATCGAAGGATAGCGAACAGTCTCCTTGGCTGTATGCGAGCGCGCGGACATGACCATCATAGATACCCGCCAGTTCCCCCAGTGAGACCGCCGCCGGTGACGGAGGAAGGCTTCCCCCTTGCCTCCACCGGTCCATAGAAGGCCAAACAAATCTACAAGGGATCGACCTCACGTGCCGGAGATCAAGCCGATTGAGGCGTGGAAGGTGCCTACTCCTTTGGAGGTGTGCAGCGGTGCAGGGTCGAGTACTCAGTATGATCCCCGGTCGAGTTTTCAGTACGATCCCCGACCAAGTGCTTTCTACGACCCCAGTACTCAACATGATCCTCTCCCTAGTTTCCACTACGATCCCACGCCCGGAAGCCAGTATGATCCGCGGTCAAGTTTCCAATACAATCTCCGACCCAGTTTCCAGTATGAACAACGGCCAAGTACATTTTATGACGCCACATCCTCAGCTACTTGGGCCGATGGTTCATACTCAAGTCCCCACCAAGCCTTCTCACCTTTGCATCGACCACAACAACAATGACAGCAACAATGGCAGTCCACTCCCCACCGTATGAGCGTGGATAGCCCTCGACCGCACACGGAGGGGCCACCTACCACGGCACCAAGGCGGCATAGCACGGAGGAGCGCCCTTCTACGAAGAATAGGAATCTGCCACCCGTTCCACCCTCAGCTACACCCGGTGGACCAGTCGCCCATCGCACAAGGAAACAGAGGGCAAATCGTCGAAATAATGCATGAGTGTGACAAGTTGTGTTTATTTAGAGTTATGTTTTGTTTAAATTAAGTTGAACAATTTATTTGTAGTTGAATTTATTTTTTAGTTCATCATGTAGTGTGTTTGTGTTCGTGATGTGTTTTATTCAAAAAGATGGAACATTGCATCGAAGTTTGTTAATTGTGCAAATCTCCAATGTCATTTAAGCACACAAAATACAAGTAGAGTAACCATTGAAATTAATACACAAAAATGGAACAAATGCATGAAATCAATCTATGCGCCATTATCCGGGTTCACCACATCGGGCCCTGGATTTTGAGGACCAATTGGTCCGGGACATTTTCGTTTATCATGCCTGGGTACTTTGCATATGGAACACCGCCTTGGCCCTCGCGGTGGTCTTCCACTTTGATCCATCTCATTTGGAATCCTTTTTACCCGCGGGCGCCCTGTTTCCCGCCTAAGACCGATTGGTGGAATGATGAACATACCCTCATAAACTGGCCAGTAAGCTTCATCCGGCAATGAACGGAAACTAGTACGATAACTGCTCTTTTGTGAGTCGATGTTGAAGACGTTGTTAATACTCTTGCTTGAGTTTGTTGTGGCAATACCCCATCTGGTACCTCCATCCTTATGAAACGTCCACATTGCAAGGTCATGTTGATCAAGCTACTGCGCACCTTCAGGGCATAGCTGACGGATATTCTGCATCTTCTCTTTAAATTTCTTCTCTTGGTACGCGACAGCTGATGAATATAAAAAAAACGTTAGGTAAGCAAGACTGACCTTACCCTTAATACAAGTACACTCGTAAGACTTTTAGGAGAGGTATACATCTCCTTAGAAACACAGTCTGTTTGACAGAAAAGGGGATCTGAGGATCGCTTAGAACCCGATTTTCCCAGGAAATGGGAGGATCATGATGATCGCTTAAAACCCCATTTCCTTAGGCATGCATTACTTTATAAAGAGTCTAAATAACTGTTGTATTGTTATGATTTAGTCCTTGTTTTCATCCAGTTGACAAAATATATATAACAATTAATTAGAACGCTTACCGATCCACCATAGACTATCAGCAAGCTTCTTTCGCTTGAAATGATGGTTCCAGTTGCTCTTGAAATGCCGTATGCACCATCTCTGTGACCAGTTCCAGGCTGGATCCAAGCCTAAGTTAGCAGCCTGTATACCTGACACGCCAAAACACAACTTCTAACAATGGCCAAGTGTAACCAATGAAAGGGACTGCAGTATAGTGGCACAAGTAATAAATATCGAATCCACGGGTCTCTAGAGTTACTATTACTCAGCTTCAGTTCATTATCTAGCAAACTAGATTAAGGATTGATTAACTAAACTACTCTACTAACTAAACTAAGTAAAACTACTAATTACAGTTTGGGAACTCACTTAGGTATGATTCCCCCTAGCTCCTCAATTAGGTCCAAGTTGCAATTACCTTTGGTTGATCTACTATTGATTAAACTGCGGAAGATCCTAAATTAGCTTGGAATCTCTTAAGCTAACCAAGCCCTCTCTGTCCAACTACCCGGCAGACGACTAGTCTTCACCAGGATAGAAAGCTGAGGCTATGAACACAGAACTCCACTACTGGAATGAATTCCAGTACAAAGCAGTGAATTGATTGACTCTCGCACAACCAATTCACCACTATCAATCAAGGAAGCTCTCTTAACCTAGCATCCAAAACTTCATACAAGAAAGATCCTAACACATGGAACTAGGGTTCCTCAAAACCTAAGTGAAGGGAAGTTACTCCATAGAGAAGAGAGAGACTGCAGAAATCTGATCTAGATCTTCAATCTCCATCTCCAAGCTTGATTCCCGAGCTCCAATGGCGAAGAAATCCTCCAAAATAGCTCCAAGAATGTTCCCAAGTCGCTCTCTCTCTCTAGGGTTCGTCCCTTGGGTGTTTGGGATCCAAAACCCAGCTCTCCCTCTCCTTTGGCTCGAATTTGGGTTAAAAAACCCGATTCTGGGCAAAACACGGTCGAGGGCACGGTCGTGTTTTGCTTTTGCCCGCCCGTGTTTTGCCCCGTGTTAAAAACACGCCCGCGCGCGTCGGCCAAAACATGGTCGTGCCTAAATATGGGCACGGCCGTGTTTTGATTTAGGCGCGCCCGTGTTTTTACTGCCGAACCTGTTCCCCTATATTCAATGATTCGTTTCTCCCTCGTCCGGACTCCGAATCAGTCGCCGTTTGATCCCAGAGGCTCGTAGTCTCGTCCTCTTTATTTTCATGACAAGCTTGCATGATTCTTTGTCCATAAAGTGAGGTAGAAATCCATTCTTCTTCAGGTGATGCCCGAGTTTCTTCTTCCGAATCGCCAATTGATCTCTGATTGACTTGAAACTTGCGCCTATGCTTCACTTTATGTGCTAGGACCTGAAATGTGACAAAGGAACACAACCTAGCGTAAAATAGGCCAAATAAGCGAATATTAAAGCTCAAACGATCAAGAAACAAAGGGGAAAACATGTGCAAATATCGAGTCATCAATACCGGCGTGGCGATCTAAGATGATAATCAGGTTCGTCCGCCTGGTGACATGGAGCTGAATTTGTATGAAGAACCATCCATAGCTATCGGTATTATCTCCCTCCACAATGGCAAAGGCTAATGGATATACTGCTTTATTTGCATCTGCTCTGCTGGCGATCAGTAGAGTACCCTTGTACTTGCCGGTAAGGAATGTTCCATCAACTTGAATCACAGGAACAGAGTATGGAAAACCATCAATACATGGCTTGAATGCCTAGAAAAGACGCTTGAAATGGGGCTTGTTACCAGGCACCGACAGTTGAATTTCTTCATCTTGGTAGCGAGGCGAGAAAATGGTGTCAGGGTTAGACACCTCCAATGCCAAAATCAATTTGGGAAGGAATGCATATGATTCTTCCCAATCACCAAACACGGCAGTCATTGCTTTCTGTTTCCCATGCCACGCTTTCTTGTAGTTAATGATATAACCATAACGACTAGAAATGTCGGCGATGATGGTTTTCACCTTCAGGTCGGGCTGCTCCTCAATTAGATGTTTGATAGCCGCGGCAACCACCCTTGATTTCAACTGTCGATGGCCTTGGGATGTTATTGATGACACACATGTGTGTGTGTTCACCGCACGGGATATGACCCAATGGCCGACTCTCTTGCTCTTGATGGCCCGGACCCTAGCTTTGCATCCCTCATTTTAATTTTTGCATCGAACCATCAGCCTCTTTGTGTCGGAATGGGTTGTTTGCCATTCAAAACTCCGAGTCATTGCTTCAGTGGCAATAGCGTGCCGGACCTCATTCTTCGTTGCAAATTGTTGGCCCTTCGTAAAGCCAGTGAGTGGACCCCATACTGGCACCTCTAGCGGGTCCATGTCGGCATCAACATACCAACTTCATTTTGAATGTGATTTTAGTATGGGATAGGTACACGGTCGCGAGGTACCTCATCACCGTCTACGTCTGAATCCGGACCGGAATCATCAGCACCTTCCAGAGGATAGAAGCTGTCTGCACTAACTTCGCCTTCCTCTTCTTCAACCTCAGGGTCACTAACTGGACTTGGATTGACCTCTTCTTCCATCTGATTATCATCATGAAAGGCACCTTCACCTTCACCAGCTCCGTAATGGTAGTTGTGGTAACTAACACCGCTTTGGTAGAAGTTGTACTCGGGTGGGTACTGGTAGCTTGCTTGTTGGTTGTGATCTGCCTGTTGAGCTTCTTCTTCATATGAAGGGAAGGATTGATGATGACCTTCAGCTCCATAATGATACTCCTGTTTCCAGGTCGAGTCTTGGAAATCCTGGTGGGGATGATCTTCGTATAATACACTCCCACCGTGGATACCAGATGTTTGGCCATCTCCAGAATGACCTACACCGCCTTCGACGGCCTCGGTGTAAACGAACATCTCCGCTTGCTTAATTTTATTGGTGGTCAAAAATTGGACCATGGCATCAACGTCTTCCTGAGTGGTAAGGAGGAATTCCTCATTCCACAACGACCCGTCATGTCTTTTTGGATATCGATACACCATTTGATCAACTCTTCTAGTGCCATCCATGCAGGTAATCTGAGTGCACATTTGATGGAGCTCTTCAAGCATCGGTCTCGTACGGACCTTCATTTTATAAAAATTGCCACCGACGTTACTTACACCCTTTTCGGTCTCTTCCGTGTAACCATTCCACCGCAACCCAAGCGTGAACCTTTGGAATGTCATCTGCAATAAAATTGTAATTAAGTTACTAACATAAAATCACAAAGGACAATGAAAAGTAATACAAAAGGGGGCATGACAATGAAAAGTAATTAAGTTACTAACATAGAATCACAAAGGACAATGAAAAGTAATACAAAACAAACTTACGAATTAACGTTAATCGTAAAAACTAAATAATTTAAAGATGCACAACTGAAATTTGAAGAAGGAGGAGGAGTGTGAAGAATTTGAGTTCTCTGAAACAGCCTTTTATAGGCGAATTTTGCAGCACAAACCGCAGGGGAGGGGGGGGGGGAGCGGTTTTAGGTCTGCCATGCAGCCCCACCCCCTGCATGCTTACATGTCTGATGTCAGGTGACCAGGCACAAACCGCGCCTTGGGGCAGCGGTTTATGTCTGCACATGGTAAACCGCCGCCTGGTGGGGCGATTTATCATGCCGACATTTAAACGCTTCCTCATGAAGCGTTTAGTATATAAACCGCGCATTCAAGGAGCGGTTTTAGCTGAAATTAAAAACCATGTAAACCGCTGCCAGGAGGTGCGGTTTATATATTAACCGCCTATTAGAGGCGCGGTTTTTAATAAACGGTGGTATTTTTGGAAATTGTTGGGAATGGGTGGTATTTTTGTAATTTTTTTTAAACAGTGGTAGTTTTGTATTTTTTCCGAAAACTATTAGAAGTACTTTAAAAAAACTTGTTTGGATGAATACTATTAGAAGTACTTAAAAAAAAACAGTTCATAGTTTGGATGGAAGTGTTTTTTAATATGAGAGGTTGTGTAAAATGACTATAAAAGACTTATAATATAAAATAAAAATAAAATTTCTAAATAATAAAAATTAGTCAAAATGAATATTATTAGATTTATTTTATATTAAATAATATAATTTTATAATTTATTTTATTTTTAAAATGATATAAATGAAAGAATATTATATTTTCTTAAATAAAATTAAAATATGGTAAGTATAATCTTGTATTTTCAAAACAGGTTTTTTCAGAAGCTCCAAATCGGATCTTCTGCTTTTATGTTATACAAAAACGCTTTTCGACTTCAAAAACCGACCTTTTAGAGGTGTTTGGCCATGCCTCAGCTTTTGAAGATGAAAAACAATTCTAAAAGCCGGGCCAAACATAGGCATTATTCGACTTACGTGCTTGTCATATCATATAACAATTCAAAAAGAAAAAGAGACATAATTGGCTTGGTACTCGAACCCAATTGTAAGGGTTGTTTGTTTCATGAACTTGGATGATGGGTACCGAATCCAATACATCATGAACTTATGGAAAATTCATTGTTTGCTTGCAAGTTTTTGAGGGACCAAATATGTGGATGTACAAACTTGGAGTCCAAATTTGTGGACCACGTGAACTTGTAAACCCCATTAATAATAATTATAATTATAATTATATAATAATATATAAAAGTCAAGGTTGTAGGTTATTATTTATTAGTGGCTCTCACACTCCTCCAAATGCAAGTGGGGAAGTTTCAAACCCTTCTTTTACCTCACTCTCCATTCTACAACCTTTGTGTTTAGTTCTTATTCACTAGATTTTTGTAGCTTTTTGCACAAATCATCGTCTTTGTGTTTTATTATTGTTCGTCAGGTTTCCGTTTATGGCTTTTTGCACAAATCATCGTTTTTTGTGTTTAGTTATTGTTTGCTAGGTTTTCGTCTATGGATTTTTTGCACAAATCATCGCCTTTGCCCACCATTTTCCAGCCCATCTCGAAATAGTGTCGGCGGAATCCTAAGTGGTTCCCCATCATCGTTTCCCAAGGCCATTACCACGAATTTTGTATCTGGACCGAGTTTCATCCGCTTTATTGTTTTGTTATTATTCGCTAGGTTTTCGTCAATGACTTTTTTGCACAAATCATCGTCTTTGCCCATCATTTTGCAGCCCATCCCGAAATACTGTCGGTGGAATCCTAAGTTGTTCTCCACCATCGTTTCCCAATGCCGCTAGCACGAATTTTGTATCAAGACCGAGTTTCATCATCTTTAGTGTTTTTTCTTTCTTTCTTCTTTTTTTATTGAGCATAATAATAATTAAACCTAAATCCATGGGTATCCAACCTAATTCGATCCAGTCAAAGCGACTTGAAACCGACTTTAGAATTTATAAATTTCTTTTTTCTTCTTCTTTTGGTTGGGAAGAATGTTGAACCTAAATCTAAGGTTTTGACGAGTGTTGTATTGTGAACGAGTTTTATCCGCTTTTGTAGTTGGCAGGTTGAACCAAGTGTTAATTTTTTAAAAAATTGTTCAAAGCGAGTTGAAGACGTTGTTGACCAGTTTTAGATCGAAAGCGAGTTTTGTACGCTTTAATTTGTTTTATTGCTCATTTTCCTTTTCGTTGAGAATGATAATTGAACTCTGACCCATCGTTGACGCGTTTCGTATCGAGAGCGAGTTTTATCCGCTTTTGTTATTGACAGGTTGGATAAATTGTGAATTTGTTAAAACTGGATAGACCCGGTCAAAGCGAGTTGAATGCAGTGTTGAGAATTTGGGGTCACGAGCGAGTTTTATCCGCTTTAGTATTTTTTTATCTTTTTCCTTTTGGTTGAGAATGAAAATTGAGTCTAAATGCATGGGATTACAACCTACTTCGACCCGACCAAAGAAACTTGAATCCGATTTTACATCTTTTCGGCGGGAGCGAATTTTAATAGTTTTTGTAATTGGCATGTTGTGCCAGGTGTGAATCTGTCCATAACTCGGTCCAACCAAGTCAAAGCCAGTTGAACCTGGGGTTGGCGAGCTTTGAGTCGGTAGCGAGTTTTAGTTTTAGTTTTTTTCATTTCGCTTTTTCCCTTTTGTTAGAGAAAGAAAATTGAACCCAAATCCATGGGTATCCAACCTAATTTGACCCGATTAATGCAAGTTGAACCTCCTCAAACCTCCAATCAGTCCAAAAATTTCATAAAGGAGAACTACGATTACCTCAAACCCAAAAAAAATAAAAAAAGCCATACAAATAGAAAAATTAGCGTCATGAAATAAGTTTAAACATAAATAATCTATTCGATGATCCCTCTACCTTATGCAAGTTCATCGACCATATGCTATTCTAAATAACAAACCTATGAAAAGAATGATTAAGAATGAAATAAAATTACTTTCACTTTTGGGTCTACATTAAAACTATAGGTGTCAATTGGGCGGGTTCGGGCTGGGTTCAATCGGGTTCGGGTTCAAACGGGTTGTGGGTTCATCGGGTTGCGGGTTTATCAGGTTCGGGTTCAGGTTCAAATGGGTTACGAGTTAGTCGGGTTGAGGGTTAATCGGGTTCGGGTTCAATCGGGTTGCGGGCAAATTGGTTTATGGGTTCATCGAGTTTTGGGTCGGGCGGGTTTAGCGCGGATTGGGTTGCGGGTTGTTCGGGTGAGCGCATCGAGTAACTTACTCCTTACTTGTTACCAACTTACACATTTTATTACACTAATTTAAAATATTTTTCTCAAATTTTAACCAATTTCTTTCTACCTCGTATATATACTTAATTTTAAAAAAACTAGTCAAAATGTTGAATCAATTTATGTGACTTGCAAACTTGTTATGTAATTAATCATAATTGGTAAAGTACAGTAGCTAATAGTAATGGTTATATAAACATTTACAACCAAAAGACACCATTAATATTATTTCAGTAGTAATTGAATTATAATATCTCGTTTAGAATAACCATGCAAATCTGGTATTTTGCAAAAATAGAGTGGTAAAAGGAGTTATTTCGAAATAACTCATTGCCCTAATAACTTCAGTAAACTGTTGCCAAACGAGCTATTTGTAAAATTGTTCGAATTATCCTTATCCTAAAAATTGAACCATTAAAGATTAACTATCAAATTTAGTAAAATTGATGTGACTTCAATCATAACTTACTCAATAACATATATCCTATACACTTAGCCTTACTCTCAATCGACAATATTAAGTTAATATATGTTGTTGATCATTTACCCTAAACCATCAATATATTATACATTAACAACATACCCTATACCCTAACAATATATCCCTATGAGTTGTGATTTTGCTAGTATAGTTAATTTAAAGTGAAATTCATACTTTGATTTTCGAAACATAGATAAAAAAGTGATATTTGCTATACCCTAACCATATATCCTATACTTTACACCCTATACCCTGTACCCTAACCACGTACCATAAACATAAATTAAAAAGGGATCTCCTGTCGTTAAATATTCTAAATGACTTCAAGTGAACATATGTTAATAAAAAACTTAGAACCGTCAAAACCATCAATACCTTATACCCTAACCATTTACAACCTAAACCATCTGTACCTTATACTCTATACCCTAACCATATACTTTACCCTAAACAACAAACCATCAAAAATTACTTATCAAGTTTAGTATAATTTTTGGCTCATATTCACCCGCCCATAAATTTTCCATTCCAAAGTTTCCATCCAAACCTCTCTCTCATTTTCCATTCCAAAGTGACCCGCAACTCGACTGAGTTATTGCAATTGTAAGACTTAACAGGCCAAGTTTAATACCCATTTTGAAATGAAAGTTCAACTTGAACACAACTTAAATGTGCGGAAATTTTACTGAGTGTTGTAAAATAGCGATCATGTAGTGTTGAAATTGCAATAAATGTAGAAGCATAGAAAACAAGTAGACAAATTAAGTGAATTTTTCTAAACTAAATGATTGCGCTAAACACCAAATTTGTTTCCTTCTTTCTTTTTCACAAAAAAATTAAAATATTAAAATTCTCCTCCTTCTTTCTAGTGATGGCAAAAATATCCGTAACCGTGGATATCCGCCCGAATCCGATCTAATCGGGTAGGGTACAACCCGAACCCGAAGGACATTTAGAGGGTACGGATACAATCCGAACCCGAATATTGCGGGTAATGGGTGGGCATGAGTTTCACACTATCCAACCCGAACCCGCCCGATTATACACATGCTTATGTATTTTGTCTAGAAATAATCATTATTTTTCTCTAACATTTTTATATTTAGCATTTAAATATAATATTTTCATGAAATTGTGTAGTTTTAATTAATTTTCTTCATTCTAGTGAATAATTGTCGTACTTTTCCTCTTACGTAATGTGAGAATACGTGTGAATGTTAACATATTTGTTGGAGTTATGAAGAGAAATTACTACCCATGGATAACCGTGGATACCCGAAACCCGAACGGGTATGGGCATGGTTATGATTTTCTACCCGTTTCACATGTGGGTATGGGTATGGGTAAAACCCGAACTACTATGGGTAGGGTAACGGATATGAACTATCCGCGCCTGACCCGACCCATTGCCATCCCTACTTCTTTCTCCTTCCATAAATTAGAAACGGCTAAATTACACGTTTGGTCACTGAAATTATACAAATATTTCACGTTTGCCACTCGAATTACTTTTCTTTCTTATTAACCACTAACTTTACGAATCGTTTCACCGTTAGTCACCGGCCGTTACACTCTGTTAAATTTGTCCTACGTGGCAGTCAACTATAACGTTTGACCGTTAACTAGATGACGTGGAAATTAAAAATATTTAAAAAATAATTTAATTTTCCACCTCATCATTCCACTTAATTTGTCTATATAATTTATCATAATAATTATTTAATTAATAAAAATTAATAAATTTCAAAAATTAATTATCCGCTCACGACAATATCCTCCGCTACGTCTTCGATCGTCTTGGAAAACTGAAAGCCCTGGCGTCGGGCGGCGGCGGAGGGCAGAGTCAGAACAGGGGTGGAAAGCAATCAAGTTGTCGAGAGTGGAGGCGCGTCCTGCTTCATATGGAAACCAAGCATGGTGGCATCCAAATTCGTCTCCGGCGGGACGCGGAGGACTTCGGTCCTGGTCTAGGAGGTGAAACTGCGGCGGATAACCGATTCGCCACTGTACGGAGACTCGATCGGGAACCTAGTTTGATGGGCTACCGCTTTGGCGGATGAGTCGGGGGCAGGGGAGCTGGGCGGAGCGATTGAGTTGTACAAGGGCGATTACATGAGATCGCTCCAGGGGGAGCAAGGGTTCGAGGCGAAGATCAGGGAGCCTCCGGCTCCGGCTCTTCCTCTTCACCAAGGGGGAATTGGATAGTTCGAAAAAAGCAAGTCTCCGACTGGAACGAATTCCGCTTGCATTTTTGATCTTGTGATAGTGAATAAACTTTGCTCTGCGTTTTGTAGTTCTGGAGTCTTAAGCTCATCCCGATGGAAACCTTTTCTTCCTACATGTGAACTTTTCAACTACAGTGAGTTGGAACAGGTTTTCCTTGATGGTGTATCTATATAGAATTGTTTTGTGGGTACTGGGTAGTGGTAGTTCCATTGCCTTCATGTGTATTGCTGTTGACTGTTGAGCATGTAATATATTAGAAGTATTGAGCGTTTTGGTTCTGTGTGTAGTGGTAGTTCCGTCGCCGTCTCATCTCACCGCCGCTTTTCCTTTTCGTGTTTCAACAACCCAGCTGCGAAGTTCCGACGAAGCCAAGATGAAGAAGAGGAATAGGGTAAATTAAATCAACCGTGGCCTACGTAATTTCTTCTTCCCGCTAATAAGTATTTTTGTAATTTAATTAATATGATAAATTATATAGACAAAGTAAATGGAATGATGAGGTGCAAAAATAAATAATTTTTTTTTAATTTCCACATCAGCTAGTTAATGGTCAAACTTTATAGTTGACTGCCACGTAGGACAGATTTAACAGAGTGTAACGGCCGGTGACTAACGGTGAAACGATTCGTAAAGTTAGTGGCCAATAAGAAAGAAAAATAATTTGAGTGGCAAACATGAAAGATTTGTATAATTTAAGTGACCAAACGTGTAATTTAGCCAATTAGAAACACTCAATTTTCCCTCTTCTTTCTCTTCCATAAAATTGAAAGAACCAAATTTGAAATTTTCCTCCTCTTTCTCTTCCATTTGAAGAACCAAATTTCTCTTTTCCTTCCTTTCTTTCACAAAAAATTGAATACTCAAAATTTCTCTTTCATAATCAAAATAACTAAAATTTCCCACTTGTTCACTTCCCACAAATCAAAACCACCAAAATTCCCCACTTTTCTTTTTTAAAAAATTAAAAAAAAACATAATTTCCCTCTTCTTTCTCTTTACAAAAAGTTGAATACACCTGATTCGAGCATAATTGCACATATTTTGCCCCCGGTTTGCTTAGATGTTTGTGCCAAATTCGCTCATTAGAGGTTGGATTTACGCGAGGTTCTGCGTCTTTGAGTGCTTTTTCAGGATTTAACAGGTGGAACCAGCCTCGGAGTCGAAGGATAGGCGAAAAGGATCGAAAACCGGGAGAAGAGGTGAAAAAAATGCAAGTTCACGGCTAAAGGAAGGAGGTCACGGCCGCGCAAGACCGTGAAAAAGTGGAGTTGACCGTGAAGCGCAAGGCGTCCAGAGCCAACTTGAAGGTTATTGACGCAAGGCAAGTTCACGGTCGCTAAGACCGTGAACACAAGTAGTTGCCTGTGAACTGCCGTGATCGATGCAGAGCGTTTTGGCGCAAGGCGTAAGTTCATGGACGCGTTTGAGAGTTCACGACCGTGAACTCAGGCCGTGAATTCAGCCCCTCTCGTGTTTAAAAGCTGAGCTGCAAGGAAAGAGAAGGGAGAACCACTTTTTGTGAGAGAAACACTTCTTCTGCATTTTAGAGAGAGAACCAGAACCAAAAGAAAAGAAGGAGTTAGGGCTTGGCTTCAAAGGAGGTTTCGGGAAGATTTCCCCAAGGAAATCCCGGCTCAAGGTTGAAGAAGAGAGGAGGCATCCCCACAAGATGGTTTCCACCTTTTTCTCCTTTGTTCTTCCCACTTCTTCCATGGAGTAGTCCTCCTCCCACTTGGGTGCAGTGAAACCCTAAACCCTACTATGTAGTTTTCTTGTATGTGGTTTGAATGATTGATATTGGGCATTGTTAAATTTAATGTTTGAGGTATTTTCACCATGATTTGGCATGCTTGTGCTTAGCAACTTAGGGATTGTGCATATTTTGTGCTCAGCATCCTAGGGTTGTGCATATTTTGTGCTTATCATCCTAGGGTTGTGCATAATTGTGCTTAGCACCCCTAAGTTTGTGCATTTAGGTGCTAGTAATCTAATTTGCCAACTTAGCCTAGTCTAGAGAGGAAAATCCCCCTTTTTAAGAGAGACTCAATCGAGTTGGTTTTCCTTCCGCTTTCCAAGCCACCAAAACTAGGTTGAGCTAGGGTAATCCTCAATATTGAATTGAACAAGTCGATTAATTGTGGTTAAACCGTCCGACCTTAGAGTTGAGTGAGGAAGTAAGCCGATTACCGATTGTATCTAAACCGAGAGGGTCGAGTGACACGACCTTTCATTCTCATGTCGGCTTAGCAATCGAGACTGTAGTCCCCGACCATATTCGCTTTTCTCTCCAGTTCATGATTAGCGTACCCAAGGCAATCGTTCCAACCCACGTAGCATGGTAGCGATTTAGGGGGAAGCGAAAACCAAGTGACTTTCCCACAAAAGAGTCTTCAAATCAAATTACTTTTGCTTTCTTTCATTTCAATTGGCAAACCTTTAAACCAAAGTTTTACCGCTAGATAATGATTTCAACAACCGAAGTAGGGGTAGACGGACCGACCCGGGTCGATATATAGATACTTGCCCTATACTACACCCGATTGGAGTTTAAAAACTTGGGCTCTAATTGGAGTTTAATTGTAGTGTAGATTCGAGCGAGTCAACGCAAAAAATTTCCTATTCTTTTAAAATCATCAAATTATCAAATACATTGCTTTACTTTATTTATATTTAATTGATACCTTTATTGAATAGTTAAATTCAGCAAAATGTTAATTTATATATTTTATTAGTATTATCCATGATCTCAATTATTAATTATTCACATTGGTTTGATTTTATATTTCATATTTAATCTTTTAATTTTGTTAAAGAACTTAGTGTGCAAGTGACCTTCATGTTTCAATTTTTGTAATTTTCTTAAAATACATAATATCAAGTGAGTTTCCTATTTTAAAATTTCCTATACGAAATGAAGAAATAATTTTACCTAGGTTTAGAATGAAAAAATTTATTTTGAAAAACTATATATTACATAATATAATAATTATTCAAGTGGATTAGGTGAAGTTCGGGTTGAGTCGGTCGGGTTGCGGGTTAGTCGGGATCGGGTCAATTGGGTTCGGGTTAATAGGGTTGCGGGTCAATCGAGATTGGGTTATTCAGGTTGCGGGCCAGTCGGGTTGTGGGTTAGTCGGGTTGCGGGTCGGAGGGGTAACGGGTTGTTGACTTTTAGTCAATTCGAGTTGTGGTCGGGTTATGGGCCGGGTTAATTGAGCGGGTTAGTCGGGTCGGGTTCTATTTTGACACTTATAATTAAAACTATTTCTCTTTAAAATATTTATTTTAGTGATACGTGAAACGATAGCGAATGGGCTTTAGCTAGTATATATATATCAGTGTGAGATTAGAGACAAGGTCTTAAATCCATGATATCCGTTCCCACATTTAAGTTAAAGATGAAAATGTCAACAAAATCAATGAATAAATATATAGCAAACAAATAACAAACTTTCTCACATTCATACCAAACCAAATCCATAACAGAACTAGGGTTTTCCAAAAAAGAGGGTTGTTATTTGCAATGTTATTAAACGCGGGCCGGACCGGCCGGTCAGACCGGAAAAACCCGGACCCGGCCATTGATCCGGTCCCAGAAGTTAAAAAACGGAAGTTCCCGCGTTGATTACTGTGCACCTTCCAAAAATAATTGGGAGCCTGCCATTCACGTTTCTTGCAATTAAAATGTTGAAACAATGATCAAGGAAATGTGAAAAACTAACTTACATAGAAAATAAAATAAAAAAAAGATAAAATTCAATTATCATCCCCATTCCCCTGCCATATTATAGCACTAACATTCGCCTACCGCTTCTACTTTTCAGTTTTGAATTTATTAATTCTCTCTATTCTTCCTTATTTGTAGAGACTAGAGTGGAGATATTATAGGCCAACACCGGTTTATGACCGGTTTTTAATACCGGTTAACTACCGGTTATCCGATAAACCTTGAACCTCTTACTAATCCGGATCGATGTCCGGTTCGGTTTTAACAACACTGGTTATTTGTCGTCCGAACATTTACTATTTGGCGCCTATAATTTTAGTAAAAATATCATTTTACCCCTCGTCCATTTTTTCATAACACAAATCCTCATCCACCACCTTGCTAAAAAAAAATCCTCATCCACCACCAGTAGGCCACCATCGTCGTCGGCGCCAGACCACCGACTCCGCCAGGCCGACCCGTCCGGCCACGCCGGCAGACGCCGTCCGACCATGACAGGCGGACGGATAGAAAAAAAAAGCCTGACATTGACGACGATTCCTTCCACAACGGTGGTGATTTCTTTCCCAGCCGAACCTCTTCCCAATTTTTTTTATTATTTGGTAAAAACATATTCCCAATTTCACGGTTGAAACTCTATTATGAAAATAACGGTGGAAGATTACGGGGAGAGATATGGGGAATATAATAAGGAAAGTTTATTAATAATTGACAATTCTAAACACTAATCTTGTTATTAATTAAGGAATTTAATTTAATATAATGATATGCGAGTAGGAGCAATCAAGGAGAAAATTAAAAAGCCCCAAAAAATTACCGAATGTATGAAATAACTAGTATAGCTTATGATATGAAATAAATGGAAAATTAATAATTACAAATAAATTTAATTGGAGGTCTCTAATCATTATTAGTTATAGTTACGAAAATCATGAAGGAAAATACCCCAAATTCCAATATGTGGTGCGAGAAAAGTTGGGTAGATTCATTATTTAACAACTAAACGGTTACAAACATAATTTTGTTATTGTTATTATTATATTAAACTGAGATATATTGGATGGATTATTAGGATTATTATTATATCAATATTAATATTATCATTTAATTAGGAAAGAGGTTGGAAGTGAAAAAATAAGTAGATTACGTGAAAATAGTGATTAACTAGTTATATTAGTTAGGATATTGATTAATAGTTATATTTTTAAGTATTTATAATTTTTCAGACATATTTTATAATTGTAATATATAATTTTGAAAGGAAGCGAACTGTAGCTAAGGAGGAGATCCTCCCCTGCGAACGCGACTAGGTGAGTTCTTTTTTATTTTGTCTACTTGTATTCAATATGAAATGGACGTACACTATGCTTGGGTCGTTCTTCTTTATTTTGTCTTCTTGTATTCAATATGAAAGAGACGTACACTATGCTTGGGTCCCTATAGTCGGTGTGTACTGTTGTTTTCCCGTACATGCATGTATTCAATATGAAAAGGACGTACACTATGCTTGGGTCGTTCTTCTCTATTTTGTCTTCTTGTATTCAATATGAAAGGGACGTACACTATGCTTCGGTCCCTATAGTCGGTGTGCACTATTGTTTTCCAGTACATGCATTATTGGAGGATTTTGATGTCATCTAGGTGAACTCTTTTTTGTTTTATCTTCTTGTACTCAATGCGAAAGAGACATATACTATGCTCGGGTCCCTATGCTTGGTGTATACTGTTGATGTGCAGTACATGTATTATTGGATACGTTCAGTGCCATTGCATGTGCTTGTACCACCAAATAACTGTCCATTTTCATTCCTATAAAACGTTCATAGCTTTGAAAAGGATTCTCACATTTTTCTTTCTTACTCGAATCGGTATGTGCTCTTTTATTCATATTTATCCTCTAATCGGTAGCTGCTCTTTTATTCATTTTTTTCTATTTATTCTTTCTATAGTTGCATATGGAATTCCTCAACTGCATCATTGTTATTTTCCCTAACCATTTCATGTGGTTTTCCAGATATTGTTGTTGTTATGTTTGATATAGATCTGATCTATACATTCATGGGATTTCGGGGGCTTCGTATTGGCATCTATACTGATGTTATCATAGGTCGACTTCTCAAAATATGGATTGAGCATAGTGGAAATCCTACATGCCTCAAACGAACAATACATATGTTGTGGATTGATAAAGAGGTTTGTACCAGATCTTTATTGTCTACTGACATTTCATTCTTGTATGTTTCAACTATTTAATTAGTGTTTTGCAGGAACGTTTGCTTGAAGGTTATGCTGAAGAAGATAATATTGTAGAAATGAGTATTAAGCTTAAGGTTAACCGCTGGGATTCATGTAATCCCTGCTCAAGAACGAAACCGAGTTGTCCCTGGAGAAATTCGCTTGGCTTTTATAGAAGGACAAATACTAGCATGCATTCCTGAAAATAGCAATAATCCAAAGTTTGCTCTCAACAATTTCTTAAAAACACGGTTCTCAGATGTCCCATTACAATCACAAACTGTTCTACATTATTCATGTAATGATGTCTATATATTTCTTTGTTCATGTGATGATTGTAATTCAAAACCTAATTATCAATTAAATTCCATATGTAACAGGATGTGTTTTTCACCTTACTATCCTAGAATGTACTGTCGGCGGACTTTCTCAATTTGAACTTGTGATAGAAGATTTTAGGTATCCTACATTCCTGAATTTTGCAAGGACTTTCACCGTTCACATGTAATGTGAAGCGTTTTTTATGTTCTTTTGTGCAGTGGAAAACGGGCAACAGTTTACTATTCCGGATCAGAACTTCCAAAATATCTCGATCTTGTTGTAGACTCGGAATCTCGACTTCCACTTATTACTACTGTTACTGCAGTTAGTATGTTATCAATTATAAATGGAGATGACGATGAATATAAATTTCAATCTTCAGCAGGCAGTCGACTTACCATTGGTTCTTATAATCATCACTATGAAAAACTTATGAACAGGTTCAATATATGGAGAGAAAAAATAATATTTACTGATTCTGATAGTTTTTCCATTTTCTATAAACAAGCAATACTAACATTCCTTTCTTCTATTTATGATTCATAGATGATCGAAAACCAGTAACCTATATCAATAAATTATCACGTAAATCTATTGGTTACCTTTGTGGCCTACTTCCACCCAAAAGATCACTTCAAGAACTAAAAGAAATTATTATGTTCCAGACACAACATTTTGAGGTATATATAGAATATTATAGATTTCTTTCCTAACTAAATTTACTTAAAAATTTGATCAATCGTCCAATGTATATGTATCTTTTAGGTTCTTTATCGATGTAAGTTGAAGATGATAAGCTTCATCTATGGTCCCCAAGTTTACAAGTCAAGTTCAGAATATCCAAAGTATGTTTCTATTATGTCTTATTTGATTTTCCTTCTATCCATTGCACATACATGAACTAAAAGTGTCACCTTTATTTTATAAATCAGAATACAGTATGAATTGCATGCAACATGTGCAAGTGAAGGCATTGCTGTTGATGTGTTTTTTTATCATGAAGTGACTCTGGGGCTGGTCTGTATGTCCCCTGAAGAACTTTTCAAGCTTAGTTATGAATAGGCATATGATCGTATTTATAGTAAATGCAACATAACATTTGCAGCAGAGCTTTTTATTGTATATATGAATTCGGAAAGTCCACCTTGTATTCGAATTGTTACAATTTGGGATCCTGATAGTTTTAACTAATCAAATATTGGACCTGCTGTAGTTTATTTTTACCTACCAGATTATGTACAACTGTGTACATTATGTATTCGTATTAGCTACATCCTTTTCCTCTTTTCTCGGACTATGGCTCAAACACTTTAAATATACTATTATTATTACGTAGATGGTCATTTTGATCATCAATGTATGCAGTACATCATATATAGACGGCCTACAGTCTAGACCGAGGGACTAAAGTATAGACCAGAGACCACACCACACGTCGGTTGTAACCCTTCTGGAATAATGGTCACTAGCATATAATTGTCACACGTCGGTTGTAACTTCACAAATGTAAGTTGACGAAGAACTCAATGTTCAGTGACCTGTGTTGCGATACTCATTTGAGTAGTTGACTGTTTTTGTCTTATTAACATTCTTTTCGTCCTTTCACATAGCTGATAAGGAGTGGGTAATAATATAATGAAAGCGAATATGTCATTCTATTACCAGACAGTTCTATATTCGATCGCTTCTTCATCTTCTTCTTCGTTAATCATTGTCATCATGATTATTGATCCTCATTTTGCATATCGAAATATATATCGTCCGCTAGCTATGTAGCCATAGCACAATCACAGTATACTTATGGAAAACAAACCAGGATGATATATACCCACCACCTTATTCTCATTCAGCATTTTGCTTCTATATAACCCTTGTGTCCTTTAGACAGTTATCGTGTTATCCGAGCTTTTCAGCTTCATTATGAAAAAACTTGATCCATCTCATAGTATGGATCTCTAACCATATTTTGTTTGTATGTGTAACATCAGGTTATATGGGAATGTACTATATTTTACAATGGGACCAATGCTTGGAGTGGAGAACTTATTCACCTTTATTGTTATTATTGGTACATATTTAACAGATTACTTTTGGTTTTATGTTTTTACCGAGGTGGTGCCTGGAATAAACTAACTTTGTCATGACTTATAAAATTGGTCTTCCCATTGTATCAGATAAGTTGGTCGTGATTGAAAGCATGAAAAAGACTGTTTTCTGTACACAGACTTGTGTGTGATGCATTTGGGAACACCAACAACTCTAACACTTATCTTTTTTTTTTTTTTGTGGAAATCTGTGTCTATGTCCAACACTTATTATTGACATTATACAACCCTTGTATAAAATATTGGGTCAATGGAAAGAAATAGATAGCAACTTGAGGTACAATATTTTTTATTACAACCAATACAAATTTGGACTCGACTCCTGTCGGTTAAAATTGCCACATTCTTGTCCACGAATTATGGACTTCATACCCGAATTCTGTGTGTTAATATTGTGAGAGCGATTGTACCTTGTCTTTCTTCCAAAATCCTTCTTCGTACTTATGCCACCTCATGATCCCTTCGTCGTCTTTCGTTCTTTGGCATGTGATGCACGACTCCTCCGTACAAGTTAGGAACTGGTTTAGTCTCGATGCTTTACGATGTATGGTGTCGTCTATTTTTTCCATGACTCTTCTCGCCTCAGGCGGTGGTGGTATTTCTATCAGTAAACAGTGACATATGTTTAGCACTTATAGACTCTGAAGACCGTCCAGTATTTTGATTAGGGCATCCTTAAGTAGCAGTGAGCAGCGAGGACTTAGATCTTTTATTTTGAGGAGATGCGTTACTAGTGTTGTAGCGAATAAAGTGTCAAAAGGTCCCATTATTTTGAGCTTGCTGAAGTTTGTGCAGTTATTGGCGAATTCCTTGATGAGATACGGAGGATTAGCTATACTAGGCATTGTTAGTGATTCAAGTTCTTTCCATGAACGTACGGCCTCGAATATGCCTGTCCTTTTTATTCGGTTCCACGCTGGTAATACAAGTTTTTTTAAGACGTGGACACCTGAATAGAAAATAACTAATCAATAAAGGAATTTTTCTTTGTCAAGTACATGTACCATAATAAATAAATAGTATATAAATTTACTGGCAATATAGTTTTATGAATGGCAACAAATTATGAACGATGTACCTTGGTCTTATTAGTTTTACTAATTGGATAAAATAGAAGAGGCGGGAGAGATAAATCCATGTGTTATTGCATGTTAAATTTCATTATTAAGCATAAAATTTAGAGTGTCGGCAAACGTAATCATAGTTTACCTTTCAGCAGTGTAGGTCAACTGCTCATCAGTGATGTATAAATTGAGATGAAAGATCACCGAAATTATGCTTCATTTGCTGAGATCCAGAGCTATTTTTAATAAACGTGTCAGATTTTTATTTGAACTAATATGCACGTACACGTATGGCTCTGTAGGATTCTTTATGAAGTTGGACTTCATTGTCGAGAGATCCAGTGTTCTCTATAGAAGAGGACTAGCACATGCCATGCGCCATGAACTGCAAACTTGACCAATCCCTGACGTGAACTCAAGTGTGTCGAGAGTGTTGAATGTCTTCACTAATATATCTGAATCCATGTCCTCCCATTTCCACTCTGAAGAGCCGCTTTCGTTCATCCTTTGCTTTTTTTTGTTTCAATGGAATCATGGTTATTCATATGTCTAGCCATTGTCTTAAATAGATGACACAAATGAATGGCATTATGTGGCTGTTAGTTTTTCATATTTTCACTAAATTGCATGTTTTTAGTTTTGGTGTTTTATTTATGGACACAAAATATGAGTCCTCTTTATCTGTTACAATCATCACCCGTCACAATTCAGACCAAGCAAAAAGGGGCGAAACAATAGTGTGCATGTAACTATCTAACAATACTACATTTTTTGCTGGAATTTTAATTTTTTTATTGGGATATGCATACAGAAAAATAAAATAAGAACCCTGATTGTGTATGGAACATTATTGGTCCAACCTTGTCTCCATGCATGTGTAGATGTTGGGAAATAAGAGATGAATTAGCAATTATTCATTTTTAAACTTTGTGTATTATTTTATGAAGGATTTGTATGGGAAGCTTGTACATAGTAAAACAAAATAAGTCATTTAAATATGTGGGTGTAATGATATATGTATGAATGTATTAAGATTTATATAAATTTTGATCTCATGATCTTGAGAGTAAAACGCTTAGCAATTACAACAGATAACTTTTGTATCTAAAATGAATTAGTATTAGTAAGTTCTTTTATCTGGCCATTTACAAGGTTACTGTACAAAATTATTTTCTTCAAAATTATATCGCGACCTGTACAAAAAGAACGGTTCAAATCCAACAAGAATAAAGTGATAACTGTACCGATTTGGTTACAATAAATTCAAGGCAGGAAATGCATGACAGGTATCATCCGTCAAATAATAGTTAGTAAAAGAAAGTATAAGCGACTGTGTAGAAGAAATCAACATAACCTAAACTCTAAACTGTGGTTGTTACTTTTTTGTTACTATAAGAAATAAATTTGACTATTTCGGGAAGTTAACATCGGTGTTCAATTATTACGTTGTCGGTTGCAGTACTGCTTATACTAAGACAAAACATGCGTCATTTTCAAACTTGAAACTCATTTATTATGGACGATGATAAGTCCAACTTACTATTTATATACAGTGTGTTTTACGTTTTTTAATTACAATTATTATTATAAAGCAAATAGTTCTCAATGACAGTTTATGCATGGAAGAATTTGTACATTTGTTTTTGTATGTTTTAATTATACATTTTATGATATTTTACTTCAATACCTCGATTTTGCGTGAATGGTGTTATGTTTATGTTTTCAATATACGGGTGTAAGAGTTTGGAGTGGACGTTCACTTCCCTTTATGGTCGGTTCTTCGCGTATTTCTTGGGTAAGCTATATGAAATGTAAGGTTGTTATAAATAACTGGATAGTTTTTCCATATAATTTCTTTGCTTTTAGATTTGATACGTCTAATTGACATGATAAGCGGTGTAAGAATAATCAATTAAGTTGGAGATCACTAAATTAAATCGATCCGTCGTAAGATGTAAATCAAATATTAGCAGTTGAGCATTTGGCTGCCAAGTAATCCTTGCTCATGAAGTTCAATGGAATTTTGAACATATCAAATCAAGTTTTAATTGCGATGATCATAAAAATTAAAGATTGTAAAATTATATTGAAAGGTGTACAAGTAAAGTCAAAACTTTATATTTTATGTTGAAAATATGATTTATATGTGGTTCAACCCCTTTCGTATCGTTAAAAATCACATGCTAAGTTAAATTATATAAGAAATTTCTAACGACCAAATCGTAAGATATAATATGCAAAATCATAATTATTAATTATTTATTTAATAATTATAGATACTCCTTGATTACTCTCCATATCAAACAAATCTATTATGACTGCAACAGTAAATATACTATTCTATTTACGATCCCACCCTAATATCTCATATTTTTCCCAAATGCTTTTGCCTTTTTCCACCCCAACAAACCCTCTGTTGCCTTTTCTTTCTCAGCTTCTCTAGGCAACTCACACCACCACTGTCCTCGATGTCGTCCTTTCTTTCCATACCACATCTCCTTTCTCTTTAAACGTATGTTGATTTGTGACTTTGTATCCGGGTAGATTGTTTCTTGCCATGTCGATGGATTATCTTTTGCCAACTACGATGCAGGGTAAATTTCTTATTATACTACCTTTGAATGTGGCGCATGTTGTTGTTTGGTTCAACCACAATATATTGAATGTTGTATTTTTGTAGATCCTATCATGACTTCGTTGCTCGTTCGTCAACTGGGTGGATCAAGTGTGGATACCCATATTGTCGCTAGACTTATTCAAATGTGGACGGCAAAATAGTGTGTTTGTATGACCAGTCCTCTTGTTATGTATACGCTTTGGGTTGACAGAGAGGTTGTGTTTCTGTTGTGCTTTATTTACATGATCATGTTGCTTGTTGTTGGGATGATTTGTATGAGTTTCCGGATGCAGGAGGACATCATTGAAGGTTTTACCGTCCCTGGGGATAGTGGTGTTGTTGGTGCCCTTATTCGGGTTGGTGGGATATACAACATGAAACTTGTGCCCTTGATCCCGGCCAGGACTACCGGAAATCCACTGCGAAATGCTCCGTGTGATATGCGATTTCATTTGACAAGTGTAACACCCCGAATTTTGGATTATGGTTCGACCATGATACATAATCGGTTGGGTTGACAGTGGCGTACTAGGAGTTGCAATCGCGGATTAGTGGTAGTAATAATCATAATAAAATCATTATTATTATTAGTACAATTTAAAAAAAAAGGAGCATAATGGGCGGCCACTTTCTCCAGCCGCCTATTCCATTCCCTAGCCTCTCTTTTCCCCACAGCCGAACAAAAAAAAAAAAAAATAATAATAATAAAGTTATAACCGCCAGCAAGAATTAAACCCCAGACCCTTCAATTTACTCCCCAGCCCGCCAGTAACCCAGCAAATACCCGACCCCCCCTCAATAATTCTCCCCACCGCTAGCTTTTCCCAAAAAAAAAAAAAAAAAAAAGAAAAACCCTCGGCCCCAAAACTTCCCAAACCCCGCCGCCCTCAAAGAAAAAGAAATCTCCCCAGGGCCGCAAGTCCCAGCCGCGCGAGTGGAAGAAAGGGAGCTCCGATCCCAATCCCGATCCCGATCCCATTCCTTTCGTGTTCTAGGTAATGATCACGAACCCCCTTTCGCGATTTCTATACGCGATTTATCGTTAGATTAATTCGAAGCTTGGTTTTTATTAGCGGTGACGTTGAGGGTTCGATCAACGAGGAGATCAACGTCCCGGATCAGCCAATTTAGGCCTAGGCACGTTCTAGAGGTAAGGGAACTCGATTCCTTTGAGTTAGATCGATCGATTTGGTGTTTTCTTGAGTGTGCAATTCTGTGGTTTTAGCCACAGGCGATCAGGCCTTTAGTGACAGGGTTTGGGTGGTCACTAAAGCTGCTGGGAATTTTCAGAAAATTGGTTTTGGATGGTTTAAATTTTTTTTCGAGTCTCTGCGAGGGTTTGTCCTTGCGTTTAAAATTTTATAAATTGAAGCAGGTCTAGGAGATGGCTGTAAATTAATTTAGGAATTTTTGAAGATGTATTTATAATTTTAGAAATTGTTCGAACATTCGTTTTAATTAAATAAAAATAATTACGGTGAGTTTATAAGGGTTTGATAATTTTCCATGGTATAAGTACTCATGATAGATGTAGGAAAATTACGATCCTAATTCTTAAGAAGGTTCAAGTTAGGTGGAAAATTCGTTCAAGACTAAAATAATTAGGAAAATTGGTTGGTTTTGAAGGGACTGTTTTTAGAAAATTTTTAACGGGGATTAAGAGACCTTGGGAGCGAGTCTCTAGGGCTGGATGTTGAGGAGAGGATGCTCGAGTGACCCAAAAGGGGTTTCTAAAGCGAGAAAGGTCGACCAAGGAGGTGACTTTCTTATTAATAGGTTCACCGAGATAATTCGGCTAGGAGGGATTCTTCGAGTAAAGAATCGAGGAGTCAGCTTTTTAAGGTGAGTGTAAAGGGGGTAAATTCTACGCCTTACGTGTTCTTTCAAGAATTTCAAGTTTTGAGTATTTTGATGAAGTGAATGTCGTTGTTTGATTGTGCTTATGATTGATGATATGTGATTGTGTTGAGCTATGCTTGATGTGAATTTGCATGAGTTCTTATTTTAATTTAAGCTTTAAGTTTATAAGTTATCGTTAAAGTTAAGAAGCCAGTCCTTTTTAAGAAGTAACTCACCTTCAAGAAGGTGAAGTCGTTTTAAGTGTTTTTAGTCACTAGCGCCAGTCCGTTGCCGTTTGAGACAGTTGAGATAGAGCACCAGTTATGCTCTTGAGATTTTTAAGATGGGCAGCAGTCATGCCCTTGAGAATCGTGGTGAAGAGCCACCACGATAAGTTTAAGACGTTAGGGGGTGAATCGTTACGACTTCCCTAACTAAGTTGAAGTTTAAGGAAAGCCTGAATGGCTTCTCATACGTATGAGTTGGCAACCGGACTAGCTAGTGAGGGATCCCCGTGTCAGTCAAAAGATTTAAGTAAAGTTTTGAGCTTTAAGAAGGGAGACTGACTTTAACTCCCGAAGAATTTTTATGAGTTATAAGTGTTAAGAGTGGAAGTACAAAACAACTTCTACTAATAGAAGTTAAGTGTTTAGAGAGGAATACTAAAATACTATAGATCTTATCGTAAGGGCGTAGACTGACCCCAATTCACTCACCAGATCGTAGAGGAGGAAATCCAAACCAGCCAGTCCGCGATCAGCAAGCTAGAGGAGCTCAACACTATCGTCGTTGAGAGATGTCGAGTCAGGCGTCAGAGTAAGCTTCGAAGAACTTTTCAAGTTATTAAGACATTATGGTTAAGAGTTAAAGACTGGAGATTCATTTCCTTTGGACAATTTGAGTTTTGCCCACATGTTTAGGGCTACGGTTTGAGATATTTGAGTTTGGTATTTTTATTTAAACTTGTGTTATTTGAGATTTTTAACTATACCCCGGGGTAGAAATGTATTTTTCCAAATTCAAAGAGGAGGGATGTTTTATTTTGGTATCAGAGCCGGTCTTCCTCTGTTTCTTGGTTCCCAAGGAATACTGGAATGTCGGTCTCAGTTTTGAAAGGTTTTGTTTTTAAAGATTTTAAGTCAAAGTTTGGCCAAACAAGTCAAGGATTTCTTTTAAGAAATTTAGAATCTCCAGTCTACTCTAGACTATATTAAGGAAGAAATAATGGAGCTCTAACGAGACCCTATGCGTCTACAGTGCAAGTGTTGGCCAGAACCCCACACCACCGGTGCCCCCACCACAGAGACGTCCACCAGATTATGTAGGTTTTCGGAAGAGAAAGGTGGAAGATTTTAAGGGGGAGCGTTCAACGGACCCCATGGAAGTAGAGCAGTGGCTAGCAAAGGTCACTCGTACGCTGGTCGAGATGAGAGCTGATGACGAGGATAGAGTGCTGCTGACAGTGTCCTTGCTGCAGGACGCTGCATACAACTGGTGGACTAACCAGCCAGCTAGTCGAGAGGATCCACCGGCCATCACTTGGCCAGAGTTCGTGCAGTTGTTCAAAGACCACTTCATACCGGAGGCTTACCGGATTGGGAAGCAGAGGGAATTTCTGCTGATCAGGCAGAGGTGGGGCAATGAAGGCAGGGAAAGCATGACTGAGTACACGGCCAGGTTTGACAAGCTACTTACCTATGGAGGGCCTCAATTTCAGGATGTAGCAGCTCAACGCACCCATTGCCTGGAGAGCCTGAAGCCTGCTTTTCGCCGCCAGCTGAGTATACTGAATTGGAACAACAGGGAAGAGATCTATCAGGCGGCTCTTCGATTGGAGAGGGCGGATACCGCTCTACATGAGGAAGGGATGCAACGAGAAGGCAACAAGAGAAAGGCTGCTAGCCTGTCTGAGGGGCCAGGACAGCCGAGTCAGCAGAGAAGGAGACCATCTCAGAGCTACTATGGGGCCACCCAGAGTCAGGCCGGCTCAACCAGATCAGGGCCGACCTACATTCCTCGGGATCCATGCAACCAGTGTGGGAGAATCCACCCAGGAGAGTGTAAGGTGCATCTGGGAGGCATCTGTTATCACTGCAATGAGCCGGGCCACTATGCCAGAGATTGCCCTAGAAAAGGAGGACAGGGGAGAGCCCAGTCCGAGCAATCGGTCCGGGGCGGAGGAGGAAGAACTCAGACCGGACAGCAGTTTGGCAACCAGCCAAATCGGTCTAATCACCAGCAGGGAGGAAATGCAGGGCGTTTCAACCGCAATGAGCGGGATCGAGGGCAAGGATCTCAAGCATCTGGGCAACCAAGACTGTTTGCCATGAGGAGAGAAGAAGCTGATGCTGCACCTGAGGTGGTGACTGGTATGATCTCGCTTTACCACCAGCCCGCTTTTGTGTTATTTGATTCCGGTTCCACGCACTCTTTCATTTCTACCAAGCTTGCTAGAACCTTAGGGCTCCCATTTGTGAGATTGAGGCAGAATTTAGGGGTCAGGACCCCAGTGGGGGATACCCTTATAGTAGACACAGTCATTCGAGATTGTGCTATCACCGTGGCGGGGCACGAATTCGAGGCGAACCTAATTCTACTACCCTTCGACGAGTTTGATGTCATCTTGGGTATGGATTGGCTGTCAAAGAATAGAGCAAAGGTGGACTGCTACAAGAAGGAGGTTAGCCTGGAGGTGGAAGGCAAGGGCACTGCCTTGTTCAAAGGGACTAAGAAGCTTATCCCTGGGTGCTTAATCTCCGCGGTTAAGGCATTCTCATTAATTCAAGAAGGATGTGAGGCATATTTAGCTCATGTTAAGGAGGTGCAAGATAAGAAGATAGAAGATGTACCTGTCGTCAGGGAATACCCCGAGGTATTTCCCGAAGATCTTCCGGGGCTACCGCCGCAGAGAGAGGTTGAGTTTGATATTGAAGTGATTCCTGGCACGGCACCGATATCTATTCCTCCTTACCGTATGGCACCAGTGGAGTTAAAGGAGTTGAAGGAGCAGTTGCAGGAGCTGTTGGAGAAGGGGTTCATACGCCCTAGTGTATCACCATGGGGAGCACCAGTGCTATTCGTCAAGAAGAAGGATGGCAGTATGAGACTGTGCATTGACTATAGGAAGTTGAACAAAGCTACCATCAAGAACCGCTATCCTTTGCCAAGGATAGATGATCTCTTCGACCAACTACAAGGAGCAAGGGTGTTCTCGAAGATCGATCTACGGTCAGGGTATCATCAATTGAGGGTGGCAGATGGTTCAGTACCCAAGACAGCTTTTCGCACCAGGTACGGTCACTACGAGTTCTTGGTCATGCCCTTCGGACTGACCAATGCACCAGCAGCTTTTATGGCACTAATGAACCGGATTCTTCATGAGTATTTGGACAAGTTTGTCATCGTCTTCATAGATGACATACTCATCTACTCGAGAAGTGAGGAGGAGCACGAAGAACACCTTAGAGTGGTTTTGCAGAAATTGAAAGAGGAGAAGCTATACGCCAAGTTCTCGAAGTGTGACTTTTGGTTGGAGGAGGTCTTGTTCTTGGGTCACATGATTTCTGGGCATGGAGTTGAGGTGGATCCCAAGAAGATTGAAGCTGTAACAAACTGGGCTCCACCAAAGAATGTTTCCGAAGTGCGGAGTTTTCTGGGTTTAGCTGGGTACTACCGGAGGTTCGTGGAAGGGTTCTCCAGCATTGCACGACCCATGACACAGCTATTGCAGAAGGGGAAAGCATTTGTTTGGGACGAGAAGTGTCAAACAGCATTTGAGTTGCTGAAGAAGAAGCTGACCTCTGCACCAGTGCTAGCACTACCGACCAACGGTGGGGAGTATTCCATCTATAGCGATGCTTCCTACCAAGGCTTGGGTTGTGTACTGATGCAGGATAAGAAGGTGATCGCCTATGCCTCGAGACAGCTACGACCCCATGAGGTGACTACCCCACCCATGACCTGGAGTTAGCAGCAGTGGTCTTTGCCTTGAAGTTATGGAGACACTACCTCTACGGCGAGACGTTCACCATCTTCACTGATCACAAGAGCCTCCAACACTTGACTGATCAGAAGGAGTTGAACATGAGGCAGAGAAGGTGGGTGGAGCTGTTGAGCGATTATGACTGCACCATTAAGTACCATCCGGGCAAAGCAAATGTGGTGGCTGACGCCTTGAGCAGGAAAAGGGAGAGCCCTTTACCGGAGTTGGTCTCTTTGAGGGCCATGAACGTGGAATTGGAGCTAGAGGAGGTAACAAAGTTGCTAGCAACTTTGAAAATTCGTCCTATGCTGCAGGAACGAATCAAGGAGAAGCAGAGTGAAGATTTGGAATTAGAAAAGTACAAGAAGCAAGTGTTAGAAGGGAAGGACACCAAATTTGGACTGGTAGATGGGGTATTGATGTATCAAGGACGGCTGTGTGTCCCAGATGTTGACAAGCTAAGGAAGGATATTTTGGATGAGGCTCACTCTGCACCCTATGCAATGCACCCTGGGGCTACTAAGATGTATCGTACCCTCAAGGAGCATTTCTGGTGGCCAGGGTTGAAGAAGGATGTAGCTACACATGTCTACCAATGCTTGGAGTGCCAAATGATCAAGGCTGAACATCAAGCTCCAGTCATTGAGCACCTACCGTTGGAGATCCCGCAGTGGACTTGGGAGAAGATCACCATGGATTTTGTGTATGGTTTACCGAGGACCCCAAGGGGGAATGATGGAGTATGGGTGATTGTGGATCGCTTCTCGAAGGT
This sequence comes from Linum tenue, assembly GCA_946122785.1. Taxonomy (NCBI): domain Eukaryota; kingdom Viridiplantae; phylum Streptophyta; class Magnoliopsida; order Malpighiales; family Linaceae; genus Linum; species Linum tenue. The sequence goes on along the minus strand of CAMGYJ010000011.1, from coordinate 7,954,211 downwards.
GGCTCATTTTATACCCATCAAGTTCAAGCCAGGGCTAGAGGAGTTGGCTAAGCTGTATGTGAGGGAGATAGTGAGATTGCATGGAGTTCCACTTAGTATCGTGTCTGATCGCGACCCTAGCTTCACTGCACGATTCTGGGTGAGTCTTCAGAAGGCAATGGGCACTAAAGTTCACTTCTCTACCGCATATCACCCACAGACGGATGGGCAGTCAGAGAGGACGATTCAGACACTGGAAGACCTGTTGAGGGCATGTGTCTTGACCATGGAGGGAGCTTGGGACGAGCATTTGCCTCTAACGGAGTTTGCTTATAACAACCAGTATCACAGCTCGATACAAGCAGCTCCATATGAGGTATTGTATGGGAGGAAGTGTCGTACACCATTGTACTGGGATGCAGAGGGCGTGCGACAGCTAGAGGGACCAGAGATGGTACAGAAGGCAGTGGAGAAAGTCGAGGTGATTCGCCGGAACTTGAAGGCGGCTCAGGATCGGCAGAAGAGTAATGCCGAGAGGCCAGGGACCCCGCGAAGTTATGAAGTGGGTGAGATGGTATTCCTAAGAGTGTCTCCTTGGAAGGGAGTGATGAGATTTGGTAAGAAGGGAAAACTTAGTCCGAGGTATATCGGTCCATATGAGGTGTTGGAGCGCATTGGACCCTTAGCCTATCGACTAGCCTTACCTCCCAGCCTATCTAGGATCCACGACGTTTTTCACGTCAGCATGCTAAGGGCGTATCGATCCAACCCAGAGCATGTGATCAGACACGAGGACATCCAGTTGGAAGATGACTTGACCTATGAGGAGGTTCCAATCCAAATCGTGGATAGGCAGGAAAAGGAGTTGAGGAGGAAGAAGATTGCCATGGTGAAGGTGGTATGGAGAAACCAGGGCAGCGAAGCTGCGACTTGGGAGACAGAGAGTAGCATGAGAGAGAGGTACCCAGAGTTGTTTTAATGGTGTTAAGATCGATTAGTGGGTGAACTTCTCTGTACTATCACTTTTAGTACTCGTTTTAGTTTCCACTTCTCGATTTTTCAATAATAAGCCCCGGGGGTTCAGGCCGGACTTACGATTGCTAGCAACCCAGTGCAACCTAAAATTTCGAGGTCGAAATTTTTTTAGGGGGGAGGGAAAATGTTATATCCCAACAAGCATCGTTCCTGCGAGTACAGTGTTTAGTCGGTCAAGTGATTGCTCTACCGTTCAAATTTCGGGGACGAAATTTTTATAAGGGTGGAGGAAATGTAACACCCCGAATTTTGGATTATGGTTCGACCATGATACATAATCGGTTGGGTTGACAGTGGCGTACTAGGAGTTGCAATCGCGGATTAGTGGTAGTAATAATCATAATAAAATCATTATTATTATTAGTACAATTTAAAAAAAAAAAAAGAAGGAGCATAATGGGCGGCCACTTTCCCCAGCCGCCTATTCCATTCCCTAGCCTCTCTTTTCCCCACAGCCGAACAAAAAAAAAAAAAAAAAAATAAAGTTATAACCGCCAGCAAGAATTAAACCCCAGACCCTTCAATTTACTCCCCAGCCCGCCAGTAACCCAGCAAATACCCGACCCCCCTCAATAATTCTCCCCACCGCTAGCTTTTCCCCAAAAAAAAAAAAAAAAAGAAAAACCCTCGGCCCCAAAACTTCCCAAACCCCGCCGCCCTCAAAGAAAAAGAAATCTCCCCAAGGCCGCAAGTCTCAGCCGCGCGAGTGGAAGAAAGGGAGCTCCGATCCCAATCCCGATCCCGATCCCATTCCTTTCGTGTTCTAGGTAATGATCACGAACCCCCTTTCGCGATTTCTATACGCGATTTAACGTTAGATTAATTCGAAGCTCGGTTTTTATTAGCGGTGACGTTGAGGGTTCGATCAACGAGGAGATCAACGTCCCGGATCAGCCAATTTAGGCCTAGGCACGTTCTAGAGGTAAGGGAACTCGATTCCTTTGAGTTAGATCGATCGATTTGGTGTTTTCTTGAGTGTGCAATTCTGTGGTTTTAGCCACAGGCGATCAGGCCTTTAGTGACAGGGTTTGGGTGGTCACTAAAGCTGCTGGGAATTTTCAGAAATTGGTTTTGGATGGTTTAAATTTTTTTTCGAGTCTCTGCGAGGGTTTGTCCTTGCGTTTAAATTTTTTATAAATTGAAGCAGGTCTAGGAGATGGCTGTAAATTAATTTAGGAATGTTTGAAGATGTATTTATAATTTTAGAAATTGTTCGAACATTCGTTTTAATTAAATAAAAATAATTACGGTGAGTTTATAAGGGTTTGATAATTTTCCATGGTATAAGTACTCATGATAGATGTAGGAAAATTACGATCCTAATTTTTAAGAAGGTTCAAGTTAGGTGGAAAATTCGTTCAAGACTAAAATAATTAGGAAAATTGGTTGGTTTTGAAGGGACTGTTTTTAGAAAATTTTTAACGGGGATTAAGAGACCTTGGGAGCGAGTCTCTAGGGCTGGATGTTGAGGAGAGGATGCTCGAGTGACCCAAAAGGGGTTTCTAAAGCGAGAAAGGTCGACTAAGGAGGTGACTTTCTTATTAATAGGTTCACCGAGATAATTCGGCTAGGAGGGATTCTTCGAGTAAAGAATCGAGGAGTCAGCTTTTTAAGGTGAGTGTAAAGGGGGTAAATTCTACGCCTTACGTGTTCTTTCAAGAATTTCAAGTTTTGAGTATTTTGATGAAGTGAATGTCGTTGTTTGATTGTGCTTATGATTGATGATATGTGATTGTGTTGAGCTATGCTTGATGTGAATTTGCATGAGTTCTTATTTTAATTTAAGCTTTAAGTTTATAAGTTATCGTTAAAGTTAAGAAGCCAGTCCTTTTTAAGAAGTAACTCACCTTCAAGAAGGTGAAGTCGTTTTAAGTGTTTTTAGTCACTAGCGCCAGTCCGTTGCCGTTTGAGACAGTTGAGATAGAGCAGCAGTTATGCTCTTGAGATTTTTAAGATGGGCAGCAGTTATGCCCTTGAGAATCGTGGTGAACAGCCACCACGATAAGTTTAAGACGTTAGGGGGATGAATCGTTACGACTTCCCTAACTAAGTTTAAGTTTAAGGAAAGCCTGAATGGCTTCTCATACGTATGAGTTGGCAACCGGGCTAGCTAGTGAGGGATCCCCGTGTCAGTCAAAAGATTTAAGTAAAGTTTTGAGCTTTAAGAAGGGAGACTAACTTTAACTCCCGAAGAATTTTTATGAGTTATAAGTGTTAAGAGTGGAAGTACAAAACAACCTCTACTAATAGAAGTTAAGTGTTTAGAGAGGAATACTAAAATACTATAGATCTTATCGTAAGGGCGTAGACTGACCCCAATTCACTCACCAGATCGTAGAGGAGGAAATCCAAACCAGCCAGTCCGCGATCAGCAAGCTAGAGGAGCTCAACACTATCGTCGTTGAGAGATGTCGAGTCAGGCGTCAGAGTAAGCTTCGAAGAACTTTTCAAGTTATTAAGACATTATGGTTAAGAGTTAAAGACTGGAGATTCATTTCCTTTGGACAATTTGAGTTTTGCCCACATGTTTAGGGCTACGGTTTGAGATATTTGAGTTTGGTATTTTTATTTAAATTTGTGTTATTTGAGATTTTTAACTATACCCCGGGGTAGAAATGTCTTTTTCCAAATTCAAAGAGGAGGGATGTTTCAACAAGAACCCAGCTTTTTATAAAAATTCTTGATAACAATCCGCCGAAGTTGGCTTTATTTCCCCTTGATGGTTTTTAGGGACACACAATTTGAGAATTTGGTACAAATGTGTTATGATTCACAAAACTTGGCAGGTGATTTTTTTCGTTTGTTAAGTTTAAATTTATTGAATTGGAAGCTAACATATGTCTTTTTGCAGATGTCAGTGGGCGTGTTCTTGCTTTGTCGGATCAACACAATATCTCAAATAGATATATGTCTTTTCATATTGTTCTCAAGAATTCAAGGTCATTGTTCGTAACTTCCGGTGATTGATTGTGTCCGTCATTTGATGTTTTTAAAAATTTTCCAATTGATGTGCTGGAATAGGGTTGTAACCATTAAGTACGTTGGTACACATGATCATTATATTGGAGAACTTGCTTGCATAGGTGAATTATTATCTCCTGTTGTGCTTACTTTTACTAGCATTTTGGTTGCGAAGTCTACTGAATCAGATGACCTGGGTACGTATTGGGACATATGGTTATTTTATTGCATATATTGTTTTTTGTTTTTAGTTATTTTAGTTGTTTTGCACATACTATTGTATTTTTTTGCAACATCATTTTTTTAATATTATTTTTAGATGAATTATTGTGCATCTTGTGATAAAAGAGTACTTTATTGTTTATTTTGTTTGTTTGCAGGACTTCATTTGATTTTAATAAACGTTGTTAGCTCGCATTTGTGATATGATGTACTTTGATACTATTGTTAATTTGATTTCAGACTCTCTTGTTCTGACAAGCACTCCAGGCAGTCGTATTATCTATGGTGATTACACTCATCGATATAGGACACTATATAATCGGTAGGTGGTGTATTTAATATTTGTAACGGTCGATTAGCGCAATATTTTATGATGAATTTATATTTGGAGCAGGTTTTTCGACGAACATCAGCCGATTAGAAAAATTGAGGAATCACTGCACCATCCACTTAGGTTCCTTCGTGGTCCACTTCCTTCTCGGCTGACTCTTGATAAGTTGGCTTTGTTGTACGAGACCCAGTTTGGTGATTTTTAGGTTTTTTATTTTAATTATTGTTGATTGGGATTATTCCACGTGGGACTTCATTTTGTTATGGTTGATTTTTTCCCGATTCTACGTTGATTTTGTATGAGTTAGCGTGATGTTGTATTTTGATTTTTCGTGTTTCAGAGACGTTATTTGTGCTTGGTTCGAATCGTTAGTATTCCTCCTAATAAGGAGGTCTGTTTTGATTATAATGGTTGGTAGAGGTACAATATCCTGAACAAGCACAATTTTTTCAACGTATCTTTTTTTTTTGTTATTTGTTAATAGGAATCTTGACTATTTCAGGTTTAAGAGTATCGTTTTTTGTAGAGATGCCACTGCAACTTGCGGAATTACTTTTGAATCTTCTTCACTTACAACGTTGTTTCAGATGTCGGTTCAAGTTTTTGTTACTCAGTCTCGATGAGCGGATTGAATGTTTTAAACGCCTTGAAGGGAAGCTTGTCACTATAGAGATTTTCCTTCAATGTCGACCAAGATCAGTTTCGCCTAAAGTGCGTGTATGCTTTATATGGGATCCAATGTTTATATCTTTATCGTCGACTTAGACATGATATCCAGATGATCAATCGTGTTAGACGGTATTATCTTGATGTAATTTCTCGTTCTCTGTGGTTATGTGTTTTTGTTATGTGTCACATTGTAAGCGGTTGTTGTTGTGTGTTTTCTGTCTAAATTGGTGACCTTGTGTTTTTATGGCATTTTTTTTTACCAAATGTTATATGTATTAGGAGATGATCCTCTTTTTAGAGTTGTAGTTGAGTTTTATTGCGGATGGTCACGTCAGGCAAATAAAGAAATAAAGAAAGGGTTATGGAAGGCGAGTGGAAAATGAAGCGAAGAGGAAGTAGATGATGGTAAGGTTTTGATCAATTCTTTAAGTTGGCCGTCAATACCACAACGAACCCTTTTTCACCCTAGCAATTTATTGACAATTGCTTATGTAAATGTCGCATAATTTCTTAAATGTAGTTAGTATAAGTTTGTTAGTACCCCATAAATGTACTAATTGAGTTTATAAAGTCGCTCTTGCAATATTTTAGAATAATCTATGTTTTATCATTTCTTTTTACTGTTTTATGTAATGAGCAAATATAAAATGATCGAATCTTCTCCTACGGTTGAGTGATACAACATTTTGTATGCTACAAACTAATTTATACTTTATGTTATGATGGATTGGATTCATGGATTGGTTCAAAAGGTTTGATGGATTGGATTCATGGATGTAAATGTATAAAATTGCAGGTACGAAAATCTCATAAAATTAAGATACCAAAACATTATTGTTCAATGGTTTACATTAAAATTAAATTGGGGTATAAAATGTAAAATATACCTTATGGTGACTAAGTTGTAATTTAATTAAAGTTAGGGTATCAAAATGTAATAGTTTATACAACAGTAACTTCACTTCAACTTTGTTACAATAAATTAAATTGCTATTATGGCAACATTAGAATATAAACAGGTATCAGACATATAATACGTATTAACCAGGCATGTTGTGGAATCCAGGAGCGTGGAAATGGTGTGCTTTCTTGAATTCATTGAGTGCTCAGTGAACAATGAGTGTTGCGATTTTGCATTGTCGTCAATGCAGTCAAAAGCGCGATTCTATCTAGAAGCGGAAAAATGGTAAAATCGTAAAGCGTAGAATCAAAGCGTAAAAGCGTAAGTTTTTGCCGCATACTGAAAAATAACTAAAAATCTATTAAGTAGGACATATGCTATGCAAAATATGAATGCACAGAATTTAGATAAGTTAATAAATATATGCGATTCATGTTTAAAGTAGAGCAACTTATAGCATCTTAATAATAAGTTCATAAACATAAATTTTAACGATAAGCCACTTTTCCCTCTATGCTAATGTTGGGAAAACCCTAGCTGGTGAATTAGATTACTCTATTGAAGTAGAATGCATCCAAGTACCTAGTATGTATCTTTTAATCTCAAATGTATCATTTTGTTAGTGATTTACTTTAAAAATATACTTTTTATGATTAATTTCATGAAAAGAATACTCATTTAGTGAACTAAAAGCGTAAAAACGTAAAGCGTTTGGGTGAACTAGAACCGTAAAACCATAAGTTTTTAAGCTTTAAAGCGCAATTTAGTCCGATTTTATACACGTAAGTTTTTATATGGAAACGAAAGCGTTTTGGTGACCCAAAAGCGTAAAATCCTAAGTTTTTAAGTTTTAAAATGCGATTTTGACTGCATTGATTGTCGTAATGAGTTCGTGAGGTGTGTTTTTAATGTTGTCGTACGTAAATGTAATTTATTACTTTTGTTAGGAGATTGGTAAGTCGGCATTATCTATCAATACCAATATCCTTTACGTGGACAATGGCAAAGTAGAAGGGCGAAAACAGTAAGAATTTATTTGTGTCAATATGAAAAGGTCGTCATCTGGCTAAGATTTTTCCTTTATTGTTCTCTTACAAACTGTATATTCATTTACCTTCCCTATAATTGTAAACTACTATTCATTATATTGAGTTCTTTTTTGTTGTATGCGTCCCAGTTCATGAATTTCCCCCACTATTGTTCCAATATTTTAAGATGTTTGCTGGTCGTTGATAATGGTTAATATGGTGAGTCGTTGCTTTTGACATACATAATTATACTATTCACATTAATAGTAGCCGACTGATGAGATTGACGAGTTTGTCATGTTGCTTGTTTTTTTTTTCGCACAATAATGTTGAGTACTGACGAGGATAGTTGAGCAATGATCACATTTATTGTAGTGGGTGTGTGGAGCGGCAATGTCAAGATTCATAATATCTTGGGTTCTTTTTTTTGTTTTGTGAATACTCGGTTCTTTCTGACTATGTAATTGTATAATTGCAGGTATACTAACATTATAATAATTATTTATAATAATGATATTTAAATATCTCATTTATATAAAGTGAGTCATGGTAGTGTAATATGTAATTGTTAACTTTTTCATAAAAATACGTGGCATTTTTTTTTGTGTATTCTTACACTTCATCAATTTTTAAATAACCATTTAATGTAATTATACATGAACATTTTATTCTAACGCATAGTACAGTAAAATTATCCCTAATTTATTGATTGGACTGTTGAAAGCGATGCATTAACTTATTGTCCATATAGGATTCATGTAATTCCTGTACTTAAATAGATTCTCTGTCTATCCTTCTATTTAGTTATAATAGCCGGACTATTTTTTAAAATAAATGATTGTTGTAGGCAAACTTGTCTATTTAAAGGTTCTCCTTTGCAGTGTTCGTGGACATATGTATTACTTTCATTTTTTTCGTGTGAAAGGTGTTACCTTCGTCTTTAACAATGGGAGTAAACTACAATTCTTGTTGCACTCCACAAGGTAAATGTTTATATTGTGTTAGTTGTTTGTATTGTCCATAAAGAATCAATTGTGACGTTATGTTGTTGCCAGGTCTGGTTGAGTATGCTGGAACTTTCAAAGGATATGCTGAAAAGGGTGTGGAGGTTCCTTTACTCGCTCGATTATTGCATCGTTGGTTTGAAGTAAAGATGGTTGGAGCATAGAGAACACTTGAAGTGTACACTCTGTGGCTAGACAAAGAGGTTTGTATTTAACCTTTATTATATTGTTAGTGGTTTGATCGAATTCTTTTTAACTGTTGAGATTTTCTCAGGAGAATCTCATTGAAGGATTTACATCAGGAGAAGAGGCGGTGGGAATGATCAACTATCTACAAACAAATCGACTATATGGAATCACAAATTTCATACTTGTTGGTCGTAGGTGGCGGCATAGGAGTTGTAACACATCGGATCGTCTTTGGCTTACGAGCATTGATGATTTGAAGTTGATTGTGGAAGATCCATCGTCTTTATTTTTTCCTTTGACGGGTTTTCAGAAGACACCTTTCAAAAGACTCAACAAATACGGAGGATCGATAGAATGTTGTAAGGGTGGATGTTGTTAATTTTGTGTATAGATTGTATTTGATTTGGTGAAACTAAATTTGTTGGTGGTGAACAGATATAGTCGGTCGCATCACTCGTTTTAGGAAAACACACATGGACAACCCTGATGGCGATGACGATCCGATCATTCACATTGTATTGGAAAACAAGAGGTATTTGTATTTTCATATGTATCAAATGATACCTTATTTATGATCAATTGATTCCATCAAATGGGAAATACATGGATGCAAATATAAACTCGTATGGATTGATTGCACGTCATTGTATATTTCAGAAATGAGTTTGCAATTGTCTGGTACAAAGGACCTTGTTGGAGAGAACTTGAGCAACAATGTGTACTTGACATGGAATCAAAGGGTCCAGTTGTTCTTTTGCAGTATGTATGTGGTGTATAAATTTGGTAAGTGTGATCGTTGCAACCAAAAATTCGAACAGTTGTTTGGTGGCACGTCTGACGATATATTTTTATCGTTAACAGATTATCCCTCAGTACCCGAGTTAACGAGCACAGAGTCAACAAGGATAATAATTGGGGACTATACACATAGATTTCGAGGGATATATGATCATTTCTTTCATGATCATCAACCAATTCGTGTATTTGGCGAAGAGCGTTTCATGTATACACATACTCTCCGACCGCATATTCCTAGAAAGAAATCTGTTTCCGAGTTACTTGACTTAGTTCATCTCCCTTCCACTGTAAGTCAGTTAGTTGGTATTTGTTGATATTTTATTTTGGCACATTTTGCCAACTCTGCGTTAATTAATGATATATAGGATTCATATTGGTGTATGGTACAAATCATACGAGTTTACCATCTACATGGGCAAGTGGTCGTGCCAGATGGGCGTCCTAGGTAACCGACTTTCCACACGCTTCATTATTTAATTAAGATGGATTGTTCTTCATGATGTGTGACGTCGCAGGTATGAACTTCGAGTTAATTTTGAAGATGGCACTAGGTCTTTTGAGGTATCATTTTCCCATTATGCATCGACGGCACTGTTACATCAACTAGTAGAAGAGTTTGTGCATATGGGACAACTTGCCAAAAATGAGATACTGGATGCTGTTGTAGGAAAGAATTTTACCATCGAAGTTGAAGTGTTGTCGCGGAATTTGCAAAGACTCGCTTTGCTCACTCCGCTCAGTGTCAAAACTCTATGGAATATATCAACTTTTACCGTAGGATGATGCAACGCGGACCTGATATATCATTTCCGAATATTATCTCTCTTTTAGTGCAAGTTATGTATTTTGTTCCAACGTCGATACATTTGGATTATTTCAGATGTTTTGATGGTGTTTCTCAAGTATCGTGTTTTAACTTGCACCATCTTGTGTTTTTCAAGATGATGATTTGAATTTGAAATCGAAAATAAAGGTAGATTATGACATATATATATATATATATATATATGGCAAAGGCTAGCATACGCCCGGACGTACCCTAGCCTACCGTACGCCCGTTGAATTTTGCTATTTAGACAATGAATTGACCGGAGTTTGAGGCATGATACTATACCCTAAACCCTAATGAGTGAACCCCAGTCCGCAATTCACTAACCCAAAGCATATATATATATATATATATGTATATATATATATATATGGTGCCTTCTACGGTACCCCGGGTGAAATCCGGGGTACCGCATACCCTGAGTATGAAAACGCTATCTAGACCTCGAATTAGCATGATTTTTGGGCATGATACTATACCCTAACCCTTAATGAGTGAACCCTAGGTCCTAATTATCTAAATCATAAACTATAAACCCTAAGATGGAGCATTACTTTTTTTTTGCCTATATTTGGATGAATCATAACCGTCGATTATTGTTTCTAATTAAATTGATCTTGGGGTATAAGATTTAGTGAATTAAGACCTAAATTTTGATCTTTATGGGTTAGAGTATAGTATAATGTCCGAAAGATCAGTCAATTCAAGTTCTAGATAGGGTTTTCTTACTTAAGGTATGCGGTACCCCGGATTTCACCCGGGGTACCGTAGAACTCCCCATATATATATATATGGTGATGTCTTTGGTGCACTCACTTTTTTGGGTGCATTCAGTGCACTCGCTTCATAACCGTCATTTTAAACATGCGATTTATGTCAAAAGGATGTCAATCATTACTTATGATGCGATGAACAATAACGCACATGAATTTGCACAAAAACCATTAAAGATTTACTTCAATTTGAAGGATTTAGAGTTTAGAGATTTATGGATAAGGTTAGGGTTTACAATTTGGGGTTTAGGGATAGAACTCAAAATTGGAGGTCTAGGGCTTAGGGTAAATCGCTAATTCGTTGGTATCATATGTTATATCATCATATTACACTAATTCTACAAATAAAAATTTAAAATCCGACACCTTAAGACTAGTTTTTGAGTTGGGTGCACTGAACGCACTCATTTTTGTGAGTGCACCGAAGTAGCCACCATATATATATATATATATATATATATATATATATATATATATGTGTGTGTGTGTGTGTGCGCGCGCGCGCTACGTTGCAATATACAGGGTAGCTCATGACAGAAAGGGCTATTGGAAAAAAGAGAGGCTAAATTTATAACTTTGCCGTATCGGGGGATGGGATTTACATGTAGGATCCCATGGAGGATTGCTACGTGGTTGCAGAAGTTAACTCAACTGTCCAAAATCAAACTATGGGCCAGTCTATCTATAGCTATAGCAACATGGCTGTGAAGAGTTTGAATCACAATATGTTCTGAAGGTTACTTCTCAAGTTCATACTTGATTGATGATTATAATATTAATTAGTGGATAAGAACCAAATAGAGAAATATGTCGGAAGTAATAACTATGACGCCTTTTTTTTTTTGGCCAAGTTTGATATGTATTTATTAAATCAAGAGGGCACAAAAATCAACCGACCAACCTGCACATAGCAAGCCTTTAATTTGTTGGGACAAAACACATGAAATCGAAAAAGAAACAGTTATGCCTTGCATATATCATGCAACCAAGTGGATTTTTCTATATTTATTATAATTAAATATTTTTGTATATGGAAGTGGTACGTATGGATCTTGTTGGCAGCTTTACCCAACAATGGTCTCATGGTTTGATAGATTGATGGATAGACTGGGAGGAGCAACAACATCACTCAATTGTGATAGTCCTTGTGAAATGATGAGGAAATCGGTGACAAGTCATTTCAATGGCTGCCATGAAAGAAAGGCGAAGAAAGTGACCAGTCTATATATATATATATATATATATATATATATATATATATATATATATATATATATATATATATATATATATATATGGTTCAGGCTAGCGTACGCCCGAGCGTACGTCAGATTACCGTACGCCCGTTTAAGTTTTGTTATTTAGACCATGAATTAACAGGAGTTTTGGGCATGATACTATACCCTAACCACTAATGGATAAACCCCAATCCCTAGTTTTGTAACCCAAATCATGATATTCGTTTAATCTTAAAAAGTAGATCAACAATAATTTCAATGAATCAGAATTGTTGATTTTCATTTCAAGATTAAACGAATATTATGCTTTGGGTTAGTGAATTGCGGACTGGGGTTCATCCATTAGGGGTTAGGGTATAGTATCATGCCCCAAACTCTGGTTAATTCATTGTCTAAATAGAAAAACTGAACGGGCGTACGGTAGGCTAGGGTGCGCCCAGGCGTATGCTAGCCTTTGCCATATATATAATTTGACGAGTCAGTCAGATAAAAGATGATAGTATATGGGTACTGTTGTATGTGGTTGGTTTTGTTTCAGTAGCTAACTGTAGCATATGGGGCCAACTAAACAGAAACCTTCCTCATTTATACTATCATTATACCCTTTTTCTTTCCATTTTCTCCAATGGTCGATTTAGTAAATGGCCATCCAAATTTGCACTATTACGTCCACCTTTACCCTTAGCAAACTTGTTATTCTTGTCTGACTTAATTAATAATACTGACATTGTATTGGTGTTGGTAAAGCCTTTCATCTATACCTCCGCTTTGCACTAATACCTCAACTTTTAGCATTACAAACTTGTTATTCTTGTCCGATTTAACTAATATGACGGTCGTTATATTCGTGTTAGTTAAATCGTTCATCTAAGTGCCCCTGTTTATTGCATTCGGTTTTTCCCGATAAATCATATTCATGTACCTTCCCTATAATTGTAAACTACTATTCATTATATTGAGTTCTTTTTTGTTGTATGTGTCCCAGTTCATGAATTTCCCCACTATTGTTCCAATATTTTAACATGCTTGCTGGTCGTTGATAATGGTTAGTATGGTGAGTTGTTGCTTTCGACATACATAATTATACTATTCACATTAATAGTTGCCGACTGATGAGATTGACGAGTTTGTCATGTTGCGTGTGTTTTTTTCGCACAATAATGTTGAGTACTGACGAGGATAGTTGAGCAATGATCACATTCTTAATAGTAGACCTTTTCATCTTATCATCATTCTTATCTTCCTTTTAACATCACGGAGAAGGAGTGGACTCATAAGGTGGTAATAAAAGGAAGGCAAGAGATGACAGCCATCAGTTAATGAGATGTCACTATATGTAGTTATTAGTTTTTTCGTTGTCTTTCGATTTAACAGTAGATTTAGCTACAAAACAAGTGATGAGTATGGAAAATAAAAATATTAAAATTACTCTAATTTTTAATTTTTCTAACTTTTTATCTTTACATATTGTATTTGTTTTTACGTGGGATCATTTGCTTGTTTTACTTTTGTAGTATCTCAGTGACATGTCAAAGTAATAACAGACCGTTCTATATTTGATCTTTTCTTCATCTTTATTAATCATTCTCGTCGTGATCTTTGATTCTCTTTTTGCATATCGATATATATCATTAGCTAGATGTGTCATTATAGCACCCTCACAGTATACTTAGGCATTGACACTCAGACTGATTCTTTTGTGGTTGTATGGGAAATAAACCAGGATTATATATACCCACCACCTTGTTCTCACTCAACATTTTGCTTCTATCTAATCTTTGTGTCCCTTAGATATTCAACGTGTTAGCCTAGCTTTTCACTGTGAAAAACACGATCCATCTTCTAATATGGATCTCTAGCCATATTTTGTTTGTTTTTGGAACATCATGATTGCAGAGGAATGTACTATACTGTTGCCAACTGTTTACGTCAGTATTTACTATTTTTAACTGACCCACTTGTTGCACAGCAATGAACGGTGGGGAAGGAAGGTGAGTAAAAAATATTGTTTCATTGGCTCCTTGAAATCGGGAGGAAATCTATCTCCGCTTTTGCATTCCAGTTGTACAGTGGGACTTGAAGTGGATAAATTATTCACTATAATCATTATTATTGGTACATATTTATCGGATTATTTTATGATGATATGGTGGTTCGGTCAACTTTAGATAATGGAAATGATTTGCTACACTCTTCTTGGATTTTGACCGGATGCGTGATGCCCGCTTCAGCCTGGAAAGAATGAGCACAACACATACATACTATGATTTTGGTATGATATTATATGTTATTAAATTAGTACTCGTACTTTATATAAATTTGTTATAATTTTATACGATGGGTTGCTATTTTCGAAAACGATATCCACCAAATTTGAGAGAACTGAACTGTATCATGTACTATTCAGAGTAACTACTACAACGATTCATTGATTGCCATCCTCATTGCTATTGTATGAATTTGCAAAGATTCACCTCTCTTCTCTATATATATGACTTATGGTTACTACTATTGAAAGGCAAGTAGTCTCGTTGGGTATGTCCTATATTATTCCACTTTCTACGTTGTGTAATGGGACGTACTAAGAGGAAGGAGTTAGCAAATACATCATCTTCTTTTGGCGATGGTAGCCAAGATTTGCCTCACCATGACAATGTTACGTCGTCGGATCCAAATATTCGACACAGACGACGCTCGTCTAAGAGGGCTAAGTTATTTTCAGGATTGCATATTAACGGTTGTCCTAATGACGTGCCTTCTACTGAAGTTGAGTCCGTGCCAGAGTTACTAGAAGGTCAACCGTCAGTGTATGTTAATATTTTATTACAAAGTTGTAAAATGTTATTTTGATTTAACTGAATATTTGTGCAATGATTGGAACGATAGGCTTATTTCACTTTTAAAAAATAAAGAGACTTTTATAGTAATGACAGGACTTTGAATTGATTATGTATGACTCAAATATGTTATTTCTATTATTATTCTAAGTGTTTTTTATTATCTCTACCATATTGCTTGTGTATCCAGGACAATGGTTTCTTACTCGTTTTTTTATCTAGGTTCGGGCCGATATAGAAAATAGCATGCAAACCGGCGTTTGTTTGACAATCACAGGAATGGAGGGTGTTAACAATAATCCGACTTCGAACAATGATGAACGGAATGATGACACTTACACTTACGGTACTTTTTTTTGGTTTGAATCAATGCAGTCAAAATCGCGCTTTAAAACTTAAAAACTTACAGTTTTACGCTTCTAGGACACCAAAACGCTTTCGTTTCCATATAAAATCTTAAGTGTATAAAATCGGGACTAAAATGCGCTTTAAAGCTTAAAAGCTTACGTTTTTACGCTTCTGGTTCACTAAAACGCTTTACGCTTTTACGCTTCTAGTTCACTAAAAGAGTATTCTATTCATGATAATACTTATATTTTAAAGGTAAATCACAAAAATATGATATATTTGAGATTAAAAGATACATATCAAGTACTTGGGTGCATTCTTAGTTTCAATAGAGTAATCTAATTCACTAGCTATGCCCTTCCCAAATTCACTAGCATAGAGGGGAATGTAGCTTATTGTTAAGATATATGTTTATGAACTTATTGTTAAAATGTTATGAGTTTCTCAACTTTAGACATAAATTACAAGTATTTATTAACTTATCTAAATTATGTCCACTCATATTTTATCGTACTTAACACATTTTTTGTTATATTAAAGTATGCGTAAAAAACTTACGTTTTTACGCTTTGATTCTACGCTTTACGATTTTACCCATTTTCCGCTTCTAGGTAGAATCGCGCTTTTGACTGCATTGGTTTGAATGATTGTTTTTAAAGGTTGTACGAATTTTTTGTTTGTTTCCTATAATTTATGGTTATTCCCTTGACTATTAGATCGTCTTTTGTCAGGCAACTTCAATGCTTTCAATAGCATTGTTGCATCTTCCTTAATAGGTACTGCGCTTCATGTAAATACCTATGAAACGGAAAGTATATTCCCGCACGATGTGATATTGAGTATTGGTTGCCTTTCTTGCATTTTGGTAGTTCTGTGGTGCTTGTTTTTGGGATCATGAGCGTTTGGATTATCGTCGTCCGACAATCAATCCAGTGTTTCCGTTGTGTTGTCAGAAAAGAAAGGTTATGATTCATTTCTTTAAGCAAACACCTCAAGTTCTAGATCAATTGATGGATGTTAATGGCGGTGCAGACTGTAATCATTTTCGTAAACACATTCGTTCATATAATGGGGCTTTCTTGTTTACTTCGGTTGGAGCAAAAGTTGATCCTAAGATTTTGGGTTCTCGAGGTCCATATTCGTTTGTTCTCTGTGGAGAAAATCATCATTTGATTGGGTCTCTTCTTCCCATGATTGGTCGTAAACCTAAATTTTCACAACTTTCCGTGTATGATCCCGAATTTGAGATGGAAAATAGGTTAGCCAACTTTCCAACCAATGATGGTAGTGTCCTGCGACATCGGTTGGTGTCAAGACTTTAAAGTATGTTGGACGATTGTAATACTTAGTCAGGAGTTTCCGTAGAATATGAACCGCGAACTATGGATGAGGTGGTTGGACTAATTCCAGGTAAGGGTGTCTTATAATTGTCTATAATCGATGCATTTTTTCAGGCTCTTTGATTGTTTTCCATATGTTTTATTTTGTTTCATGTGATTTTTCAGCTGACAAGGATGACTGTGATATTATAGTTGATCATAGGTCCAATGGGTTGCAAAATATTTCAAGTTTACATCCCAAGTTCGAAGCATTGCATTTTCCATTATTGTTTCCTAATGGCGAGGATGGATTCCATTTGAGAAGGAGTTATCGTACTACTCACCGTTCCACCTCTACAAAGAGGAAGCACATTACTCAAAGAGAGTACTACTGTTTTCGGTTACAGTTTCGTGCTAGCGACGGACACACTCTTCTCCATGGTGGAAGGGCTTTCAAGCATTACTGTGTTGATGCATTCGCCACGATCGAGCAGAACAAGCTATATTGGAAGTCCTCGATGCTAAGCATTTGGGATTGCATGATTCATTTAGTAAAGGTGATCTCGATGCTAAGCATTTAGGAAGTGTGATTTTGCCAGCAACCTATATTGGAAGTCCTCGATATATGAAGCAACTATATTTAGATGCAATGGCCATATGCTAGTATTTTGGTGAGTGTCAAAATTTCCGATGGTGTATTCCTTTAATACTTCTGATTTTTATGGTATAGTTTTCTGACTCGACTCTACTGTCACCCTAGGAATTGGCCAAGTGAAACCACTTCCTAAAGCGTAGTATTGCGGGTTAGGTTTATATGTCAACCCGGGTCCTAGATTTGCTGACTACTCAATGAGTTCTTGTTATCTAGCAATAAAACTGGAGTGCAAGTCTAAACTACCAAACAAACAAAGCAAGTAAACTGGTTGTATTCAGGTTAAAGAGGTCACCCGGATATGGTTCCCCCTAGTCTGCAGTTAAGCCGGATTGGAATTACCAAGTTCAGTTTCTATGAAGATTATACTGCGGAAGGTTCTTAAACAGCCTGAAGTCTCGACTAAAGGTCTTCAGACCCTCTCAATCTGACTCTCTAGCGGGCGACTAACCTCCACCGGAGTCGACAGATTGAGGCCCTAAGAACAAAACCTCCACTACCGGAGTAAATCCGGTACAGAATAGTGAGTTGGCTCCTCGACTAAAGTCACCAACTCCCTACCTTCAATCAAGGATACTTTATTAACCTAGGCAGATATTCTCATTCTAGGTTAAAGCAGAAACAACAGGAATTTGATCAGGATTCAAGTCATTCAATCATAAAACCTCAATCGAATATAATCAATCACAGAATCAGTACTTGGGTTCATACAATCAATCTCAACATACAGAACTAGGGTTTCCCACACCCAGATGAATGGGAGAACTACTCCATGGAGAGGGAAGCAAAAGCAGAATCAGACGCGGAAATCATACTGTGAAGATGGATTTCTGCTCCTGGACGTTGAATCGGCACTTCTCCAAGCTCAAACCAAGCTCCAATGGTGTTGAAGATCGATCTAGGGCGCTTGGAGACTCTTGTTCGTCGCTTTCTCTCTCTAGGAATCGTTCTATCTCTCTAAAACTCGAATCCCCTCTCAATTTGGCTGAAATCTGCCTAAAAGGGCATCATTGGCCAAAACACGGTCGAGGGCACGGCCGTGTTTTGCCTCAGCCCGCCCGTGTTTTGCCTCAGCCTTAAAAGCACGGCCACGGGCAGGTTGAAAACACGGTCGTGTTCAGGCTAAAACACGGCCGTGCTTTCCTCAGGCCTGCCCGTGTTTTTTAGGTTGTGCACGCCACCCTTGGAAGCCTCGGCCTAAAAAGCACGGTCACCGGAACACGGCCGTGTTCTGAGGGCCTCCTGCCCGTGTTTTGGCCCTGGCTCGTCCAAACGACTTGCAAACGATCCGAAACTCGTGCTTGGCCTTCCCTTTGACGCCTGGGACCTGAAATAGGACAAAGTAACACAACCCGGCGTAAAATAGGCCAAAACACACAACCATGCTCCGCAAATGGATAAGAAATAGGGGTATAAAATCATGTAATTATATCGTTATCAAACTCCCCCACACTTAACCGTTTGCTTGTCCCTAAGCAAACCAAGTCAGACACCAGGTAAGCTTGAGACATTTCAATCAAGCAGGCTCAAGGGCAAATCGTATCGGCATAAAACACGTGGATCATACTGGCTTTCGATCATCAACACATGGCAACTCGAACGACAACCTAGACAACCACCACAGATGACATTCGAATGCAATAGAGTCGAGCAAAGGAAGAGTTCTTTCATGTTCACCAACCAACATAGACTTGACTCACTCACTTGTTCAAAACAGCCATATCATGCACAAAGCTCAAGACATCAGAATTAAGACCGAGCAATCTAGGTCCTCACCGGGGTAAAGAGTATAGAGAAAATGAAGAAATGAATCGCTCACTCTCGACCAGTGGGGTCAGGACAATATGATGCGAAAAATGCGCATGCTTCTTCTCTCATCCCTAACGTCTCTTCACCATGAATGCAGCCTCTAAATGCTAGAGTTCACATAAGGGGGTGTCACCACTAACTAATCCGGAGGTCTTAGACACAGGTTCAAATGACTGGCTAGGGTCTTGGACATGGGGAAAAGGCCTTTTAGGTGGTGGCAGTTATAGCACAAGGTTCCACAATTCCAAACACACAATCACAGTCAAACAACCCGGTATTTTCTTTCTGCTATCCTGCATTACTCAATTTCTTAAGAGCACAAGAGCGAAGGAGGCATAAACATCAGTATTTCCAAGCCAGACTGCTAAGAAACACTACTTACTGGGCATTATTCAGATTTTTAGTAGTGGCTCTCTTTTGCTTTCAATTTGTCTTTGTTTTTCTTTTATTTTTCTTTTCATTTCTTAAGAGAGCCACCACTTCTGCACATATTTCAAACATCTGCCCAACTTTTAAGCACTACCTCCAACACTCACATAGACTTTAGCAGAACAGCAGAGAATATATAAAAACCACTCTGTGGAACCTTCTAAAAGATGCAACAAGGGTGATTTTTCATTATAGACCAAAAGAAAGGATAACACACGGCTCAAAGGGGCTGACTAGGGGATATGACACATCAGGACAGTCAGTTTTGGGCGTGGGCTAATCCTATGCCCCCGTCATTTTAGCTAGTGACAACGTGAATGCTACATTTCATGGAAGAGGGATCTATCGCACAAGAAAGAAACGAGCAGGCTCAAATCTCACATGGCTACCTATATGCTCTATCCCACATTCTGATTCCCTGAACTAGATGCATAAATGACTGTCAAAAGCAAGTGATCAAATACAAGTCGCAGTTGGTAAGCAAACAGTCGAAAACTGAACCCCTACACAACTCTACTACACATCTCAGTCATCGTAATAGGCTATCTTAGTCACACTCAAGTTGTCATGCATCGAGTCAAAAGCCATAATTCTCTAATCACATCCACAATGCCAATACGATCAAATATCAAGCAAACAGCCGTGCTTGGAGCCCTCAAATCTCAAGATTTGGACAGTGGACTAGGCTCCAAGCACCCATACACCCGTTCCAAATAATACAAAGAACCCCCCCACACTTAAATGCGACAATGTCCTCAATGGAGCAGAGGGAAGGGGAACGATGTTACCGGGAAAGCAGGAACGGAGATCGAGAGGTAGATCGGACAATAGCAGAGGACTGGGAGTGGACCCAGTCCGAGGCACAAAGCTAGAGTCACAGAAGAGACACACTGGGTGATAGAACCGAAGTTCCGAGTCTACAATCCAAAATAAAAGAAAACAAATCCAAAAGAAACAACAAAAACATGGAGTCTCAGTCTGGAAATGGAAACACGATCAGAACCAGGTGCTCGCGCCACTAGCAGTCATTGCCACCATCGCCGGAAGGTGGTGGGTACTGGTCCTCAAACCCCGGGGACTGGACGAAAGGATAATGAACGGCGCTCGGGTCCATGCCCAGGTAGGACATGATGTAGTGCTGGCCGGACATCAGACGACGGCCGCGGTCCCGCTCGCGATCCAGGCGGGTGTGAATGAGTTCCTGGCCGGCCAGGATGCGCTCGTTCTGCTGAGCGATAGCCGCTAACTGATCGGAGATGGGCACCACCACTGGTGGAGGAGACCGGGGGGCCGGAGAGCGGGGGGCAGCAGCGGGGCTCGCGGGAGCCTGAGCATGAGGAGTGGCGCGGCGAGGAACCCGGCGGGATCCAGCAGCGCTGGACTCTGCCTGGTCGCCCTCGGCTGGCGCAGGTGGCTGGGGAAACCCCGCAATCCACTGAACACGCCCCTGGCGGGCCACCAGGTGCTGATGACGGAGGGTGGCCACACTGAGTGGAGTGGGGCCGTGGACCAGAGTCATCCCGGTGATGTCGACCCCGTAGTAGCGAGCGAGGGCCGTGATGACCGGGCCACAGACAAGGGCGCGACTCTGGCTGGCAGCAGCTTTCGCAAACGTCCGGGCGACCACCGAGCCCAGCTGGATGGTGTCCTCAGAGCGACCCATCGCCTCCATGAACCAGAGAGTCCGGAGGGTGACCCGGTTGGCCGAGCCCTTGCTGGGGGTGTAGGGGGTGCACAACAAGTGGTTGAGGATGCACCACTCTGGCCGGAGGAGAGCGCCTCTCGTCTGGCTGGCGATGTACTCCACATCCACGTAGTCGGGATGACAGATCTGCCGGAAGTATGCCTGGCAAGGAAAATCGGTGGGATCGGTGAGGTCCAAGCGCAGGACCCCGTCGCTGGCGTGGGGGGAATTCACCCGGAGTGCATTGGCGAATTCCCAGTAGCTGATGGAGTGCTCGACCCCGCCAAGTGTGAATTGAACGGCGTTACTGTGGTCGGCATTCCCCCTCTGGTTGTGGCGGAAGGAGGCATAGAACTCCCAGACTGGTGACTTTAATTCAATCACTGGACCATCTGAAAAGATGGGTGGAGCTCCTTTCAACCAAGCTAAAGTTAGAGACTTCAATGAGTGCATTAACGATTGTGGGCTGGTTGATCTTGGGTTCTCAGGACCAAAGTTTACCTGGTTTACCAAGATGTCTAGGATCAGAGAAAGACTTTATCGTAGTCTCTGCAACCTGGAATGGATCCACCACTTTCCTGCTTCTTCAACCCATCACCTGATCAAGCTCAAGTCCGACCATAAACCAATTCTCACATGAAACGTGGAGCAGAAAAACAAGGCCAAACTGGTGAGACGTTTCCAGTTCCTGGCCCCATGGCTTGCCCATCCTGACTTCTTTCCTTTCATGGCTAGTTCCTGGAATGGATGCTCTGAGTTCCCAGTGTCCTTGCAGGCCTTGGCAGAGAAGCTTCAGGAGTGGAATAAGGAAATTTTTGGAAACATCTTCAAAAGAAAGAGACAGCTTGCGAACCGTCTCCAGAAGATTGAGAAGTACAACGAGACCTCACATAGCAGGAGCTCGCTCGAGTTGGAACAACGAATTAGAGAAGAACTTGAAGAAACCATCTGGCAGGAGGAGATTCTGTGGATGCAGAAATCGCGTGCAAATTGGATGCAGTTTGGGGATCTCAACACTCGATTATTCCACACAAGTACCCTTACCAGAAGGAAAATAAACAGAATCACCTTCCTCAAATCGGATGAGGGCATTTGGGTCACTGATCCATAGGCTCTACTGGAAATGACAAGAGAGTTCTAGTACAAGCTGTTCAAGAAGGATGATCAACATGCACACCCTTCCATCCCCTGCCTGTTCCCTGAAATCAACCATCGTCGCCTTTCCAGGATTAGTGACCTTCCTTCTAATGATGAAATCAGAACCATCATCAACAAGATGAATGGCCTAAAGGCCCCTGGCAAAGACGGATTCCACGCCCTCTTCTTCCAGAATTGCTGGGACAATGTTGGAAAAGACTTCTATAGTTTCATCCAGGACTGTTTCATGAACCATTGCTGAATCAGATCCATCAATGAGACACTGCTGGTGCTTATCCCAAAGAAAGACTCTCCTGTCTCCATGAGTGATTTCAGGCATATTAGCCTCTGCAACGTTGGCTATAAAATGGTGGCCAAATGCCTGGCGAATAGGATCAAAGGACTTATGCCAAGCCTTGTGAAACCTAATCAAACAAGCTTTCTTCCTAAACGTCACATTACGGATAACATTCTGATTTTGCAGCAAACGGTTCCTACAATGGCCAGAAGAACAGGGAAGAAAGGACTGATGCTCATGAAGATCGACCTTGCAAAAGCATATGATCGAATTGATTGGGCATTCCTAGAGCAAACCTTGATCCTTGCTGGCTTTCCTTCCCATTTTGTTTCAATTGTTATGCAATGTGTTTCTTCCACTCAAATGCAGGTTCTCTGGAATGGGGGTGAGTCTGAATGCTTTGTGCCTAGCAGGGGACTTTACCAAGGATGTCCACTCTCACCCTACATGTTCACCCTTTGTGTTGAGAGGCTCAGCCACTACATTGAGAGTGTTGTTAGAGACAAGAGATGGAAGCCAGTGCAGCTTTCACTAGGGGGACCTCCTCTTTCTCACCTCTTTTTCGCGGATGACCTGGTGCTCCTTGCTGAGGCTAGTTTGAGACATGCTGATGTGGTGATGAGCTGCTTGGAGGCTTCTGCTCGGCCTCAGGCGAGATGATAAGTAAAGAGAAGTCTAGAATATTCTTATCCAAAATAGTCAAATGCCCAAACAGAAGGGAGATTTGCCACAGACTGGGAATACAAGAAACAACAGACCTTGGAAGGTACCTGGGGGTACCTGTCCTCCATGGAAGAATTTCCAAGGGCACTTTCAAATACAATTTAGAAAAGATTGACAAAAAACTTTCAGCCTGGAAGCCTAAAACCCTTTCTCTTTCTGGAAGGGTTACCCTTGCTCTGTCTGTTCTTAATGCTATCCCTTCCTATGCTATGCAAACATCTATGCTCCCTGTTTCTGTGTGTGATGACATTGATCGCATGATAAGATGGTTTGTGTGCGGCTCCCAGGAAGGAAAAGGGAAGGTTCACCTGGTCTCATGGGAGAAGATTTGCAGCCCGATGCATGGGAAGTACTTTCATCAACGTGAAGGGAGAATCGCTGGAATGAAGAAAAGCTTCCACTCCAACCTTTGGAAAGGCATTCTTAAAGCCTATCCTCTGATGAAAAAAGCTACTGTCTGGAGCATCAGGGATGGGAAAACAACTGAGTTCTGGAAACACCCCTGGATTGATCAAGGCACTATTCTGGAGGATCACAGCCTTAGAACCCTGACTGATGATGAGAAACACACCTCGGTTGCTGATATGGTGAATGACCAAGGTGAGTGGGATTGGACAAAGCTTAATTCTCTTCTTCCTAATGTTTGGTTGTCTCGCATTGCAGGGATGGAAACTCCAAAACATGGATTGGGGGAATACACCACTATCGGGGGACTTGAACAGGACGGAAGATTCAAGCTTAAGTCGACTTACCTTCTTGCTGCAAATGAGATCGGCAGGGAGGCTGAGCAGGGCTGGAAGGATCTGTGGACATGGAGTGGACTAGGGGTGGTAAACGGTCGGCAACCGGTTAAACCGGTTACCGTTTGACCGGTTTCCGGTATACCAAAATTCTCCACACTGCTGCCGTTAGCCGATACCGACTGAATTCGGTACACCGATTACCGTCTTGTTCAGATTCGGTAAGTGGGCCTGTTTCCCGACTTCCTACAATGCTTGCTGCGGTCTGCTGAGACTTTCACTGGTGACTGCTGCCAGTTGCCGCTAAGTGGAAGGAAACCAAGGCGAGCCATTATTATTTCATCTCTCATCATTTTGTATTTTGTTTTTGTGTGTTATTGGCTGGTTATGGGAAAGGAGAGCAGATGGGAGGAAACCCCACACTCAACAACAGCTCATTGTCATCTTGTCTTGTCTTGTCTACTAATGAAAACTGAAGCCCCCACGGTCTCGGCTATAATAAGTCACCAAGCTGTAAAAAGTCAAAAAGCATAACAAATTAAGAATGATTGGGTTCTTTGCAAAAGCCACGTTGCAGCCTCTGTTCGTCTGCAACAGAGATGTGGAAAAGGGAAACTAAAGTCGCCTACTCTACTCCTCTGCTCGGGTACATATAACACAGACACAAGCGAAACAATTGAAAGGTGAAACAATTGAAAATTCAACCTTCGCCACCTGAAATCGACGGAGAGGCCGAACTGTTGGGTCGAGTGATAAAGCTCCGACGGCGATGGGGTCGACGGAAACAGGGCCGATGGCAACAGGGGTCGACGAAAACAGAGCCCGACGGAGAGGATGAGGTTTGGGGCTGCTGTGTCGTGTCTCGTGGGTCGAGATTGCGCCAACAACATGGAGGACGAAGATTCTGCAGCTTCGATCGACCGGCGTTTGGATTCTAGGACTGAAGGAGGGTTCGGACGGCGTGACTCTTCGTGCGGCAGGCAGGGGAGAGTGTCAGAGTGCGAGGCAAAAATAGTGATTTAGTCGAACTAATTAGTAATTGCTTAGGGTTGCTGCCATCTACGGATGTTTAGTTTCTCTTTTATATTCGGTTTCGGAATACCGTATGCCGACGGTAAATTACCGACCCCACATC
Organism: Linum tenue; assembly: GCA_946122785.1. Classification (NCBI taxonomy): domain Eukaryota; kingdom Viridiplantae; phylum Streptophyta; class Magnoliopsida; order Malpighiales; family Linaceae; genus Linum; species Linum tenue. The sequence goes on along the minus strand of CAMGYJ010000011.1, from coordinate 7,929,143 downwards.
AGTATACCGCTTCACTAAATTCCCAGTTCGAAAACCGTTATGTGCGGTTAGCGGTTTAACCGGTAACCGTGGTTACCGGTACGGTTATCGGTTAAACCGTTAATCGCAGTACCGGTTACCAGCCCTAGAGTGGACCAAGTAGAGTGAAGCACTTCCTCTGGCTGACCCTGCACAACAAACTGCTCACAAACCATGAAAGAACGATTAGAAAGCTGACTACAGATGGCAGCTGTAAGGCCTGCAACAATGGGTTGGAAATGATTGAACACATCCTGAGGAAATGCAGAAAAACAGAGGGAGTTAGACAATTTTTCAGAATTGGACAAACTGTCCAGGACAGAAGAAATTTCAAACAGTGGATGATGGAGAACCTGAAAGATGCTGACAAAGGAACCGGTTTTGGTATCATGTGTTGGCTGATATCGAAGCAAAGAAATGAGGAGACCTTGGATGGAAAAAAGTTCTCCGAACCAAGGCTCATTAGCAAGATTCTCTTCTAGGTTCGGGTGTATCAGCAAGCAAGGAAGAACGAGGAGAGGAGCATTTGTTACTAAGGAACCAGTACATCTCCACCCCCATTGCGTGGAAGCCACCAAGGGAGAACTGGATCCAAATCCAAACTAACGGATCAGTACTACAAAGATCAGGGAAGGCGGCGACATGGGGGCTTATTCGTGATCATCTCGGTAGGTGCCTCGACGCTCTCATCTGCAACTTAGGGAATTGTACTATCACCATGGCTGAACTGAAAGGCATTGAAATTGGATTACAATGAGCGTGAGAGAAAGGCTACCGGAAGGTCGAGCTCAATCTCGACTCCTTGACGACGATCAGTATCATGAAGAACAACAAAGACACGGATCATCGCTATGGGCTCATCGCTGCACGTATTGGAATTCTTTTGGATTTTGAATGGGAAGTTAAGGTTTCCCATGTATATAGAGAGAGTAACTACGCTGCCGATTTCTTGGCAAGCAAGGGCCATTCGGCCATTTTTGGTACACATCCCTTCGATGTGTACGATCCTAGTTTCTGTAATTGGTTGATGTATGATTCCATGGCTATCTCCATGGATCGATCTATTAATTTTATGAATTAGGACGCATGACGTCCGTCTTCCTACCGGAAAAAAATTATGTACAGGGGTTCTCATTTTTTTTACAACAAACATCATTCATTTCATTCCAATAACAAACAAATGGGAAGAATTACAGTTACAATAATGGAGCAACAAGGTCGGCAGTGACAGTCCACTCCGGAGGAAGAAGATCAAGACGAGAGTTCTTTTCGATTCAATCAGCCAACACATTGAATCGACGGGGAACAAACTCAATCAAAATCCAAGGAGAAACACAAAGAATGGAAACCACACGGGCAAGGGTTGCCCTACACTGCCATGGCCAAAGGCTCTGATCCTGTCTCAATGCAATTGTCATTCTCTGGCTCTAGACCGCCAAGATAACTGCATTGAGAATTGCAAAAGCTTCTGTCAGAATCAGAGAGGAAGAAAAGAATCTCTCAGCCCTTCCGTAGATAACCTGACCGTGGGAGTTAGTAATAGCGATCCCATAAGCCGTCACCTAGAAGAGGAAGAAACTAAGGATGGGATCCTAACTTCCTGAACGTTTCGGACATCTCGATAAGCTAAATTGCCACAAGGGTTCTCATGATGAGAAGAATTATCACTATATCAATTTATTGGTTGTGTTCGTTTATGATCTTTTACTACAAATAATTATATATCTTATTAATATTTGAGTGGTAGTAATATCGTTTAACGTTTTTTTACAAGTTACAGATTAATTTGTTTCAGCTGTTCACCTTGGCGGAGGAAAGTATGGAAAATAAAAATTTCTTACGTAACCATCTTCTGACTCCGTGATGATGCCCGATTTTCATCCACCTGTGGTTGTGCAGCGTTGCCAGTAAAGTCACCATCACAATCAATTAGGAATTTATGATTGAACAGATGATAAAGGGTAAATAGTGAATTGGTAGAAGTTTGTTCTGACCTTGTGATTGATGTTATTCTTTTTGTTTAAGAGTCCCGTTTATTTCACGATATTTAACTTTTCTTTTTCCTTATCTTCATATCATTGTTATAGTACAATTCTTCCTGTAGATGTTTTTATTTGCATGTCCTTACTCCTTACCTTATATTTGTGTAGATTTACTTGCGCTTTTGATGCCGGTTATGAGGTGTATTGTTTAATAAGGTTGTCAACCCGTGGGTTGGTCTGGACCCGATCGAGCTAGTGGGTCAAGGGTTAATGGGTCAACCGGTTTGACCCGGTTTGGTCCGGAAATATGGAAAGAGTCATTATATTGTACTTATCCTCATAAATTATATCAAATCTTATCTAACATATGAGTTATAACATATAATATTACACCAAAATAACATATCGTACTTAGGTCCAACATATAGTGAAAATTCACACACACTTATATAACATTAATATTCAAATGTTCAACTTAGGATTCCAAAGATTGAGTTAGGCGAAAAGAAAATTTTAAAAGTAGGCTCATTTCGCAAACAAAAGAAAAAAATGACACAATTTGACCTCCAACCCGGTACCTTGTAGCGGTCGACCCGGTGGGTGGGTGCGGCCTGTTTTTCTCACCGGGTCAGGATCAATGTGGGTCGACCCGCCGGTTGACAACCTTACTTTAATGTAATTTTGTTTGTTAAATTGTTCATGTCATTCTACGAGATCAACTGAGACCAGCTTAATGTTGCGTTAATCGTAATTGATTTCATTTTGATGTTTATATAGCTTTATGTCCCAAAATGAATCATCCATTTCTCTCGCATTGTAATGGGTTTTGCATAATACGTTGCAATATTTATGATCCAACTTATGATCCTTGTCAATGTCTTTGTAGTAGTTAATGTACAACTAAGAGGGGTTCACTATTTTCATATTTACAGTAATGTTACTATTTGTGCATAACTAAAATTGTTAAAACACGTTTCTTATTTTTTATACAAGAGTGATATATGTTTTATTTTATTGTTATTAAGGTACTACTTAAGAGATTCGGACCTGTAACCTTCAGTTTCTAGGCTAGTGGTATTACCACTAAGCCAATCCCTTGTTCGTATTAAACCACATTTTATTAGAAAACCGAAATCATGACAAACTGCTCACTAAGTGGTGTTATGATCAAGTATAGCAGTTTTAACGTAGACTTAATTCTCCACATTGGGTTACTTAAGTGTACCCCTTGATTAGTTTGAGATGTGTTCACATGCAAAAACTTATAAAGAGACGGTCCCTCGTCGTCATACCACACTTTTTTTTGTGCGTCCCCTTCTCTCTTCTTCGTTCCTTTTGCGGTTTTCCCCTTCCGTTTACTTCTAACTTAGACTCATCAATCAACCTTCTCTCTCTCCTTTATTCTAGGTGATTCCCACATCCAATCACCATCATCATTCCCAATATACGAAGCCTCTTCTTCTCTTATCTCTCTCTCAACTGTTCTTTGCTCCCTTTCTCGTTTCTCTTATTTAATCTCAGCATCATCTGCATCGTCCAACTATATATATTGTCCTCAAGATGTCAACATTAGAAATAATCCTTCCCGTGATCAACCCGGCGGTGTAGGATTTTCTCATATTTCAATAGGTTGGTACATTTGCATTTCATTTGTCATCGGGTGTAAACCACAATCCACCTAATATATTTTTGTTCTTTTCAAGTATATAGTTGCCCTTAATCTCCAACTGTAAACATGGAAAGTCGAGTTATGGGGTTCATTACGCAAACTATCTGTTTTGTTAAAATATATATTGTTTGTAACCTGTCACATACGTCTTAGAGGAAATTTAATATAGTGGTCAATACTTGCTGGTTGTCGTCTCTATTGCAATTGTAAGCAGCCAACCCTATGATCTAAGTATTTGACTTCCACTTTTTTACGATAATAAAATGTACATCACACCATTCACACACAAAAAAATTTAACGTGCAAAATTATGTTTGGCGTTTGTCACACCATTTATAGATAGTTTTCTTACGCTCCAGGACTATGATTGGACTCGTCCATCTTCGTGATGGTCTTTATTATCTACATCTCACCGGTGGGATGGTTGCTTCTGTGAGACCGGCGGCTCAAGCCCTAGCTACAGCCAGAGGACCGAGTTTGAAGCTCTGGCATGCGAGACTCGGGCACCCATCTGTCATCAAACTTTCACATTTGCATACTAGTTTGTCTTTATCATATTCTTGTTGGGATGTTCATCATTGCGATTCTTGTTTGCATGCAAAACAGACTCCAACACCTTTTGTTTCTCACTCTATCAAGACTACTGCTTGCTTTGATGTTGTTCACATGGATATTTGGGGTGGTTATAAGACCCCTTCCTTTGATGGATCCCGTTATTTTCTCACTGTAGTTGATGATTTCAGCCGTGCAACTTGGGTTTATCTTCTGAAATTCAAATCGGAAGTTGCACGTTATATTCAGCTTTACTGTGAGATGGTTCGCACCCAATATAATACATAGGTTTGACGGATTTAGACTAACGACGACTTGGAGTTCGATACTCATGATCTGCGAGATTACTATTAGAGCCGTGGGCTAATCTTGCAAACCTCGTGTGTCAATACCCCACAGCAAAATGGGGTTGCAGAGTGCAAACACCGTCACCTATTGGAAACAACGCATGCTTTGCGTTTTCACTCCGGTCTATTGGTTCGATTCTGGGGTGATTGCGTTTTGACTGCGACATACCTTATTAATCGGCTTCCTTTGGCTGCTCTTGGTCATAAGTCTCTTTATGAAGTTCTCTTAGGGCGGCCGCCTTCCTAACACTTACGAGCTTTTGGTTGTTTAGTTTACGCCAAAGATACTTCTCACGGTCTTGACAAGTTCGTCGAGAGGGGGAGACCATGTGCTTTTGTTGGTTATCCAGCGTCTCAGAAGGGTTACATATTTTTCGACCTTCAGTCGTGGCGTATATACTCCTCACGAGACTTGCATTTTGTTGAGGACGTGTTCCCATTTAAAAAGGCAGGACTCAAGATTGTAGCAACCAGCCTTCCTTGTGAGATGCCTCAGCAGTGTAGCTCTACCATTCCCGCATACCATGATGATTTCGACGAGGAGTTTACGAGGCTAGTTGGAGAGGATAGCCCAAGGGAGGAAGTTGACCACGCACTTGCGGATCATGCAGATCATGCGCATGATGAAACGGGTGACAGTGAACCAACCGCGGAAAGGAGATGACGAGCACACCGATTTGGGAGCAAATGTTGCCCCTGTTTTGCGGCGTGGGACAAGGGATCTTCTTCCACCACCTCGCTTGGTTGATATTTATGAGATCGAGCTTCCAGGACATACTCAAAGCACATATGTCACTTATCCCATTGCTAACCATGTAAGTTACCATTTATTTTCCCGTGCTCACCGTGCTTATCTTGCAACCATTTTGAAGATTGTCGAGACCAAGTACTTCGCTCAAGCAGTACAGGATCCTCGATGGCATGAAGCGATGCAGGTAGAAGTGACAGCTCTTGAGAAGAATGTGACTTGGACGTTGGAGTATCTACCACCTGGGAAGAAGGCCATTGATTTCAAGTGGGTGTTCAAGGTGAAATACAGGCCAAACGGATCGATAGAGCACTCCAAGGCACACTTGGTTGCAAAGGGGTTCACCCAACTGGAGGGAGAGGACTTTCATGATACTTTTGCACTGTTAGCAAAAGTAGTCACTATGCGAGTTTTGATTGCTATTGCAGTCAGCAAGGGTTAGATTCTGAACCCGTTGGACGTCAATAATGCGTTTCTTCAACCAAATCTCGAGGAGGAGGTTTATATGAAGGTGCCACAGGGTTTTACCAAGGAAGGTGACAACCGAGTCTGCAGACTGAGGAAGTCCCTTTAAGATTTGAAACAGGCGTCACGAAACTGGTACCAGAAGTTTACTTTGGCGCTGGGCGAACTCTGTTTCAAGCCTTCCCGAGCAGACCATTCACTGTTGATCTATCGGAAAGGGAAGAGTTTTGTTGCAGCTCTCATCTACGTCGATGACGTGATCCTCACAGGTACGACACCGACTTCATAGCACGAGTTAAGGCTTTACTGGATGAAAGATTCAGCATCAAAGACTTGGGAGACTTAAAATATTTTCTCGACATTGAGGTGACACGATCTGATGAGGGAGTCATCTTAAGCCAAAGAAAATACACTTTGGATATTCTGAAGGATGTAGGTGCGACAGGTTCGCGTCCCAGCGGTTTTCCTATGGAACAAAACCACAACTTGACTCGTCCCACTGACGAGGTCGGAGTAGGCGCGAGTGGGTACTGGCCCTTGGTTGGCCGATTGTTGTATTTAACAGTAACGAGACCTGACATATGTTACACAGTGAACATTTTATCTCAATTGTGAATCGCCCGAGGCTTGAGCACATTCCCGCCGCTGCAAGGGTCTTAAGGTACCTAGGTGGAGTGCTAGTTTCTTGGAGAACAAAAAAACAACGTGTTGTTTCCCGCTCTTCGGCTGAAGCAGAATACAGGGCAATGGCAAGTACTGTTAGGGAGGTTCTTTGGCTCCAATTTCTGCTGGGAGAGCTGGGCGTTCCTCAACCTGCACCCACCTCTCTCTTCTGCGACAACCAGGCGGCATTACATATTGCCGCCAACCCTATTTTTCATGAACGAACAAAACACGTCTAGATGGATTGCTATTTTATTCGTGAACGGGTAATGTCAAAGGAGATCGAGACGAAGAAAATTGGAAGCTCTTCTAAACTGGCGGATATCTTCACAAAGGCTTTGGGAACGGAGATTCCACTTTCTTTTGTCCAAGCTTGGCATTCGCAATCTTCATGCTCCGGGTTGAGGGGGAGTGTTGAGATGCGTTTGTTAGTCCCACATTATTGGAGGACTAAATTGTATTTTGTCCCTTTTAACCTAATACCCACGTTGATTAGTGATAAAGTTATTTAGGTGGCTTTGTAACCGTTCTGTTGATGTACGCTGCAGATTTCTATTATGCTAAAAACCTAATAAGAGAAACCAGGAACTCACATTCTCCGTGGACTAGTCTCGTTATCACGAACGGGGAAACCACGTAAATCATCGTGTTCTTGCTTCCGTTTTACATTAGTTTTACAAATTAGGATAAACAAATGAAAGTGGGATCATAGCATACATGTGAGAATGGGAAACACGAATGCCAAGGATATAAGCGGCTTTGGTGTAAACTGGGAGGGAGATCCTGTGTTGGGAGGAGTTCTGTTTGGTTCAGCAGAGGAGGTGATCGACGTGGGGACTTCGGTTCAGGCCGCTGACGCGAGGAGAGGTGTGTCGGTGGTGGGGCTGGTTGGTTCAGGCGAGCGAAGCGGCGGACCTTGTCTGTCAGAACGCCGACGCGACCAGAAGATGCTATCGGCTCGGCGACGAGAGACTGTCTGAGGGCACGATTTGGGGAGCGGGAACGCTTTGTAGACTGAGGTAAAATGACATATTTATTTATTTATTAACTAGTATCCAAGATTTCGTGTGGTAGAGAATTAGGTTTTTTGGTTGGTTTTGCCCGGTTCAATTGGTTTTGGTTAGTAATTTTTTTTATTAATATTTCAAGTGATGTAGCACCCTGACTGGATAAAACAATCAGCTTTTTGAATGGAGATGGTCGAAATGACCATTTCGTTATTCTCTCAAACGCATGTTACTGAAACGTACAAAATAAAAAGTTTGTGACCATTTCGTACAAAGTGAATAGGTTTATGACCTTGCTGATTACCCGCCAAAGCTCGGACCTCCACTCGGCCGCATGGCGAAGAAGAGAAGCATGCTGCATAATCCAGAACCTTTCCTGCCAGAGGAGAATGCCTCGGTCGCCGGCTCGAGGAAGCGTTCCAAACCTCACAGGAATCACCAGCTACAAGAGGAGACGATCGCTTCGGGGATAAGCTCGAAGATTCTCAAAGAAGCTTTGATTCAGCAGAGGGAGATTTAAGAGGATGCCGAGGAAAGAAATCATACCAGAGAAGCGTTTGCTGACCTACTCAAGCACGGCGAGGGAGGAGAGGAAGACGATGTCTGTTGAGGATATTAATTATTTAGTCAAAAATAATTAATTCCTTGTCCTCAAAGTCCCTTGTTTCCTTGTTCAAGTAAAAGAAGGAAACTTGGCTGTCATTAGGGTTTTAACCCTACGTCGATCTATATAAGCTTAGCTACGAGATTGTCGTAAGCAAGCCGTCACAATGTAGTCCCTAATAAAATATCAGTCGTGAGCTCGTTCCGAGCTCACCGTGGATTAGTCTCGATCAATCAAGATCGAGGATACCACGTAAAATCTCGTGTGTTCGCGTGTTGTTCCAATTCCACATCATCAAATTCTACATGGTATCAGAGCGAAACTCGATCCCTTGTCTAGGGTTTTGAGCTTCCGCAGTCAAGGCGAAGTCCAAACCACCTTCACAGTAGCCACTGCCGGTAGTCAATTCAATGTTGGCGTCCCTCCAACATCATCCCGGCGTTCCCTCGATAGTCACGGTTGCCGTTGAAAGAAGAGCCGATGTCCACTCCGGCCTTCTACTCCGGATCCGGTATCATAGTCGGCGAAGTCATTCCCGCCGTTAAGAATGAGATCTCTAGTCCGCCGTCGTCATCAAGTGCTCTTGTTATCAATCGTCGTCCTTGCCACGGCTGTTCGTCATCATCGTTGGTCGAAGATTTCGTTGCGGCGTCGCCTTGCATCGAGGCACCTTCGCGTCATGTCCAGCAACGATGGCCTTGTCATCAATCGCGCGGACTTGGCCGTCTCCAGATCGCTAGTCAAAGTCCATTATTGCTTGGGTCAGCGGGGATCTCTTCATCAAGGTCACGGAGAACTCCTAACGTTTGACAACTTCACCTCACGGCTTTCACCCGTCGAGTTCACCTCACGGCTTTCACCCGTCGAGTTTGGCGGCTTTCATCTCTTGCCGCAGCATCCACTACCACAAAAACAAAGGTTTGGTTAAATTGTCCATGTTCTTTGGTGGAGTCATCTTATTTAGTGGAGGTCTCTTCCGCATAATAGCCAGACTCTCACGTAAACTCCATGATGGTGAAACTTCAATAGCTAAATTCTGTGCACCCCCCGGAATTCCATGTCTTTTGTCATTTTGTGGTATCCTTTGGTCAATTCAGCTTGGGATCTCTTGGTAGGAGTTTGTCGGTCAAAGTATTTACATGATCAGGGTTGAAAATCAGTTCGTGGTGGAGATTGGTTGCGTTGTTTAATTGCCGTCCCGAAGTCGCCCAGCATCACTCAGTCTTGCCGTTTGCCGCTTCAGTGATCCGTATCCGTTCTAGCTCTTCGTTCTGCCTTCAATCATCGCCCAGGACCGGTTCATCCTGTTTGCATAATAGTCAACCTCAAGCTCAGTCGTACGAAGTTGTTGGATGTTCACTTTGTGTCCTACTGTTGGTTTCAAGCTCAAGATTCAGCAATTGTGGTTGTTGGTTTTCTTCACTAACATCACAGTCATGGCATTGAAGGCAATCATGATTGGCAGTGGTCATCTCTTCAATAGCTAGTGTTGGGGAGTTACAGCTTTCGTCAACAAAATTGTCAAGTCATAAAGCGAGGCAGTCACGATCCCAGTAGCGATCGTCCCCTCAATATTCAGCATCGGTCAATATTGAGTCATCACCATTCTAACTTTCAAGCTGGGCATTCACATCGTTCATGCGTCAGCTTGAGGGGGAGAATAGGGAGTAAAGTCGTTCATGAGATGCAGTCAACCATCTCCACCATATCATACGGATAGACGTAGTCAATCGTCTCCGTCAAGTCATTCAAGAGACGCAGTCAACCGTCTCTGTCAGGTCGTTCAAGAGACGCAATCAACCGTCTCATCACGACGTTCAAGAAGATCCATTCAACCGTCTTCGTCAGGTTGTTCAAGGGAGAGAGTCAGTCGTCTCCAAATCAACCTCGTCCGAGTTGTTATTCATCTCGAGTTATGTTGTTCAAGCTTGTCATGCTTGTTCGTCACATTTCCTTTGTCAAGCTCGACATTCTTGTCACTCATGTCTTCGCTTGAGGGGGAGTGTTGAGGATATTAATTATTTAGTCAAAAATAATTAATTCCTTGTCCTCAAAGTCCCTTGTTTCCTTGTTCAAGTAAAAGAAGGAAACTTGGCTGTTATTAGGGTTTTAACCCTACGTCGATCTATATAAGCTTAGCTACGAGATTGTCGTAAGCAAGCCGTCACAATGTAGTCCCTAATAAAATATCAGTCGTGAGCTCGTTCCGAGCTCATCGTGGATTAGTCTCGATCAATCAAGATCGAGGATACCACGTAAAATCTCGTGTGTTCGCGTGTTGTTCCAATTCCACATCATCAAATTCTACGATGTCTCCAATATTGACGATTTTGCGGGGTTTTCTGAGACTCAATGTCGCTATGATGATTTCGAGGTGAATTCACTTCTACGCAACAAACTGCCTTTCCATTACAGCAGCCAGATGGATGGAGTTTTAGTTGTTTAATTTCCTTTTTGGCAGGGGGGATTGACGAGGAAGATGAGAGAATATTGGAGGCTTTCTTATCAAAGTGTAGTCAGGAACATACACTTACAGATATCATTGTTCAATAGATCAAGGAGAAGGCTGCTCAAGTTTCTTCAGAATCGCAGCCTTCACCCAGAATGGACAGCTCGGTGATAGATTTGTACAAAGGGCAATTATATGTGTTTTCCTTCGTTACAAGTAGTCTTTGTATAATTTCGTTTTGATTGTAAAGTTTTAGGGTTGGTGAGTTCATGAGTAAATACACTACTGGGAAAGTTCCAAAAGCATTCAGAAAGATCACTACCATGCACAACTGGGAAGATGTCTTACACCTGACTGAGCCTGAGAAATGGTCACCAAATGGGATGTATCAAGCGACAAGGATCATGGCTTCAAACTTGGATGCGAAGAAGGCCGAGCGGGTCTGTAGACTAGTTTTGCTTCCTTGAATTAGGGATGACATTAAGAATACAAGAGATTGCATTTTGCTCTTTATCAGGCCTTGAGAAAGACTATTTTCAAACCTGCTGCATTTAACAAGGGAATATTGTTTCCATTGTGCAAGGTATGTGTTCTTATTCAGACTTGTATGTGGTTCTTTATTTGTAAGTCTGCACATTTGTTGCTTCTCTTGTATCTAGTTCTATGACTACTGTGACTACTTCCAATTCAGAGTGGGGGTGATTTTGTTTAACAAAAAGAGCATTAGTTGAGTGAATTTGATGTCAGCAAGATATATCAGAATTCTATTTTCGCTTCTTCTGAAGCATGGATTTCATAAGGATTTTCCGACTGATTTAGTTTCTGGGCTAATATCACATGGTAACCATTCCTGAAGCTTACTTCCATTGACACGGCCACCTAATCTGGCTGAATCTATCGGGACTGCCACCTTCTCAAGCATACTTAGGTTGAAGCCTGTATTTCTAGTGGCCTCATATTGTTCTCTATCATAAATCTGTTGCTCCTAACTGGTTAATTGGTTATCATGTTGTCCTTTCTTTTAGTTAACCAAACATAGAAACTGGTCTTATATAGTTTAATTATCAGTTATTGTTATAGTCCGTTTCAATTTTAATATGAACTGTGGGACATGGAAATCGTAAAGCGACTTCATAGCCTTTTGCGAATTTAAGGTTAGTTGTTCTGCTCTGGATCTTCATTAAATCCCTATAATGTCCCTGTTGTGCTTCAGGAGTAAAAAATATATAATAGCCACTGTAACCAGATAACTCATAAGCAACATAACAGTGCATAGCTTATGACTTATTTGGAATTAGAACCTCTATCTAACCTGAGCAACTTGTGGTTACAAGAGTTTCTCTTATATCTTACAGAAGATTGAGAGAGAATCAAGTTTTATTATGTCATTCACCAGGAAGTTCTCGATTGTCTTGTTACTGTAAGGGTTTCAAACGTGCTTTCAAATGCTATCAGTTTCTTTTGCATATGTTAGATTTTAAATCCTGTGAATTGCTACTTATGTCAATACAAAATGATCGTGTATGCTTGGAATAGTTTAGCTGCTGGTGTATGCATGTATTTGCAGGATTTCTCCTGATAGGCTGTGAGGTGCTTTTCGAGACTAATATTTGTTCCCCACTCTGCATCATGTTTGCAGTCAGGCACATGCAATCTTAGAGAAGCAGTCATTGTTGGAAGTGTTATTCAAGAGGTCACCATTCCTGCGCTTCATTCCGGGTATCCCATCCATTTTCCTGAGACAATTTCATCTGTCACAAGCCTTGAAGAATAATTTTATTTATCCATTATCGATTATTTATGCTCTGGCATATATATATATATATAATATATTGTTTAGGCTAATATTATTTAATCGTCTGATCTCATTAGTATTATTTCCCTTTCTAACAAAAGAGGAATGAAGAACATTTTAGAGTTGTTTGCTCAGCTGTTTGAGGTTATTCCGTCTATCATCTTGCTTGAATTCCTGTTCCTCTCGATGAGAACTTCATTCCCTTATTGGTGGTGTGCATACAATGACTGAAAAAAGTTTGTACTGGGTTTTGTGGAAATTTAATTGCAGTACTATCTTACTGGAGCTTGCAGAAATGGAGTATTGTGGCATGACAAGGTATAAAGAGTGTCAAATATTGTGCCCGAGTTGAAAAGGTTAAAAAGGGAAATGATCTATGTGGATTCATCTTAATGGATTATCTGATAGAAGTTCGGTGGAATTATGCTCTTTTAATGTTCTTGATAAATAAGCCACTGGCACCAATTTCTCCTTTAGAAGCACAAGGTGACAGTTTTGTGTGTGACAACACTTTTGCAGTTATTTCATCAAGCTTCTTTTGGAAAAGAATATGCACTGCCATATCATGTTATCGAGGGACTTGTTGCCCATTTCATGAGATTTATGGAGGATTCAAGGATCATGCCTGCAATTTGGCATCAATCACTACTGGCATTTGTTCAAAGGTATGGTAAATTTTCTTTCTCTGCAAATCTGTAGACTGTAGGTCATGCTCATGGGTTATCAGTTGAACCTTCTATATTTTTAGGAAAAAGAAATGTTAGTAGACGTTACAATGAAGCATGGAAAACTATGTCAGGTACAAGAATGCACTCCAGAAAGAAGATAAAGAGAACCTTAGAGATGGTCTCGACTTCACAATCTTGGTTCTCAGGTAACTCCTGAAATTGTTAGAGAACTAGACAACAGCCGGAATCGCGGTGAAAAGGAGGATGATCTTATGGCAACAAATATCCTTTGGTTATGAATTACTTTGGAAGTTTCATTACCTTTTAACTGTTGAACTCTCTCTTATTCATTTCATCCGAGTAGTCTGACTTCATTTTGTGAATCCCTTAACTTCAAATTACCATTTGTTTCTGTAATCAGTAAGACCATCGAGGAAGACCGATTCGATATACCAAAAGTGCCCATGGAGGAGGATTACGGTTTTTACCTCGTTCCTTAATTCTATTGCCATTTTCTTATCTGTCGATGGCTAGGCCGTTCTCGGCTTCTCGCTTGACAGATCTTTAACCTGAGTTGTCTTTCCACCCCATGAATCACCAGGGCATTCTGCTGCTGTGAGGAAGTGATGTGCTTGGCTACCAGTGGGGAGTCCCTCCGGAGAACAAAATTTTTGATTTGTGAGTTGTGAATGCATTTATATATTAGACTTAGGCGGTTGGATGAGAAACAAGAGGGGCTTCTATTTTATGCATGAGTTTTTACTGCTTATCGTGGGATGTCTTAGCAATTATTATAAGATCTTCCTAGATGAAATGTAAAACTATCAGCACTTGTTTGAAACTTTTGTTTTGGTTGTGATAATCATGTACATTATTGGTTTAGTTAGTGTCTATTTGAGCCTCTTTATCGTCAACAAATTAAATTAGAAGTATTGTTGTGTATAGTTTTCAAGGATGTGGAATTGTGGATGGTTTAACTCACTTATTAGAAATATAGGATCATTTTATACTTTATTTTACAACAAACTTCCATTTCATTCCAAACCAAACAAGTGGGAAGCATTACAATTACAATAATGGAGTGACAAGGTGGGCAATGACAGCCCATTTCGGAGGAAGAGATTAAGTCGAGAGTTTCTGGCGATTCAATCAGCCAACACATTGAATCGACAGGGAACAAACTCAACCGAAATCCAATGAGAAACACGAAGAATGGAAACAACACGGGTAAGAGTTTCCCGACATTGCCAGGGCCAAAGGCTTGGATCCTATCTCAATACAATTGTTAATCCTATCTCAACGCAATTGCCAGGGCCAAAGGCTTGGTTGTGATAATTCACTACAACAAAATTGGCCTATTATGATGAGGCAATTTTGTCATATTAGATACCCATTTTGTCATATTATGTATAATATGACTAAAGGTGTTGTCACAAAGGTTTGTCATTTTATCGCTGTCAAGATAGGTCAAATATGACAAAAATTGAAAACAAGGTTGTCACATTTGCTTTCAGTATAGCTGAGGTTCTAGGTAGTCTGTTGTGACAAGCATAGATGTTATGACGACATATTTTGTCATTACGGTTGTCATAATCTAGTGATTTTAGGAGAATTGTTCGTCATATTACACAAATATATTTTGTCATAATTGTATATTGTGACGACTATATTTTGTCACAAGCAAAGTTGTTAACCCGGTTTAGCTCGTTGGCCTGATTGTCATAACTGTATATTGTGACGACTATATACATAATTATAGTGATTTGATAATTAGATGATTGAAATAATAAAATGTAATTTATTTATAGGTTCTATATGGCAATTTTACCATAATCTAAAAGCTACAACTATTTACATTACCCTCACTACAACTATTCACCTCCAATTTCCATCATAGAGCAGCGACTGCTCTCTTTCTCTGGTCTCAATCCCTGGTCCCTTCCTTATGTCTCTTCCGCTTCTAATTTTTTTGTAAGAATCCACAGAAATGGATCTTGTTCAGAAACCACAAAAACATAACACCTCAATCCAATCCAAGAACTAAACCACCGAGGAGAACAAATCACAATTTCAATCTGGTTCAACTTTCTCCAATCGACGCCCCTGCCAGAAATCTGTAAAGCTTCTTTCAAATCAAACCTCCAAACCCGATAATCAGAACCCTTTAACACCCATAAAATGCAGGGGAAGGCGAATCGACCATCTCCGTCGCTCTACCTTCTGAACCCATATCGGACAACAACGTGCCTCAAGCCTCCACCGCTCGCCACCTCACCACCACCAACACAACAATCAACCTGCCGATCCTCATCAGCGCCCAACATCAATACCTTCAACATAGAAAACAAATACAGAAATCATTTAAAAGATAAAAAAATCCATTGGACAAGAAACAGAAGAACAAGCAAAATTGAAAAGTTCATAACTACCAAACTAGAAACTATCAAGGAATAGCATCAGTACCCTCCCAAAACTTAAGTCAAATAAACTGAGAAAAGAATGATTGAGAAACCTGAGGAGTCTTCTACGGTGGAGGCTCACAGTTCATCTTGGGTGGCGGTCGGCGGTGGAGGATCTCGGTGGAGTTTGACTCGTGGTGGAGGCACGCGCTGGAGTTTGGCTCGTCGTAGAGTTCGCGTGGCGGTGCAGAACTGGTCGCTGTGGACGGGTAGAGCTGGCAATTCGCGGTCGTTGGTGGGGTGGCGGGATCGCCGATAGTGGCGGCTTGATCGCAAAGCAGCCTGCTCTTTTGAACAAAGAGACGGAGGGGAGGGTTGAGGCTGGTTGCGCGCAGGTGTGGGAGAAGATACGGTTTTGCAATGCAGAAGCGGAGACGCCCCATTTTTATATTTCCCTTTAGTTGATAAAACGACTTCGTTTTGGGGGCTGCAGTTTCCTTCGTTTTTTTTATTTGTTCACGGGTTGAACGGTACAATTTAAACTGATCGGTATTAAGCGGGTTGGAGGTTCAACCGCTAAAAACCATTTGGTACGGTATTCCCCCCTTTTAATCCTACCGTTCGGGTTTGGCTCCGGTACCGGTATTTAGAGGTTCAACTGCCAGTACGGTACAAAATTTTAAAACTTGGGAGGGATTGAAATTTGGGTGGGGAAAAATTTGTCGATCGGGCCGATTGGTTTTAGTTTAACACGAGGTTTCAGTCTAGTACAAGCAAATCTGACGAAAATTCCTTTTGTCAAAAATGAAACCACTATATTATGACGAACATGCCTTTTGTCAGCTCGTCGTAAGATTATTGTTATCTATTGTGACAAAATACTTTGTCATTTAAACAATTTAGGAAGGCATAATATGACAAAAGCTACTCTGACAATATAATTTGTCACTTTTGTGTCTCTTCCATCTCGATGTGTGATGCCTAGTTTGACAAATATAATTGTGACATGAAATATTTGGAACATTACTCACTTCAAATGACGAAATATTCTGACAACAAGAAATTTGTCACCGTTGAGTCTCTTACATCCCGATAAGGGACGCCTATTTTGACAAATTAATTGTGACACGAAATATTTATCACATTTGCTCACTTTAAATGACGACTTATTATGACAATAATTTTTTTTTGTCACATTAGGCATACCAAATATGACATATATTATTTTTTTCGTATCACCGTACCTATTGTGACAAACAGAAAATGACAAAACAAAAATTTTGTCCTAATAGGCCGAATTTGTTGTAGTGATAGTTATGTACATTATTGGTTTAGTTAGTGTCTATTTGAGCCTCTTTATCGTCAACAAATTAAATTAGAAGTATTGTTGTGTATAGTTTTCATGGATGTGGAATTGTGGATGGTCTAACTCACTTATTAGAAATATAGGATCATTTTATACTTTATTTTACAACAAACTTCCATTTCATTCCAAACCCAAACAAGTGGAAAGCATTACAATTGCAATAATGGAGTGACAAGGTGGGCAATGATAGCCCATTTCGAAGGAAGAGATTAAGTCGAGAGTTTTTGGCGATCCAATCAGCCAACACATTGAATCGATAGGGAACAAACTCAACCGAAATCCAATGAGAAACACAAAGAATGGAAACAACACGGGTAAGGGTTTCCCGACACTGCCAAGGCCAAAGGCTTGGATCCTATCTCAACGCAATTGTTAATCGTTGACAATCGGAGCACATACATGTTGGGACTGGATCTTGAACCGCCAAGATTCCTGCATTGAGAATAGCAAAAGCTTTCGCTTGAATCGAAAAAGAACAAAAGAATCTCTCAGCCCTTCCGTCGATAACCTGGCTGTTGGATTTAACAATAGCAATCCCATAATCCGCCACATGTACATGAGAAAGAAAGGATCCGACAAAATGCACAATCTTACAAAGGACCAGGCGGTGATAAGGTCGTCGACCGAGACTCCCAAGCTGAGAAGGCAAACCAGCTGACCTAAAAGAAGGGGAAACTAAGGACGACATCCTAGCTTCCTGAATGCTCCGGAAATCTCGATCAGCTAAAATTGCCACAACGGGCGGAGAGAACACCCTTCCATAAAAAATCATTCCATTTTGAGATTAAAAAACCAACTCGCAATACGATGTAAAAATTAGGACTAGATTGTATATAGGCATAATTGTAATAATGATATAATAATTTGATAAGTTGAGAGTACAAATACAAGTTACAAAAATTTCAACCTAGGAAACTTTGATGACTATACTACACCAGAAACATGCTTATACGCATCAAAATTATACGACAACAATACATGGTCGAAAGTAATTCGTTTGCAAAAGAAATCCATGTAATTGAGACGATTCAAATACAAACATTTCAAAATAGTAGAAAGTTGTTACAAGTACTCAGATTTTAATCCCTTGATTGTCGATGAGTGATTTACAATTGGTTCTCAAAAAACAACTATGTAATTAGTTGGAACATTAGTTTATTTTATCTAGTTAAACATGAATCATTAGCTGGTAAAAAGCAACCATGCATATATTAAGTTCATTTTCAATTAGTAATCTAAACCCTTTAAAAAAATAGAGCATTACACCACTACACAATAGTTTATGAGAACCCTAGCTAAAAGAACCTTTACATTTGTGCATGACGTAGAATACCAAACCTTTGGTATCTTTCTTCATTTTTTGAGTAGAAAGACCGACGCCAATAGCATCTTAAATCAGATTCCATGTTATCACCTTTTGTAGTGTAGCACAGATGCTCGCATTAATTTTATAACTAACAATATGTTTAGTTGTTAATGTGGGGATATTAATTAATCTAGGACTATGATTAGGATTTATAATGGATCTTGATCTCCTAGATGCCAATACGGAAACGTTCCAACACCAATAAATTGCGTCTCTTTTTGTACTAATTGAATAAGCATCACAAATGGTACGTACTAACTAAAACCAAACCGGACCGACCAAACCCGCATATCTGCCAATCTATCATGACCGCTAACTAGGGGTGGACAATGGGTTGGTCCATATCAGACTACTCGTATCCAAATAGATGTTTGGATCGGACTATACCGAATCGAATATAATACGATTTGGTCCTTGGTCCCATGAATTTTATAAATACTGAAGGAAAATGGACTTAATTGACATTTATACCGAACCAAAGCGGACCAAATTTACTATTGATCTGGTCCTTGATCTTAAGATATCTTTCACTATTAGACCGTAATTCCCTTGCGTTTAAGTTTGACCCGATCCGGTCTAGAACAATGCCCACCCCTACCGCTAACCATCTATCATACTCCGCGGCTAGCTATTATTGTTGATAATTATAGTTCATGTTACGTTAGTATTTAGTACTATTCTGATTGTTGTTTGGGATATGAAACTCTATTATGTTATAGTTATTGTTACACTAACACTATAGGGAGTAAAGGTGTGCAACAGGTTGGTTTGTACGGGATCAAATCGAACCAAATTAACGTTTGCACTGGATCATAAATTTTGGGTCGTTTGGAAGTTGATATTGTTAAATAGATGTGTTGTTGTGAATGTATATGTGATTGTGTATGTCACATCAACTAAAAACTTAGACTCAACAATCTTAACTCAACAATTTCAACAATCACAGCTAAAAACTGAGATATAACAATCCCCCAATTTGAGTGATAGTTTCCATCACATCAGAAAAACGATTCATGTATTATTTTGGGTAAATACAATTTAATATCCAAACCTTTCATTTTAAACAATATAATAACCAAACCTTTTCGAAAACAATCTAATATCCAAATCGTCAACTTTCCGTACGTTTGACTGTTGGTTGACACTTCAAAAAAACTTTGTTTGGGGGAAATTGTCACAATACAACTTTGTTTTCTTGTTTTAGCATTGCAGATAACTGAATATTTAGATATTCTATACCATCATGGTGGAGTCATGGACTTCTCGGGTTTGGAACCACGATATGTTGGTGGTTTTTCAGAGAAGATATCGATGGATATTGATGAAGCGTCGTACTTTGAACTTTTTTGAAGTGTCAACTAACGGTCAAACGAAAGGAAAATTGACGATTTGGATATTAGATTGTTTTCGAAAAGGTTTGGCTATTATATTGTTTAAAATGAAATGTTAGGATATTAAATTGTATTTAACCTATTATTTTTGCTAAAAAATGCATTCTAAACAATACATATATAGTAACAGTCTCACCAAAACAATCGTAACTTCCAAACAATCCCTTTATAAATACTGGAAAAAAATGGATCGAATTGACATTTGGACCAGATCATATACACCGTTAGTCTGATCCTCCATCCTGAGATGTCTTTCCTCATTGTGGTTTTAAACTTAGTGGTTCTTAGATGTCGAATTCAACATCCAGAATCTTCAAACCTCCGCAAACCCATCTATTATCATATAATGATATTGTTTTTTTTTTATATTGATGTCATTGTATTAGTATTGATCTTCATGCATTGGTATATGTTAAATATGTAATGGTATTGGTTAATAAGTGTTGTGGTAGTAGTAGTAATATTTTTATAATTTGGTGTTGATTTCTTGTTTTATTTTTACAATGGTATTTGTTCGACCGGACGGAAGAAAAAGATTGAGAAAAAAAGGATAGAGAAGCGACTCGAGATCATAAAAAATGAGAGAGAGAAATAGAGTGAAAATTTTACTTGATATGTTTTTTAACTTACCAAAATATAATTTATTAAAAACAATGTGTTATAAAAAAAATCATATATTATGTAAATATTGATATATGGATGACCATTGCCATTACCACATTAGATGCTCACTTAGGAGTTACATGTAACCCCTATTCCTACATTATTATTTCTCATTCATATGCATTGATATAAGGATGTAGTGGTTACCAAAGTGTGCCTATAAATAGAGCATATTATTGTATCAAAAGTGGAGAATGAATAAGAAGAACTCTTCCCCTCTCTTCTCTTGTGTATTTCCCTCTCTAATCTTCTCTTGTAGTTGTTTGTATTTTCCATTAGTTTCATAACACGTTATCAGCACGAAGCTCTGCCAAAATTATCATTGCTCAAAGACTCTCGACATAATCTAAGATTTGGAGTAAGATCACAATATGATCAAGGTATGTAATTCTTAGATCCTTTCTTATCTTATTGTCTTATTTGTGTTGAGGTTATCTCATTCCAATATATCAAGATGGGTGCTACTTCTCGTATCCATTGATATTTTATCACGTCAATCTATTTGGATTAACAAGAAAAGTAATATAAGTGATGAGTTACTTTCTCAGTTCTCAGTGTTATCCTATTCTTATCCATCATACATTGATATGTAGAAAATGCAAGTTCCAAGAGCCCATATATTCCCCAGAAGTGGAAATTGAAGAATTCAAGGGCAAAGAAAGAAAAGGACATGGTAATAAGAATATTGGTTCTGTATGTTACCATTGTAATGGAAAAGTGTGTTTGTCTCCTACCCGTTGTTCGCAAAAGACTTTATTCTATCAAGAATCAAAGGGAAGAGCAAATTCAAATATGCTGATGCAATATCAATATTATGGAACATATTTTTTTGTATTATAAGTTGGTATATTCTCCATTAAATATGAAAATGATATTGCACTTGAGACATTTTCATTCCCAGAAGTGAATGAAATAATCTATTCCCCCAAGTGAATGAAACTATAAACATAATTATATATATGGTAAATGTTTTATATGGATCTTTTCACCAGAAGTGAGAAAAGAGAAGATAAATGAGAATTATAAATAAGGATGACACCATAATTGCATTATCAAAGTCATGATAACATAATGTACCTGTTGTACCTGTTGTACATTATAATGTATAATGAAACGCATATATAAATTTAAAATCACCTAGTCAGTGATGGTATTGTTCCAAATAAATCTTATTTAATTTTCACAATTGTAGTATTATGATTCTTATTTCTTTTATGTTTTATTGTGATGTTATTTTTCATGCATAATTTAATTTGATAACATTTATCTAGAATAATTAACTTGATAAATTCTCTTAAGTTTGAAATATTCTCATTTATTACTTTTATTATGTTTTTATAAAGTATGAGTACTAGACAAATTCCATATAAACTATATGGTAGAGTACATAAATAAGAAAAAGCTTTCGAAGAGCTTATGTTTGGTTACTTGAAGTAACTAAATTATGTACTCGTGATAACAATTTGTGATGATATTCACTATGAATTTGTGTTTACTAAGAATGCATCAAATCATAAGTCCCCGGAAGGGTGAAATATGGTACAAAATATGATAAAGCTTTAAAGGGAGCTAATTTTGTGGCCTGAAGGAACCAAACTACCTAGTGATGATGCATTATCCAATTAAAAGGATATTCGTAAAAAGAATATCTTATCAAGAAAATAGTGAAATTATATTTGCATCACAAATATGTACTACATGTATATTAGTACAATCAGTACACATAAAAGTGTAAACCAGAAGTTTACAAGATTTGATAACTTGATAATTGGTTGGTCCGGTTAGACCATCCCGGATCTTGATGTGAAAAAAGTTCTTTGAGAATTCATGAGAACATCATATGAGAAGTCAAAGAACTCTTCAAATAAAAGAGTTATTATGTCATGTTTGTTCTCAAGGAGAATAGAACAATTGATCATTGCTGGTATAAGAGTTGACAAATCTCTTGAGATTTTATGGACGTGTATGCAGAACAATACATCAGTCATGTGGATCATTTGTGAATTTTATGGGTTGCTGCATCAAATGTATTTTATCTAATCGCAACCCGATGTTTGCGAGATTGATTGCCTCACTATGGATACATTTTGATGGTTATTCAATCAAACATCACTTTTCTGAAGAGAACAAACTGAGCCTTCTGGTCTCTTGTCGAGGACATGCTAGCTGACAAGTGATAGTATTGGTTCACATCTAACCAACAAGTTATCATAAGTTCCCCCTTTTTACAAATGGTTTTGGTAAAAAACCTAACATTTCTCATATGAGAATACCAGGGTGTGCCGCATACATCCCAATTGCTCCACCACAGTATCTTAAGTTGATTCTCGTTGGAAATTGAGAATTTGTGTTGGGTATGAATCCCGAATGGGAAATTTGTTTGCGAAATTATTGTTTTGATGGATTACTTTTCAACATTAAGGGGGAGAGAAAAAAAATAGCTAGACAAAGAGATGAGTTGGAATGAGTTATCATTATCTAGTTTTGATCCTCAAATTAAGAAACATGAACCTGAAGTTCATAAGATGAATTATCATTACCAACTATCAAATAATGAATTATCATTACCAACTATCAAATATCTTTACTGACCACACAAAGTGTCCAAGTCATATATACTAGCTGTGAATGCTCCAACCAAAATTGATATCCTTGTTGGATACTCTAATATAAAAAAATGTGTCTAAAAGAGCGCATGAAGCGTGATAGACCAATCGGTTCCAACGATAAACATCCTCGAGAAAAAAAAGGAGCTGTGATTAGAATGGTCAACTCGAGGACATGAAAACTCAAGAAGAGTAACCAAGAATTAAGTATAATTTTAGTTCCAGAAGAACACATGTCTCTGAAAGTTATGAAAGTGAAGAGATCTCAAAAACATATTAGACTACAATACTGGGACCGTAATGATATCATTGTCGATGAAATTTGTTTGTTGTACTTCAGTACTGAATATGATATGTACAAGTGAGGATCAAGAGTAAAACTCTATTGATGCATGCGAATGATAATGTTATTGGCCAATATAGAAAGAAATCATGAAACTTGCTCAAGGAGCATAAAGTTTAAGGACCAGAAGTCCTTACCCCTAAAAAAGGGCAAAAATAGCGGGATACAAACAAATTTTTGTGCTATTGGAAAGTATGAAATTGTGAGATATATCACATAATGTTTTGCAATGGGTTTCTCGAAGAGACCTATCATTGTTTAGGAGGAGTTATACTCCCCTGTGGTGGATGCAACTACTTTTGCAAATCAATGTTTGAAAATTGTTGTGATAGCCTATTTGTTTGAATTCCCTGAATATGTTATATATATATTTGAAACTCCCAGAAGGATTAATTACTCCTAGAAGGATTAATTTACCTGAAGTAAACAAGTAAAGTTCTCGAGAACATATATCGATAGACTAAGAATATTCCTTGTATGGGTTGAGAAAATATAGACGAATGCGAAATACTCGTCTAAGTGAACAGCTACAACAGTAGGCTGAATGGACCTTAAAAGGTTAAATCCGGATAGAGTCATTAGAGCATTTGCATTGTGCATATATAGTTGTGTTGTCTGTATGTGCTTCAAGGATTTTAAATTCTTGATTTATGAGTTGTGATTTACTTTAAAGTATGAGTTGTTTTTTATGAGTGTGCTTTGTCTAGTTCATATGTTTCTATGATGTGTGTTTTGTTAATATCTTTCTTGATATGAAAGAATTGCTTGCTTCAATTTGTTTTAGTCAAGTTTTTTTGTGACGATCGCATATTATGTTAATGATATGAGTATTATTGGAGCTCCTGAAGAGCTTCCTAAAGATGTTGATTGCTTAGAGACATAAGTTAAATTGAAGGATTTAAGATTCTTTTTATTGGCAAGGAAGGTAATGTTGAAAAAGTGGGAAAGTAATTTTGCATGAACGAATTGTGTTCATCAAATAACATTAGGATCCTAAGATCACTAGAAGTGACCAAAGATCCATTATGAAATCAAGAAAGAAGTAAAACATTAGGTCCTGAAGTACCATATGTTGATGCATCAGAGCACCAATGCACCTTGCTAGCCAAGCACCATATAAACTATCATTTTGGTGTTGATAATATTAGCAATATACAATGTTTCCCTCGTTGGAACGTTGGAAAATACTTAGTTACCTCCGGGAACAATATGTGCGATTGTTCTATTATGGTATTATCAAAGAGATATTTGGTGAACTATATATTCATATCCTATAATACCATTTGATCCTCATATTGGTTGATCGGAGACGAACTATCTCATACATATGGTGATATAACTGTTATATATAGAAACAAAACAAACTATAATAGACAAGTCCTGAATGTATTTCGTTACACTTTGTGATCCACCATATCTAAAGGACTTGTGGTTATGAACTATTTTCAAAGGAAATGATCCTGACGATCATGTATGAAGAAAATCTAAAGATCATGCATCAAATTGACAATCTAGAAGATTGTTCACCAACTCACTCTCGACAACAATCTTTCTAAAAGTTGTTCGTGAAATTTGAGTTCACCAACTCAATAATCTGAAGTGATGTGGTCATGAGGGGGAGCATATACGCACTGCACTCTTTTTCCCTTAACCATGGTTTTTCCCAATGGGTTTTCCTGGTAAGGTTTTTAATGAGGCAGTATGAGATAGCGTAATGCAATCTAGTGGTCATCCAAGGGGGAGTATTATGTAAATATTGATATATGGATGACCATTGCCATTACCACATTAGATGCTCACTTAGGAGTTACATGTAACCCCTATTCCTACATTATTATCTCTCATTTATATGCATTGATATAAGGATGTAGTGGTTACCAAAGTGTGCCTATAAATAGAGCATATTATTGTATCAAAAGTGGAGAATGAATAAGAAGAACTCTTCCCCTCTCTTCTCTTGTGTATTTCCCTCTCTAATCTTCTCTTGTAGTTGTTTGTATTTTCCATTAGTTTCATAACATCATATCCAATTTACTCTTAATTAATAGTCATGTAGACTACTAGTTTATTGTAATTGTAATCACCATATCCTATTCGATTAGGATTTGTTCACGGTTTAGGAATTCTTTCTGTTTTCGAACTGGATTTGGTTTCCTTTGAGTTCTGGTTTGTTTAGAACATTGTTTGCTTGTGTTGTAAGTTACTTTACCTATTTAAGTTCGTGTCCATGATGTAATAGGCAGTTTTTTTAGAGTTAATCGAATAAACCGAGAGTTTATCGCCATAGCTTCTTGCTTGTGGGTTTGTGAGATCGACCTAGGGTTTTCTAGTTCGATCTTGTGCTTGTATCGTTCGATTAGTCCCATTGAACGTGGCCAAGCTTCGACTTATAGTTTTCGAGCCTCTTTCCCGGGTGAAAGTTGCACGAAACTTCACATCCAAACCACAAAACTGCCCTGTTTTGTGGAGGTTCTTGTTCGAGTTCCAAATCCGAGGTTCCAGACCTCTTTGCTGCGCAACTTTGTCCTTAAACCCTGCTTAGGGGTTAATCAGGAACTCTGGTTCGTCGCTCTCTCTCTAGGAATCGCTTTCTTTCTCTGAAACTCGGAACCCTTGATTTTTAGCCTTCTTTTCCCTTAAAAAAACTGTCTGTCGCGATCCCCGGTCGAAATACCCGGTCGGGTATTTTGGGTGTCGACCGGGTATATTCAAAACGCGCGTTTGAGGAACAAGGGAAAATCCCCGGTCTGGCCTAAGAATCCCCGACGGGGATTTCTACTTACTGCCCAGGCCCCCTTCTGCTTCTCAGCGATGCCCGATGCGACAAATCCCCGGTCTGCTCCAAATAATACCCGGTCGGGTATTTGAGCCCTTGACCGGGTATTTTTCTCCTCCAGCACACTTCGACCCAACTTCGCTCCTTTCGACCCGAAACTCGTTTCTTCGCCTCGATGCCAACGCTAAGTCCTGAAATATGACATAAACGCACAACCTAGCGTGAAATTTGCTTAAAACACGAGAATCAACATCTCAAACGCCTCAAGAATAGGGGTAAAAACTTGTGTAATTAATGGTCTATCAGTTCAGGGAATACCACCGTCCATCATTTTCCACGGATTAAGAGTGATCATCGACCACTGCTCATTAGACTCAACCCGACTTATCAACCGGTAGGGCCCAAACCTCTCAAGTTCCTTGTGGCTTGGCTAACAGATGAGGGATTTTTCGACATGGCAAAGCAGGCATGGGACCGAGGCAATGATTTTATATCCTCTGCGGCAGCCTTTGTGGAGGACGCTAGTTCATGGAATAAATCAGTTTTTGGACACATTGTGAAGAGAAAAACTCCCTGTTGGCTCGCATAGAGCGCCTAGAAAGCAAGGTGTGAAACCGATCGGCGAAAGAACGACTGAAGCAAGCTCGAGAAGAAGTCGAAACTATCTTACTCCAAGAAGAACTTCTGTGGTGCCAGAAGTCGAATCTAAAATGGGTGGCTCTAGGAGATCGTAACACTAAATTTTTCCACAACCGCACCATCAACAGGAGACGGAGGAATTGGATCACAGCCTTGAAGAATGGTGCGGGAGAATGGGTTGAAGACCAGCAGGCCTTACTGGAGTTAGCTCGGCTCTTATTCACCGCCCTCTACACGGATGATGGCCAGCCGACTACTTCAATCCCTGCAGGTTTCAAGCATCTTCAGGCCTCCTTTTGGATGCTGCTGCAAGCACTTGTGTCCCATGACGAAGACGGGCTGAACCCTTTCTTCTTTTATCAGTGATTTTGGGATCTTGTGGGTTCGACGGTTGTGGATTTTGTTCATGCATGCTGGGAACATCCCTCCCCATCAAGGAAGTGAATGCTACCATCTTGGTACTGTTACCAAAGATTGCTCGGCCTTCTCTGATTGAACAATTTCGCCCCATTAGCTTATGTAATGTGAGCTACAAAATGATCACGAAGTGCCTAGCCGAGAGACTCAAGCCCTTAATGCCTGAACTGGTGCACGAGAAACAGACGAGCTTCGTCCCTGGGAGGCATATTACTGACAATATTTGTATTTTGCAGGAGGTGGTCCATTCGATGCGAGCTAAGTCGGGCAAGGTGGGTTGGATGGTTCTCAAAATCGACCTTACTAAGGCTTATGATCGCATCAAATGGAGTTTTGTCAAGGACACTCTTGTTGCAGCGGGCGCCCCTCAACAGTTTATTGACTTAACGATGAGCTGCATTACCTCGTCGACAATGCAGATTCAATGGAATGGGGGTATCACGGAGCCTTTACGGCATCTAGAGGGCTCCGACAGGCTGCCCCCTCTCGCCCTATTTGTTCACCCTATGCATGGAGAGATTGGGCCACCTGATTTCCGCGGCTTCCGCGAGTGGAGGAGGGACGATGGAAGCCGATCCGGCTATCCAACCCAGGTCCTAAGCTTTCCCATCTCTTTTTCGCTAGAGACTTAATCCTTTTCAGTGTGGCATCGCAGGAACAAGTACAGGTGATTTTGCAATGCTTGGATGAGTTTGGAGCTGCCTCGGGGCAGCAAGTGAGCCGACCTAAGTCCCGAGTTTATTTTTCAAAGAATGTCGCCACCCCTATTGGAGTGGATATCAGCCGCGCCTTGGATATTCCGGAAACAAAAAATTTGGGTCGCTATTTGGGGGTTCCTGTGATCCATGACAGGGTTTCTAAAGCTATTTACACAGAGCTCATTGACAGGATTGATTCTCGACTGGCCGGGTGGAAAGTGAAGTCTCTCTCTATGGCGGCACGGATTACTCTAGATCAATCTGTGCTCTCGTCCCTGCCGGCTTATACCATGCAAACGGCTTTCCTCCCCGCTTTAGTTCGAGAATACATTGATAGGAAGATCAGGGGTTTCATATGGGGAAGCTTGGAGCAAGGCCAGAAGATCCACCTTGTTGACTGGGATACTATTTGTAAGCCAAAAGAAGAAGGGGGTCTGGGATTGCGCACTGCGACAAAATGAATGACGCCTTAATGATAAAAATAGCATGGCGCCTTCTCACCGAGCCTGAAAGCATGTGGGCAAAAGTCGTTCGGGGGAAGTATATCAGGGAAACGGAGAGGGGTTGGCAACCACGAGTCTCCTACCGCTTATCCAACCTCTGGAGAGGTGTTCTGCGCGTGCTCCACTATGTGCCGGAGGGTACACTATGGAATATAGAAGTGGTATGCAAACCCGAATTTGGTCCGATGTTTGGTTGTAGGATGGTCCGCCGCTTGAAAATTTCGCTGCAAATCTTCCGGCAGAAGCTAGGGACTTGACAGTAGCAGAGATGGTTCTGAATGGCCAATGGAACTTGGATTTTGTTCGTGCCTTCCTCCCTGAGCCGATGATCGTACAACTCCAACTCCACCCGGTACCATTCGAGGAGGGCCCGGATATTCCCACTTAGAGGCTTTCCCATTCAGGTAAATTCACGTTGCAGACGGCGTATGCTCTCACGAGGGAAGATGGGGATGAGGTACACTATAATCCAACTTGGAAGGCTGTCTGGAAAATCCCGGGGCCGCATCGAACAAAGACTTTGTTCTGGTTGGTGCTACACGAACGGTTGCTTACGAATGCAGAGAGGTTCCATCGGCATTTGGCGACCATGGATAAGTGCACTATATGCGGAGGAGGTCCGGAAACAGCGATCCATGTCATACGCGACTGTGCCTATGCTCGTGACGTGTGGTCGCATTTCTTGGCAGATGAGCCCGACCGGGACTTCTTCCAGGCGGACATTCCATGTTGGGGACTCCACTACCTAACGGATAGCAGCCCCATTGTGGACGCCTCCATCTTCGCCCTGGTTTGCTGGCAACTGTGGCAAAATCGCAATGCATGGGTTTTTGAGAAGCATTTGGTGGCACCCATGCAGATCGCTGGACGTATTAAGTTGCTTCGAAGCCAGGTTTCCTTGGCTTTTAAGGCGTCGCAGAACTTCACAGGAGGAGATAGCAGGTGTACCAGGAACATCAGCTGGCAACGTCCGCCATTTGGTTGGGCTAGCCTGAATACGGATGGTTCCGTGCTTCTATCCCAGAACAGCGCTGCTGCAGGAGGAGTGATAAGAAGAGAAGATGGACGGATGTTGCGGGCCTTCTCGACGAACTTGGGAGGCGGTTCAATCACCCACACAGAAGGCCTGCGTATTACCTAGGATATGGGGATTCGAAAGCTTGCGGTTCAGACTGATTCGGCGACAACTATCTCGTTGATACAGGAGGACCCTTCGAGCCACCCGCATCGTATGCTTGTGAAGTCCATCTGACGGTTCCTGCCTCTAGAGTGGGAGGTCACTATTGATCATGTTTTTTGGGAGGGCAACTTTGTAGCCGATTTTCTGGCTTCCCGGGGTCACTCACTTCCTATTGGTTTACATGTGATTGACAATCCTAAGCCGAGTCAGGGTTACTGGTTGTACTACGACACTATCGGGGTTCAAACTCCTCGCTTGGTTATTAATTAAGGGTTGGGGCGCCCCTTAGCGCTCCGTTTGCTACAAAAAAAAGATGGGGAATCTCTTGTTCCTACAATTGCAACCGAATGACATAAATCTTATGGACGTTAACAATCAAAGTATATATAAAGTATTAATGCGATTGTCAAAAAACCTGATATTCTCCATCACGACTCTAAAAGTTTTAATGTTATATGGATGGTTTCATGTCGTGGTAATGGAAACTAAACGATCTGTTAGATTTGTTTACAAAGAGGTTGACAAAGATATAATTCGATTAAGTTGAATAATTAAATATATCTATCTAAAAATAGAATTATAGTAGTACATGAATTGTAAATATATTCACCTGCTAGATGGGTATGATCAGAACGTATAGGTGTAGTCTTCAAACGAGATATCTCTAGAAACTTCGAAAGGGAAGCGATAGACTCGATTGTTCCATACCAAATAATTGTCATACATTTCGACAAAATCTACAGCAGATTTAATGTGTAGTCGTAGATCACATGGAGAGTAACGATTTCTAGACAGTGCAGGAATCAGTAACACGTCCGACATAATGTAAATGCGCCTTGTTCCGATTAAATATTTGACCATCTCATAGTACTTGGGAAAAGTAAAACCTTTTATAGTGTTTTCCTGTTATTGAAATAAATTCATGTTAGACGACGACGACGACGACAACAACAACAACAACAAACACATGCTTTCCATATATACTTAAAGGGAACCACCTCTTTTTCGAACCATATTGTTTAAAGTGCAGCTGAACCAAGAACATCTCTGCTGATCCATTGGTGAATGAGTCGAACAACCAATGGTCGCTCTAAGATACCTCATGAAAGTTCTCTGATGGTTATTGAAGAATTTATTGGATCAACGAAAAAAACATGGCTCTTAGAATATATGTTACTTGAGGCATTGGTCGGTTAAAGATATACTCTTAGATTGAACATATTTTCAGGTGAATAAGTATAAAATAAATTTGACCGTACTGAAAATACCACCACATCAAATTAATAACCTTCGGGTGAGCTAGACAAATATAATTCCTCGACATAATAGAATACCACCTAACAAAAATAATAGACACTCTGGTCAACCATCACATTGATACTATAATCAGATATGTATCACCGATCATAAGAAGACAAAACAAGTTACTCGATACCTTGTAAAAGTCGATGGAACAGGTGACTGGAAAGTGGATTTAAAAAAACAGAAAAATAAATAATCAATTTCCACAGTGTGTTTGAAGCTTCGGGAACACAGAAGGAGGAATGAAGAGAGAAACAATACGATTGTTGAACAATCTCCGTGATGGTTGATGTTTGGAGGCTCAGTCTAGCTCACGCGGGAAACGAATCTACTTATTGCTTATAGATCAAATTGACATGGCTGAAGAGGAGAGAGTGAAGGTTGTCTGTTTGGTTTATATATTTGACCGGAGGAAGAAAGATTTACAGCAAGACTCTACTCATCTTCTAATTATATATGGTCTCAACATGGTTACTCACGTACACTCTTCACTATCCATTGCCCTTCTCCTGGTCCAATTTTTTTCTTGATCACCCTCCTCTGGGAATTTTTTTTAACACCAATGAGTAATTCACTTTACCAAACCAAACTCTCAAATTTCAGTTTGTCTCGAAATTGAGCAGTCACGGCAAAAAGTCAGTAAAAAGAACCACAGAGAAGAAACTTAGAGAACTCACATAGCAGAAAGACAAACTGTCAAAATTGAGCAGTCTCGAATTTCAGTTTTAGATGGAGTTTGCTCACCAATCTATATTCTGCTTTCTTCTTTTATGTGTAAAGTCTCCATCGCACAGTGACCACATTCCACAACAGGTAACAAACATAAACAACAATCCAAGATAATTATAATATTAGTACTAATAGGGACAATTCATAGCGCAATTATTCCATTATACGTACAATAAATATTTAAGAGTTAGTCACCATCGCAAAAAATCTCTATCGTAATCAATATGTCCTGCCAAAAAAGGGCACTATATCATTGCTCATTGTGGCCTACGAGTATCAATAGTTATTTGCCTTTACTGTTTCTTTCACGACAAAACCAAAGAAAAACCTCTCTTTTCGATACTAGAGGACACTGAATCGAAAAAGTGAGTTGTTTAGTGTTAAGTGGTTAATCGTTACCAAAACCGTTGGTTAACTGTTGATATAATCGCTCACGATATACAACATACAAGAATTGTATAATACATTAATTTAAGAATGAAATTAATCAAAATATCAATGAACATAAACAATTTCAAATTCAAATCATCACCAAAATATCTAACAAATGATTCAAACTGTTTCACAAAAACAAACATAATTTTTCTAATCAAGTTAAAAATTACGGTGTCAAACGGTAATGGACCACAGTAAGTCGATAAGGAGGTTAAACATGAGAAGATAAAGCACAAATAAAATTAATAATTCTGGTTTGACGGATTTAGTTTACGTTAAAGTATTTTTAAAAAAAACATTTGATTAAATAATGAACCAATGAAAGAGTTAAAATGTGGTGGTTCATTTGGTTTTATGTTGAACTGTGGAAAATCGTTCGTTCCATCAATAACAATAAACAGTGAAACTGACCATTATTTTAACTAGTTTGGTGGTTCTACTGGCTTAGCTGTTGATCGGGTTCGATTCTTTTAACAATGAAAAAACCTCGATACTTGGAAATAACAACAACAAAATTTGTACACAATCCAACGTAGGGGTGGGAAATGGGACGAGATTGGGTACCAAATTTCATCCCATATCCCAAACTCGTACGGATAATGGGTACCCAAACTGCCAATTTATACCCGTTCAAAATGGGAACAATTACAAAATTACATCGGGAACAAAATAATAAAATTACACTTGAAACAAATTGACATACTGTCCCCATAAGGCAATAACTCATCAAACAAAATAACAAGATAAAGCTAACTGAGTTTGAACAACAAAATATCAAAATTTGAGCTACTGTAATTGTCCCCATAGGCCATAACTAATATGTTTAAGCTGTTGTCCCCTTAGTGCCTGTAATTGTCCCCATAAGCTACTGTAATGACAAAGTTTAACAAAGTTCAAGCTCCTGTCCACAGACCACAAGTGCATTCGGCGTTAGTAGACCACAAGTGCATTCGGCGTTAGTGTCTTAGTGGGACAATAACAACCCATTGTTAACATGAAAATGAAATTCCCACATGAGGTGAAAAGGAAATTTCCCACATGACAATAAGAACTTAAAAAATGGGTATTTGGGTATCCGTAACCGGTAAGCCTAAAAAAATGAAATGTGTATGGGTATACCCAAATACTCATTTTCCATTGCCCACCTCTAATCCAACGATTAAATTAAGTATAGGAACGAAACGCCCTCCCCCCGCCCCTCTTCCAACTCCACCAATTGTCACACATTCCCAGAAATCCTATCACTATCTTAAGCACCGAAGATAGTTTACTATTGCTTTGTCAGGCAAATATATCGTTGTACAAATGACCATTTTCAAATGTCCTTAAGAAATGTTTGCTATATAATACCAACGGTATTTCAGAAATGTACAACACACAGTATATAAATATTAAGTTGGATTTATCATCATCCATAATAAATGAGTTTCAAGTCTGAAAACGACGCCTGTTTTGTCTCTTTAGAAGCAGTACTGCAACAGGCAACATAATAAACTAATAATTGACCACCGACGTTAACTTTCCGAAATAACCAACCTTCTTTTCTTTCTCCTTCCCTTTCGGTTTTTTCCTCTTTCTCTTCACTATTTATTGGGCCAACACAGTTTTGCTTCAACTTGCTATACCCCAAGGCCCAAGTTTGAGAATTCAAGCAGAAAGAATATGCAATGCATGGTTTTACATTTTGAAGGGTCCGACCGATCCAGACTCTTTTGACCACTTTGATTGGTAACCATTGATTTACTGGTTGGTTGCTGCCCTGCCCGTCTGCAGATTGCAGACAGCCCAACCACTTGCAGTCGTAGATATATAGCTGAAAAATCCTTACATTTTGATGGCATTTGTTTCTTATAGTAACAAAAAAGTTATAACCATAGTTTAGGATTTAGGTTACGTCGATTTCTTATGCACAATCACTTTTGCTTTCTTTTACGGGATGAGTTAGGATGGTTGCTGTTTTTTTAGTAACCATCGTGGCTACCTACATCTCCACATTTCATTTTTAACATTTTTAAATTGACAAACACGATTTATTAGGGATAATTTTGGAAAAAAAATAATAACCAGACTGGATTACTATTCCTAATTTTTTTCCCCCATATATTATCCTTAAACCCTAAATAATTATCCCACCTCTAATAATCTAACCGTCTCCTCCCTCTCTCTCCCCTCGGCGTGACTCCACAACGGCAGCCACCGCCGTCCGCCATGCCTCCCTCTCTGTCCACCCACCCACCCGCCCACCCACGTCCTCCATCCATCCATCACTCCGTTCTTACACCCACCCCACCCCATCTCATCCCATCTCTCTCTCTCTCTCTCTCACTCACTGCTGGTGTGACGATGAGGAAGCAACCCTCAGCCGGATTCGAGATCTAGCTTTTTTTTGCATTGGTATGTATTTCTTTCATATTAGTATTGATTTTTCGTAGTTGTATTTTTTATTGGTATTGATGGTATTGTATTGATATTGATCTTCATATATTGGTATTTGTTCAATCTACAATGGTATTGGTTAATAAGTGGTGTACATTGTGATAACGATAGTGGTAGTGTTTTTTCGCATTGGTATTGATTATGTAATGGTGTTGTTTTTATGGTATTGATGTTATTGTATTGGTAGTGATCTTCATGTATTTGTATTAGTTAAATTTGCAATCGTAGTGGTTAATAAGTTGTATATGTTGTGTTAGTGGTAGTGTTTTACGTTTTGGTATTGACTTCTTATTTTTTCTATAATGGTATTGGTGCTCTTCGAAGTGATAATGGTTGTCTAATGGATTGGTAGTAGTTTTTTTTTTTTTTGCGCAGAAAGATTGAGAAAAATAAGGAAATTATATATGGTTGGAGATTACGGAAGCGAGAGGAAGAGAGAGAATTATAATTAATAGATTTTGTAACTGCCTAAAATATAATTTATTATAAAAATTAATTAAATAATTTATTTTTCCATAATCCAATTTACCCTTAGTAACCATGGTGATAACCCTCCCTGATTTTACTGACTATTGTTTAGTGTACGCTACCTGTCATGCATCTTCATGCCTTGAATTTATAGTGCAAGCTACCCAACCAGCCGCGTCATGAATTAAGAATCAAGGATACAGCTCCCGAGAAACCACACGAATTGGCTAGGGAGAATAACAATGATGCGGTTGATGAATTACATGAAATGGTCATCCCATGAACAATTATGCAACTGTAGAAGGAACGAGTAGAACAAAAAAAATGAATAAAAGAACATCTACCAATGAGGAAGAAAGAAATTGTGAGAATTCCCTTCAAAGATAGGAACGGTTTTATAGGAATGGAAATGGACAACTATGTGGTGGTACAAGCACATGCAACGACATTAAACGTCTTCAATACTGCATGTATAGGACAACAACAGTGCACACCAACTGTAAGGACCCAAGCATAGTGTACGTCCTTTTCACATTGAGTACAAGCAGACAAAATAGAGAGAGCTCACCTAGACGCGTCCGTAGGGAAGGAGCTCCTCCTTGGCTACAGTATGCTTCCATCCAAAATTATATATTCTAATAAGTGCCATTTTAACAACTCAAGTTGAAAAGAACACCAAATAATAGGTAACCAACACCAATAATGACGAAGAGAGAGAGAGAGAGTCAAGTCATGAGAGTGAAATATCAATACTTCTCGTTGCAACTCAGATTTATAATTTGGGGTTATTTGGAAGTTGGGATTATTAGAATTGTGTTTGTTGAATACATGTATTGTGATTTGTGCACAATACAATGTTTGGAAGTGTCAAAATGTTAAACAATGCATGCATTGTTTTAGGTAGGTCCCACCAACAATCACAAAAAATGATGCATTATACAATCTCAACTAAAAGTTGAGATTGTTGCGATTGTTGGGTTTAGATTTGTGTCAACTTTTTCTTTCCATTTATATCTCCCAATATTTTTTGTCTTATTCTAAAAGTTGAGGGTAAATGTGACATTTCCCCATAAAAGTAACTTTCTGTGAATCAATGCATAAAGTAGAATCCCAACAACCAAACAATGTGTTGTTAAAATGCATCCATTGTATCAATATAATGCGATTTAACCACAAAACCACAACCTTATTTCCCCCCAACCCTAGCCATTCTTGCTGCCGCTT
The DNA here is from genome assembly GCA_946122785.1 of Linum tenue. NCBI lineage: Eukaryota > Viridiplantae > Streptophyta > Magnoliopsida > Malpighiales > Linaceae > Linum > Linum tenue. The sequence continues at coordinate 7,893,235 of CAMGYJ010000011.1, read as the reverse complement.
CTATACGATCCTCCGGAGATATTGTTAGTGAGCCTTCACGCCATAGAACTTGGCTGAAGAGTTTCTTCTCATAGCCATGGGTTGGCTTCTATTCCATACCCTTCCACTTACTTAAAATTAGGGGTGGAAATTGGGGTGAGTGTGGTTACCCACCCCACATTTTGCGGGTAACCACACCCACAAATATAGAATTATGCTACCCACAACCCGCCACATAGTGGGTAGTGGCTAACCACTATCCATTACAGGTTGGTGCGGGTTGGATGTGGATACCCACAAAAATTTCCTTCCTTCACCCTTTGGACTCGTACATGATAAACCTATCGGTCGGAGTGACGACAAAAAAAAACCCATTGAGTTAAAAACTAAGTAAAGAAGCCCAAGACATGGAACGAGCGAGGATCCGGTATTCGGAACCTCCTAAGTAGTCAGCCTCCCTCTCCTCGATTCACTTCACTCACTTACATGTCACTTCACTTTCTTTAGGAAATGCATATTGATAACGAGCATGGGTTGGAGGGGATCTATTCTAAGTATACACAAAAACAAAAAACCCGAGTTGCGAAATTAGTGTCTTTTTACACAAAAACAAAAAACCTACATAAAAGAGAGTTAATAAAGTTCTAAATAAACTATAAACCACATTTATTGGCTTTGTATTGTTATAAAATCAACATATACCACGTGGACAATGCTTATTTAATAAAAGTACCTCATACGAACACGATGTATTGACTTGTTTTTGTTTTATAAATAACTATATATTTGATTTTGGAGCATATTTTAATTTTTAGCATTTTACTTTTCACGTAATTTAATATTACAAAGTATTATTAATAAATAAATATACTTAGTGTGGTTATTGTGGATTTTGTGGGTTAACCGATGTGGATAGTGGTTAACCACTAACCATAAAAATTAATATTTTGCTACCCACACCCAACCCACTATCCAGAAATTGTGGGTATGGTTACCCACAATTAGAACTGTCAAAATTGAACCCGACCCGAATAACCCGCCCAACCCACCCGACCCACAACCCGTCCGTAACCCGATTTAACAAAAAATCAACCACCAGAAGCCCGCCCGTAACCCGAAACCAATTGACCCACAATCCGATCAACCCATAACTCGATGAACTCGTTATCCGATCAAACCCATAACCCGACCCATATATAACCCGAATGATTCATAACCCAAATAACCCGTAACCGAACCAAACCCAACTCGAATAACCCGAATAATCCATTTGACCCGAATGCTTGTACAAAAATTCAATGTATACATTATTATATTTTTAAATTTACCAAGAAAGAACTGTTGTTCTCATAATAATTGAAAATTATTTGTAGAATTGATGGTATAAATTGAGTTTTTTCTTAAATATTTAATTTAAAAAAAATAATATGTGAAATATCTTATCATTCATTTTTTATTTTATGAAATTCAAAGGATAAATTTTTTAAGATAATAGGAAAAGTTAGACACAAATTCGTATCTCCACCATCCATAACTATATTAAAAAAATCAACCCATGAAAATTAATGAAATCCCCAAAATCAATGATCCCTATAAAGATATATAAGTAGATAGTTTACCCTTCTTACTTCATTCTCAACTTCTTACTGATTTTATTTATTTTTTATAAATTAATAAATCGACGATTCGAACTAGATGATAATATCATATTTGAGCGAACCGTTGTTCGACCCATAAGTTTTCGGATGAGATGTTACCGTGAATATATAAAAAATTGTGAAGATATATAAGTGGGTGATTCGGAATGATGTTCATAAGTCTTCGTGAAAATGAAGAGACACACATCTAGTTCATACTATATTTAATTAAGACGATTCATTTGGAGATATATAAGCATATAGTCTACCTTTTTTACTTCAGTCTCAAATTTTTACTGATTCAATTTTTTTATAAATTAATAAAATATGTGAAGTTACAATCTCTCACCATAAACAAAAAAATTACAACCAACAACAAAGCTTTTATATACACTATTTTATGTATATTTAGTTTTTATAGTAACATAATGGATATTTAATTTGTATGTGTAAAATATTATCATATTATCATTTTCTTAAATTTTGTATCATTACCTACAATTTATATTCATATATTGATAGTTTGTAAAATATTATTTTCTGTTAAGAAGTAAATGATCCAATGGGTTGACCCGAATAACCCATAATCCGACCGGATGAACCTGAATTAACCCGCAATCCAATAAACCCATAATTTGATGCACCCGTAACCCGACCCGATCCGTAACCCAATTGACCAGTGACCTGATTGACTCGTAACCCAATTGACCTGCAACCCAATTAAACCCGATCCAAATTGAAACCGACCCGATTGAACTCGCAACCCGATTGAACCCAACCCGGTTAGACCCAATCCGAACATGACCCAACCCGCCCAATTGACACCTCTACTCACAATATATGCGGTTTGGTGCGGTTTACGGATTACCCGCAATGCGCAAACCAAACTTCCACCCCTACTTACAATTATATCCCCACCAAAAACAACATTGCCCTAAACAAAACAGACACCAACAACTCTTTCATAAAACGGCTCCACAATTTGATCTCACCCTCAATTTTCTCTAGCTTCTTGGTTTGATAAGCACGTGTAAGGGATCAAGCTTACGGGCAGTGAGCGACACAGTATCCACATTATCTACCTCTCCTTCCTTGAGGTGCCACTCGAACTGCTGCACCATCCTCCCGATCGATGTGCAAACAATTAGCATCGCCTGGAGGGCTCCGGCACAAGCCCTCTTCCCACTCCCAAACGCCATCGTTTTGTGCAGCTCCATGGGGTCCGATCCCCCACCCAGGAACCTCTCCGGCAGCCACTCGTCGGGGTTGTCCCATTGCTTGCTGTCCATGTTGCATCCGTACAGGTTGATCGCTATCTGTAAAACCAAAGCATGTAAAAAAAAAGGATCAATACAATATGATTAGTACGTAGTATTATGTAATTTGTCAGAGTTATATATTCGAACGATGTTTACCTGAGTTCCAGCAGGGACGTGGTACCCTCCTAACTCGGTGTCGACATCCACGTGGCGCAAAGGGATGACGGGGACAGGACTATGCCTTCTGAGCGTCTCGTGGAAGATGGCGCTCAGGTAAGGGAGTTTCGACAAGTGTTGCTCGGAGACTTCATCGGATCCACAGACGGCTTGAATTTGCCGGAGGAGCCTTTCCTGAGTGTCAGGATTCTTGGCAAGCTCATACATTGCCCATTCTGAGCTCACCAACGTCGTATCCGACGTCTCGGCGATCGTCTCCCAAATCAACATCGAGATCTGGAGATCTGTCAGGTTCTTGCCTTCCGCCAGCAAGTAGTCAACGAAACAATCAATCACCTCTCCGGATGCAATTCTTTGCTTCTGTTCGGCGATCAGGGCGCTCATCACCGCTTGTCTGCGGTAATGCATCTGCTCGATCTTCTCTTCGAAGCTCGGGTTGGGAATCCAGCTCAGGGACGGGAAGAAATCTCTCCAGTCTACTTCTATAGCTCCGTCCATTGGGTCGAGCACTAGAGTTTTGAAGATTTCTTCTCTGGAAACTGTAGTCCCCAATTCCTCGACATAGATGGACTGCACATCCTTCCCGATCGCTTGCCTCATGGATAAACCGAAGAGCTCGGACTCAAACACCTTCCTGAAATTCAGAGCCTTTTCAGGATGGAACTTGGCGTGAGCTTGGAATTGGGTTGCTGTATTGTCCACCATTATGTCTCTCTGAGAACGAAGTCTTTTCTGTCAAATTCAGCAGCCATAAGCAGTAATTCATCAGGGACTCTGTTTTTCTGTCTGCAAAAAAAACAGAGTACTCTGAAATGTAATGCTGCAGTATTCATCTAAAAAAATAACCTGGGCGCTTGGGCTCAACAGGTTTGCGAGGACGTGGCGTTTCACCATCTTGTGGAAGTCGTCATAATCACTCATGGCAACCATGGTTTTGTCCTGAGTGAGCACGGACAAAGCCCTGGATAGCTTCCTAGTACTTATGGATGAGAATTTGGTCACCATGGCCTGAAACAGAGTTTGGACAATGAAAATCGAGGCTTTTCAATTAAAGACTGCCAGTTTTGTTTAACAACCCAGAGATGAGACATCAGGCCATAGCTAGCTTTAGCCAGAACACAGCAGGCCGACAAAATTTCTTCAATGTACTGGTGGGCTGTAAAAGCTTCATAAAAGAGGGGGAAGTAGCCACTAATCTATAAAGGCTGGGAAGCCTATTGGTGGGCTGTGAGTCAAATTCCACCACCAGAATGTTTTTGGGCCAATTACATTTTAGTCAACCTTGAGTTGGTTCTAGTCGTTTTCAACCAACCGGTTGATATGATAATTGATAAGAACAGGTTTAGACGAGACGATGAAATTGCTTGATTTCATGAATATAAGTTCATACATACTCAATCAAACATATCTCCATTTCACATATCACCCCCAGTCTTTGGTCCGTAAACTTGATATGGGTAGATTAAGTGTTGATTAGTTTTGTCAGCCTAAGGACAGTCGACTTGACAAGAAAACAGAGTGCGTTATGGGATCAACCCAAATCAGTAAATTAAGGTGGAGTTGACAGCGAAATCTGACCTCTTTAACAACATCTGTGGTGTTGAGAACGACGACGGAGGAGGAGCCGGTTTTAATGGAGTAGATTGGTCCGTATGTCTCTGCCCAATTCGCAAACGTTTTGTGGGGTTTCTTCTCCTTCAGCTGCAGCAAGTTCCCGATCACCGGCAGCCCCGGGACCTCTGCAAATTCCGATCAATTACAAATTCTAACAACAAGAAAAGAGAAAGGAAGGGAAGGGAAGAATTCATTAATTACCTGGAACCAGCCGGAGATGGGAGTTGTTGGCCTTCTTCTTATCGACCATAAACCTTTTCACGAAATAGACTGAGAAAACAAGCCCGCCCACGGCGGCTGCAGCAGGAGTGGCTTGGAGACTGGGAAGAGAGGTGGTGATGGAAGCAGGCTCCATTTTCTGCTTTGTGGGTTTTGGATGGGAAGTGGACTTTCTCCCCTGTTTCGACTCTGTTTTTTGGTGGAGAGAAGGAAAGGGTGGTGTTTTTTTATAGAGAGGATGGAGGAAGACACAATTGAGTGGAGTGAGCGAGGGAATCAGTTCGGTGGTTGGTGTGGAAACAAGTAATGATGATGCGAATCAAAGTTCAGAGAGGGCAATTGAGAAAGTTCAGAGATTCATAAACTGTCCTTATTTGGATCTGCTTGCCAAATTGACACACAGAGCTCGGCTTTTCGGCAAATAGGCAGCCGCGCGGCTGCCTATTTGCCGAAAAGCCGAGCTCTGTGTGTCAATTTGGCAAGCAGATCCAAATAAGGACAGTTTATGAATCTCTGAACTTTCTCAATTGCCCTGTCTGAACTTTGATTCGCATCATAATTACTTGTTTCCACACCAACCACCGAACTGATTCCCTCGCTCACTCCACTCAATTGTGTCTTCCTCCATCCTCTCTATAAAAAAACACCACCCTTTCCTTCTCTCCACCAAAAAAACAGAGTCGAAACAGGGGAGAAAGTCCACTTCCCATCCAAAACCCACAAAGCAGAAAATGGAGCCTGCTTCCATCACCACCTCTCTTCCCAGTCTCCAAGCCACTCCTGCTGCAGCCGCCGTGGGCGGGCTTGTTTTCTCAGTCTATTTCGTGAAAAGGTTTATGGTCGATAAGAAGAAGGCCAACAACTCCCATCTCCGGCTGGTTCCAGGTAATTAATGAATTCTTCCCTTCCCTTCCTTTCTCTTTTCTTGTTGTTAGAATTTGTAATTGATCGGAATTTGCAGAGGTCCCGGGGCTGCCGGTGATCGGGAACTTGCTGCAGCTGAAGGAGAAGAAACCCCACAAAACGTTTGCGAATTGGGCAGAGACATACGGACCAATCTACTCCATTAAAACCGGCTCCTCCTCCGTCGTCGTTCTCAACACTACAGATGTTGTTAAAGAGGTCAGATTTCGCTGTCAACTCCACCTTAATTTACTGATTTGGGTTGATCCCATAACGCACTCTGTTTTCTTGTCAAGTCGACTGTCCTTAGGCTGACAAAACTAATCAACACTTAATCTACCCATATCAAGTTTACGGACCAAAGACTGGGGGTGATATGTGAAATGGAGATATGTTTGATTGAGTATGTATGAACTTATATTCATGAAATCAAGCAATTTCATCGTCTCGTCTAAACCTGTTCTTATCAATTATCATATCAACCGGTTGGTTGAAAACGACTAGAACCAACTGAAGGTTGACTAAAATGTAATTGGCCCAAAAACATTCTGGTGGTGGAATTTGACTCACAGCCCACCAATAGGCTTCCCAGCCTTTATAGATTAGTGGCTACTTCCCCCCTCTTTTATGAAGCTTTTACAGCCCACCAGTACATTGAAGAAATTTTGTCGGCCTGCTGTGTTCTGGCTAAAGCTAGCTATGGCCTGATGTCTCATCTCTGGGTTGTTAAACAAAACTGGCAGTCTTTAATTGAAAAGCCTCGATTTTCATTGTCCAAACTCTGTTTCAGGCCATGGTGACCAAATTCTCATCCATAAGTACTAGGAAGCTATCCAGGGCTTTGTCCGTGCTCACTCAGGACAAAACCATGGTTGCCATGAGCGATTATGACGACTTCCACAAGATGGTGAAACGCCACGTCCTCGCAAACCTTTTGAGCCCAAGCGCCCAGGTTATTTTTTTTTTAGATGGATACTGCAGCATTACATTTCAGAGTACTCTGTTTTTTTGCAGACAGAAAAACAGAGTCCCTGATGGATTACTGCTTATGGCTGCTGAATTTGACAGAAAAGACTTCGTTCTCAGAGAGACATAATGGTGGACAATATAGCAACCCAATTCCAAGCTCACGCCAAGTTCCATCCTGAAAAGGCTCTGAATTTCAGGAAGGTATTTGAGTCCGAGCTCTTCGGTTTATCCATGAGGCAAGCGATCGGGAAGGATGTGCAGTCCATCTATGTCGAGGAATTGGGGACTACAGTTTCCAGAGAAGGAATCTTCAAAACTCTAGTGCTCGACCCAATGGACGGAGCTATAGAAGTAGACTGGAGAGATTTCTTCCCGTCCCTGAGCTGGATTCCCAACCCGAGCTTCGAAGAGAAGATCGAGCAGATGCATTACCGCAGACAAGCGGTGATGAGCGCCCTGATCGCCGAACAGAAGCAAAGAATTGCATCCGGAGAGGTGATTGATTGTTTCGTTGACTACTTGCTGGCGGAAGGCAAGAACCTGACAGATCTCCAGATCTCGATGTTGATTTGGGAGACGATCGCCGAGACGTCGGATACGACGTTGGTGAGCTCAGAATGGGCAATGTATGAGCTTGCCAAGAATCCTGACACTCAGGAAAGGCTCCTCCGGCAAATTCAGGCAGTCTGTGGATCCGATGAAGTCTCCGAGCAACACTTGTCGAAGCTCCCTTACCTGAGCGCCATCTTCCACGAGACGCTCAGAAGGCATAGTCCTGTCCCCGTCATCCCTTTGCGCCACGTGGATGTCGACACCGAGTTAGGAGGGTACCACGTCCCTGCTGGAACTCAGGTAAACATTGTTTCGAATATATAACTCTGACAAATTACATAATACTACGTTAACATTGTTTCGAATATATAACTCTGACAAATTACATAATACTACGTTACTGATCATGTTGACTTTTTTTTTTACATGCTTTGGTTTTGCAGATAGCGATCAACCTGTACGGATGCAACATGGACAGCAAGCAATGGGACAACCCCGACGAGTGGCTGCCGGAGAGGTTCCTGGGTGGGGGATCAGACCCCATGGAGCTGCACAAAACGATGGCGTTTGGGAGTGGGAAGAGGGCTTGTGCCGGAGCCCTCCAGGCGATGCTAATTGTTTGCACATCGATCGGGAGGATGGTGCAGCAATTCGAGTGGCGCCTCAAGGAAGGAGAGGTAGATAATGTGGATACTGTGTCGCTCACTGCCCGTAAGCTTGATCCCTTACACGTGCTTATCAAACCAAGAAGCTAGAGAAAATTGAGGGTGAGATCAAAGTGTGGAGCCGTTTTACGAAAGAGTTGTTGGTGTCTGTTTTGTTTAGGGCAATGTTGTTTTTGGTGGGGATATAATTGTAAGTATGGGTGGAAGTTTGGTTTGCGCATTGCGGGTAATCCGCAAACCGCACCAAACCGCATATATTGTGGGTAGAGGTGTCAATTGGGCGGGTTGGGTCATGTTCGGATTGGGTCTAACCGGGTTGGGTTCAATCGGGTTGCGAGTTCAATCGGGTCGGTTTCAATTTGGATCGGGTTTAATTGGGTTGCAGGTCAATTGGGTTACGAGTCAATCAGGTCACTAGTCAATTGGGTTACGGATCGGGTCGGGTTACGGGTGCATCAAATTATGGGTTTATTGGATTGCGGGTTAATTCAAGTTCGGTCAGGTCGGATTATGGGTTATTCGGGTCAACCCATTGGATCATTTACTTCTTAACAGAAAATAATATTTTACAAACTATCAATATATGAATATAAATTGTAGGTAATGATACAAAATTTAAGAAAATGATAATATGATAATATGTTACACATACAAATTAAATATCCATTATGTTACTATAAAAACTAAATATAAATAAAATAGTGTATATAAAAGCTTTGTTGTTGGTTGTAATTTTTTTGTTTATGGTGAGAGATTGTAACTTCACATATTTTATTAATTTATAAAAAAATTGAATCAGTAAAAATTTGAGAATGAAGTAAAAAAGGTAGACTATATGCTTATACATCTCGAAATGAATCGTCTTAATTAAATATAGTATGAACTAGATGTGTGTCTCTTCATTTTCACGAAGACTTATGAACATCATTCCGAATCACCCACTTATATATCTTCACAATTTTTTATATATTCACGGTAACATCTCATCCGAAAACTTATGGGTCGAACAACGATTCACTCAAATATGATATTATCATCTAGTTCGAATCGTCGATTTATTAATTTATAAAAAATCAATAAAAAGTTGAGAATGAAGTAAGAAGGGTAAACTATCTACTTATATATCTTGATAGGGATCATTGATTTTGGGGATTTCATTGATTTTCATGGGTTGATTTTTTTAATATATTTATGGGTGGTGGAGATACGAATTTGTGTCTAACTTTTCCTATTATCTTCAAAAATTTATCCTTTGAATTTCATAAAATAAAAAATGAATGAAAAGATATTTCACATATTATTATTTTAAAAATTAAATATTTAAGAAAAAACTCAATTTATAACATCAATTCTACAAATAATTTTTCAATTATTATGAGAACAACAGTTCTTTCTTGGTAAATTTAAAAATATAATAATGTATACATTGAATTTTTGTACAAGCATTCGGGTCAAATGGGTTATTCGGGTTATTCGAGTTGGGTTTGGTTCGGTTACAGGTTATTTGGGTTATGAATCATTCGGGTTATATATGGGTCGGGTTATGGGTTGGATCGAATAACGAGTTCATCGAGTTATGGGATGATCGGATTATGGGTCAATTGGTTTCGGGTTACGGGCGGGCTTCTGGTGGTTGATTTTTTGTTAAATCGGGTTACGGACGGGTTGTGGGTCGGGTGGGTTGGGCGAGTTAGTCGGGTCGGGTTCAATTTTGACAGTTCTAATTGTGGGTAACCATACCCACAATTTCTGGATAGTGGGTTGGGTGTGGGTAGCAAAATATTAATTTTTATGGTTAGTGGTTAACCACTATCCACATCGGTTAACCCACAATAACCACACTAAGTATATTTATTTATTAATAATACTTTGTAATATTAAATTACGTGAAAAGTAAAATGCTAAAAATTAAAATATGCTCCAAAATCAAATATATAGTTATTTATAAAACAAAAACAAGTCAATACATCGTGTTCGTATGAGGTACTTTTATTAAATAAGCATTGTCCGCGTGGTATATGTTAATTTTATAACAATACAAAGCCAATAAATGTGGTTTATAGTTTATTTAGAACTTTATTAACTCTCTTTTATGTAGGTTTTTGTTTTTGTGTAAAAAGACACTAATTTCGCAACTCGGGTTTTTTGTTTTTGTGTATACTTAGAATAGATCCCCTCCAACCCATGCTCGTTATCAATATGCATTTCCTAAAGAAAGTGAAGTGACATGTAAGTGAGTGAAGTGAATCGAGGAGAGGGAGGCTGACTACTTAGGAGGTTCCGAATACCGGATCCTCGCTCGTTCCATGTCTTGGGCTTCTTTACTTAGTTTTAACTCAATGGGTTTTTTTTTGTCGTCACTCGACCGATAGGTTTATCATGTACGAGTCCAAAGGGTGAAGGAAGGAAATTTTTGTGGGTATCCACATCCAACCCGCACCAACCTGTAATGGATAGTGGTTAACCACTACCCACTATGTGGCGGGTTGTGGGTACCATAATTCTATATTTGTGGGTGTGGTTACCCGCAAAATGTGGGGTGGGTAACCACACTCACCCCAATTTCCACCCCTAATTTTAAGTAAGTGGAAGGGTATGGAATAGAAGCCAACCCATGGCTATGAGAAGAAACTCTTCAGCCAAGTTCTATGGCGTGAAGGCTCACTAACAATATCTCCGGAGGATCGTATAGAAGCGGCAGCAAGAATGGCTAGGGTTGGGGGGAAATAAGGTTGTGGTTTTGTGGTTAAATCGCATTATATTGATACAATGGATGCATTTTAACAATACATTGTTTGGTTGTTGAGATTCTACTTTATGCATTGATTCACAGATAGTTACTTTTATGGGGAAATGTCACATTTACCCTCAACTTTTAGAATAAGACAAAAAATATTGGGAGATATAAATGGAAAGAAAAAGTTGACACAAATCTAAACCCAACAATCACAACAATCTCAACTTTTAGTTGAGATTGTATAATGCATCATTTTTGTGATTGTTGGTGGGACCTACCTAAAACAATGCATGCATTGTTTAACATTTTGACACTTCCAAACATTGTATTGTGCACAAATCACAATACATGTATTCAACAAACACAATTCTAACAATCACAACTTCCAAACAACCCCAAATTATAAATCTGAGTTGCAACGAGAAGTATTGATATTTCACTCTCATGACTTAACTCTCTCTCTCTCTTCGTCATTATTGGTGTTGGTTACCTATTATTTGGTGTTCTTTTCAACTTGAGTTGTTAAAATGGCACTTATTAGAATATATAATTTTGGATGGAAGCATACTGTAGCCAAGGAGGAGCTCCTTCCCTACGGACGCGTCTAGGTGAGCTCTCTCTATTTTGTCTGCTTGTACTCAATGTGAAAAGGACGTACACTATGCTTGTGTCCTTACAGTTGGTGTGCACTGTTGCTGTCCTATACATGCAGTATTGGAGACGTTTAATGTCGTTGCATGTGCTTGTACCACCACATAGTTGTCCATTTCCATTCCTATAAAACCGTTCCTATCTTTGAAGGGAATTCTCACAATTTTCTTTCTTCCTCATGTCGGTAGATGTTCTTTTATTCATTTTTTTTGTTCTACTCGTTCCTTCTACAGTTGAATAATTGTTCATGGGATGACCATTTCATGTAATTCATCAACCGCATCATTGTTATTCTCCCTAGCCAATTCGTGTGGTTTCTCGGGAGCTGTATCCTTGATTCTTAATTCATGACGCGGCTGGTTGGGTAGCGTGCACTATAAATTCAAGGCATGAAGATGCATGACAGGTAGCGTACACTAAACAATAGTTAGTAAAATCAGGGAGGGGTTATCACCATGGTTACTAAGGGTAAATTGGTTATGGAAAAATAAATTATATTAATTAATTTTTATAATAAATTATATTTTAGGCAGTTACAAAAATCTATTAATTATAATTCTCTCTCTTCCTCTCGCTTCCGTAATCTCCAACCATATATAATTTCCTTATTTTTCTCAATCTTTCTGCGCAAAAAAAAAAAAAAAAACTACTACCAATCCATTAGACAACCATTATCACTTCGAAGAGCACCAATACCATTATAGAAAAAATAAGAAGTCAATACCAAAACGTAAAACACTACCACTAACACAACATATACCACTTATTAACCACTACCATTGCAAATTTAACTAATACAAATACATGAAGATCACTACCAATACAATAACATCAATACCATAAAAACAACACCATTACATAATCAATACCAAAGCGAAAAAACACTACCACTATCGTTATCACAATGTACACCACTTATTAACCAATACCATTGTAGATTGAACAAATACCAATATATGAAGATCAATATCAATACAATACCATCAATACCAATAAAAAAAATACAACTACGAAAAATCAATACTAATATGAAAGAAATACATACCAATGCAAAAAAAGCTAGATCTCGAATCCGGCTGAGGGTTGCTTCCTCATCGTCACACCAACAGTGAGTGAGAGAGAGAGAGAGATGGGATGAGATGGGGTGGGGTGGGTGTAAGAATGGAGGGATGGATGGATGGAGGACGTGGGTGGGCGGGTGGGTGGGTGGACAGAGAGGGAGGCATGGCGGACGGCGGTGGCTGCCGTTGTGGAGTCACGCCGAGGGGAGAGAGAGGGAGGAGACGGTTAGATTATTAGAGGTGGGATAATTATTTAGGGTTTAAGGATAATATATGGAAAAAAAATTAGGAATAGTAATCCAGTCTGGTTATTATTTTTTTCCAAAATTATCCCTAATAAATCGTGTTTGTCAATTTAAAAATGTTAAAAATGAAATGTGGAGATGTAGGTAGCCACGATGGTTACTAAAAAAACAGCAACCATCCTAACTCATCCCGTAAAAGAAAGCAAAAGTGATTGTGCATAAGAAATCGACGTAACCTAAATCCTAAACTATGGTTATAACTTTTTTGTTACTATAAGAAACAAATGCCATCAAAATGTAAGGATTTTTCAGCTATATATCTACGACTGCAAGTGGTTGGGCTGTCTGCAATCTGCAGACGGGCAGGGCAGCAACCAACCAGTTTATCAATGGTTACCAATCAAAGTGGTCAAAAGAGTCTGGATCGGTCGGACCCTTCAAAATGTAAAACCATGCATTGCATATTCTTTCTGCTTGAATTCTCAAACTTGGGCCTTGGGGTATAGCAAGTTGAAGCAAAACTGTGTTGGCCCAATAAATAGTGAAGAGAAAGAGGAAAAAACCGAAAGGGAAGGAGAAAGAAAAGAAGGTTGGTTATTTCGGAAAGTTAACGTCGGTGGTTAATTATTAATTTATTATGTTGCCTGTTGCAGTACTGCTTCTAAAGAGACAAAACAGGCGTCGTTTTCAGACTTGAAACTCATTTATTATGGATGATGATAAATCCAACTTAATATTTATATACTGTGTGTTGTACATTTCTGAAATACCGTTGGTATTATATAGCAAACATTTCTTAAGGACATTTGAAAATGGTCATTTGTACAACGATATATTTGCCTGACAAAGCAATAGTAAACTATCTTCGGTGCTTAAGATAGTGATAGTATTTCTGGGAATGTGTGACAATTGGTGGAGTTGGAAGAGGGGCGGGGGGAGGGCGTTTCGTTCCTATACTTAATTTAATCGTTGGATTAGAGGTGGGCAATGGAAAATGAGTATTTGGGTATACCCATACACATTCCATTTTTTTAGGGTTACCGGTTACGGATACCCAAATACCCATTTTTTGAGTTCTTATTGTCATGTGGGAAATCTCATTTTCACCTCATGTGGGAATTTCATTTTCATGTTAACAATGGGTTGTTATTGTCCCACTAAGACACTAACGCCGAATGCACTTGTGGTCTACTAACGCCGAATGCACTTGTGGTCTGTGGACAGGAGCTTGAACTTTGTTAAACTTTGTCATTACAGTAGCTTATGGGGACAATTACAGGCACTAAGGGGACAACAGCTTAAACATATTAGTTATGGCCTATGGGGACAATTACAGTAGCTCAAATTTTGATATTTTGTTGTTCAAACTCAGTTAGCTTTATCTTGTTATTTTGTTTGATGAGTTATTGCCTTATGGGGACAGTATGTCAATTTGTTTAAAGTGTAATTTTATTATTTTGTTCCCGATGTAATTTTGTAATTGTTCCCATTTTGAACGGGTATAAATTGGCAGTTTGGGTACCCATTATCCGTACGAGTTTGGGATATGGGATGAAATTTGGTACCCAATCTCGTCCCATTTCCCACCCCTACGTTGGATTGTGTACAAATTTTGTTGTTGTTATTTCCAAGTATCGAGGTTTTTTCATTGTTAAAAGAATCGAACCCGATCAACAGCTAAGCCAGTAGAACCACCAAACTAGTTAAAATAATGGTCAGTTTCACTGTTTATTGTTATTGATGGAACGAACGATCTTCCACAGTTCAACATAAAACCAAATGAACCACCACATTTTAACTCTTTCATTGGTTCATTATTTAATCAAATGTTTTTTTAAAAAATACTTTAACGTAAACTAAGTCCGTCAAACCAGAATTATTAATTTTATTTGTGCTTTATCTTCTCATGTTTAACCTCCTTATCGACTTACTGTGGTCCATTACCGTTTGACACCGTAATTTTTAACTTGATTAGAAAAATTATGTTTCTTTTTGTGAAACAGTTTGAATCATTTGTTAGATATTTTGGTATGATTTGAATTTGAAATTGTTTATGTTCATTGATATTTTGATTAATTTCATTCTTAAATTAATGTATTATACAATTCTTGTATGTTGTATATCGTGAGCGATTATATCAACGGTTAACCAACGGTTTTGGTAACGATTAACCACTTAACACTAAACAACTCACTTTTTCGATTCAGTGTCCCTCTAGTATCGAAAAGAGAGGTTTTTCTTTGGATTTTGTCGTGAAAGAAACAGTAAAGGCAAATAACTATTGATACTCGTAGGCCACAATGAGCAATGATATAGTGCCCTTTTTTGGCAGGACATATTGATTACGATAGAGATTTTTTGCGATGGTGACTAACTCTTAAATATTTATTGTACGTATAATGGAATAATTGCGCTATGAATTGTCCCTATTAGTACTAATATTATAATTATCTTGGATTGTTGTTTTATGTTTGTTACCTGTTGTGGGAATGTGGTCACTGTGCGATGGAGACTTTACACATAAAAGAAGAAAGCAGAATATAGATTGGTGAGCAAACTGCATCTAAAACTGAAATTCGAGACTGCTCAATTTTGACAGTTTGTCTTTCTCTGCTATGTGAGTTCTCTAAGTTTCTTCTCTGTGGTTCTTTTTACTGACTTTTTGCCGTGACTGCTCAATTTCGAGACAAACTGAAATTTGAGAGTTTGGTTTGGTAAAGTGAATTACTCATTGGTGTTAAAAAAAATTCCCCAGAGGAGGGTGATCAAGAAAAAAAATTGGACCAGGAGAAGGGCAATGGATAGTGAAGAGGTGTACGTGAGTAACCATGTTGAGACCATATATAATTAGAAGATGAGTAGAGTCTTGCTGTAAATCTTTCTTCCTCCGGTCAAATATATAAACCAAACAGGAGACAACCTTCACTCTCTCCTCTTCAACCATGTCAATTTGATCTCATAAGCAATAAGTAGATTCGTTTCCCGCGTGAGCTAGACTGAGCCTCCAAACATCAACCATCACGGAGATTGTTCAACAATCGTATTGTTTCTCTCTTCATTCCTCCTTCTGTGTTCCCGAAGCTTCAAACACACTGTGGAAATTGATTATTTATTTTTCTGTTTTTTTAAATCCACTTTCCAGTCACCTGTTCCATCGACTTTTACAAGGTATCGAGTAACTTGTTTTGTCTTCTTATGATCGGTGATACATAAATGATTATAGTATCAATGTGATGGTTGACCAGAGTGTCTATTATTTTTGTTAGGTGGTATTCTATTATGTCGAGGAATTATATTTTGTCTAGCTCACCCGAAGGTTATTAATTTGATGTGGTGGTATTTTCAGTACGGTCAAATTTATTTTATACTTATTCACCTGAAAATATGTTCAATCTAAGAGTATATCTTTAACCGACCAATGCCTCAAGTAACATATATTCTAAGAGCCATGTTTTTTTCGTTGATCCAATAAATTCTTCAATAACCATCAAAGAACTTTCATGAGGTATCTTAGAGCGACCATTGGTTGTTCGACTCATTCACCAATGGATCAGCAGAGACGTTCCTGGTTCAGCTGCACTTTAAACAATATGGTTCGAAAAAGAGGTGGTTCCCTTTAAGTATATATGGAAAGCATGTGTTTGTTGTTGTTGTTGTCGTCGTCGTCTAACATGAATTTATTTCAATAACAGGAAAACACTATAGAAGGTTTTACTTTTCCCAAGTACTATGAGATGGTCAAATATTTAATCGGAACAAGGCGCATTTACATTATGTCGGACTGTTACTGATTCCTGCACTGTCTAGAAATCGTTACTCTCCATGTGATCTACGACTACACATTAAATCTGCTGTAGATTTTGTCGAAATTTATGACAATTATTTGGTATGGAACAATCGAGTCTATCGCTTCCCTTTCGAAGTTTCTAGAGATATCTCGTTTGAAGACTACACCTATACGTTCTGATCATACCCATCTAGCAGGTGAATATATTTACAATTCATGTACTACTATAATTCTATTTTTAGATAGATATATTTAATTATTCAACTTAATCGAATTATATCTTTGTCAACCTCTTTGTAAACAAATCTAACAGGTCGTTTAGTTTCCATTACCACGACATGAAACCATCCATATAACATTAAAACTTTTAGAGTCGTGATGGAGAATATCAGGTTTTTTGACAATCGCATTAATATTTTATATATACTTTGATTGTTAACGTCCATAAGATTTATGTCATTCGGTTGCAATTGTAGGAACAAGAGATTCCCCATCTTTTTTTTGTAGCAAACGGAGCGCTAAGGGGCGCCCCAACCCTTAATTAATAACCAAGCGAGGAGTTTGAACCCCGATAGTGTCGTAGTACAACCAGTAACCCTGACTCGGGTTAGGATTGTCAATCACATGTAAACCAATAGGAAGTGAGTGACCCCGGGAAGCCAGAAAATCAGCTACAAAGTTGCCCTCCCAAAAAACATGATCAATAGTGACCTCCCACTCTAGAGGCAGGAACCGTCAGATGGACTTCACAAGCATACGATGCGGGTGGCTCGAAGGGTCCTCCTGTATCAACGAGATAGTTGTCGCCGAGTCAGTCTGAACCGCAAGCTTTCGAATCCCCATATCCTAGGTAATACGCAGGCCCTGCTCGATGCCTGCCAGTTCTGTGTGGGTGATTGAACCGCCTCCCAAGTTCGTCGAGAAGGCCCGCAACATCCGTCCATCTTCTCTTCTTATCACTCCTCCTGCAGCAGCGCTGTTCTGGGATAGAAGCACGGAACCATCCGTATTCAGGCTAGCCCAAGCAAATGGCGGACATTGCCAGCTGATGTTCCTGGTACACCTGCTATCTCCTCCTGTGAAGTTCTGCGACGCCTTAAAAGCCAAGGAAACCTGGCTTCGAAGCAACTTAATACGTCCAGCGATCTGCATGGGTGCCACCAAATGCTTCTCAAAAACCCATGCATTGCGATTTTGCCACAGTTGCCAGCAAACCAGGGCGAAGATGGAGGCGTCCACAATGGGGCTGCTATCCGTTAGGTAGTGGAGTCCCGAACATGGAATGTCCGCCTGGAAGAAGTCCCGGTCGGGCTCATCTGCCAAGAAATGCGACCACACGTCACGAGCATAGGCACAGTCGCGTATGACATGGATCGCTATTTCCGGACCTCCTCCGCATATAGTGCACTTATCCATGGTCGCCAAATGCCGATGGAACCTCTCTGCATTCGTAAGCAACCGTTCGTGTAGCACCAACCAGAACAAAGTCTTTGTTCGCTGCGGCCCCAGGATTTTCCAGACAGCCTTCCAAGTTGGATTATAGTGTACCTCATCCCCATCTTCCCTCGTGAGAGCATACGCCGTCTGCAACGTGAATTTACCTGAATGGGAAAGCCTCTAAGTGGGAATATCCGGGGCCCTCCTCGAATGGTACCGGGTGGAGTTGGAGTTGTACGATCATCGGCTCAGGGAGGAAGGCACGAACAAAATCCAAGTTCCATTGGCCATTCAGAACCATCTCTGCTACTGTCAAGTCCCTAGCTTCTGCCGGAAGATTTGCAGCGAAATTTTCAAGCGGCGGACCATCCTACAACCAAACATCGGACCAAATTCGGGTTTGCATACCACTTCTTATATTCCATAGTGTACCCTCCGGCACATAGTGGAGCACGCGCAGAACACCTCTCCAGAGGTTGGATAAGCGGTAGGAGACTCGTGGTTGCCAACCCCTCTCCGTTTCCCTGATATACTTCCCCCGAACGACTTTTGCCCACAAGCTTTCAGGCTCGGTGAGAAGGCGCCATGCTATTTTTATCATTAAGGCGTCATTCATTTTTGTCGCAGTGCGCAATCCCAGACCCCCTTCTTCTTTTGGCTTACAAATAGTATCCCAGTCAACAAGGTGGATCTTCTGGCCTTGCTCCGAGCTTCCCCATATGAAACCCCTGATCTTCCTATCAATGTATTCTCGAACTAAAGCGGGGAGGAAAGCCGTTTGCATGGTATAAGCCGGCAGGGACGAGAGCACAGATTGATCTAGAGTAATCCGTGCCGCCATAGAGAGAGACTTCACTTTCCACCCGGCCAGTCGAGAATCAATCCTGTCAATGAGCTCTGTGTAAATAGCTTTAGAAACCCTGTCATGGATCACAGGAACCCCCAAATAGCGACCCAAATTTTTTGTTTCCGGAATATCCAAGGCGCGGCTAATATCCACTCCAATAGGGGCGGCGACATTCTTTGAAAAATAAACTCGGGAGTTAGGTCGGCTCACTTGCTGCCCCGAGGCAGCTCCAAACTCATCCAAGCATTGCAAAATCACCTGTACTTGTTCCTGCGATGCCACACTGAAAAGGATTAAGTCTCCAGCGAAAAAGAGATGGGAAAGCTTAGGACCTGGGTTGGATAGCCGGATCGGCTTCCATCGTCCCTCCTCCACTGCCGCGGAAATCAGGTGGCCCAATCTCTCCATGCATAGGGTGAACAAATAGGGCGAGAGGGGGCAGCCCTGTCGGAGCCCTCTAGATGCCGTAAAGGCCTCCGTGATACCCCCATTCCATTGAATCTGCATTGTCGACGAGGTAATGCAGCTCATCGTTAAGTCAATAAACTGTTGAGGGGCGCCCGCTGCAACAAGAGTGTCCTTGACAAAACTCCATTTGATGCGATCATAAGCCTTAGTAAGGTCGATTTTGAGAACCATCCAACCCACCTTGCCCGACTTAGCTCGCATCGAATGGACCACCTCCTGCAAAATACAAATATTGTCAGTAATATGCCTCCCAGGGACGAAGCTCGTCTGTTTCTCGTGCACCAGTTCAGGCATTAAGGGCTTGAGTCTCTCGGCTAGGCACTTCGTGATCATTTTGTAGCTCACATTACATAAGCTAATGGGGCGAAATTGTTCAATCAGAGAAGGCCGAGCAATCTTTGGTAACAGTACCAAGATGGTAGCATTCACTTCCTTGATGCGGGAGGGATGTTCCCAGCATGCATGAACAAAATCCACAACCGTCGAACCCACAAGATCCCAAAATCACTGATAAAAGAAGAAAGGGTTCAGCCCGTCTTCGTCATGGGACACAAGTGCTTGCAGCGGCATCCAAAGGGAGGCCTGAAGATGCTTGAAACCTGCAGGGATTGAAGTAGTCGGCTGGCCATCATCCGTGTAGAGGGCGGTGAATAAGAGCCGAGCTAACTCCAGTAAGGCCTGCTGGTCTTCAACCCATTCTCCCGCACCATTCTTCAAGGCTGTGATCCAATTCCTCCGTCTCCTGTTGATGGTGCGGTTGTGGAAAAATTTAGTGTTACGATCTCCTAGAGCCACCCATTTTAGATTCGACTTCTGCCACCACAGAAGTTCTTCTTGGAGTAAGATAGTTTCGACTTCTTCTCGAGCTTGCTTCAGTCGTTCTTTCGCCGATCGGTTTCACACCTTGCTTTCTAGGAGCTCTATGCGAGCCAACAGGGAGTTTTTCTCTTCACAATGTGTCCAAAAACTGATTTATTCCATGAACTAGCGTCCTCCACAAAGGCTGCCGCAGAGGATATAAAATCATTGCCTCGGTGCCATGCCTGCTTTGCCATGTCGAAAAATCCCTCATGTGTTAGCCAAGCCACAAGGAACTTGAGAGGTTTGGGCCCTACCGGTTGATAAGTCGGGTTGAGTCTAATGAGCAGTGGTCGATGATCACTCTTAATCCGTGGAAAATGATGGACGGTGGTATTCGGGAACTGATAGACCATTAATCACACATGTTTTTACCCCTATTCTTGAGGCGTTTGAGATGTTGATTCTCGTGTTTTAAGCAGATTTCACGCTAGGTTGTGCGTTTATGTCATATTTCAGGACTTAGCGTTGGCATCGAGGCGAAGAAACGAGTTTCGGGTCGAAAGGAGCGAAGTTGGGTCGAAGTGTGCTGGAGGAGAAAAATACCCGGTCAAGGGCTCAAATACCCGACCGGGTATTATTTGGAGCAGACCGGGGATTTGTCGCATCGGGCATCGCTGAGAAGCAGAAGGGAGCCTGGGCAGTAAGTAGAAATCCCCGTCGGGGATTCTTAGGCCAGACCGGGGATTTTCCCTTGTTCCTCAAACGCGCGTTTTGAATATACCCGGTCGACACCCAAAATACCCGATCGGGTATTTCGACCGGGGATCGCGACAGACAGTTTTTTTAAGGGAAAAGAAGGCTAAAAATCAAGGGTTCCGAGTTTCAGAGAAAGAAAGCGATTCCTAGAGAGAGAGCGACGAACCAGAGTTCCCAAGTGCCCTAGCTTGATCTTCATCACCATTGGAGCTCAACTCACACTTGGAGAAGTGCCGATTGACGACCAGGAACAGATTCTCATCCTTCACAACATGATTTCTGCATCTGAACTTGCTTTTGCTTCTCTCTCCATGGAGTAACTTCCTCATTCATCTGGGTATGGAGAACCCTAGATTTGTGTGTTAGGTCTGATTGTATGAACCAAAGTACAGATTCTTTGATATGATTATGTTCAATTGAGGTTTGAATTGTTGAATGGCATGAATCCTGATCAAATTCCTGTTGTTTCTGCTTTAACCTAGAAAGAGATTATCTGCCTAGGTTGATAGAGCACCCTTGATTGAAGGTAGGGAGTTGGTGACTTTAGTGAAGGAGCCAACTCACTATTCTGTACCGAAATCACTTCGGTAGTGGAGGTTTTGTTCATTAGGGCCTCAATCTGTTTACTCCGGTGGAGGTTAGTCGCGCCGGAGACTCAGATTGAGAGGGTCTGGAAACCTTTAGTCGAGACTTCAGACTGTTTAAGAACCTCCCGCAGTATAACTATCATAGAAACTGAATTTGGTAAATTGCAATCCGGCTTAACTGCAGTCTAGGGGGAACCATATCCGGGTGACCTCTCTCGACTTGAAAACAACTGTTTAATTGCTTGCTTGTTTGTTTAATTGAACCTGCACTAAAGTTTCACTGCTAGATAATAAGAATTCACTAAGTAGTCATCACATCTAGGACCCGGGTTGACATTAAAACCAAAACCCGCTATACTACGCTTTAGGAAGTGGTTACACTTGGCCATTTTCTAGAGTGACAGTAGGAGTGAGTCAAGTTTTTGGCGCCGTTGCCGGGGACGGCTAGGTTGTTGAAGAAAAGTGATTTTTGTTACTTTAGCATTTTCATTTTCGCATTGACTTTTTGTTCTTTCCCACTTGTGCCTTCACGGGTTTGCATTGCTTGACTGTGTGCAGATAGTGCATGACCCGTAGCCAGTCGGGAGGTTTACTGCCGTTGGATCCGGAGCTTGAACACATCTCCCGCCAACTTAGGAGACAACAGCGAGCTAGACTGGCTACGGAAGAGCGCGTAGACGGCCACTCGAGCAGCGATTTTGAGGAAGAGTACGAGATGGAAGGCGAACACAACCCACCCTAGGGAATCCTCTCCAGGTTCCCCCGGTGAATCAGTTCTTGGGGAACTGCCCCATACCCCAGGCAGATGGGGTTCATCATCATCCACCGCCGCCGGGTCCCACCTTGGAGTACTACTACACTCCACGGGTTGATGATATCCACCCTGTCATCCTCTACCCGCCCATTCCAGCGAACAACTTCGAGATCCAGCCATGCTGGATTCAACTCATTACATCCTCTGTCCAGTTTCATGGCTTGAAGGATGAGGAGGCAAGGGTGCACCTGTCCCGTTTCCTGCAGCTGACGAACAGGTTCAAGCTGAACGATGTCCCCGATGATACAATCCGCCTTCACCTCTTCCCCCATTCTCTTGCGGGGCATGCTAAGAGGTGGTTGGAGACCCAGCCCCCATTGTCCATCACTTCTTGGGATGATCTGGCTGATAAGTTCGTGCACAAGTACTATCCGGCATCGAAGACTACAAAGATCCAGCGGGAGATCACTCACTTCCGCTAAGAGCCAGATGAGTCACTTCGTGATGCCCGGGAGCGGTACATGGGATTTTTCTGGCAGTGTCCCCATCATGGCTTCAGTGATGCGTTCACCGTGGGGAACTTCTACAGTGCCCTCTCTCCGGAAAGCCAGAGGGTGATTGAGTCTCTATGCCCAGGAGGGGATATTCTTACTAAGACTCCACCCGAACTGAACCAGATGATCAGTACATTGGCTTCCAGAGATCATTCCTGGGGGCAGAGCACCAGGGGCAGGAATTCCCGGGATCGTGGTGTGCACGCCATGGAGGCCAGGTCCGGGCTTGAGCAGTAGGTGGCTGAGTTAGTGCAGACATTGAAGCAGCCCAACAGTATTATTCCAGGCAGAGGTGCGGCTATACCTCCAGTAGCTCAATGTCAGTGGTGTGAGAGCCTGAACCATCTGGTGGAAGACTGCCAGGCTATGCGGGAGTCTACCACTCCCCAAGAACAGTTGGCCTTCATCTCCAATGCTCGGCGCCTCGATCCATACAGTAACACATACAATGAGGGGTGGCGCCAGCATCCCAACTTCGTTGGAGTAGCAACACCACTAAACCACCTGGTTCCCAGCACCAACAGGTGGTTTTCAGCAGAGGCAGCCTTTCCAGGCCAGGCAGGGGCCACCCCCTCAACTGCAGCCCTACCAGCCTAGGCAGGGGCAGCCATTCCAGCAGCCCCAGCGTCAGTATGCCGAGCCAGCAGCAGCTCCAGCTCCCGATAATCAGATGACCGAGCTGAAGAATATTTTGGCGGCATTCATGACTACCAGTCAGGCAAATTTCACGAGGATGGACCAGAACATAGCCTCACTGGAGGCAGGCCAGAGGAACCAGGGTGCCATTTTGCTAGATTTACAGAACCAGGTTGGTCAAATAGCTCGCCAAATTAATACCCGGGCCCCGGGAACTCTACCTGCCACTACCATCCTCAATCCACGGGAGCCGCACCAGCAGCTGGATGCCATTTTTACCAGGAGTGGTAAGACCACATCCGCTGATCCTGCCCCAGCCAGGCAGGAGGCACCACTACCTGCTTCAGCACTTCCAGCCGACGATGCAGAAGTGCGGGTGGAGAAGGAAGCCTCTGTCCCCCAGCCACAACCATTGGTTAAGGAGCATGTACCCCAGCTTCCCTTCCCCACCCGCCTCCACAAAGACAAGCTGGAGACTGAGTTTGCCAAGTTTATGGCAATGTTGAAGCAGCTCAACATCAGTATGTCGTTCGTGGAGGCACTGTCAAAGATGCCCAAGTACGCCAAGTTCATGAAAGACATCCTCACAAACAAGTAAGAAACTTGGGGATCTTTCGACAGTGCTGCTGAGCAAGGAGTGTTCAGCTATCCTGCAGAACAAGCTGCCCGAAAAGCGCAAGGACCCAGGGAGTTTTACTATCCCTCTTATTATTGGCAGCATGCATGTAGGCAAGTCCTTGGCGGACCTAGGCGCTAGCATAAATGTCATGCCGTATAAGTTGATTAAAAAGCTAGACCTAGGTGAACTTAGCCAGGATGAGCATTCAGCTAGCTAATCGTTCCATTGTGCATCCTAGGGGTATCATAGAGGATCTGCTTGTTAATGTGGGTGCATTCACATATCCTGTTGACTTTGTTATTCTGGATATAAATAAGGATGTGGATGTGCCTTTGATTCTGGGTAGACCATTTCTTGTCACTGCCAAGGCACTTATTGATGTGCATGATGGTAAACTGATCCTGCGTGCTGGGAATGGACAAGCTACTTTTTCTGTGACTAAATTCGATCACTGTGCTATGATTTCTATCACACTTGTGCATGCTATTTCTGACCAGGTACACGAGTCTGTCGTGTATCCTTCTGCATCTCTCATTTTGCAGGACCCTCCTCTCACTCCTTCGCCGCCACTCCATCCAGCCTCGCCTCCGAACAAAAAGATCAAGGAGGAGTGGCGGCTGAAGCAGCAGGTGGCTAAGCCTGCTCAGAAGAAAGGTGGCGACCACTATGAGCTGGTCCCACCTCCTGCACCACGACCACCCTGGCCATCGGAGTACTCGCTTGCTTGCATCTTGCCGGATGGCCAGGTCGAGCTGACCAATGCTAGTGGTCGCACCCGTCGGGTGCATGGCCACAATCTGAAGTTGTACCTCAAGAGCGATGTGGATCCGCTCTTGGGGGCACCTGTTCCTGCACCTCTCTGAGTATCCGCCATGGGCGTCCAGCTAAAAGACGGTAAAGAAGCGCTTGTGGGGAGGCAACCCCACCACGGTTTTCATTTATTTCTTTTGTTTTGGGTTGGATTGCGAACTGGTTTGGTTTTGGTTTGTTTTCGTTTGTTTTGGATGATGTAATATTGGGCTGACCATTGGACCTAACGTTTTGTGTTGGAGTTCTTCTGTTCCCTTTAGCTGTGCTTGTCCTGACTGGTCCTCCCTCTCCAGTCCGCTTCACTCAGACTGGTCCGCTTCCAGTCTACTGCAATCCGTGCACACCGGTAACATCGTTCCCCTTTTCTTTCCCTCTTCTCCATTGAGGGCAATGTCGATCTTAAGTGTGTGGGGATGTTTATCTTTTGACTGCATTAGATCTGTTTGTGTGCTTGGAGCCTAGTCCACTGTCCAAATTTTTAAATTTGAGGGATATAAGTACGTGTTCCTTGCATTGGCCTGCTCAGTATGCTTTGAATTGACAGTCTCTATAGTAATGTGCAACCTATGGAGGTAGTGTAGCACTATGGAGGATGTTGAAGTATAAGATTTTTCCTCTCTAGCTCTCTGCTGTGCCAGTTGATTTTGTGAATTAGTGGAGCTAAGACTGTCACATTCATGGGGTAATGGTGGACTCTGTTTGAATTGTGTTATGGACTCGTGTATCGAACAGGGTGCTCATGTGGCAAATGAAAAGCAGTTGGTCTTCCATGTCGAAATCATCAAAAATCTTAAACATGGGGTAAGCCCAACGTGTGTGGCACCGTTCATTGCACAAAATCGGGTTTTGGAGGAGATTTTAGTGATCCTTCGTGGGGTACTCCTACAAGGTGAAGCTAAGTTGTCTCCAGTACAAGTAAAATTTCCACCCGTTGAACGGTTTGCCTACTTGAGGATGTGTTTTTAAGGGCACGGATAGAGCTTCCGATCCCCCCCCCCCTCCTTAATTTCATTAACCCTCCACACGAGTTGAGGAAAAAGAGTTAAAAGAAGTACTCTAGCGAGCGCCAGGTGTACAGAAATTGCTCTTGCTCGACTAATAAGGGTCGACCGTGAAAAAGACTGCAGTTGGAACCCCTGCTAAGTGAAAGAAGAAAAAAATAATAAAAATGTGAATGAAAGTGCAAAAAGGGGTTCCAACGGTGAAATGAAGTGAAAGAGCACCCCGGTATAACGAGTCCTTGGTTGTGAATGTTGTGAGTCCCTTTATCCATGAACTGACTGTCTTACTTCTACTACTTTTCATGATCCTGGTGTGAGTCTAGAACTCGCATTGAGAGATATAGTGTCACACCCGCTCTTTCTTAAACTACTTAATTACGCGTATGTCGTGAGTAAATATTTGAATGTGTGTTAGCATCTATTAAACCATGGCCAACTATGGTTACTAATATATTGAGAATTTTTGAGACTAGTTATTTATCTAAGATAGTGAATAATGAGGAAAATGTTATAGTTCATTATGATCCAAGTACAAATTATATCGGTGTACATTACCTGACACCACAACCCATATCATCAAAGGTTTATTCGAGTAAACATTTAAATTGGTTTTGGAAAAGGGAGAAGTCAACTAGTTCCACTAAGGCAAAGGAAGGGAGTAATTATCTTGGGGGTTCCATCTGCTTCTAGAGAAACACAAAGTTTCAATTTCCAAACTAAAATAACTAGCTAACACGTAGCCACCCCTTCAATAGTCTATTAAATGAACCAGGAGGTGGGTGTCTGGATAGATTAGCTTTGAGGGAGAAGAGTGACATGCATTCCTTATCCGTCCATCCTCCTTGAGGTTCAAGAGAGAGAACGACAGGAGCTTCTCCTAACCTTCCCTTCCTTATCGCCATTTTGAGCTTCATCTGCATCAGTAGAAGAGAGTAGAAGCCGCAGGGTTTGGTAGGCGGGTACTAACTACTAAAGGTAAGACCCTCTTTCTTTAATGATGGAACAAAATGAAAGGCAGGGAAGGTAGTTAGTTGGCGGTGGTAATTTGAGGTTCCGCCAAGTCCTTCTGTGATGGAAGGATGATGAAGCTTAAGAGTTACAGGGGAGGGCTTTCTCCTGTTTAGAGATGCATAATGGGTATAAGTATGAGAATTAGTCCTCTCATTCAAGGAGGGGTAAAGAAAGTAACTGGATAGTTAAGTGCTAATAATGGGTTGAAATGTTTATGGTATGGGCGGTATAATCATGCATGGACATGCATGTTTTAAAGTGGTTCCCAAAATTATTATGTATGAGAATATATTTTGTTATGCGTGGATGAAGATGATGATGATAATGATTATTTCTCAATTGGAAAAGTTGGTTGGGGTGGTGGTGTTTAACCTGGAAGTGGAAACAGTTTGAGGTGGAGGTAGTTTAATTAAATATATAGGATGATAACGTGGGTTTAGTGATATGGAGGTGTTGGGTTCTAAATAAAGACAGAATAGAAAACAAGTCAATTACATGAGATGGTTTATTTATAAATTATATTATGACTAGCTAATGGGTTGGCTACAATTAATGAGTAAATTGTTATTGTATTAAACGTTGTCATGTAACTTCTTTAAGGTAACGGTCAAGCGAGAGCTGCGGAGAAGGGCAAGGGTATATCAGAGTAATCGAGTTGTGAGTAATTCTTAACCTAATATATATTTTAGTATGGGCATGGTATTCGGGTCATGAAGCGGCCCGGATATGTGGACTTGTGATAGATCGATAAATGTGCTATGAATGAGTAAAAGCTTATATGACGAGAATTGATAATGTGGATATGTATGAGTTTGCTATTTTCACCGTGCATTGATGAGTGAGCTATGTGAATAACGTATTGATGTGCAATTGAGATGATTGTGTATAGCATCAATGAGTACATGGTATGATATGATATGATATGATATGAGATGATATGATATGATATGATATGATATGATATGATATGATATGTGATGATATGATATGAGATGATATGATATGTGTGCCTACGGGCTTATGACGAGATGCTTTACAAGAGTATTGTCTAACCCATGAACTACGTGGTCACCTAATAAAAACATAATGGCGCCTTGTTATGCACTCATAAAAAGAAGGGGAAAAAAAAGAAGAAAAGAGTTATACGAGAACTCCTTATAAGGAGTATCGCCGGGCCTGGCTACGAGTTCACGAGATATGGCACTTCGTGCCCACGAGATTACGAGTTCATGAGATATGGCACTTTGTGCCCACGAGTTTATGAGATTTGGCACTTTGTGCCTACGAGATTATGAGATCACGAGATTACGAGTTCACGAGATCCCGGGGAGTGCATAACTTGGCATTAAAAGTAAAATGTACATAACCTAGCTAACTATGCTTGTGTTTGAGCCTTGGTACAAGGATTTTCTGTGATGTGGCTATGTGATTGTTTCCTACGATGAGTTCAATAGAATGTTCATGAGATTGACGTATTGATGTGAAGGCTTTACTGTGATGTGCTCATGCAATGATTCATTGTGAGATTGTGTAGTTGTTACATGCCTCCATATGTTGCTGATTATATGGTGATGTCCAAATGATGTGTTAGTGAATGCTTTTATCTGGAATAGGGCTTGATATGAGTAACTCAAGGGTAAGTGTGTATAATATGAGAACCGTTTAGATCGGTTAATGAACCTTGCATACATAGTTGGGTAAAGTGCCATTTAAGCTACTAGATTCGTTAAGTGAACTTAAGCCCTTGGTGCACCTGATCACCGTGCGCAACTGGAGTATATGTTGGGTTATTAATTACTCATTGAGTGGCGTCTCACCCTCGCCAATATTTTTCCCTTTCAGAGCCAAAGCAACAACAGAAGCCTCGGTCGAACCAGTGAAGTCAGCCGGATGGCTGAAAGGTGTGCGGCGGAACTGAACTCTCCACATGTTTTCACTTTTGAAGTCAAAATAAATGTTTTAACGCTTTTAAGTTTGTGTACCCACTGAATGTTAAACTACTATGTTGGGTTTGTACTTTGTTTTAAACTCAAACTTTGCACCGTTCGGTGTTATGCTTTTGGATGCTTTGGGAAAACTATCTTAAATTTCCTAAGCATGTGATGTAACCCGTATGCTAGTGTTATGTCCAGGTCTTAATGTGAAGTTAAAACCTAAGGTTTAATGAGTATATAATGTGATGATGGTTCCAATAGTACGAGAAGAAGTAGTAGGATGTTACAAGAAGTAGTAGGGTGTTACATATAGGGAACGTCTTAGAAGATCAGTTGACCTCGTAAGCTGCTATATGATCTAGGAAATCCTCTACCTACGATCGGGGTTGTTTGTTGCTTTAGAGGTCTGGAGAGTTGCATTGGTTTGAGTTAGGTTTGCTTGGGGACAAGCAAACGGTTAAGTGTGGGGGAGTTTGATAGACCATTAATTACTCATGTTTTTACCCCTATTCTTGATCCGTTTGAGATGTTGATTCTCGTGTTTTAAGCCAATCTCACGCTAGGTTGTGCGTTTATGTCATATTTCAGGACTTAGCGTTGGCATCGAGGCGAAGAAACGAGTTTCGGGTCGAAAGGAGCGAAGTTGGGTCGAAGTGTGCTGGAGGAGAAAAATACGCGGTCATGTGCTCAAATACCCGACCAGGTATTATTTTGAGCAGACCGGGGATTTGTCGCTTCGGGCGTCGCTGAGAAGCAGAAGGGGGCCCGGGCAGTAAGCAAAAATCCCCGGTCGGGGATTCTTAGGCCAGACCGGGGATTTTCCCCTGTTCCTCAAACGCGCGTTTTGAATATACCCGGTCGACACCCAAAATACCCGACCGGGTATTTCGACCGGGGATCGCGACAGACAGTTTTTTTAAGGGAAAAGAAGGCTAAAAATCAAGGGTTCCAGGTTTTAGAGAAAGAAAGCGATTCCTAGAGAGAGAGAGCGACGAACCAGAGTTCCCAAGTGCCCTAGCTTGATCTTCATCACCATTGGAGCTCAACTCACACTTGGAGAAGTGCCAATTGACGACCAGGAGCAGATTCTCATCATTCACATCATGATTTCTGCATCTGAACTTGCTTTTGCTTCTCTCTCCATGGAGTAACTTCCTCGTTCATCTGGGTATGGAGAACCCTAGATTAGTGTGTTAGGTCTGATTGTATGAACCCAAGTACAGATTCTTTGATATGATTATGTTCAATTGAGGTTTGAATTGTTGAATGGCATGAATCCTGATCAAATTCCTGTTGTTTCTGCTTTAACCTAGAAAGAGAATATCTGCCTAGGTTGATAGAGC
This sequence comes from Linum tenue, assembly GCA_946122785.1. Classification (NCBI taxonomy): domain Eukaryota; kingdom Viridiplantae; phylum Streptophyta; class Magnoliopsida; order Malpighiales; family Linaceae; genus Linum; species Linum tenue. The sequence continues at coordinate 7,863,222 of CAMGYJ010000011.1, read as the reverse complement.
ACCCTTGATTGAAGGTAGGGAGTTGGTGACTTTAGTCGAGGAGTCAACTCACTATTCTGTACCGAATTCACTTCGGTAGTGGAGGTTTTGTTCATTAGGGCCTCAATCTGTTTACTCCGGTGGAGGTTAGTCGCCCGCCGGAGACTCAGATTGAGAGGGTCTGGAAACCTTTAGTCGAGACTTCAGACTGTTTAAGAACCTCCCGCAGTATAACTATCATAGAAACTGAACTTGGTAAATTGCAATTCGGCTTAACTGCAGTCTAGGGGGAACCATATCCGGGTGACCTCTCTCGACTTGAAAACAACTATTTAATTGCTTGCTTGTTTGTTTAATTGAACCTGCACTAAAGTTTCACTGCTAGATAATAAGAATTCACTGAGTAGTCATCACATCTAGGACCCGGGTTGACATTAAAACCCAAACTCGCTATACTACGCTTTAGGAAGTGGTTACACTTGGCCATTTTCTAGAGTGACAGTAGGAGTGAGTCAGGAACTCAGCTTCCCACATAGAGTTTGTGAGGCCCCTGTCCAACCGTTCCATAATTTCCGTCTTGAACCAAGTAAATGGTGGGCCCATAAACCCCAAGTCCACTAGCCCCGCATCCAAAACACAGTCCTGGAACTCTCGGGCACGGCTGTTGTCAAATGTAGCTCCTCCCCTCTTTTCTCCCGGTTGAATGATGGAATTAAAGTCTCCTACTAGTAACCAGGGCTCCACCATCGTCTCAGCTATCCCCCGAATAGCGTGCCAAAGCTCACGTCTTTGCACCAGGGCGGGGTTAGCGTACACAACAGTGAAAACCCACGTTGAATGTCCGATAACAACTTTGGCATGGATGAATTGGGATGCTCGGTCAACCGATGTAATCATGGCAACCGACGAGTCCCACAACAACCAAATACCGCCCGAGAAGCCTACTGCATCCACTATAATTTTGCTATCATACCCCATGCTCTGGCTAACCTTCTCTGCTCGATCGCCACTAATCCGTGGCTCAACGATAATTGTAATTCCCGGATTATACTTTGTCTTATACTCTTTGAAAACACGCAGGAACTGCTTGCTTCCTGCTCCCCTACAGTTCCATGTAAAGATATTGGTATCAATCATCTAAGCAACATGGAAGGTAGGTCCTAGAATCTCACAGCAATTAAGCTAGGCTAGGAGCGACCCCATCGCTGAGGTTCTCCTGCGGGTTCACAGTCGGTGCTGACGTATAATTCACACGAGGGAGGTTTTGATCTTGCAAAGTAAACCCGGTGGGATCTGGAGGTCTTGGGGAATGGTTGACCGGATCAGAGGTAGTTGCCTCCCCATCGTTTAATCTCACTCCCTTGGCACTTACCTCGTCACGACGTTCGTGGACGTGCATGGTAGTATTACACGTCAAGGATACAGTGGCATGCACTGGTCCAGTGCCCTCCCGTTGTAGGTGATCCGCTTCCCTTGAATTTTCCGCTCCCAAAGTCTTTTTCCGTCTTGCTTGGTCGTGCACTCCCTGCTTCCCACGTTGGTACTGTTCTCCCATTGACTTGTCTTTCTTCGGCTGCTGGGTTGGCTCTTTGCCGTGTCTCTTCTCATGAGAAGTTTGCGCACTAGAGTCAAGGGTATCTGGGTCGGATCAGGAGGGGATCCCGAGGTTTCTTCCACATCAAGCACCCTATACCGTGAGGCTCCCTGCGTTCTCCCTTGTTGATGAGGTTCATTCCCTCCCACAGGTCCCCTCGAGGCAGTGTTCTGGCGGCCACGTGGATTTCTCTTCGCAATCATCCACTCGCCATAGGTGGCGTCTTTGTCTTGGCCGGGTTGAGAGTTTGTCGGGCTGACAACTTCCGGCTCCGTATTGTGCTCCGCTGTCTCCATGGTGGCAGTGCAGTAACAACGGGCACGATCAAAATAGGTCCCGCACTGGAGACAGATTTTTTCTAGCCCTTCATACTGAATGAAGTATTTCTTCCCGTTGATCGTGAACTTGGAGAATAATGGTTTTGTAATGTCAACCTGAACACATACCCTAGCATAGTCACTTCTAGCTCCTGTACTCGTAGCCTGGTCCACTCGAAGTGGATAGGTGGACACTTAGGGTCTTCCTCACCCATGAAACTGTCGTCTCGACCCTCTCTCCGAATGGAATCATCAACATCCTCCGAGTCGGAGTTAGCTACGTACCAGATATCGGTTCGCACCGCATCATTGAAAAGGCGACGGGCAGTCGACACTCCATCCCCCAGGCCGGCCGGCTGTGGGGCGAGGGATTTTTGGGGCCACCGTGATCAGCGTCATGCAGGACTTCATCATCGCGCTGACCTTCCTCAAGATCTTGGACAGTCGCTTTGGCGCATTTTTTGGTTTGTTGAGCCTCACGATCGCCTTTGGGATTCGGGGAGGAGGAGGCCGTGGGGGGTCGTCGTTGACCAGCGATCGTTTCAGTCGTCATGTGACAGTCGGAGTCACCCCCTGCCAGCGGCGAGGACACCGCCGACATGGAGGCAAGGCAAAAACCCTAGAGCCTTGAAGCAGAAGGTAGAATCGCCGCCCGATAATTCCGGAGCGAAAACTCAATAACCACCGATCCAGAGCGTACGTGGTTTTTGATAAGATTCCCTATCTTTTATACTGATACACAATTTTATAGCATTTGTCAAGATGCAATAATGAAAGAGCGTTATGAACCAGTTATATGTACTATTACTGGCATTTTTGTTGGCAAAACATGTACTCCAGGTATTCACGTTTTATTAATATTCATACTTTTATCATCTTTCATTATATGATATTTACTTAATTTAAGTACGTTTGAATTTCTTGTGTAACCGATAATCAGATATTTTGTTATATGCATCTGTTGTTCAACAAAATATAGGGGTCTATATGTTAAAGAGCAACTTGGGAAGTCGTATAATCTTTGCCGCATATGCACACAGATACAGGAGTGTCATTGATAGGTGAGCTATATGGTCAATTTTCCGTACGTTTCTCACGGTTATTGATAATATATGTTTTTAAAAAAATTATCTTGTAGGTTTTCTACCATTCACTTGCCAATACGACTGGATCCAAAATCACAACCGTTGACTATCAAATATCTTCCTAATCCACTCCCAAAACGAATCACACTATGAGATTTGCTTGCCGACTTTTGGTTTGAAAAACCGCAATATGGGGTTAGATATGTATTTGTTTTTATATCGAAATTTAAATGAATGTACGGTATGTGTACATGTTGCAAGCAACTTTAATCACGCTACCCTTAAACTTAACCATGGTTCATATCGTTGCCAGTTTTTTTTTTTTTTATAAGGGTGATATAGGTTTTATTTTGTTGTTATTAAGGTACTACTTAAGGGATTCGAACCTGGGACCTCCAGGTTCTAGGCTAGTGGTATTTCCACTAGACCAAGCCCTTGTTCGTCATATCGTTGCCAGTTTTTTTGATATCGTATACATGTGCATGTCATGTTGCACTTGTAAACATTATTGCATATTATGTCTATATATAGCATAAACAACAATTAAGGTTGAATGTTTCATTTTTTTAACAAAAACCCTACTGTTGTAAACATTATTGCATATTATGTCTATATATAGCATAAACAACAATTAAGGTTGAATGTTTCATTTTTTTAACAAAAACCCTACTGGTGTTTGATAGAAGTTGAGAATTTCAATACAAACCAGGAAGTTTTCTCAAGATATCTTGAATGGTAGGTATATGTTCACTTATTCATTTCGTTGCTTAATGTAAAAGGAATGTTAATGTTTCTGATTGTTTCGTCAATTTCATACTAGCTATTTGAGTGTGATTGCTTGTGGGGATGGAACGGCTTCTTGTGATTTGTTGTTCCGACAATGGCCCGTGACTACCTTGTCGAAAACTCCATTAACGGAGTTCAAAAATCTTGTAGTTGATGATAGGCATCGTCTGAAGAAGCTAGAAAATGGTCAAGTATTTACTGCAGAGGTGGAAATAGTTGGACCTGGATCACCTCTCTTGGGTTTAATCAATGTTACTTGCTTATTGCATCCATTGGTACGCTCCAAGAGCATAGTATGCTCCAGATGATCTGACAGTTAGATTTGCAAGTATTAGCTTCGGCCAATTTCAACGGTCAACTCTTCTTTTCTCTTAAATTGAACTTTTGGGTAAGGGATTAGAAAATTGGGGCGTGAGGTTTATCCATTTGAGGTTAGGGTATAGTATCATACCCCAAACTCGGTTTAATTCATGATCTAGATATATATATATATCATTGCTTCTCAACTATCCTAACTATTTGTTGTGTTTATTTATTATTATGATATAAATCAAAATATTTACGTTGTTGTTAGTTGGATCTGTAACTAATTATAATTTATACATGATAACTTAGAGTCGTTCACGCATTCTCCGCAGTGGAGCGCGGGCTTAGTTGCTAGTAGAATTAATTAATACATAAAAGCTTAGCATTGGAGTTACTATTTATTAGTGGCTCTCAAACTCCTACAAGTGTAAGTGGAGAAGTTTCAAGTCCTCTTTTACCCACTCTCTAATTCTATAACCTATGTGTTCCTCTATTGTCCTTCGGGTCTACATCTATTGCCCATTAGGTTTCCCATAAGTTTTCATCTATTGTTCATTGATTTCCCTGTTGCAACAATTATACATTAGGTTTTCTTCGTCTATGCTCTTTTGCCCAAATCATTGCCTTGGCCCACCAATTCTCAACCCATCTCGAAACATTATCGACAGTTATCCTCTTCAACCGTTTGCCATGACTCCTGTCGAAGATCCATACCATATCTATTATGCACAATCCTCGCATTCTCCCAAATGCACAACCCTTCTCCAAACACTCTCGGTGAAATCCTAAGTTGTACCCATACACCGTGTACCAAGGCCACTACCGAAACTCCACACCAAATCTGCTTTGTGTTGCCAAATTTTGTATCGGGACCGAGTTTCATTTTCTTTAATGTTTTCTTATCTCTCTTTTTCCTTTTGATTAAACATTACAGTTGAACTCAAACTAATTGGTATTCAACATAATTCGATTAGGTCAAACCGACTTTGAACCCGATTTTAGTATTTTTAAATTTCTATTTTTTCTTTTCGTTAAGAATGTCAATTGAACCCAAGTTTTGTATCGAGAGTGAGTTTTATACGCTTTTGTAGTTGGTAGGTTGGGTCGAGTGTGAATTTTTTAAAAACCTGATTCGACCCGGTCAAACCGAGCTGAACATAGAGTGACGAGTTTTTTTTTTATCGAGATCGAGTTTTGTCCGTTTAAATAAAAAAAAATTTACTTCTCAATTTCCTTTTGGTTGAGAATGACAATTGAATCCAGACCGGGTGCTGACGAGTTTTGTATAGAGAACGAGTTTTATCTTATTTTAGAATTAATATGTTGAGCGGAGTGTGAATTGTTAAAAACTTGGTTCGAACCAGTCAATGCGAATTGAGCTCGGTGTGTAGAGTTTTTGGTAGGGAGTGATTTTATCCGCTTTAGTGTTTTTTTTATTTAACCTTTTCCTTTTGGTTGAGAACCCAAACCTATGGGTATCCAACCTAATTCATCCTGATCAAAACGACTTGAACCCGGTGCTTAAAAGTTTTCGGGTGAGAGGGAGTTTTATTGGCTTTTGTACTTGGCAGGTCGGGTCGGTTGTGAATTTGTTACAAACTCGGTCCAACTTGATCAAAGAGAGTTGAACATGATGTTGCCTAATTTTGGGTCGTGAGCGAGTTTTATCCGCTTTAACCCGACAAAGTGAGTTGAACCTTCTCAAACCTGCGATTAGTCCCAAAAATCCATAAAAAGAATAATCAAGATGAACTTTAAAAAAACCAAAGAAAAAATAATACAAACTAGAGAGAAGATTAAACATAGAAATCATTTGCTCGATAACCCTTCTCCCTTATTAAAGTTCATCGCTGCATCGACAACATGGAGTTGTAGATGACCAACTCTTTATTTTTGGGTCAAAATTCAAACTATCAATCTTTAAAATATCATGTTCTCGCTCACACGCGAAGCAATAGCGAGTGGGATTATACTAGTTCTAAAATATCACAACAGTAGTAATTTGATCTAGTGGTACTATCACTTGTCTTCAATATGAAAATCTAAGATTTGAATATCTTAAGTAGCTCCTTCTTCCTTATTTCAATATTATTCTTAAGCATACTTATTAATTAAGTCTTTCTTTCTAACTTACCTTTTTAATAAATTAAATTAATTGTAGCCAGGGATAGTCGTGTTGGTAAGATAAATTCGAAGGATGCCACGTGTTGGGCCATCCTTGAGGAAATAGTGTGTATGGTGGTTGGTTTTCATGTTCGTTTTTTAGATCGAATTAGCAATAGAGTAACCAATTTTGTGGCCAGAAAGATTTTTTCTTCGTCTCCAACCTAGTTTTGCTCTTTTGAATGGATTGATTCAAGAGTTTAATCCTCTATTTTTCAGTCAATCAATTGATTATCTCTTGTAAAAGAAATTTAATTGTAGCCGCAGCTAAAAGCATCCTTTAGCATCTGAAGGCCTCAAGTACTACGAATACGATTGGCTGGAGCTTTGCTGCAAGGGGGCCGGAGTTGTATTGCACATACCTGGCTTATTGAGCAAAGGATTTGGGTGCATGTTTTGTTGGGTTTTGTAAGCCAATCCATTCTTTTTGTATCCCCTTCTTTGGGCTGACAACCTTTTTGGGCCTTGAGCCTTTTTCTCAATCAATGCAGCTAAACTCTCATCTCACAAATGAGCCTTTCCTTCCTATTCTAGGAACAGATTCTGTTCGTCTTTTTCTTTGACAAATTAGCGAAGAATTCTCAGTTTGGCCGAAAAAAGAAAGAAATTTGTTCTCTGGAACTGCAACTGTAACAGAACAGAGGCGGTGGTCCAAAGAGATTCATATTTCAATACCGACTTGTGATGGAAGCGAACGTAGATGGTACGGGATGGAAATGAATTATTGAGACCCCATAATTGACTTCGAGTTAGTCTTCATAAGTGGCTGGAAAAGGTAACAACACATAATATCGGATTTCTTCCTAAAATAAATTTTTTTTAAAAGAAAATTCTCAAAATTGTGGTGCTTCACATCTATTTTCCAATATAGCGATGTTTTGGTTGACATTACAGGAAAATGATAAATGTTTCCATTTAAGTAGGTGACAAATGGTAATGTCATTTGATTAACATATGTATTACTGACGTGAAAGTCGATAAGATCAATTGGAGAGAGAGAATTGAAGCATCAATCGGAGATGATTCCCTTGCACCTCATTGAGTTTCCTCTCCTCACCTCGACAATCATTCTCCCATGCTCACTAGCTAGCATGAACTGCCTTCTCTGATACAAGCACGAAGGGGGGTGCTTGTTTTTACCAGAATATGCCGCTAAAGAACACTCGAACGATAAAGATGGATAGATAGAATTTCGCCACAATCAAGGTGTTTACTTTATTGATAAGAAACTTGTTAAACGAATCTGGAATCCTCACAGAAAGGGTTGACAATGGTTCTTGAATTAGCAATGGAATCCATACAAAACTAACACAAGGATTTTATTCTTGAGACACAACTCAAAGAACTCAAAACTCACGTAGAAGTAATTTTTCATTCAACTAAAACTTGGCTTCTTTACAACGTGAATTGGGAGGTATTTAAAGCAAGAAAAACCTAATACAAACCTAGTGAAACAAGGACACAATTAAGGTAAAAATAAACTCTACAAACAGCACAAAACTCGGCTACAAACTTCTTTTCTTTATGCACAAGAAAGTTGCCGGCAAACGGTCCAAAAACAGCTTTTGTACTAACTTCGCGTCTTCGTTCGAGACCATCCAGAACTCCAATCTTTCATCCAATTCCTTCCCTTTGTATACAAACATACCTAGTTTCATTTTATGGAATCCTTTGGACTCGAATAAGATTCATGCTCCTCGAATTGAGCTCCAAAGTAGGCTTCACAAACCAGTCTTCTGCCTTGGCCATTTTCAGGCAGTTTTCAGCTTTCCATATAGCAACTTTGGACGTCTGGAAAATGGCCTTCTGGACTTCCTCTCGGGCTAACAAGCATACCATCGTGTAAATGGACTTCTTATCTTCAAAACAAACTATCAAACTCAAATTTTCATTCACCCAATTGAGAGAACCATGCCTCCAAAATAGACATCTTGAAAATGTTCCAAGACTTGACCAAATTCTGCCCTTCTTCTTCTCAACTTCGATAGCTTTTTCATCAAGTAATTTTGGCTCGAATATGATACAATCTGGATTTTTATCATTCTCCTTCTTCTATTGTTGCTCTATCGTCAGTTTTGGACAACATGATTTTGAGTGACGATTAGGTGGAGTGGAGGTAAGTTCATGAATTGGAAATTGAATGTATGGTTACCATTGTGTCCTCTGAATATGGAAGACAACCAGATCAAATATCTTTTTTGTGGTATGTACAGGTGGCAATTAGGATTCAAATCCATGAATTCAATCCAATCCATCCACCAAATTATCCACCTAATCCAATCCATTTAAATCCAATCCATTTGATCCAAATCTAATTGGATTGGTGGATTCATGGATCAATCCATGGATCCAAATGGCAAATTACGATTTGGTACCTATATTTTTTATATTTTATATTTTGGTACCTAAAATTTATATTTTTATACGAAAAATATCATTGGAAAATTACATTTTGGTACCTAAAATTTTTCATTATGACATTTTAGTACCAAAACTTTTCAAATTTTACATTTTGGTCCAAGCCTTGGATGTCATTTGGATTCATTGATCAATCCACCAATCCATTTGATCCAATCCATTGGATCCAATCCATTTGACCCATGGATCCACCAATCCAATTCATGAATCCACGAATCCGATCCAAGTACCACCTCTACTGGTATGCTTCACCCATTAAGTCATAACTTCCTTGGTCGGGTGAGTTCTAAAGAAGCATTCAAGATCACCTTCAATTTAAAATGTGTTTCATTAATTTTTTTAATGAATCAATTGAACAAAGTCTTCTCCAAGTACTTTGTTAGGTATTCGAGTGATACTTGCCTCAAAAAATGGAATGGGTCACTATAAGTACTTGACAAAGTGATATTTTTTTATAAAATTATTGATAAAATAAAAACAAAAGGATTAACATTGACAATCAAAATCAAATTACAATAAAAAATTGAATTAACATAATTCAAATTAATGCAACTTAATTAGATGTTTACGCTGCTTGTCACAAAATACGAGTTGATAAAATAACGTGGTTAATTTGAGGTGCGAGGAACGACCATAATAATTTTTTCAAGAAGTGTGACTTGATAGAAATATGTCATATGTGATAATTTCTCATTGAATCGTATCACATATTCACACTTCAATAGGGATGGCAAAAATTCTCCATAATTTGGGTACCTCCAAATTCAAATCATTATGAGTCAAATCAAATTTGGTTAATATCACTTTTGGGTTATACACATACTCAACCATTTAGTTTGAGTCTAAATGTGGAAATACCAACATTGATGGGGTGAATTGGTTTAAGACTAACAATTTGATGATCGATATTGCTTTTTTCGTATTATAATTATATAGACCAAAATAAACTCATTTGGATTCGACTCAAATGTGATGATTTAAATTGGACCCAATCCAAATCCAAACACAAACCCAAAATCATTAAGAGTCCATTTGAATCAAACCTAATATCCAAATAAATCGTGACAAATAGATTCAATTACCTAATTGGTCTAGCCATTGTCATCCCTATAAGTTAATTATTTTCCAAAAAATCATCACCTTCCAATTCCATCCATTGCAGTCAAGCCGAAAGTTTGACCAGTCTGGCTGTTTGAATTAATTAGAATTACTCGATCTTAGCCATGGTTCGCATTCTTCCACGTAGCTAATTAGCCACATACTCTCCTCTCTATAAAAGCCCTTGTCAAGCAAGCCTTTTTGCCCAAAACAGAGCCTAACCGAGAACTACTACACTTCCATTCCAAACCCATCAATTAATCAACAAAAAGAAAATGGCGCTTGCTTCTTCCATAATCACCACTCTCCTCACTCTCCAACCGGCGGGATACGCCACTCTAGCCGTCGTCGCCGTTTGTTCACTCTTTTTCTCCCTGCGCCTCTTGACAAACTTCACCGCCGGCAAAAACAGAGCCGGCCCCTGCCTCCGGCGAGTTCCTCAGGTGCCCGGGCTCCCGGTGCTTGGGAACTTGCTGCAGCTGAAGGAGAAGAAACCCCACAAAACGTTCACCAAATGGGCCGAGACTTACGGCCCAATCTACTCCATCAAAACCGGTTCCTCCTCCGTCGTCGTTCTCAACACCACTGCCGTCGCCAAAGAGGTCTCTGTTTCCTCGATTGTCAGAGTCCAACTTTTGTACGGTGTTCAGATTAATGGAATTGAACGGTGCTATAACTTAATTGGCTGAAATCCGAATTTCATTTTGTTTTTTCTTGCTACGTCACAGGCCATGGTGGCCAAGTTCTCGTCCATAAGCACAAGGAAGCTATCCAAGGCTCTGTCCATGCTGACTGAGGACAAATCCATCGTCGCCATGAGCGATTATGACGACTTCCACAGGACGATCAAACGTCATGTTCTCACTCACCTGTTGAGCCCGAGCGCTCAGGTTCGTGTTCTCATCTCTACATTACCACTCGTATTGTACTCTTTTTGCTTAGCTACAGAGTTTGACCATAATGTTTATGTCGTCTTTTGTTGTTGTTGTTGTTGCTGCTGCTGAATTCGACAGAAAAGGCTTCTGTACCAGAGAGAACTAATGGTGGAGAACATAGCAACGAAGTTGCGGGATCATGCCGAGGCTCGTCCCGGGGAAGCTTTGAATTTCAGGAAGATCTTTGAGACTGAACTCTTCGGTTTATCCACGAGGCAGGCGATTGGCAAGGATGTGGAGTCGATCTACGTCGAGGAATTGGGGAGTACGGTGTCCAGAGAAGAGATCTTCAGAATTTTGGTACTTGATCAGATGGAAGGCGCCATAGAGGTAGACTGGAGAGATTTCTTCCCGTATCTGAGATGGATCCCCAACCCCAGCTTCGAGAAGAAGATCCGGCGGATGAATTTCCTCCGACGAGCAGTGATGAATGCCCTGATCAAGGAATGCAAGCAACGAATTGCGTCTGGAGATGTAAGGGAGAACCCAATTGGTCTCAATAACTCGAGTTGTTGGGAGAGATTCAATAATGTACGATTTAACCACGTACTAACTCTGTGCGATCACATCTGATGTTTCATTTCATTGTCATCAGGTGATTGATTGTTACATTGATTACTTGCTATCAGAAGGTAAGACCCTGACGGACCTCCAGATCATGATGCTGGTATGGGAGACGATCATCGAGACGGCCGATACTGTAATGGTGGCAACGGAGTGGACCATCTACGAGCTAGCCAAGAATCCTGACCGTCAGGAACGACTCTTCCAGGAAATCCTGACCGCATGTGGATCATCCGAGGGACTCTCCGAACAACATCTGTCAAAACTTCCTTACCTGAACGCCATTTTCCACGAGACCCTTCGAAGGCACAGCCCTGTTCCGATCATTCCCCTGCGCCACGTGGACGTCGACACGGAGTTGGGAGGGTACCACGTTCCTGCTGGGACAGAGGTACGTAACAATATGTCAATCCTGCCAATTGCAACTTCAGCTACTAAAAAACATCTGAAACGTGACTCTGATACTGATATGTTTTGTTGTGCAGATAGCTATGAACTTGTACGGATGCAACATGGACAGGAAACAGTGGGAGAGCCCGGAAGAGTGGATGCCGGAGAGGTTTCTGGACGGGGGATCGGACACGACGATGGATCTGCACAAAACGATGGCGTTTGGAGGAGGGAGGAGGGCTTGCGCCGGAGCTCTTCAGGCGATGCTGATTTCTTGTACTTCGATTGGGAAGATGGTGCAGCAGTTCGAGTGGCGATTGGAGGAAGGAGAGGAAGAGAATGTGGACACACTGGCGCTTACTGCTAGGAAACTTGAACCCTTGCATGTGACCATCAAGGCAAGGAGTTAGAGTCTTAGAGAAGAAGGGGGAATAACTGGATGGGACTAAAATGTCATTCTCCTAATAATAAAATTGTAAGAATTTTGGATGCTTCTTGATAATAAAGGAAGAGAAAACACGTTGTTGAATAGTGATAGCAATTTCGAAATAATTTGTTCTTTCTGGTTTATACAAGGAGGGAAAGTTAAATAGCTTAAATACTTTTAATAATAATCATCATAAATAACACAATAAGTTTCATTTTGACATAAAGCATAATATCTCACCTCAATCTCTTGTTAGGGAAAATTTGACTTATCTAGGTAACGATATCAATAACAATAAGTACGATGCCCGTTGGAGGAATTTTCATAAAACAAAAAAACAAATTGTCCTCGTTGAGTTTTGGAATTTTTTTTCTATAAAAAAATATTCAAAATTCAATGAGGATAATTGAAACATACATATTGACGATTTCCAAACAAATATCCAAAGCGGATGTGACGATTCCCAAAAATATCACAAAGCATTTGCTATTTGTGGATCTTGACTTTGGTTTTTCAAGTTGGAAAAGCGTTGAGTGTGATGGTTGTTAGAATGGAAATTCAAATAGGGGCTAGTCATCCTAAGTTTTCTTGTCACACGTTGCTCTATTGTCCCATTTTATGGTCAATCCCATCCATAGTGGTTAGGCTTAGTTGTCAATTAGCCGCCAAAAAGAAAGAAAAAGTCATGGTGGGTGAAGTCAAAGGATCATTAAGAGCCACTTATTCAAGTGATAATGCTTGGTTGATTATCTCATTCTTAAAACCATCATCATATCGCAAATTAATTAGAGTTGCGTCATACTTTGTGGTCAAACCAAAAACCACAAAACAAGTGATACCCCTAACTGCAACTTAATAATACATAAGACGTGTGTCGTATTAAGTATAAAATTTTTGTTACTTATCGTAAACCAAACTCGAGAGTCGACACTCTCAATGACTCCATCCAACTCTGCGAGAGTAATGAACAGGTTTCCTCAAGTCCATCGAATAAGCCTTGTTAATCAATCTCACAAATCCATGGCAAACCACGAAATCATCATAGTCTAGATTGGAAAAAATTCATTGTGACCCACTTTTATGACAATATTTTGGATAGAATACTTACTGATAGAGATATAATTCAGAAAAGTTAATTACAACCTATACTTGGAACCCATGCCATTTTACAGAAGACAATACCTCTTATTAATCACTCCTCCAATTGACATCAGACCATAACCATTATTTCCCTCCATCACTATTCTGCTCCCGCCAACTATCTCATATTCAGAGACTCACATCTACAGCCAACTACTTGTAATCACCCACATCATTTTACTGTCAAGTGTATGTATATAAACGGCTAGCCTTCTGTATCAATGTAATAGATATATATTCCATCAATAGAATTCATATCTCCACATGGTATCAGAGCACAAAAAGCACAAGTGCTCGATCCCTTAACCAAGCCACCATTCTCCAAGCTACACCCTCCTCCTTTCTTGCTTCTTGTCGACAACGTACAGCAACTTCCAAAAACAAAAAATCCCCAAAATCACTAACCCAAGCCAGCTGCACATCGCTCCCGCCTTCTTCGACAACAACTTCCAAAAACAAAAGAAATCCCCAAAATCACCAACTCAAGCTAGCCGCATATCACTCTCCGCCAATTTTATTCTTTCTTTTTCCAGTACTATTATTCACTTCCCTCGGCCGCACATCACTTTCTATTATCATCATATCTGACTCCCCAACAGGCGGCGACAGATCCGTGGTACTCCCACTCACCGGCGATGACAATCATGTCATCTCTCTAAATCCGGCTTCACAGCTCCCCACAAAGTTAAACAAAAATAACTTTCCTCAATGGCGTGCGCTGCTGTTAACTCTTCTTCGTGGACTGGATTTGTTGTCATTTGTTGACGGCACCAACACGCAGCCGGCAGAAGGAGCACCGGGACGCAATCGATGGTATCGCCAAGATCAGTTGATCCTGCATGCTATACTGTCCTCTGTCTACGATGTGGTGTCTCCCTATATTTTGCAGCAATCACTGCTCGTCAAGCATACTCCATCCTTGAGAGGATGTATGCAGGAAATTCTCGCTCTCGGGTCATTGGTTTGAAGACCCGTCTTGTGCAAGAGAGACAAGGCAACCGTTCTGTGTCTGCTTTTCTACAGGAGATGCGAACCATCTGCACTGAGCTAGCTCTTGTCCAAGCACCGGTTGCAGATGAAGATCTTGTTCTTAACATTTTAAGAGGGCTGAACTCAGAATTTGGCCCTCTTGCGGCTGCCCTTCGTGCTCGTGAGAACCCGATTGATGTCGAAGATCTCCATGACAGATTGGTGGAGTTCGAATCTGATCTTGCTGCTAGCCGCCACTCACCCACGGCGGCCTTTTCTATTCAACGTGGACGCGGTGGTGTTCGAGGCCAAGTAGCGCATGGTCGTGGCCACTCTCCCTCGCAACATACTTCTCATCAACGCTACTTTCAGCACCCCCAGCAGGATGTCAATCGCCAATTTTATCAGGAGCAACCACACTCTTCACTTCAACCGCTTCACCAACACCAGCCACCTTCTCGAGGCAATCTCATTAACTTTTCTGAATTATCTCTATCAAAAGGCCAAGAAAAGTAGTTTCGACAAACTAAACATGTCAAGAAACAAAGACACGACAATCAATTGGATCATAGCATTTGTATGCACTCTGGTTCGTGGAGTAGCCAAGAAAAATACAGGGTCGAGAACGAGGGGCTAACTTATGAGCCCTGTACGGGCGGAGCCACGGATAGCAAAGACACCCAAAACTCTTTAGTTTAAAATAATTTGGAGACTCATTAAAAAGAGTGAAATACGGTGTCTGATTATGGAGGGATGTAGAAGGGAGACGGTGAATTATTTTCTGGGTATCGAAATCTTACCCAATCCCTCAGGTTTTCTTCTATCACAACAGAAGTATATCTCTGATGTTCTTGATCGATTTCATATGGCTGATGCTAAGATGATAGACCGTTAATTACACATGTTTTTACCTCTGTTCTTACACCGTTTGAGATGTGATTTCTCGTGTTTTAGGCCGATTTCACGCTAGGTTGTGCTTGTTTGTGATATTTCAGGTCCTAGTACGTGAATGGAGGCTTGTGAGCGAGTTTGGGGTCGATTGGACGAAGATCGGACGCGTGGCGAGGTGCTAAGGAAGCCGCACGGGCAGTCCGGGACATCACACGGCCGTGCAACTGACAATTGTGGCCGTGTGATTTTCACCGAGAGCAAACACGGGCAGAGCAGGAAATCCACACGGTCGTGCGACCCTGGCCGTGTGGGATGGCTGAAGTGCAACTTATTGATACGCGGCGTTTCGACTCACACGGGCAACTGGGTGAGCCGCACGGCCGTGTGGCCTGCCCGTGTGAGTCGGGAAATCTTGGTTTTTCAACCAATTTCGAGCCAAAAGTGGGAGAATCGGATTTTCAGAGCAAAAAGAGAGCCCTAGAGAGAGAAAGTACGAAGAACACATCCTAGAAGCTATCTTGGAGCTGGGTTTCGTCAAATCAAGCTTGGAGATCGTCATAGGAGTGGAAATCATCATCCCGGAGCAGATTTTCCTCATCATTATGAGTATGACTAATCCGATTACTGTTTTCTTCTCTCTCTCTATGGAGTAGAACCTTTCTCTCACTTGGGTATAAAGAACCCTAGTTCCTTGTGTTAGGGATTTGATTGTAATGACTTGGGATGATTATACTGTTTGATTTTAATCGAATGATGCATGTTTATTGAATTGTTTGAAGTCTGATTAGCTTTTCTCGATTTCTGCTGCAACCTGAGATAGATAGAATCTGATTAGGTTGTTAGAGCCTCTTCATTCGATAGTAGGAGATTGGTTATACGAGAGTTAGCCAGTTTACTGCTTTGTACTGGAATTCAATTCCAGTAGTGGAGTTCTGTGCTTATTGCTTCAGCTTTCTATCCCGGTGAAGACTAGTAGTCTGCCGGGTAGTTAGACTGAGAGGGCTTGGTCAGCTTAAGAGATTCCAAGCTACTGTCGGATCTTCCGCAGTCTAATCAACAGTGAATCAACCCAGGGGAATTACAATTGAACCTAACTAAGGAGCCAGGGGGACTCATTCCCGAGTGACTCTTTCCTGCTTGAGAAAACCGAATAATTTCCTTGCTTTCTTACTGCTTTCGCTTTAAACAACAATCAATCGAACTAGTTTGCTAGATAATAGATAATCACGGAGTAAGCAGTAGATCTAGACCCCGGTAGGAATGGAAATGGGGCAGGTCCGGGGCGGGTTTCTTGGTACCTAGACCCGCCCCGTGGCAGGTCGGGTCCATGTCGGGTAATTTATCACGGGTCACGGGTCGGGGCAGGTCGACCCAATGGGTAAGCAATTTATATGAAAAATATTAGAAATGTTCGTTATTTTTATTATAAGACCATGGAAACAAACAATATTATGATAAATATAGTTAAATTATTGGAGAAATTGAGGTTTTCACTAATTTACAACTTTATTACAGCTAAAATTTGATTTAGTAAAAGGAAAATCCTAAGTAATTTGACTAAAATTAAGTGTAATTTAGAGGAGAACGGGTCAAGAATGGGGCGGTTCAGGGCAGGTCGGGTCTATGAGAGTACCCATGCCCGCCCCGTCCCACCTACGGGGCGGGTCGGACCCGCCCCAAAACAGGTCAAACAGGTCGGGTAAAACGGGTCAGGTCGAAATTGCCATTCCTAGACCCCGGGTTGATAATAGAACTTGCCTGTTACTACATTCCCGGACTGCGATTACACTTGGTCGCAGTTTGGTGTTGTGTTTTGGCGTGTCAAGTTTTTGGCGCCGTTGCCGGGGAACCCTCTAGGTTATTGGGGAAACGTGAGAATTTGTTACTCTAGTTTTTTCTTTATTGCATTCTTTCTCTTCCACCTGTGTGCCTTCACGGGTTGCTTCTGCTGACTGTGTGCAGGTAGTGCATGACCCGTAGCCAGTCGGGAGATCTACTACCATTAGACCAGGAGCTTGAACGAACCTGCAGGAACTTCAAGCGGGCTCTAAAGGCGCGACTGGCTGCGGAGGAGGCGCTGTCACAGTTTCAGATCGAAGAAGAAGAAGAGATGGCTGATCCACAGAACCATGATGTGATCAACCCAGAGGAGCAGACCATGGGATCCTACTGGACCGCTAGAGCTGCGGATATGAGGTCACCCATTCAACACCCTCATGTCCCAGCCAACAATTTTGAGGTGAGAACCTCAGTAATCACCATGCTGCGCTGTTCAGTGGTGTTCCGTGGTAAGGAGGGGGAGTGCCCCCGATCACATCTCAGGCGATTCCACGAGCTCATCGATGGAATCAAGATCAATGGGGTACCAGCAGATGCCATCCAGCTGAGGTACTTCCCATTCACTCTGGAGGGGCAAGCCAAGGAGTGGCTAGACACTCGACCTCCGGGCTCTATCACCACGTTCGCCAACCTGGCGGACAAGTTCCTCACCCGCTACCATCCTCCATCCAAGACAGCTGACCTGCAGAAGCAAATTACCCATTATGCTCACGATGAGGATGAGACCATCAGGGATGCATGGGAGAGGTACAACAGTCTCTTTCTGAGGTGTCCAAATCATGGCTTCAATGATGCCTTCAAGGTGGGCACCTTCTATCACGCCCTCTTCCCGGAGGACAAGCAGCTGATTGACTCAGTTTGTGGCGGGAACATGCTGACCAAAACCCCGCCACAGCTGAATCAACTCTTTGAGGAGATGGCGGAGAACGGGTACGATTGGGGCACCGCCAGGAGATCGAGACGAGCACCAGGACGGGGTGTGCATGCTGTAGGCACCCAGTCATCTGATTTGGTGCAGGTAGTATCGAAGCTGGTTTCAGCTATCGATCGTTCTAGTTTGATTGCAGGTACAGGGCAGCCGCAGGCGATGCACTGCCAGTGGTGTGAGAGCTCCCATCACACCGTAGAGGACTGCCAGGCGATGAAGGAATCAACCACACCCCAGGAGCAGGTGAACTTCATCAATAACGTCAGGCGCAATGACCCCTACAGTAACACTTACAATGAGGGGTGGCACCAGCATCCTAACTTCTCCTGGGGTGGGGCAAATTCCAGACCACCAGTCCCCCAGGGACCACCGGGTTTCCAGAGGCCACCATATCAGCCCAGACAGGGGCAATTCCAGCAGCAATAGTCTCTCTACCAGCCCATGCCGGGGCATGCTGCTCAATCACAGCCGCGACCTTTCCAGCAGCCAGGTGCAGCCCCTGCTGCCCCAGTGCAGAATGATCAGTTGGCTGAACTGCGGGACTTGGTGGGTTCTCTCGCCAGTTCTAGTGCTCAGAAATTCAACACTATTGAGCAGTTCATGGAGAAGGCCTCAGGTAAATTCTTGGCTCTTGAAGCTGGTCAGAGGAACACACAGGCTGTCTTGCAGGATATCCAGACCCAGCTAGGGAGCGTGGCTCAGGCAGTGGCTCAAAGGGCTCCTGGTACTCTACCCGGGCAGACCATCCCTCATCCGCCAGCCCCGAATGAGCACTGCAATGCCATCATGACTAGGAGTGGCAAGGTGACTGTTGATCCACTTGCTCGGGAACAAGAGAGAGAGAGACCCCTGTCTTAGCATCTCCAGCGGTTGAAGAAGAGGTAGAGAAGGAGGTTGAGGTGCCTGCACCTAATCCGCAACCGGTAGTGAAGGAATATATCCCGAAACTTCCCTTCCCTACTCGGTTGCACAGAGACAGGCTGGAGGCAGAGTTCGAAAACTTCATGGCCATGCTTAAGAAGCTGAATGTCCAAGTGCCCTTCCTGGAGGCACTATCACAAATGCCTAAGTATGCGAAGTTTCTGAAGGAGCTTCTTTCGAAGAAGCAGAAGCTGAGTGAGCTGGCCACTGTGGAGCACAGCGAGGAGTGCTCGGCTATTCTGCAGAACAAGCTTCCACAGAAGAAGAAGGACCCAGGTAGTTTTACTATCCCGTGCTCTATTGACAAATTGCATGTAGAGAGGTCCTTGGGGGATTTAGGTGCTAGTATCAATGTTATGTCGTACAAATTGTTCAAGAAACTAGGCCTAGGTGAACCCCGTGCTACTAGGATGACCCTCCAATTAGCTGAACGATCCATAGTGCATCCTAGGGGCATAGTGGAAGACCTTCTGGTTAAGGTTGGAAAATTCAATTATCGTGTGGATTTTGTTGTCCTGGACATCAATGAGGACACAGAAGTGCCCCTTATACTGGGAAGGCCTTTCCTGGCCACCGCCAAGGCTCTCATAGATGTGCATGATGGGACCTTAGTTTTGAGGGATGGCGAGGAGCGAATCACGTTTTCAATTGCTAATACTTTACCTGCTTCGTCACCTCTGCATGCTGTATCTCACCAGGAGCACGAGTCTGTCGTGTATCCTTCTGTGTTGCCTATTTTGCAGGACCCGCCTCCCACACCTTCGCCGCCACTCCTGACCACTCCATCACCAAAAGTACAGATCAAGGAGGAGTGGCGGCCGAAACTGCAGGCAGCTAAGCCTGCTCGAAAGAGAGCCGGAGACCACTACGAGCTTATCCCGCCCCCACCTTGGCCATCCGAGTATTCACTCGCTTGCATCTTGCAGGATGGCCAAGTCGAGCTGGCAAATGCTGGTGGCCACATTCGTCGCGTACATGGCCACCATTTGAAGCTGTACCTCAAGAGCGATGTGGATCCGCTCTTGAAGGCACCTGATCCTACACTTCCCTGAGCATCCATTCTGGAGTCCAGCTAAAAGAAGGTAAAGAAGCGCTTGTGGGGAGGCAACCCCACCGAGGTTTGCATTTTCTTATTTTTTCCTTTTGTTTTCTGTGTTTTTTGAGTCGTGAGATGTTGATCCAGTGTCGAATGTCGTTTTTGAGTGAAAACAGGTTGAATTCGGGGCTCCAGCACCTCACACGGCCAGGCTATACACTTGCACGGCCGTGTGGATTTTATCCCCTGGCCGTGCGAGCTCTCGGCGAATTCCACATGGCCAAATGTGCAATTCGCACGGCCGTGTGGATTGGCCTGGCCTGGCCGTGTGGCCGACACGGGCAGCACAAAAACTCGCACAGCCGTGTGGATTTTATCCACTGACCGTGCGAGCTCTCGGCAAATTCCACACGGCCAAATGTGCAATTCGCACGGCCGTGTGGAATTCCTCGGCCTGGCCGTGTCGGCCAACACGAGCAAAAGTGCACATTGCACGGCCGTGCGAGCCTGCCCGTGCGGCCGAGGCACGGCCTATATATTCGGCCAGCACGGCCGAGCAGGTCAAAAATTTCAAAAAACTCGCCGGAATCCTCTGAATCTGGCCGGAAAACCGCGACAACTCGCCCTATTTTGATTTTTCCGGCCATTTTTTGTTATTTTTTCACCAAACCAACCATAAACCCATCCTTCCCACATCCACCACGGCCTATCCCTCCATTTTGAGGAGATTTGGCCGACGTTTTTGTCGCCGGAGGCGATTTTCGGCGAGACACCGGCGAGGCTCCGACGAGCACTTCCGGCCACTTTTTCGGTGTTCCGTCGCTTCCATCGCCTTCCCCTCATCATCCCCTACACCTCTACTTGAGTCTCCAGGTTTGATTTTGCCCTTATCTATGTTAATTGTGGAGAATTGGGTGTGTAGGGTGTATGTTTAGAGAACCTTATTGAATCTTGTGATTTTTGTGCAATTGATTGAGGGGAATGCATGGAGTGTGTTTGAATTGTGTTGGGCAATGTCCCCCTTGATTGTTTGAGCCCTTGTGTGCAAGAATTTTGCCAATTTCGTGCCTAACTTAATAGTGCACACAAGGTGTTCGATGAAATGCCTGTCTTTCATGCCATGTTGTGGCCACCGGTTGGGGCCCTTAATGATGTAGTTTGAGGGTGTATTTGCTATGGATGTGAACCTTAAGTTGCCTATTTTCTCGTGAATGTGCACCCCCACTCAGATAGTGCTTGATTTATCGAGTTTGTGACCCCCGAACTATGGATGAAACCATGGTTAGGCTGTTTTCTGTTCTTAAGTGTGGGGGTGTGATTGACCTTTTCTTTGGCTCTTTTGGTTCCACTTTGGGTTATTCTTTTGCAGGACAATGTCGAAACCTGACCTCAAGCACCCGTTCATCCGGGATCTAAGGAGGGGCCCCGACGAGGATCGCTTCAAGGAGGTCCTGGCATGCCCGTTTGGGCAGCACCACTGCTGGTCCAAACGGGAGTTTCGGCGATTGAACTGCTACGAGCAACTCTCCGCCGCCGTCGCCAACCCCACATGGCGCCGTCTGCTCTCCATCTGCGAGAAGGTCTACTACGAGCCCGTGCTGGAATTCTACACGACCTTCAGGCACAATTCCACGACCGATTGGAAGGACAGTACAGCCGTCCAATTCAGGCTAGGCGGTGCCCCCCGGTCCATGAGCTACCACGAGCTGGCCGAGGCTCTCGACCTAGACGTAGACGACCGTAGGCACTACATCACCGAGGTCAATGATCCGCTGGAGGTGGACTTCCGGAGGCTGTACACCCGCCTGGCTCGGCCAGGCCAGACGCGTCCCTTCTCGGCTGGGAGGACGAAGGCATCTACCCTGCTGCTCGACAACCGCATTCTCCACCACCTGCTGGCGAAGTCTTACACCCCCGCGGCAGACAGTGCCAGCGCCATCACGAAGAGGGCCATGTACTTCATCGCTTCGATCCGCCAGTACAACCATCCTCTCCACCTGGGTTCGGTGGTGGCCAGGACCTTCGAGAAGACTGCTACAGAACTGAAGAGCCTCCACTGCGGCCCCCTCATCACCCGCCTGGCCACCTACTTCGAGCTTTCACTGCAGGGGTGCACCCAGCAGGGGGACACCCTCATCTTTGGCAGGAAGACGATCGGTAAGATGCAGCTGCTGCGAGAGAGGCACGGTGTTCTATGGATCGATGGGTTTCCCGAACCTCCGATCCCCGCGGAGGCCCAGCCGGCGGACCAGCCGGCGGATCATCCAGAGGGCCAGGAGGAGGCAGCGGCGGATGTTTACCCAGATGATGTGGACGCTGCTGCTGATCCACCACAGACTGACTTCCATGCAGGAGGTAGCAGCTCCGCTTTCCCGGGCCAGGATTACTTCTCCCACCAGTTCGAGCAGCTGCGGATCCAGAACCAGCAGATCCTCAACCAGCAGATGCAGTTCCAGCAGCAGTACGCGGAACACCGGGCCGAGTACCAGAATAGGATGGCTGCTTATGATGAGCGCCTGGACATACTCCAGACCCAGCAGGGGGTGACTCTTGCCCACATCGAGCGGGAGAAGCGCCATTCACGGCGCATGCAGGAGGTCTAGCAGTACCTACTCCAGCTGCTCCCGGGCGAGCAGCCCGTCTGGAGGACTTCCTGGGAGGACTCTCCACTTCCTCATGCCCCAGCTGACAGTGCTGATGGCGCTGCTGGTGAAGACGCCTTCATGGCCGACATCGACATCGACTTGGATGATCTTGGCGACGAGTAGGCTGTACTCGTTGCCCGTCTCAGTGTGTTTTATTTTTTTCGTTTTAGACTTTTGTGTGTTTGCTCCATTTGTGAGGAGCTTGAACTTCGTGTGTTTGTTTTTGTTTTTGGTTTTATTTTGTGGTTTGTTTATGTTGTAGCCGTCTGGGCTAACACTTATCCCTAACGCACAGTGTGCTAGTGTGTTCTTGGTGTTCGATTCGTGCAGAACTGTCCATCTTCCCATCTGTTTCCCGCTGACTGGTCCACTTTCAGTCCCCCAGCAGTGTTTCAATCCGGTAACATCGTTCCCCTTATCTCTCCTTCTACTCCATTGAGGGCAATGTCGTGCTTAAGTGTGGGGGGGGGTGCTTTGTATCGGTTGGAATATATATCTGTGTGCTTGGAGCCTAGTCCGCTGTCCGAATCTTACGATTTGAGGGCTCCAAGTACTGCTGTTTGATCATATTGGCACTGTGTTGTGATTGATGAATTGAATGGTTTTCGGATTGATGCATGACAGCTTGATTGTGACTAGGACAACCGATGATGAGGACTGAGATGTGCAGTAGAACGATGTAGGGGTTCAGTTTTTCAACTGTTTGCTTACCAACTGTGACTTGATTTGATCACTTGTTTTTTACAGTCGTTTATGCATCTAGTTCAGGGTATCAGAATGTGAGATAGAGCATATAGGTAGCCATGTGAGATTTGAGCCTGCTCGTTTCTTTCTTGTGCGATAGATCCCTCTTCCATGATGTGTAGCATTCACGTTATCACTAGCTAAGATGATGGGGGCATAGGATTAGCCCACGACCAAACTGACTGTCCTGATGTGTCATATCCCCTAGTCAGCCCCTTTGAGCCGTGTGTTATCCTTTCTTTTGGTCTCTAATGAAAAAAATCACCCTTTTGCATCTTTTAGAAGGTTCCACAGAGTGATTTTTACATATTCTCTGCTGTTTCTGCTAAATTGAATGTGAGTGTTGGAGGTAGTGCTTAAAAGTTGGGCAGATGTTTGAAATATGTGCTGAAGTGGTGGCTCTCTTAAGAAATGAAAAGAAAATGAAAGAAAAAAACAAAGAAAAATTGAAAGCAAAAGAGAGCCACTACCAAAAATCTGAATAATGCCCATTAAGTAGTGTTTCTTAGCAGTCTGGCTTGGAAATGCTGACATTTATACCTCCTTCGCTCTTGTGCTCTTGAGATATTGAGTAATGCAGAATAGCAGAAAGGAAATACTGGTTTGTTTGATTGTGATTGTGTGGTTTGGAAAAGTGGAACCTTGTGCTATGAATACTACCACCACCTAAAAGGCCTTTTCCCCATGTCCAAGACCCGAGCCAGTCATTTGAACCTGTGTCTAAGACCTCCTGATTAGTTAGTGATGACACCCTATATGTGAACTCTAGCATTTAGAGGCTGCCATCATGGTGAAGAGATGATAGGGATTGAGAGAAATAGCATGTGCATTTTTCGCATCAAATCGTCCTGACCCCACTGGTCGAGAGTGAGTGATTCATTTTCATATTCTTTATACTCTTGTACCCCGGTGAGGACCTAGATTGCTCGGTCTCTGTTCTGATGTCTTGAGTTGGATGCATGAGTTGACTGTTTTGAGTGAGTGGTTGAGTCAAGTCTAGGTTGGTTGGTGAACAGAAGGGAGACTCTTCCTTTACTCGATTTGCTGCACTCTAATGTCCTTTGTGGTGGTTGTCCAGGTTGTTATTGAGGTTGTTCATGTGTTGATGTTTGAAAACCAGTACGATTCACGTGTTCTTTGCCTTTATGACTTGTCCCCAATGTTGGTTGATTGAAAAATGTAAGCTTACCTAGTGTCTGACTTGGTTTGCTTGGGGACAAGCAAACGGTTAAGTGTGGGGGAGTTTGATAGACCGTTAATTACACATGTTTTTACCCCTGTTCTTACACCGTTTGAGATGTGATTTCTCGTGTTTTAGGCCGATTTCACGCTAGGTTGTGCTTGTTTGTGATATTTCAGGTCTTAGTACGTGAATGGAGGCTTGGGCGCGAGTTTGGGGTCGATTGGACGAAGATCGGACGCGTGGCGAGGTGCTAAGGAAGCCGCACGGGCAGTCCGGGACATCACACGGTCGTGCAACTGACAATTGTGGCCGTGTGATTTTCACCGAGAGCAAACACGGTCAGAGCAGGAAATCCACACGGCCGTGCGACCCTGGCCGTGTGGGATGGCTGAAGTGCAACTTATTGATACGCGGCGTTTCGACTCACACGGGCAACTGGGTGAGCCACACGGCCGTGTGGCCTGCCCGTGTGAGTCGGGAAATCTTGGTTTTTCAGCCAATTTCAAGCCAAAAGTGGGAGAATCGGATTTTCAGAGCAAAAAGAGAGCCCTAGAGAGAGAAAGTACGAAGAACACATCCTAGAAGCTATCTTGGAGCTGGGTTTCGTCAAATCGAGCTTGGAGATTGTCATAGGAGTGGAAATCATCATCCCGGAGCAGATTTTCCTCATCATTATGAGTATGACTAATCCGATTACTGTTTTCTTCTCTCTCTCTATGGAGTAGAACCTTTCTCTCACTTGTGTATGAAGAACCCTAGTTCCTTGTGTTAGGGATTTGATTGTAATGACTTGGGATGATTATACTGTTTGATTTTAATCGAATGATGCATGTTTATTGAATTGTTTGAAGTCTGATCAGCTTTTCTCGATTTCTGCTGCAACCTGAGATAGATAGAATCTGATTAGGTTGTTAGAGCCTCTTCATTCGATAGTAGGAGATTGGTTATACGAGAGTTAGCCAGTTTACTACTTTGTACTGGAATTCAATTCCAGTAGTAGAGTTCTGTGCTTATTGCTTCAGCTTTCTATCCCGGTGAAGACTAGTAGTCTGCCGGGTAGTTAGACTGAGAGGGCTTGGTCAGCCTAAGAGATTCCAAGCTACTGTCGGATCTTCCGCAGTCTAATCAACAGTGAATCAACCCAGGGGAATTACAATTGAACCTAACTAAGGAGCCAGGGGGACTCATTCCCGAGTGACTCTTTCCTGCTTGAGAAAACCGAATAATTTCCTTGCTTTCTTACTGCTTTCGCTTTAAACAACAATCAATCGAACTAGTTTGCTAGATAATAGATAATCACGGAGTAAGCAGTAGATCTAGACCCCGGGTTGATAATAGAACTTGCCTGTTACTGCATTCCCGGACTGCGATTACACTTGGTCGCAGTTTGGTGTTGTGTTTTGGCGTGTCATAAGCCTTCTCCAACTCCGCTTTCCACGTCATCCAAACTTATGCTTCATGATGGCTCTCCCCCTATTGATTCCACGCTTTACAGACAAGTGCTCGGTGCCCTTCAGTACTTACTTTACACGCGTCCTGCTATCGCATTTGCCGTCAATAAATTATCTCAGTTCATGCATGCACCATCCCAACTTCATTGGCAGTCTATCAAGCGTCTCCTGCGATATCTACAAGGTACTCGCCATCTTGGCTTACAACTTAGACACTCATCTTCTCTTTCCATTGAAGCTTTTGCAGACTCTGATTGGGCGGGGGATCCTAATGATCGCACATCCACCATGGGATACCTTATTTATCTTGGCGGTAATCTTGTTTCATGGAAGTCGAAGAAACAACGCTCTGTTGCCCGCTCTAGTACCGAGGTTGAATATCGAGCTCTTGCGCATGCCTCTGCTGAACTTTAATGGTTGCAAAACCTATTAATTGAGCTGCATCATCGCCCTCCCAATCCTCCTTTCCTATATTATGATAATCTTGGTGCAGTGAACTTCTCTGCTAATCCAGTCTTCCACTCCAGGATGAAGCATTTGGCATTAGATTTCCACTTTGTGAGGGAACTTGTGCAATCTTTTAAACTGCGCGTTTGCCATGTCTCCACCGTTCACCAGCTGGCCGATGCACTCACTAAACCTCTTCCCACTTCACGTTATCTTCTACTTCGGTCCAAGACTGGTGTCGTACCCGCCTTCGTCTTGCGGGGGCGTGATAGAGATATAATTCAGAAAAGTTAATTGCAACCTATACTTGGAACCCATACCATTTTACAGAAGACAATACCTCTTATTAATCACTACTCCAATTGACATCACACCATCACCATTATTTCCCTCCATCACTATTCTGCTCCCGCCTACTATCTCATATTCAGAGACTCATGTGATAGCATTTACTCTTTTCTATCTACTCACATCTACAGCCAACTACTTGTAATCACCCACATCATTTTACTGTCAAGTGTATGTATATAAACAGCTAGCCTTCTGTATCAATGTAATAGGCATATATTCCATCAATAGAATTCATATCTCCACACTTACAACACAGCTTCTAAGGATGTGCTTAATTTTGTGCGCCTCTATGACTGTTGGACGAGCGTGATGATAATTTAGTAAATAAGACGTCACACGTTTATCCAACGGTCGCAGAGTTTCAAACGTCCAATCTGACGAATGTAAGCAATATAAGTAAGGATGGCAATTTTGCCCATACCTATGGATATTTTACTATCCAACCTAATTGGGTTGGTGATAAAATTCATATGATGAGATAGCATGACTACCCCTAAATGGGTTGGAAAAAATGACACCCCCTATTAATTATAGACTTTTTTAAGGTAATTAATTTGTGTTGCATTTAATAATATGTCTGAATTAAAAATCCATATTAATTATATTCCTTTTTTCAGTGCAATGGTAGTTGTATTAGTGCAATGATATCAGTGTACGGGTGCAATCGTAGTTGTATCAGTGCAATGGTAGTTCAAAAAAAGAAATGTTATTAATATGAGTTTTTAATTCTCAAAGATTATTAAATTCGACAATAATTTAATATAAAAATAACGATAATTAATAGAAGGTGTCATTTTTCCAACCCTTAGAGGGATGTCAAGCTAACCGACCCCAGATGATATGTGTAGGCCCTGTTCACTTCCATTTTTCGTTTCCTGTTTTCTGTTTTCATGTGATAAATTTGGCAATCGAAATGAGAAAACTTGTTTACTTTTCATTCTGTTTTCTATTCGTTTCCAACTATGAAAACAGAAAGTGGCAACTTCATGCTGTTTTTGGAAACGACAAAATGTTGTTTTCACCTGTTTTCAACATCTGTTTTCTCAAAAACAGGAAACAGAAATGAAAGTAAACAGGCCCGTAGAGTTTGATGGGTTTGTACCCGTACCCATTTACTTGGATTGGATTGGGTTCTTAACACATGGATTTGGGTTTGTACACATGTCAAAATACAAATTACAGTTTAGTATCTAAACTTAATATATATACATATATAGTACCTAAATTTAATTTTCTTCGTATAAGTCCTAAAAATTTTGGTGAAATTTTACATTTTAGTACCTAATTTTTTTTATCTTGCATTTTGGTACCTAAACTTTTGAAGTTTTACAAATAGGTCCAATTTTTTATATGTAGTTAAAACACCTTCAAGTAAATGGATATTCATATCCAACGTATACCCATTTAGATTATGAAAGCAATATACATACCTTATCCAAACTCATCTACACGCCCCGAACCCGATTATATCTCGTTCATATTCTACTCATTATCAATGGATCTACTTGGGTTTGGGTATAATGACAGGTAATTGACATTCTGTTACGTTTTATTTGTTGGTTTTGGATTTGTTTAATTTCCAATAATATTTTAGCTTGTTTTAGCTGTTCAGTTAGCCACGATTCCCACTTTCTGAACGTAGAGTAGGATTAGGGAATTAGTTAGTTCTGGTTCATATTTAAGTTGTAATTGTTGGGTTGAGATGATCATGGAATAAGATTATTAATTTGGAGGCTTGAGCCTATTATCCTCTCCCTACTTCTTCTCCCTTCTTCCCCTCTTTCTTCGTTTTCTTTCTAAACTCTACATTTTGCCATTATCTTCCCTTCCCTTCTCTGTTTCTAACTCTCTGTTCCATTATTCACTTCTCTTCTTCTTCCCTTCTTAATCACCGAACCCACTTCCCTCTTCTTACTTCTCCACACACCCTAGTCTTGTTCCGCCAGAACCATAGCTCCCAAACGAGACAAAGGGAATTTGCCATTACCTAGTCCTTGGTCGGGAATTGATAGATCGATTACAAGGTCCTACGTAAAAGCACACAACACATTCTTAAATATAATCACGTCCTCACAGAAGGTGATGCAAGCAACTAACCAGATTCCTTTTAGTCTTTTACGATGTATGTCCCCAATCGCGTCCCACATCTCGGTGCCATACCTGGGTCACCCTTATTGGATTGTATATTTCTACAATTCTACTCGATGACCATGGTGTTATGCGAGATTTGCTCCTACAAACGGAAAAGCTCGCTTGTGGGCAGCTCTAACACACAATCCAAATCCTTCGCCTTCTTTGTAGAACACCCAACAAAATCCCCATCTCCTCCTATCTGCAGTCGCTCCTCCTCAGCAGCCATCCTTCAATACCCATCCAAGGTCAGGGAATCGAGCTACGCTCTTCATTCAAGCGTTGTTTTGTTTGGATGATCGAATAATCATCACGCGCTTCGGCCGCAAAAGGGAGCAGATCTGGATTTTGTTGTTTCCTCCATCAATCCATATCGTGTATTTGAACACCCATCCTACCTCCTCAGCTTCTACCTATGGCCTTCCATCTTCAAAACACAGATGAATTCACTCCCCAGCAATAAATTCCCTTCATTTCTAACTTCCTCCATCAATCCAACGAGGGATTCCACCTTCTTCGTCCAATCGACCGACGCCATCTCTGACTTCTCTCCTGCTGTGCCTCCTTAATATAAGTTCGTGAATTAATCTGCAAAATCCGCGCTCCAATCAAAACTAATTCGCGAATTTTGTGCGAATTCCTTCAGATACGCGTTTCAGCGCTCCAAAGCGGGAGCGTCCACCCTTTCCCGACGAATTGGGTGACCTAAGCCGGCCCAGAGACCATAGAGCCCAGTTTGAACATGCCCCCTGGACTGGAGAGTCGCGTGGTTCAGTCCCTCCCACGTGACAGTTGGCCGCCACGTGGCCCAAGAACCCGCTCACGTCAGCAGGGGTGGACTGGTCTGGGACTTGGGGCCAAAAATATATCCAAGGAAATCTTCAATCTCGTTCTCGTGAGAGCGACAACTCGTTCAACCGCACTGGCGAACGGCAGCGTATCATCCAAAGAGTAAGGTGGGAACAGGGAAGAGGAAGAGAGAGCAGTCGCCGTGGCAGCCGAGAAGTCAGTTTGCGGGTTTTGTGGGGAAAGCGGGCGGCAGATGGCAGAATCATAAGCTGACTGCAACATAAGGGAAGGAAGAGTGAGTGGAGTATATTGTTCCCCACGCTTCCAGACAACAACCTTCGGATATTGTCGGCCCTTTCATTTCTCATCTATCCATCCCCACTACTTCACTCTACAGTCTACCCCATCCAACCTTGCTCATTCCTCCTGCACTTGCGGGTTCGTTTTGTATCAATTTGAATTCCAATCCCTTGTTTGTTTCAAGCAATCTAATAAGTATCGTCAAGTATATCAATTTTGTAATCAAGATGTTGAATGTGCTCAGAGAACTAAATGCAGATTTGAGTGACTATCAGCCACCATAGAGTAGGAATGACAACAACAACAAAAAAAACTCAATATTTGTGTATTTCCAAACTCGTTTTACCGATAGCAAAATTGAACGATGATGTATATCGCAACTTAAACATTTCCCTGAGCAATGGTTTAAGAAATCACGATTTGGACATGTGATCACACTACACGCTTGAAATACTAAGAATTTGAGAAGAATGTGATTATGTAATTGTACCCTTAATCATTTCGATTGCCCAATGCCCATTAATAATTGTGTTTGACAATTGGATCATGATATGTGTATGCGTGTGTTCCTGTCAAAGGCAATGACTAGTGGCGGTATAAGTGGGAATAACAAATCATTAAGCATATAAATTATAATATATAATCCGACACATGATAATTAATCAGATACAACGAAAAAATGATAATTAATCATATCAATTCCCTTAACAGCATTATTATACAATATCATTTTGATTCACATCCTAGGAACCAAGCCGTAATCAAAGGGTACCTTTGTTCATTAGTTTAATGATCGTTGTTTCTCGGTTACACGTCCTAATCTCCGCGAAGACCTAGGTTGGACTTCAATGATGAATGCTGTTGGACTTATCATGCGGGAAATAAATAATTATAGCATATAGTTTCTAATCAATAATTATAAAAATTCTGGTGAAAAAAAAAAGGAAGAAACTATAGCCTACAACTTGGCTCCAGATCAGATGCAATGGGGTGCATCATCAAAGCCCTACGAAAGTGAAGATGATCGAATTCTCTACATTTAATCCTTCACACATCATCATCTACATGTAGCTAGTACCCAAGATAACTATAATGTTAATGTTAACTCTAGCGTAGAGTATGGTTTAGCTACAAATGCGACTCAATTAACTGGTTTAGTGATGTTGTTTCATCAGCTCAACTAAGTTTGACAAACGTTACGCTGCAACAACTTTATTAAGTTGTACAAAAAGTCTGTGGTTTGAAACGGAATGGAAAGCAACGTGTGAGTGAGGAATCATGGAACACTAAATGCATGTATTCACTTCACGAGATATGGTCGAGTTAAAATGTTGCTTAGTTAAGCCTGTCAATGTATTGCACTTTGATTTTGTCAGTCAAGCCAATCAAGTCAAGCCGCGTCTGAAAACGTTACTGATTGGCAACAATAAACATAATTGAATCCTACAAAAGCCGGTAGTCGTAACGTAAAGGGAAATCCAAATATCGTCAGAAAGCAGACGCCATCAACTTCAAAGTCACAACCAATTAAGCCAAGCCGCGCCTGACATCTCTGTTGACGGCATCGAAACCTACAAAAGCCGGTAGTTGAAACTGAAAGATATACAATGCATTAGAAAGCAAACAACAACAAATTTTCCAGAGTGGACCCCTACAAGTCACCAAACCGTTTCATATGTGTATGTTTCAATTGGCGGGAGAGAAGAGAGAGAGAGAAAAAACGCTATGATATTCATATACATATTTGAATCCTCTGAAAACGACAAAATCTCGCTCTATTTTTACTACAACGTACGCATCACGTGACCACACACATTCGAACCATGTGTCCTCCTGCCAATAAGAGTTTTTATCAGTTGATTAGTCACCTCCCTAAACCCCAAACGCCATTACACATTAACCAGCATCGTTATTCCTACTTCGTTCCCCTACCATTATAGGTTCTTCACTCTTCCAATGGCGCCAAATGGTAATTAACCATTTAGCCACCCCGTTGAATATGTTTTTTGTAATTAACCGAAACGTTTTCTAGAAACTGACCGAATTTGGTTAGGTCCCGTCCCGTCAAGAATAGGGCATGAGAATTGAGAACACATGGGAAAACATAGGCGCACCAGATCACAAGTTTCATCATCCCTCAGCCAGCCTACATCTACGACCCCTAGACCGTACACGTGTCAAGATCTCGCAAACAATACCAGCAACACAGTGAATGAAACTGGAAGCAGGGGATCAGAACCCATCCCTTCACCGCCTTCTTCTTCCTCTTCCCCTCTCTCTATAAACCCACACACTCCACCGCTGAATTCTCCTCAGCCAAAATCTCTGCCTCCGAGAAAAAGAAAAAGAAATTTCACTGCAAGTTCTCGATCAAATGCCGTCAGAATCCAGCGAGTATCAGACGGCGATTGAGGCGACGCAAGCTCTTCCAACCCCGGCCTCCGCCGCCATGGGTGGGAGCGCCGACGACGCGCCGTCTCTGCCGTGCCCGAGGTGCGAATCGACGAACACGAAGTTCTGCTACTACAACAACTACAACCTCTCCCAGCCCCGCCACTTCTGCAAGTCCTGCCGACGGTACTGGACCCAGGGCGGCTCCCTCCGCAACGTCCCCGTCGGCGGCGGCACCCGCAAGTCCTCCGCCGCCTCGTCCTCCAAGCGCCCACGCGCTTCCTTTGCTGCCGCGGCCGCCGTCACCACCACCACCACCAACATGGATTCCTCGGCGTCCACCAATACTACGACCTCCTCGTCCTCGAATTCCGCCAATTCGATGTCATCCCTCACTCACGAGCAGCAGCAGCAGCAGCACGATCACTACCCCGACCCGCCGCTCCACCTCGGACCCGAACCGGCCCTGCCGGTTTTCAATTCTGCCGAAGAGGGGAGGTTAGACGCGTTCCGCAATCTGAAGGAGAATCAGCAGCCGGTCTCGGCGAGCGAGAACGGAACCGCGAATGTAAGCGGAAGCTTCATCTCCCTGCTCAACAATCAAACGGCAGGAGGCGGGCTCGTGGGGTACCAAGCCGGGTACGGGTCAGGTCACGGGTACGGGTTCTACGATATGGGTCTCGGGTTGGCAGCAGTGGGTAATGTTGCCCCGAGGGAAATCTGGCCGTACTACCCTGCTTCCACCACCGCGGCTACTGCTGCTACCACCACAACTACAGACTACCTCGGCGTCTGCGGCGGCGGTGGGGACGCAGGAGCGATGGGCGGCGGCGGTAGTGGGATCGGCGGGGTGAACATATGGAGTGAGTCGGAGATTGGGAGTGTGGGAAGTTGTTATGTGGACCCGGAAGGGCTGGCTTGGCCGTCGTTTGTGATTCCCGGCCGGCGGGTTGGTTGATTGAAGTGAAGATCGGAGAACAGAGGTCGCTGATTTTCCGCCAATTCGATCGGCTCGATCTCTTTGGTTTGTTTTGGGCTTAGTTAATTAGTAGTTTCCTATAATTTAGTATAACAACAAAGGTTGGGGGAGGGAGGAGATGTGGTGAAATACTTGTGTTACAGGGTTGTGGGTTTTAATGGTGGGGTTTTTTGGTGTGTATCCCAGCTTCAGTTACAGCGGCGAAGGAGGAGGAGAAGCTTGTGGATTTGGCCATTTTGAGGAGGGCTTGTTCTCCTCTGTTTTATTTTGGGTCTAGTTTAAAATGTTAAAGAAGTGTCTTTTGTTGTCAAACCCGATTCTCTGTTCTTGGCATATCAGAAATCAGAATCGACTGGTGAAAGTGTACAATTTTGAAAGAAGTTTGATTTTGCAGGGACCAAAAGAGAAGGTGACCAAAGGGTGGGGTATCGTATTGGATATTTTGTTGGTAATGTGACGTTTGTGGGTTAGGTAGGTATAGGTTGGGTTTTGCGGTTAGGGTTGGGAGTTTCTTGGTAACAGAGAGTTGGCAGAAAGGAAGGTTGGGAGGGAGGTATGGATACGCGTGGGATGGGGAAGAGTGTTTGGGTGGGAAGAGATGGAAATGGAAGGCAAGGAAAGGAAGAATGTCCATTTGGGGTGCTGACCGCTGTCTGTGTTGTTCTATTCTCTGGCAATAGCGGTGGTGGTGGTGGGTCTCGGATATCAAAGAATGTCAGCTTCTGCAGCAAGCTTCGCGAACCCCAATAATGGCTACTCACTAGCTAGTTCCTTATCTCTTTTTCCTAGTTTCAGACTCTAGTACGTAGGGTTAACTGACCCAGTCCAAATATATTTAAACTAATAAATAAAACTTCCCCCATGTTACCTTAACCTCACAGTCTCACTCATAGCCTCATAGGTGATGTATGGAGGAAGGTTGTCAAACATGATTAAGCTATCGATTCAGTTTGCTAGGTGGTTTAAAATTTTAATGGTTGTTTTTATTTTACAAAAGAGTGAGCTTTATTCAAAAGAGATTGGAATAAAGAGATTGTGTTACAAGCAAAGCCTTCTACCGCATAGGAGAAACAATGTTCAGAATGTGGATCCAATCATATGTAAGAGATCCTTTACAAGCCTCTTTAGCCACCCAATCAATCATCTTGTTACAAGCACGGAGAACAAAAATTCTATCGTTTTGAGAAATGATAGTGCGCATACAATGGATCCAGGACATGATTTACCAGAGACCTCTTAAAGGGGGGAGAGTGCAACACATCAATGATAGTTTTACAGTCAGAGCAGATTCTTGTTGAGAGCCCATAGTCATTTGCCACTCTGAGTGCAGTAATGCATTTGCTTCTGGCCGCAATCGCTTCTGAATAAAACAGTGTATCAGCCCTTCCGTTGATCACTTGGCCAACAAAGTTACAGACAACAACGCTGTAAGTCGCCACCTCCGATTCTGAGACAAAGACTCCATTACAGTGTAATTCCAGTTGGAACATACCAGGCGGTGGGTTAAGGTTCATACGGTGATGGATAGGATGATTTTCAAGGGAAGGGACAGTGGTTCGCAGGTTAACACTTCAATTTGATGCATAGCGGATAGCATTTGAGATGGTAGTGAAGCCCCTCAAACGAGTCCCTCTGAAAACGAACTCGTTTCGGGCATTCCAAATTGCCCAAAGGGAGGCGATTATAGCCTTCACAAAGAATGAGGAGGTGCCTAACAAGATTTGGTAGAGCCACACAAGAATTGGCA
Organism: Linum tenue; assembly: GCA_946122785.1. Taxonomy (NCBI): domain Eukaryota; kingdom Viridiplantae; phylum Streptophyta; class Magnoliopsida; order Malpighiales; family Linaceae; genus Linum; species Linum tenue. The sequence continues at coordinate 7,828,279 of CAMGYJ010000011.1, read as the reverse complement.
AAGAGTCGGAGGGTAGCTGGAGTCCTGCAAAGCATAAATGCCAGACGTGGGAGGCATGGGGGCATTCGAAAACAATGTGCCTCACATCTTCACCATCATTCTGACACATGGTACAGTACTGGAAGGAGAGGGACGACTTTCCTAAACCAGAGATTCCGCATTGACGCAACAGCATTCTACGTCAGTCTCCAAATGAAGTTCTTGATCTTAGGAGGGAGCGACAAGCTCCAAAGCCATTTCCAAGCTTGTTCTGAGAAACCTGGATGATTAGAGTCAGGGGTGATATGATCCAAATCCGAAGAGAACCCTCGAACTCAGATGATATGACCAAAGTACACAACCTTCCTTCTTTTTAAGGATTTTCGAAGCCTTTTCCTTGACAACTTGAAAATAAAGATAGATGCGGAATCAATCGGACAATTCCTAACTCGTGATGAAGGGCAATTGGTATATTAAACCAATCGAACAACACCAACTCGTGGAAAGGGGCAATTGATATAGGGTAGATGCTCGCCACAACTAAACGCGTTCTCTAGTTGATAAGAGACATGTGAAACTCCCGGAGACTCTCGACAAAAGCTTGCACAAAACGTTCCTATGGAACTCGAGTAAAACTCTTGAATTGATTTCTGAATATTGGGTACAAAATTCGTAGCTCTTACATCCTCTAATTATAGAGGTCACAAAAACATAAAACTAACCTAAAATGAATAGGAAAACAAATCACAAACTAACTAGGAAACATAATACCACTTAAATAAGGACTATAACTCGTATTTAGACCAAAGAAAGCTCCTTAGCAGCTAAGTAATCTCCAAACGCTTTTTTAATGCTTAAGGAAGCTCCTTAGTGGTTAAGCAATCTCTTTCCTTGTCCTTTTCACATTTGGACAACTTGGGCAGCAAGGATGGAGGTTTTGGGCTCCAAGAAATGTTGTAGGCCGGATCCTTAACACATTCTCCATTTTATCCATCAAGAATGCTCCCAGTTGATCCTTATATCGTTGAATTTGAACCTTTATTTTGAGACCACGAGAATTGAATATCACGCTAGTCGTAATCGCATCATTCCCTCTCTTTTGAAGAAGATTCGACCTCGAATCTTTGGAGAATCTTGATCGCTCCTCAGCCCTCGTCTTCTTTGTCTTTGAACTAAATTGACTTGGGAGTGATGATTGTATCATGTCCCCCTTCTTAAAGACAATTCGTCCACGAATTGTAGATACACCATCATGATGAAAGTCCTCTACGTAATGTTGAATTTCTTGTCGATTCTCCCGGCGGGCTGCCTCTTCTAACATTGCATCACCAATCACAAAATCAATATTAGCAACTTTGGAAACTATTGGTAAATGCTCCATAAATTTCCAAGCATTCATCTCCTAGATCGAAATCTGGTTCCTCAATGTATTGCTCAACTTCAGGTGCACTCAACACTGACACATCAACAAGAACATCTTCTTTCACCTCTCCTACCACTTCGAAATCTTATGCTTCAAGTTCTGGTTCTTCTTGAGGTGAAATTAAAGCTTGTGCATCCTCTTCCCACGTGACTATAGTAAGTCCATCAACAAGAACCTCCTTTCTCTCCTTCTGCGAGTCTGGAGAGTGGATCGATGATTTTTCTACTTCTAGATTTGCCTGCTCCTTATAGGCTTGTTGTAATTGCCTTCTATCTTCAGCAATCCCTTCCAACAATAATGGTATCAAGGCAAGTTTCTTTTCTTGATGCCTTAAGATGATGTTGTTGGTGCTTCTGCTTCATCGTGCTTGGCGATCATTATGCCATGGGTTACCAAACACCACATGCGTAAGCTTCATAGGCTCGACATCACATTGAATTTGATCCACATAAGACCTAATTTTGATCTCCAAAATCACTTGTTCAATCACAAAAATCCAGGCCTTTTCCATCGATAATTGCATAAAGAAAGGGCTAGGATGTCGGTGTGCAGTTAGCCCTAACTTAGCTACTGCCCTTGAACCGATCAAATTGGATTTGATCTCTCCATCAATAACCACAGAACATAACTTCTCTTGAACCCAACAACGAGTATAAAACATATTACCTTGTTCTAGCTCTTCTGCCATCGCTTGATAAGATCTTCTCCTTTCCACTAATTTTGAATAAGAGATCTTCAAAATCGTCGCTGAGTTTGAACCGGGATCTTGATACCACTTGATATGATCCAAATCCGAAGAAAACCCTCGAACTCGGATGATATGACCAAAGTACGCAGCTCCATCCTATTTTTTATTTTCGAGTTCAAGAAAGGCGACATCATAAAATCATAAAAAGATCGTTGAAGCTGCCTACTTTGGTCATATCATCCGAGGTCGAGGGTTTTCTTCGGATTTGGATCATATCAAAGGGTTCCTAGTCTCTCTTTCTCAGCATTCCGGAAGATATGGTATGTTGATCTAACTGTGAAGCGTCCAAATTTCTCGTGATGCCAAACCCAGGAATCCTCAGTCTCAGTTCAGCCACAGGGGATGTGGATGATCGCTTCAACTTCCGGCATAGAGTAGCTTTGACGAATCATGTCCAGGTTCCACTCGTTCACGTCAGTCTTAACCCATTCAAAGGCTTTAAGATGTTGCCTTTGATTATGTTGGAGAAGAAAATTCGGGACGCCCAGGATCCAAGGGTCTTTGTCAAGGTTAATACTTCTCCCATTGCCCATATTTTTCCTAGCACCCAGTTTTAGAACTTCTTTGGCATCACAGATGCTCTCCCAAATTCAAGAAGGTTTCCTGCATCCAGAAAATTAGTGTTAGGGAAATAGATACTCTTGAGGAGCTTAATCCATGTCTCCTCCTTTTCCGTTGAGGATTCTCCATCATTGTTTAGCTAGCAAAGCCATTTTAACTGATGAAAGTCCTTGAACCCCATCCCTCCCTCTTGCTTTGTTGTCGTTAGGACACTTCATTTTCGCCAATGAATGGTTCCTTTGTCCATGTTCCCTCCCCAGAAGAAGGCCTTAAGCTTAGAGTCCATGATACATGTGGTGCCTTTTAGGAGGAGGAAACATGACATCATGTAAGTCAGATAGCTTTGGTAGATGGATTTCAAGAGGGGTTCTTTCCCTTCTTGAGAGAGAGCAAGGCTTTTTCAAAATTGGCCAAGACCTTCCATTCTTGAAATCAGAGTAGAGAACATTTCTTTTTTAAAGCGGCCCCATTCGGATGGGACTCCGAAATATTTCTCCATCCCTTCTAAAGATGGGATGTTCATGAAGCTGGCAATTAGGTTCTGAAGGGAAATCAGAGTGTTATTGCTGAAAGTGATTGTTGATTTCTAGTTGTTGATGATCTGGCCTGTAAGGATCCCATATTTCTCAATAGTATCCTTGATGAGGGCAGCTTCATTGATAGATGCCTTGCCAAAAATGATAGTGTCATCTGCAAAAAGAACATGCGTAAGCCTAGGACAATGGGGGTTGAGAGTGATCCCCTTGAAAATACTGTCATTCACATTCTTATCAATTAGGCAAGCTATACCATTAGAGAGAATGATAAAGAGAATAGGGGAAAGAGGGTCTCCCTGGTGAATTCCTCTTGTAGGTTGAAAGAAGGGAAAGGGTTGCCCGTTTAAGATGATAGAGAAATGCACAGTTCGCACACATTCCTTAATCCAGACACACCATTGGTTAGCAAACCCCATTGCTCTCAGGATATCCTCTAAACAGTCCCATTCGACCATGTCGAAAGCTTTTTTCATATCAAGCTAGATCATCATATCCCAGTTGCCTCCTTTGGGTCTGGTCTTGAAGTGATGCAGAACTTCATGAACAATGATGATATTGTCCTGAATAGCCATGCCACCCACGAAGGTCGCTTGCATCTCCGAGATAATGGTGGGTATCCATTGCTGAAATCTTGAAGTTAGAACCTTCGAGATGACCTTGTAACGGACGTTACAACAACTAATTGATCTGAACTGTGAAATTCTTTCCGGACTTACCACTTTTGGTGTGAGGATCAGATGTGTGTCATTCCAACTTTGCGGCATTGATATATTCTCAAAAAAGTTCTTCACTCCGTACAAAGCTAACTGCCAACAGTTTCCCAATATTTCTTGTAGAAGATTCCTGGAAAGCCATCGGGTCCAGGAGACTTAGTTGATCCCAACGCAAAGACAGCTAATTTATTCTCAATATATTCCATCGACCTGCAAAGCGTTGAGTTCATGAGGTCATTAACCACCGAGGGGATGATGTGAATTAACTCATCATTGCTCACTGCATCTCTTTTTGTGAGCAATCCAGAATAGAAGTCCATCGCATGCCGCTGAAGCAATGTATGAGATTCAATCCAATCATTGTTTTCATCCATCATCTTTGAAACATTGTTACGTAAGCTTATATGGATGGTAGTAGCGTGAAAGAATCTGGAGTTGCAGTCCCTAGTATGCAGCCATTGAATTCAAGATCTTTGTTTCCAGAAAATTTCCTCTTCGATCCAGAGTTTGTTGATCTCAGCTTCTAGGGTTCTTACCTCCTCCGCAAGGAGAGGGTCATGAGTTAAGTCTGATATCTCTTCAAGCCTTCTTTTAATGCTTCGGATTCTAATTGTAGCATTATGTATGTTCACTTTAGCCCAATTTTGAAGCTCCATTCTGCATTTCGAGAGGTAGTTTTGATGATTACCTCCCTTAGCCCAAATCTCTTTAATAATGGTGCCACAATTTTCGTATTGTAGCCATCTCTGGTCAAAACGGAAGATAGCATTACGGGGCTTATTGACTCCATGAATTTCCAGCCAAAGCAAGCAATGGTCAGAAATAACCATTGGTTCATTGAAGATGAAAGCATCAGAGAAATATTCTCCCCACTTTAGGTTGCATAAGCCCCTATCAAGTCGACAAAGCAGCTTCCTAGTCCCCTACTGCATATTCGACCAAGTATATTTTGGCCCAGTCAATTTCCAAAAGGTCATTGTTAGTCACGAATTCCTTGAAGGGTTCAGTTGAGACTCTTCTAGGAGGGTTTCCTCCAAGTTTCTCGCTATCCCTTAACACCGTAATATAATCCCCCAACAAAAGTCATAGACTACTATTAATCGGTTTAAATGAAGAAATTTCCTCCCAAAAGGCCCTCCTTTCACTAAGATCATTAGGGGCATGTAGGAAAGTGATGAAAAAACCACTACGTAATTTAACAATAGCATGAACAAAATACTTTGAAGAGTCAATTACATTGAGCTCAAGGCCCTTGACCCACCATAAAGCTAATCCGCCCCTACTCCCCATGGGGTTACGATACCACTTATTGTAAAATTTGGCTCTACGCCTATGCACTTCCATCTAGCTTTCTTGTTGTTTTGTCTCCATTAGAAATGTTATGATAGGTCTAAAAGACCTATGGATGTCCCTAAGGTGATTTACTGTCGTGTCTGGACCAAGACCACGACAGTTCTAGCATGCTGTAGTCATGGTTCTCCTTATGGCTTCAGGTGAGCCATCTCCACCTTACCAACATTTTTGTCTTTTGCTTCTTCCCTTTTGTCGCTGCCTTGATTTTGAAGAGAGCTGTGTTCCTTGATACATACTCCGGACTTCCTTTTTCTACTTTCCTTCAGTTTCTTCCTAGACTGCTCATGCTTGAGACCCCAATGGCTAAGGTACTGGGCTTCGATCTGCCTATTATCCCAAAATAGGAGGGGAGGCTGGCCCGGGTTAATGAGTCCATTCTCATTCCACGTGTTCATGTAATTTGGGCTTGGGAGAAAGTCACCCTGGCCCATCTGGTTGTAGAAAGGAAGGGAAGGAGAAGGGTTATTCAAGCCCATGAACTGGTGCGAGTAAGATTGGGTCCCAGAGCCTTGTCTCATACCCTACATAAACTGTTCTCCTTGATTACCCTGTCTGTCGTCCTCTTCCATGAAAAGGGTTCTTGGATGGTATGGCGAGACATCCGCCGCCACCTTCAGTCTTGTTGTTTTACCTTTTGTATCAGCAGGTGTTGGAGAGGCAAATCCAAGGGGTGGTTAGAGCGCTTCCCTAGGATCTCCTTACATTAGAGTCGTTGCACACAGAGAAGGTATTAATGATTTCTTGGGAGGTTCCTCCCATGTTCTCTCTCTTCGCTGGGACCCACGCCCACCAGAAAGTCTAACATTGATTCCGGCCTAATTGTACACATTTTACCCCTCATTTCTTGATAGTTTGGCTTTGCATTTCATCGTCTCTCGACATATTTCATGATAGGTTGTGCTTGTTTTGATAAATTTCAGGTCCTAGCACGTGTGGAAGGATCGAGGACGAGTTTTGGGACGATTGGAGGTAGAAAAAAGCGCAAAAACCAAAGAAAAGTCCAAAGTAACAGTGAAGCGCAGGCGTCCAGGATTCATGCAATGTTCACGATTTCCCATTGGAGTTCACGGTCTCCTAAGGCCGTGAACTGGAACCTTAACCATGAATCGTGAAGCGTGCAAGGCAGTTTCAGAGGTTACTGACGCTGAGTAAGTTAACGGTCACCAAGACCGTGAACTTTGAGTGCAAACCGTGAACTCAAGTCAGTGAAGCGGTGCGTTTTGACACAGAAATCCGAGTTCACGACCGTGAACTGATCCCGATCCCAATATGTAATGTGAGCTGAAAGGAAGAGAGGGGAGAGCCTTCTACTTGAAACCTAGAGAGAAAAAGTGACGAACTAAGAGGGAGAAGAGGCTAGGGTTTGCTCCAAGTGATGATGTTGGAAGATCCTCTCCCAATGAGGAGTTCTACAAGCACAAGGAGGGTTGGAGGCATCACAATGATGGTTTCTTTCTTCTTCCTTTATCTAGCATGGAGTAGTTTCCTTTTTCACTTGGGTGTTGTAGAACCTATCATGTAATTGATTGTGTGATGGAGGTGTTTAATTTAAGGTTTGAGTGTGAAAGTCTATCAATCTAATTGCCATTCTAACCTAGCTTAGAGAGGAGACCTCCTTTGGTTAAGAGGCTCTTTTAGAGATGGGTTTCCTTGGGCATTCCATGCCTTCTATTCTAGGTTAATTAAGGGCAAACCTCTAAGCTTGAATTAGACATCTGGGTTAATTGTGATTATATCGTCCAAACCCTTGGTTTGAGAGAGAAGGTAAGTCAACCCTAAATTGCTTGGGCCATGAGGGCTACAATTGTAGCCTTTGACCCATACCTTGGCCTAGAGATTGGGAGAATGGTTTTCAACCATTGTTACACCTCCAACGGGTCACAATTTCCTCGTCACATGACGCTTCACTCAATCCCACGGTTCTTGCTAGTTGGTTAGGGGAAAGCAGCACCCGAGTGAAGCTCCTCACTTAGAGTTTTCCACCCATTTTGCTTACTTGCTTGTTTTCATTTGTAGTTTTCATAGTTTTAAACCCTAAATTGTTTTGCTAGATAACAACTTAAGCGATTGAAGTAGGGGTACATGGACCGGCCCGGGTTTGACAATTAAAGACTTGCCCTATACTGCACCCGGCTAGAATTTAAAAAACTTGGGCTCTAGTCGGGATTAATCCGGGATGTAGCTTTGTGAGAGTCAACCATCCAGCAGTCTGTCTACTAATCTTCCTCCAGTCAAGGGATTGTCGCAGGTGAGGAAATTGTCGCCGACTTTGCTTTCAGTCATGCCCAGAGTCTTCTTCTGAGATAGCGACATCGGGGAATCAGGGGCATGGTGCCCAACCTTGTTCCAGTCTCCATATCTTCCTTCCACTTTCTCAGATTGGAATCTGCCCTTGGGAAGGAAAAGCCTATTACCAAGGTGGTAACCTTCCCTTGGCTCGTGGTAGTAGAGTGGAGAGGGGAAACTTGGGGATTGATGGGGAAAGAAGAAGAGAGGGTTGCAAAAGCTATAGAGAGGGAGAGAAGAAACTCGACTGGAAGGGAGTAGAGAAGAGGGATTAGGGGAATACTTTAGGGTTTAATCTTACTTAGTGGCTAAATTCCACGTACAAGAATATTTATATATGATGGACAGTTCTCTGACGCTATTCTAAATAATACTCACAAATGACCCACAATAACTCCCAATAAGTCATAAGAACAATAAACTGGCAAAACAATCCGAATAATCAAACTGCAGAAAATACGGGTTTCTATCATCCCCGCCTCCTTGAGAACAATCTTGCCCTCGAGGTTGACTCCAACTCATTGGTTCTCCTCTTTGGCGTCCGCCTCCTCCTCCTCTGCGTCGTCCTCCCACCGACCCACAAAAATCATCAGATTTGGCTTCGAGCACTGGTGACCGACCATGAACCTCTCGTTGCAGTTGAAGCACTTGCCCTCCCTCCTCTTCTGCTCAATCTCTGTAGGTGATAGCCTGATGAAGCCTTTTGGTGGCGCTCGAGGATCGAGTTTGGGCCTCACAGCCGCTGGTGGAGTAGTCCCTGCAGCTCTTGTGCTCGCCCCTACAAGCGCGCTTCCACCTCCGCCGCCAGTCGAGCTGCTGCTTACTCCTCCACTCAGCCTCTAGTAGCGACCGATAGTGCTTCTCCAGCTTGCGAGCTCCTCCTCTTTATGACCTGCAAGACGGAAAGAAGTTCTTACAGAATCTGGCTCAAACACATTGGCCGACGTTGCAATCTCTGGCTTCAGGCCAGCCAGGCACAACCCCACCAGTGTTTCTTCTAGCACTCCTTTGCACATGGGCCAAGTGATCAATGTCTCGACGGCGGCATAAGATTGCTCTAGCCATTCCCACTAGTGTAGAGCATCTCCCTCCAAGTAGAAGGACGCCAGATGCGCCTTCCTTTCCTCTAGAGTTGGGTGATTCTTGAACAACCTGTCAGTTGTGTACTACCACAACACTACATCCTCTTGCCCATTGAATTGTGGAAACTCAATGGTTGGAGGTTTAGCTGTAAACCCTAAATCATCCTTCCCATCATTAAACCGACCATATCCACAATACCTGTCACCTCGCGCATATCCTGGCTTCCGGTACTTGAACTCTGCGCCTCCCTTGCAACCTGGATGGCTCTCATACCCGCTCCTCCGATCTTGAGGTCCTTTCCTGACCTCCCTCCTTTGATTCGGATAGCGCCCCACTACCTAAGGGGTCCCGAACGAAGGGTGGAAAGCATGTGGCTCTCCGACCGATCCCCGCCAGCTCGATTTGACCCTGTTGTCCCCTCCGGGTTGCTGCCAGAATTCCTGGTTTGGTTCGACTTTGGTTTGAATTTTGATCGGGGTTGGTCTAATTGGTCCATCTCAAATAGGTTCAACCGATTTGGTTGATTCTGTCCGAACTGACCCCATCTGGTCGCTCGACTTCCCTCTGTTGACCCAGCGGGTCCATGTTTGGTTTGGCCCACTCACTTGGTCGGCCCGCCAAGCTCAGCTCATCCACTTCTTGTGCTTGGTCCATCCCAACCACCCTAGCCCATTGGGCTCTCTGACTCACCCATCAACTTCCGCTTGAGTCATTGGGCCCAACGACCCAAAATCCAGACTCGTACCCATGTTTTCGTAGCCCATAAATTTGAATTTTTCTAGATGCGTTGTGATTTCTTGGGTCGTGGGTGTCGGTAGCAGCCCGGGCCCATCTCTTGACCCAGAAGGAACTTGGCCCGCACGCCCTGCGACCTCCTTCCGTAGGTCACCCGCCGCCACCATGCTGGTCACCACGGCCCCCGGCTCTAGCGTCGCCACACCCTCCAGAATCGCGGTCGTCGCCTCCTGCATCATACCCGCAAATTCGAGGCCCATCTTAGCCTCAACTCTCTGTTGCCTTCCTCGAGTTACCTCGAGGTCCTTCTTCAACTTGGATATGCCCGGAGAATTTCCTCTTTGTCTTCTTGACGTCTCTTCTCCGCGTGCTCTCGATCGACCATCAACTCCTTCGCAGCAACCTGAAGTTCGTTGACCCCGATTTCGTCCACCATCGTCACTGTTTCCAGCATCCTAGCAGCATGTGACAATAGGTTCTTCGTCTCTGCGGGTTTTGGTGGAACGGTCGCCGTAGGTGGAGCCTCGCCGCCGCGGCGCCCGCGGTTGCCTTCTCCCGGGCAGCCTCCTCAGCATCCTTCTATGATTTGGTTACCGCCAATTCTTGTCACTGATGTTCCTGGGTTATTCAACTCGATCAGAACGGGGCTATGATACTAGATGATAGAAACTCGAATTGCGGGTTCTATCTGTTACTAGGGATATGGGAAGGAAGAGCTTATTACCAAGGTGGTAACCTTCCCTTGGCTCGTGTTAGTAGAGTGGAGAGGGGAAACTTGGAAATTGATGGGGAAAGAAGAAGAGAGAGTTGCGGCAGCAACAATAGAGAGGGAGAGAAGAGGGATTAGGGGAATACTTTAGGGTTTAACCTTGCTTAGTGGCTTAATTTCATGTACAAGAATATTTATATATATATCTGGATAGTTCCCTAATGCTACCCCAAATTATTAAATACTCACAAATTACCCACAGTAAATCCCAATAAGTCATAAGAACAATAAACTGACAAAACAATCCGAATAATCAAACTGCAAAAAATACAGGTTTCTATCAGTGTCTTTCTGTTGCTCTCTACTGTAGCAAGACGAAAGCTCATTCCATTCACATTGCATCTCTTATCACCTTCTCTCTTCCAATTTCACTGTCACATATTCTCTCTCACTAAGACCTCTCTATACGTCGAGCAGTTCATCTCATTCTCATAAAGGCGGAAGAGAATGTGTTGTCAACGTCCTTTTCCTCCTGCACCATCATTTTTGAATATCATAGTGTCTTCCATATGGAACAAGAAAAATAATTTGCTCGTATATGTTCTTCTTCCTAATCTGTGACTGACTAGTATCAATCAATCTTTATTTTTTCCTTTGGAGAAAAATGCCACCATACTAATAGTAGTAATGATAATGTGGTTGGTGAGGATTGCAAGGGTATTTTGATCAAACTTTATAAGTTTTTTATACCTATTTTAGAATATTTGCCTTCTCATGTGTTTTTTACATTTTTTATTTGCTCTGGGTTTACTTATATACTTTACGAATTTTGTTGTGTGGTTTGTCGTGTTTCATGTCTGGTCTAAATTTTTTTTTTATATGTTTAATGATATTTGTAGTTAGCTTTACAATTTTTCTTATCCGTTTAAGGAAACTTGTAATGAGCAACTCAATTCCATCTTAAGAGTTCAATGAGAAGTGATGACAAACTTCTTGGGGCTCCTTGCAATACATCTAAACTACTAATCATTTCATGACAATGCTTCTTGGACAATACCACGCTTCACTACTCTAAAATCCACATCCCTTCTTCCAGACGGGAATGAATGTCTTTGAAGGTTTGGTTGAAGCAGGAATGTCGAGTGGCCATCATAGCCAAAGCAAATCTGACCCAACACTCAAAACGGGAATGTCGCTATGGTGGGTGGCGATCGAATTTTCGAACCCAAAAGAAGTGGATCATGATGGCAATTGGCAAAGCATCAATTCATCACTAGCTACTGGTTTTCTTTCTTTAATCTATGCGCATGATCCTCACAAAGAATCATGGGCCCCGCCGCCGACGAGAACTTCTTCTCGGTGGGTTCATCTCATTTGCCGCACTGTCTGCAGAACATAGAAGGGCCAATCTTCGCGGTTTAGCAGGCAAATTTGTCTCCTTGTTATAATAACCATCCAAATTCATTCTTTTTGATGGTGGCCTGCAAAATTCACTACTTTTCTGTACGTTTTGTGGTCCTGTAAAATGGACTTTAGGCACTAAAAGAGCCAATCCGTTTGACTAGTTCTGCATGTTAAACAAGGCATTATATCCATCGAGTGGCTGACTTTGAAACAGCACTAGTAGTGGGTGTCTGCATCATCACTCGTCACCATCATCACGTTCATGATGCCTTCCCCCAATTGCCCCACCGCAAAGTATCAGCAGCAGTTACTGCAGACAAAAAATTTGGGCTATCATGGACAAATTTATTAGTCTTAATCTGTTTTTGATCCTATTCGCCTATTCGGCCCTGTCGTGAGGTTGTCGACACGCCTGTGAATACGTTCTCACAGTTTGTACAAGGTCGAAAAAACACACTTAACGTAGTTGAAATAGGAAAACAAAAACCATTTTTGATATGATAATCTCTCATGCAAGAAATATGATAATCATTACTTAGATAGTCTCTTCCTACCAGCTGATTACAAGCAAAGAGCAATTATCGGAACACAAAACTGAAATCTACAGCATTTTTCCTCACAAGGGAGAGGAGATCACAACAAAAACCTCACTTCTGTTCTAACTTGGCTTGAAGAACTTGAGCTTGAGTCCACTGTTGACCATGCTCCAAATACCTCCAATGGTGAAGGCCAAACTGAATGCAATCCCAAGCCAGCCTAGGATCCAGTTGAAGTACCAGTTGAAGCTGTACTTGGTGGGCTTCTTGATGAGAATCCACATGAAGCATGGGTATGCAAATGTGACTGGGAGAGTTATTCCTCCCAGCAGACCAGCAAGGCTTGACAGGAATGGCAGTGCCACTCCTATGAAGAAGTTGACGAACCCGTAGAAGACCCGGAATCCAGATCGGACCCAGATTGAGCATGGTCGGTTTGTCCGGCTCGTGTAACTGGCCTCGAAGCTGTCAAAGACCGGCATCGAGTATATCTGGAAGCTGCTCAAGCAGCTGAATACGACTAGAAGGAATGTCATTGCAAGAAGTCCTCGTGAGATGTCGTGGCTGTGGAAGCCATATAGAGCATTCAGAATTCCTCCTGATGGCATCTGAAATGAAAGGAGGACAAAAAACTATAAATCAACTGTCTATTTTCACTTTTCAGACACAATTTCCTACACAAACCAACTCAAAAAGAGCAACTGTTTGCGAATAAACCTCAGAAAATAGCATGCAAGATGAACAACATCCAGCAAAGAATACAAGAAGTTGATCAAGAGTTGTCCTTTGGTTTACTTACAAGGTTCCCATAGGCCCAGAAGCCACCAATTGCTACCGGGAACAAGCACATTGCTATGAAGAAGTATGCAACCTTAGCTCCTTTCCACATCGGCACATGAGCTGGGTGCTTGAAGGTAGACGGCATTGTCGACTAACATCACGAGACAAGTCTTACAAATCAGATTAAAGAAAGCAATAACCTCTGTCTCCATTTTGCAACAACTCCAAAGGGCGATGTTGATTTACCTGAATCTCAAGAACGAGATTGTGGCCCCTGAATGCAAAGGCCACAATTCCAAGAGCATTCAGAACGGAGAAGAGAGATGCAGTGGAAGACGGCAGTGAGAGAGGCTCATACGAGATTGTAGGTGGCCTCTGCTGGCTGACAGAGAGGACCCACACCATTGTGGAGTAAGTGATAGCTGTTATGGCACCAATGAGAGAGAGTCCAGCGATCGAGTTGAGGTTTGGAAGCTGAGACAGAACGATGCAGAGAGTTGTGAAGACGAGGTACCACTCGACTGTCGTGAGAGGATTCGATGTACATGTCGGTCCACAAACTATCTGGAAGAACAGTTTCATGGTCTCTCCTCCTATGAGTATCAAAGCTGTTGCAGTTCCAGCTGATAAGTATACAGTTGGGAAGACTGCAAGCCAGAGACCCAACCTTTCACCTGCAACAAGCCATGATTCGACAACATATTCAATCCTCAGCTAGTATAAATGTGCAGTTATCATTCTGTGATTAAGTGGTGAGAACGTGTTTGCCCACCAAATGCAGCTTGGGCTAGCTCCACATATCGGTTGTATCTCTTCCCTGGGACTGCTTCATGAAGCTGTACTAGAATCCACAAAGTGTACATTTGCCAGATATAGGCTATGGTTAAGGACAGTATTCCCCAGCTCCTGCACAAAAATGGTGTTCACTGTTCAGAATGCCAATCAAGCTTGGCTACAACAAAAGTCCAACATTTCAGACATGGTTTCATTCCAACAAGAGAATTAACCACCGACAGCAACTTTAATCCATCTTGAAAATTAACCAATTACAAAAGTAAAAGGAACGATCAAAAGGAAAAGAAGAACTAACAATAATCGAAATGTGTAATTGACCCCTATGCCGAGCTAATTGGACAAAAGGCAAAGCAAGTTGGCTACTTTTTCAAGATCCATTAATGAAAATCGACCTAGAGTATGCAGGAATCATAACTATTTACCAAATCTGATCTTTACTTCAAGCATGTTCCACATTTTCCCCATTCGTAGTTTTTGCAAAACAAAAGAAGAACAAATCGGAACCAGACTAATTGCAGAAGCAGAAGAATCAACTGCAACGCATTACTTCCACACACTTACACACTCAGGCATTTACTCAAACAGATGGAAAGCAACCCAGAAAAGGCAGAGTGAATGTTACCATCCAAGGAAAGCGAAAGCGACGGGCAAGAGGAGGGCCTGGAACCCGACGCCGGCGTTGAGGTTGTGAAACGCGGCGTAGTGAGCGTTCCCATTTCTGGACTCGGTAATGGGCAGCCAGGCATCCTGCGGATTGAGCTTGGTGAGATGCCCAACTTCCTCCAGGTAGCCTTTCATGTTCACCAGCACCCTCTTCATCGGCGTCCCGATGGGGCTGAGAAACCGCGGCGAGATGAACGACGTCGGCGTCCACGACTTTGCCTCCTTGGACGGCGGCCGCGGCGACCTCTGCCCGGAGGGGGTCAGTATCTCCGGCGTCGCCGGGATGGATATCAGCTCCGACTCCGGCCTCTCCTCCATCAATGCCTCTGCTTCTTCTAAGAGAGAGAGTTTGGTTTAAGTTCTGATTAGTTCGTTTGGGCTCTGCCTCGGTTGTGAGGTTTTTGGGGTTTTAGTTAGTTTGGTGAAGAAGAAGAAGAAGAAGAAGAAGAAGAAGGAAGCAGTGAGAGGAAATGGGAGTGAGAGCAGAGTGGGGAATCTTTGAAGAAGATTGTGATTTGATGCGATGGTGGAGCGACAGGCAGGGGGGGAACATGAGAGTTTGGACATTCACGATCTCAGCCGTTGATCTTGCATGTATAGGAAATGGAGGGTGGTGATGCGTGCTCTACTACTTAGGTTGACGAGGTTGACTGCTTTTTCTTTATTTGATTTCCCCCCTCGTTGTTCTCTTCTTTCTATCAATTTATAATATGGAGCGAATTTAGCAAGGAATATGGTTCACATAGTCTATCACCTTTATAACTCAACTCAATATTCCACCTTGCAATATCCAACCTAAATGGTTGTGTTCATAGGATACTTAGTTGATGATGATCTTGGGTGGTCATTTGAGGTGTCGAAACAACAGTTTTGGTGATTTCACTATACCGTAACTTTGTTAGCATTTTAATTCATATGGGATTAACATCAAATCGAATGTGAGATCGGGTTTTACGATAAATTAATTAGCTAAGTAGATAATTTTGTTAAATCTCTTGCTTAATGATTATCTGTCGCAGCTCCATAACTCACCATTGAAGACTTTGAGTACATGATGTGACTCTTCTAACCTAATGTTAAGAATAGCAATGCGCAATGTACGTAAACAATTTTTGCTAAATTGCTCACAACCCCATAAATGAAAATATGCTCCAAAAGGTTGGCATTGTTGGATTGCACGATGGGCCATTCACGGCCATTGTATGAATTTGGTGACGGTTTTGTTCATCTAACGATTGTGGAACATCTATTCCCGTGAACAAATCCTCACATATGAGCCATGAGCACCATAACCGAATTGGTAGGGAAGATCACATACATTAATCATATTTCTCTTATGCTCATTGCTTTCAAGGTTATTGTGGCAAAGGCGTGGTGGAGTGGATCATTTGACTTGAGTACGTTTTTGTCATTTTCATCCCATTGCATTGCTTCAACGGGCAAACTGACATCGCACACCTAGGGCAGGCCCTCTTGCCATTGACGGCACTCTGTCTGTGTTGCTTGTGTTAGTGTTACTGACTTGCTGCAGTTTGCAAGTAATTTTTCTTCGCAGTGGAAACCGAAGAGGAATTCAAGTAACAGACACATACTTGCTACGAATCAATCCTGTCGAAAATCAAATTAACACCATATCGAAGTGCAATGGGTCTCGATAACACGAATCAATTAAATATTGATTGACATCAAAACAAGACTCGAAAGACTTTTTCACTGTGTAACAATAACTCTGCTGAGGGCTCAGAGTAGTAACGGCAATTTGTGATATCTTCCATCATTTTGTCTTCTCTCTCAGTCCCATGATGAATATGCTAATTCAGGTGTGCCCCAAATTAAAGAGACTTCTTTCCACTACCAAAATGAAACTTTTCCCATGATTCCTGCCATGGTAATCACTTTTGGGATGAGATTATTCTTCATCATGCCACTGCCACATTCCTCCCTAATTTGAAACAAACCAATATATAAAAAGGCTAGAAAAAAGATGCAGTCCAGCTATCCCGTCGCTGCCGAAAGTGCATCCCCGCTGGCCGGGAGCGCTTCACAGGTTGGAGGACCTACTGCCGATCAAGTTGATGGCCCAACGTTCGATGGCTTCGCCAACTACCAAATACCAATGTCCAATATACAAAAAAAAACCTCCTCACATATTGAGAAGCACTGCATGCACTGCCCTCAAAGCACAAAGATACTGCGTATCCATTTTGGGTCTAACGAGAGGAAACATGGAATCCTTGGTGGGATGGAAATGGTCGGATGCAGAGATTGATTTTCTACCATATATCCATCCATGAATTTCCTGGACGGCTGAATGCAGTCTTTGCAAATTGCAATTTTGGTTCATGAGCTTTTAGAGGCTGTGCGTTTGGGCTGTAAGAGCATCTCCAATGGTGCAAATGGAGGAAGTTGCAAGCTGAGCTGGCAGCCACGTGCAATTGAAAAAGTGAATGTCATTGATGCAAGACCACTTTCAAGTGGTGAAAATTTTCACACCATGAAAATCTGACATGCAATTGCAAGTGAGTCCTTTGTTTGTTTTTGTTTTTCTTTCTTCTTTTCCCAACCATTTGTGTGGTATTAAAATGTAAGTGGGACCCAGAAGTGCAATTGCATTGGAATGGCATTGATGTACCTAGTATGAAATTGATGAGTGAATTAATTGCTAGAGTTGCTTAGTTGGTAGTAGGGACCGCACTTGAAAGTGAAAAAGATTGCATTGTTGAAGATGCTCTAAGTTCTTCATGCAGCTGCATAGGTTCACTACTATTGGTGGAACAGTCTGGTTTGATTCAGAAGATGAGGACATTGGCATATGAATAATGCATTGGACACGGATTTTGACGGATCCAATTCGATTTGTTCCATTCGTTTCCTTACTTTAAATAATCAAACCGAACTAAAAGAAAAATGATTTACACATATTTGACGATCGATGACCCTAAAATTAGGGGTGAGAATGATTCGGTTCATACTGGTCCATTTTAAGACTTCCCTGTTATTTTTTATCCAGTTCATTTTAGATGTTGACCACTAGGTTTGAGCCCGCCCGTTGGACGGCTACATTTTATCGATATTCAAGCAATATATACATTTTTATATGGTACAATAAAGGAATCAAAATAATTCAGGTACTGAAAAGATAAACATGAACATACATCATAGAGTTTTCTGACTTTTAAAATGATTCATCGACGTAAGATTGAGAACTTGAGATAAAAAAAACTAAAACACACCAAAAAGTCGAATCCTAATTAACAAACTTTTCAAATCGAACTAAATCAATATTCCCTTCATTCTTGTCAACACACACACTTTCATTATCTCCGATATTGGATCCACTACCTCCATCATTAAACATTCTTTTTTCTAAATTTCATTGAAAGCGATAATTTAATGATACAAATATGACATGTTTCACTGGATCCAGTGCCTCTAACATTAACACACCTTTTATTCCCTTCCCCTACATTTCATTGAAATCAAAATTTTGATGGCAAAATATTTTCACACATGAAATATCATTTTCACGCATGTCAAATTTATCTTGTCCAAGTTTTGAACAATTTATGAGATTGGCTCTTTAATTAGGGCAATGTCTATTTCTTACCCAAATCTTTTCAAAATTCTTTTATTTTACCCAAACCTATAGAAATTTTATTTATTATCCAAACGTTAACTCATCGTCAACTTTTCCGTTAATATTGCTGACTCAACATCACAAATCTGAGTTGGCTTCTGACGTGGCGGTCAACATATTATTTTATATTTTAATTAAAAAATAATAGAAAAAAATTAATAAAGTGAGTTGCCATCCACAGCACCCTCCTCTCCTCCCTTCAGTTTCTTCTCCACCATCGCCATGCTCTCGCACTGCAGAAATGTAGAAAGAACCCCAAATCAATTAGCCTCTGTTTTTTACAATTTCTCGATGAAAATGTTGAACTGGGTAATTTGGGGGAAGGGTGGGACGAAGAAGAACTTGGAAGGAGATGTGGTTGCCTTTAGGGTTTATTTCGCTGATCTTGGGCATGCTTTCTGGGTCTTCGGACTGAAGCAAATGGATTCCGATTCCGTAATCAAACAACCTGCAGGAAGAATAGAGACCCAAAATCGAATCAGAACCCTCTGTTTTTCCTTCGTCAAAATCTCAAATTGGGGGAAAGACGATTTGCGTACCAGCCGTCGTCGAAGTCGTCGGAACTCTTAATCGAACAAGTGTGATGAATAGGGGGAATTGGCAAGCGAGAATTGCAGAAGGGAAGTGGGGAAGGAAGAGGGGGATTGATGGCAGAGATGGTGGTTCCAGACCCAGCAACCCTCTTCACGAAGGTCGGGGTTGCTCAGCTCGAGAACTAAGTGCTCGGCAGACGCCATTCTCCGTTCCTTTCCGGCCGGCGCTCCTGCGCCGCCAGGGTCAGGGCCACCAGGTCCTCCGAAGGGAGCATTCATGGAGAGCGAATTAGGAAGGTTCGCCATTTTCCTTCCCTCCAAAAGAAACAGAGAAAACCTGCCCCTGACTGATTCCCCTCTGTATCGAGCGATTCTCGCCGGCGGACTCCGATCGATGGGTTATAAATGCAAAACGCGATTGCTCCTGAGCGACTATGAAAATGAATTTAATTGGAAGTTCATTTATGTGAATTGAATTGAGGGATTGAGTTTCTCTTTTGGTGGTTTTCATTTTTGGAAGCATACGAGACACGTGCTGTACAGGCCTAGAAATCGAGTGAATTTGCAGGGGGGATGGTGGAGTACAGTGGGGAGAATGGGCTTATTTATTTAATAATTTTTTATTTTATTAATTTCTGATATGGACGCTGACGTGGAGATCCGTTAGTAAAAAATTAACAGTAACAGAACGAATGCCTAGACTATGAACAGATACAATACGTTTGGATAATAAATGGAATTTCTATAGGTTTGAGTAAAATAAAAGAATTTTGAAAAGGTTTGGGTAAAAAATAGACATTGCCCCTTTAATTATTCCTTATCTTCAAAACTATGACTCGCTAATGGGTTCTTGATATTGTAGTCGGTGAACTTGATGTTGAGCTTTAACTTCATTTCCTTCACAACTAATCATTTGTATCCAAATTGTATATTCGACACAGAATCATAGTTTAGCTAATGTAGTTTATTAATGCATACTTAAAGAACATATACTCAGAAAGATTTAGTTTGATATTTCTTCACACTTTGAACTTACATAAAAAAAAATGTTTCCTTCTTGCTCATTTTGTCGTTGGTCGATAGATTCTTCAACTTTAACTTACATGAATTAGTTTATGAACGTAAGATGGTAAGTACTAATTTTTAATGTTAAATAATCATAATAATTAGAGCTATTATAAAATTATTAAGTGTTATCATGGATGGTCATATCATTAGCAAGTTTATTGTCATTTAAAAACTAGATTGATCAGAGTCAATCCCACTTTTTAGTGATGTAAAAATAACTTTCATCTTCCCTAAATAACATAATCAGAGACAGATAAATATTTGAACTTGCATTTTAGGTTTGAAGATCATATCAGATCAGGTCATTGTTTTCCTGATTGGTTAATTTTGTCCAGAGAATATTTCTTAAATGCTTAACGCCACCCATTGGTCAGACTAATTATGTTTTATATAAAATCATCATTGTACCTTACTATATTCAATATCTAAAATGCTTTATTTTGTGGCAACATCCTATTATTAAATATTTGTAGTCTCTTGATTATAGTCTTGATGTAGGTTTATGGGGCATTGACATATTATAAGCTCATTTCTCGATCAAAATACTCAACAATCCATCAATTATTTTGATCATTGTCATAACTATATATATTTATAAGTTAAGATGATTAATCAATAATTATTGAGTGTTTGTTATATATATCATATGCCTATGTTGACAATTTCCTACATATATCACCCACTTATTATTGTTCAATTATCTAATCTTTACCCATTTCCAAAATTGAGGGTTGTAAATTCTCAATGTAAGACTTTATATCCCGATTTTGCCAACCATGATACTTAAATTTATTACCTTATACAAGACATTAAGTCTTGATTTGTCAACCATGATACTCAATTTATTATCTTATACCATATGAAGTAACGTTCAACCAATGCCTCAATTTTGTTCATATCTTCTTATTAAATATTTTAAAGTTAAGATTTTCTTATTAATATTAGTACTCGATAGGGTGTGTCTAGCTTAAATTAAATTTACAAATTCTTAGAACTACTTTAATATGTTTTATAAACCCAATAATTTGTGGAATTATTACCAATTAAAATGAAGAAGTATCCTTCTTGGACACATATACCTAACTCGACGGGCGACAATATTTATTTTTAAAAAATTTTATGCCAGTTTTTGTTAGCTAATTTATGTCTTTCTTTGGCGAGTTAGCTGATTATTAGGAGGGGTGGTGTGAATATATTTATTATATTTTTTTCTCAATTTTTTAATCTTTAATAGTTAAATTTACAAAATTATCTTTCTTACAAGCACTCAAAAGGCTGAAAAAAGGCTGGAAATTCTGAAAGAAGAATGTTCTGAATGAGAACCTCCATATAGTACTAGTATTATGATATGACGATGATGCACATTCCTAACTGAAATCTATAAGATATCTACTCTGGAGTTTGGACATGTTGATGTCCTGGCCCAATCTCAACTTCATTAGCTGAATGGATCGACCAGGGTCACCTCTACATCCACATCAGAGTTGCAATGGCCTAAAAGGCCACCTAGTCAATATCCACATGCAAACTCGTCCCACAGCCTGAGCCTGATATCGAGCCTGATCTGATGCTTAGGACAAAACAAAGTCAAATTAAAGGGTGTAACTTTTTGGGCATGTTTGGAAGGTAGGATTCTCTAATTGATATATTTAACCAGTGTATATATTATAAATAGATGCATTGTTTCAATGTATAAATTTGGGGTAAAATACCTTGGGTACTGTTGGGGGTATGACTTAGGAGTGAGGCCCAAGTTCAAGCCTAGGAATGACTACGGGCCCGCATAATGGGCAAGGCCGAGGGTGGCCGTTAGAGAAGCCCAGTAGGTCGGGCCCAAACGAAATTTGAGGGGCTCTGATACGTAAAAAGAATGTAAAAACTGACAGTGGTCCCGGAAAGGAGGCGCCTAGGGCCTGTCAGAAGTCTGGCAAGTTGGTCGGGGCGCCTGGCCTAAACAAAGTATGATGCATTTAATGACATGCTGACGTGGAGTAGAGAGGTAAGAGCATGGTCTCAGGTTGTGCAAGTATAAATAGTGCTGGTAGGTAACATTTATAGGGATCTTTTCCTCACACTGGAAACAAGGAGGGACTACTTCTCTCTCTAAAAGATATCTTGCTAACTTAAGCGTCGGAGTATATACGGGTCAGGCGCCCACCTCTGTGTGTGTTGTGAAGGCGAGGCGCTCGAGTGCAGGGGCGAAGTGACGTGGCACGGAAGTAGGATCCTTCCGACTCAAACAATTGGCGCGCCAAGAAGGGGGTCGAACTGATATGGAAATGGAGGCGCCTGTAACAGAAGAAGATGAGCAAGTGACGGAAGACCAATCTCAGTTGGCGAGGGAGCACACGCCCGAGGTGACCGAGGGCCAAGGAAGTGAGACAAGATATTTTTTCTCTGAGGGCGCCTCGATCACTAAGAAGGATCTGTATAAGATTATTGGGGACCAGGATGTGGCCATCGAGAGTCTAAGGCGTGAGGTGGAGTCTTTGAAAAGAGGAAAAGGGGGCGTTCCCAGCCCGACGTCGAGGAAAAGGGAAAGGGCCGCAGAAACGGATGAGGCAGACCAGCCCAGGCGCGCGCCCACTGACTGGTTGGCGCCTACAAGACCTTGCGGACTCAGAAATGGACCTACGAAGTAGATGGGCGCTCGAACGATTGAATAGGCACTTCACCATGAAGCAACCGTTGGCAAGGAGCGTGTTAGCAGAGCCGGCAAGCACCAACCTTCCACCTTTGCCCACCTACGACGACACAACAGACCCTGATGACCACCTTAATGGCTACTTTACAAAGATGCAACTGTATAACAGCTCAGATGCCACTTTGTGCAAGGTGTTCCCGTCGACTTTCGTAGGTATAGTGCTTGATTGGTATCACCAGATTGAGGATGGGTGCATAGAATGTTTCGAGCAATTTTTGGTAATATTCTTGTCCAAGTTTGCCAGCCGCAAGCGACGTACCCTGACCATAGTCGCCCTGTTTAAAACAAAGCAGAAGGAGGGGGAGTCGCTCAGGGAGTTTTATGAGAGGTGGATTTCCGTAGCCATGGCGGTGAGGGACGTGCAGCCGCCTGTATTGGGTTGTTGCTTGGAAGATTGCACTACGAGCGATAAGCTTGTCGAGCGTTTGCCAAGAGAGATGTGGAGTCTACAGAGGACTTAGACCGCCGGGTACAGAAGGTTATACTGTTGGAGGAAACGTTGGCAGCCAGAAGATAAGACAAACGCCGCGCCTGAGGAGAAGAGGGAGAGGCCCCACGAAGGCCCGTCCCGTCGCCTAGACCAGCATATCAAAACCCCGCTTCGCATTGGGTGCCTGCAAGACGAGTGGAACCTGGACGCTTGTCATTCCGTGTAGCCGGTCCGAACGTGGAGTTCAACGATACTCTTAAAAACATACTCCAGCATGTGAAGGAGAAAGGCTATCACGTGCGGTGGCCCGGCTCAATGAGGGTGCAGCCCAACGAGCGAAATCTGGACCGGTACTGCGACTTTCATTGTGAGCGGGGACATCATACCGCAGACTGATACCAATTGAAGACTGAGTTGCAAGGATTGGCAGAGAGGGGGATGCTCAATGACTTCGTTAAAAAACCTGAAGAAAAGGCGCATAGAACATATGCAGCGAGGTCAGAAGAAAAGGCGCCCGAGCTCCCACCACCTCCATTTGAACTAGACCAGGACCAAGCGCCTGAGCGGATCCGGCTCACCGTTGACTCCATCACGGGAACGATGGATTTGCGAGAAAAGTTGAAAGCTAGCAGACGTCTGCGGGCCACTTCAGAAGATGCAAGGGAGGCTATACACATCCCGTTCAATCAAACACCAGACGAAGCGTGCATGCTCCCATCTTTGGAGGCATTGGAAATACAGGGCGTGATCGTAGGGTGCAAGCTTAAGAGGATGTTAGGGAAACTGGGAGCTCCATGGACGTTTTATTTAAAGACACGGTCATACGCATGCAATTGTCACCATATTTGATACGTTCATCAGAATCGGTCCATATTGGGTTTTTCGGGGGCGCCCGCGCGAGTAATTGGGCGCATTCGTCTACCGGTGACCCTAGGAAACGAGGAGCAAAGAGTCATCCATGCTATAGAATTTGGGATTATGGACTGCCTCTCCCCTTATAATGCAATCCTAGGTCGCCCGCTTTTAGCTTGTTCAACGGCGTGCCCTCCACGTGCCATCAGACCCTAAAGTTCATTGCTCGCAAAGGAGTGGGCGTGTCGCGTGGCAGAAACGCCCCACGGTACGCAAGGGAAGAGAAAGCTAAGCGCCCGTGTCAGGAGGAGAGAGTTTACACTGTAACAGAAGAGCCCGAAGAGGCGCCTAGGGCGGAGGCGGCCGATGAGGAGATCTTGATCCCATTAAGGAAGGTCGGCCCGACAGGCATGTGCGGATATCAGCGCAAGCGCCCGAAGAAGTACGGGAGCCGCTAATCGCTCTTTTACGAGAGTTCAGAGAGCTTTTCGCGTGGAGTGCATAGGAAATGCCAGGGGTGGCACCCGAGACGGCTGTCCACAGGTTAGCAGTGGAGAAAGGGAAGTAGCTCGTCCAACAAAAGTGAAGAAACCTATCTCAAGAAAAGGAGGCAGCACTACGGGTAGAAGTTAACAGGCTCCTAGGAGCCAACCTGGTGAACGAAGCCACATATGTCACGTGGTTGTCCAATGTGGTGTTTGTGCCCAAGTCGCCAGGAGACTGGAGAATGTGCGTCGATTTCACTAGCCTCAACAAGGCATGTCTAACTGATGCATACCCTATGCCTCGCATAGACCAATTGGTAGACGTCACCGCTTATCACGAGATGCTCAGCTTCGTTGACATGTTTTCTGGGTATCACCAAATTCTCATGGCGGAGGAGGATCAAGCTAAAACCGCCTTCATGATGCCCTTTGGTAATTATTGTTATCGAGTCATTGCGTTTGGTTTGAAGAACGCAGGCGCCACCTACCAACGCATGGTCAACAATGTCTTCCATCAACAAATTGGAAGGAATGTGGAGGCTTATGTGGACGACCTAATCGTAAAGAGTAAGAAAAAGGGGTACAACTTGAGCGACTTACCCGAGACGTTCGAGACCCTGAGAAAGCACCAACTCAGCCTCAACCCTCTCAAGTATGTCTTTGGCGCGGAGGCAGGGAAGTTTTAGGCTTCTTGATAACTAAGCGCAGCATCGAAGCCAACCCCAAGCAAGTAGAAGCAATTATTAAGCTGGCACCACCGAAGACGCCTAAGGAGGTGCAGGGCTTGGCTGGGCGCCTAGAGGCGTTGGGGCGCTTCATTCCGAGGTCAGCTGACAGGGCGGCTCCTTTCTTCCACACTCTCAAAAAGGCGGTGCGCTTTCGCTGGAACGATGAATGCAATAAGGCGTTCGAAGAACTTAGGCATCTCTTGGCCACTCCCGCGCAGGGACCAGGATACCGTACTGGACCGGGAAAACTGGAAACCGGACCAGGCCCGGCACAATAGGGGCTATGTACCCTTCAAAATCCTGTCGGGCGGTATTTGCGGTTGGACCGCAATGAGCCAAAATTTCGACCGGTTTTAATAAACCCGGCGGTCCCTTAATTTAAACGAAATGGCGCTGTTTTGACATAAGCTTAAACAAAACAAAATCGGAAGAAAAGTAGAGACGAAAACCCTACCTTCGGTTGGCCCCTTCTAGCACTCTTCTCTTTACTCTCTCGTCTCCCCTCGCTGCTCTGCCTCTCGAACTCATTTCCATTTTCTCATACCAGA
Organism: Linum tenue; assembly: GCA_946122785.1. NCBI lineage: Eukaryota > Viridiplantae > Streptophyta > Magnoliopsida > Malpighiales > Linaceae > Linum > Linum tenue. The sequence goes on along the minus strand of CAMGYJ010000011.1, from coordinate 7,802,990 downwards.
GATCAAACACCACCGGCAACAGCGTCCTCCCCAGCAACCAAACACCACCGGCGAATCATCCTTCCATGCAACCAAAGACATCGCGTTCCCAGCCACGCCGCGCCGGAGAAAGAGGAGCTTCGTTCGTCTTTCCCGGCCGCGATACTTTCTACACACTGAGATTAGAGGTAGTGTTTGTTTTCTCCTTCTTCCTTTGTCACTGCTTTTATTCTACTTTGTACAAAATCAAACGAAAACATTGAAATAGGTTGATTCATGGGTTAGTAAACAGAACTCAATTGATGCTTTGGATGAAGATGAAGGGTAATATTGCGTTCTGTTGGGGTAAAAATTAACAAAGCATTATTTTACAAATTGGTCTCCTTTAAAAAATTGCTTTCTGTTGGGTTAATAACGACGAGCAAATAAGATTAAAAAAGTAAGAGGGGTGGTTTATTAGTTATGACCTGAAGTGAATGAAGATATGTAGTACAAAATTTATGGGTGTTTACTAACATTATGTTAATTGTTTTTATTGTGACAGCAATGGCTAGCGGGGAAGAAACCCCGAGAGTTAAGCAAGGAGCAGCTTCTAGTAGACAAAGAATGTACAAGCCAAAACTAATCCGACTTGGAATCATTGTACCTTTCATCTTGAGGGAAAGGTTGAGGTACGCACTTGCATATATTTTGAGAAAGTATTGAGAGGTGGAGTAATCACTAGAATGAAAAAACATCTAGCTGGAGTTAGTGGGGATAATGCTGTATGTACAAAGGTTCCTCCTAAGGTGAGCCAAAACTTGAAGAAACTTTTGACTGATTTTGAAGCTAATAAGAAGAAATGTGAACTTATCAAAGCTGGATTTAAAGAACCTTGTGAGACTAGTTCTTCTAGTGCACATGATGATGTTAATAGTTCTAAAAGAGTTGCTACTTCCACAAATGTGTCTACTGGAATAATTGAAACTTTCTTTGCTCCACGATCAACTTCTGGTAGCCAACCGGGAATAAAGAGTGCATTAGCAACTAAAGAAGCTGTATTGTATGTAGATCGAGCATGGGCTAGATGGTTCTATGATGCATGTGTTCCTTTAGAAGCAATTAAATGTCCACAGTTTAAAATTGCATTGGATGCTCTTTAACCCTTGCTCCTGGTTATGGTGGTCCTACATATTATGCTTTGAGGTTTACTTTATTGGATAGCATTGTGAAAGAATGTCAGATATTGATTGAGAATCTTAGATCTCATTGGAAAGAATCTGGATGCACTATTATGGTAGATGGTTGGACAGATAATAGGCATAGATCTTTGATCAACTTTCTGATTTATTCTTCTAATGGCACATGCTTTGTGAAATCCGTTGATGCTTCTGGTATGGTGAAGACTGGAAAGAACTTGTTTAAGTTGTTTAGTGGGGTCATTGATTGGGTTGGGGCAGAGAATGTTGTGCAGGTGGTGACGGATAATGCATCTAATTATAGATCTGCAGGGACGATGATTCATGACCATTATGGTAATATATATTGGACTCCTTGTGTTGCTCATACCCTGAATTTACTTCTGCATTACATTGGAGGGTTGCCTCATGTTAGGACTCTTGCATATCGAGCAACCAAAGTCTCTAAATTTGTTTATAATCATGGCCCACTTTATTACTGGTTGAAGACAAGAGATAATTGGAAAGAAATAGTGAGGCCTGGAGCTACAAGATTTGCAACTACATTTCTGAGTTTGCAAAGTATTTTTGAGCATATGAATGACTTGGAGGCTCTAGTGATCAGTGAATTCTTTCGAGATAGTGAGTTCTTGAAAATGCAGGTTGGAAAGGATGTGAAGTCAATTGTACTGGATCAACAATTTTGGGTGGATTGTGACTTCATAGTTAAGTTGACAATGCCAATAGTGAAGTTACTTCGCATTGTGGATTCAGATAGCTGTGAAGGCTATTTGTGGAGATAAGGTGGAGCAATACAAGCTTTACATAGACCTCATTAACAAGAGGTGGGATAAACATTTGAGCCGTGATTTGTTTGTGGCATCATACTTCCTTAATCCGGCTTTCAAGTATGCCAACGATTTTGAAGATACAAGGCCTATTAGAAATGGCATTCTTGATCTTCGTGAGAACCAATACTTATGTCCTGGTACAAATGTGGTGCTTGAGGAGCTGACTTTGCATTCTGAACGAAAAGGTAATTTTGGGAGGAAGCAAGCAATTGATTCTGCGCAACAACTACAACCAGGTAATTGAATTTATGTACTTTAATACTAGTTCTGTTTATTAAGAATTAAGATACTAACATGTATGCTTAATATGCAGATAAGTGGTGGAAATGGTTTGGTATTGATGCTCCGTATCTGCAGAAGTTGGCTATTCGCATTCTTAGCCAAACTGCTTCTTCTTCTTGCTGCGAACGTAATTGGAGTGTATTTGAACGTGTGCACACCAAAAGAAGAAACAAATTGCAGCACAAAATGCTTAGTGATTTGGTGTTTGTGAATTACAACTTGCGACTACAGAATAGGTATGAATAAACTTGTGAATTATTACTTTTTCTAATTTTTATATTTACTATTGAAGTGAACCAATATATGCATTCCACTTTGACTAGAGAGTATTATGCCATGAAGAACAAAAAATCATATGATCTCATATCTCTTGAAAGCATTCATTCTGATATTACTACTGAGTGGTTGATAGAAGAGAATGAAGGGGCATCTTCTAAAGACAAGGAATTGGATATTGATGAGCTCGATCGAGCACTTGCAGAGGAAGGTGTGTGAATTAGTTATTATGATGTGAATTCTAATACGTCATAATTTATAATGCTTCTTACTTGTTTTTTCTGGTATTGTAGTTAGTGATGAAGAAGATGAAGGAGACGAGTTTCCCGAATGTTGACTTTTCTACATTTGGAGTTGCTTGAAGATATGAATTTGATTTTAAACTAAAGATCCAATTAGTAGTTTCTACTTTCTAGTTTGAGACATTGAACTTGTGGTTTGTGAACATTAAGCTTGTGGTTTGTGAACTTTGCTTGGTTGTTTTGTACTAGTTTCTAAAAATGTATTTTGATGATTATGAGGTTTATTAGGTATTGAAATCTCGCACTTTGTTGAATGTTACCTAAGCTTATTTACTCTTTTACAGTTTCTTAGGCGGTATAATTCGGTTTTATTCCGGTATTTTCCCGGTATGGTACCCCAATTTTGCCGGTACGGTTTTTTAACAAAAAAATAATTTTTTATTCTAAAAACGGTACTTACCGGTAGGAAAAGGTTGAACCATGGTGTACAACGGTTTACCATGCCAAAGACGATTCCAGTTTGATGTCGAGTACTGTTTCGTAATCCATGCTCCCGCGGTGATGGTGGCGCCTAAAGCAAAGGAGGTGCTGAAACGCCCCGATCTTTTTAGAAAACCAAACCATAACTCAAACCGGAAACTGGTTACTCCGGAACCAAACCACTTTTAAAAATCAGCAAACCGACATTATTTAAGAATTTCAAACGAAAAGCCCTAACACTTGGGTAAAACCTCAATCTCAAACACCTAAAACAACTAACACAGAATCCTTGAACCTTGAATCTCTAGTACATAAACTCATAATCATAAAAATGAAATAACTATCAAATTTTAACATCGAATCTTCACCCAGCTTCTTGACAACTCATCGGTTATGGCACGACCGCTCGCCTCATCCTACTTCTTCTCGGGATCCACTTCTGCAATCCCATCCTCAACCTGGTGAGTGAGAAGGGGTCAATCTTGTCGATACTATCCAAGGTCTTTCCCTAAGTAACCTCTTACTAACCACGTTATTATGGTTCTTGACTTAGACAAAAGTCGTTCTCGCTTTCATCCCTCATACTTTATTTCCTTAATATCTTATAGAAGTTCTCTACTTCTATCTTAACTTATATACTTATACTAGGGAATCGCCGCGTTACGGATTGCCGTCCGGTGTTCCTAACCTCAAGGCAATGGAACTGCGTTACGTATCGTCGTCCAGTCCATGCCCGGTCAACTACTGCGTTACGTATCGCCGTCCAGTAGTAACCCGACCATCTACCGCGTCCAGTAGTGGCCCAACCGCCCGGGGGTTCATCTACCAACAACCACACACATTCACATACATAGCACAACGCGTGCCTCCACCTTAAGTAGGCGGTGGGATGCCTCACACACATAATCGCGCTTACTTGAAAATTTACGAACATAACTTGAAATGAAAACAACATAAACTAAAAGACCTCGACGCAGATTTTACCCCCTTTACACTCACCTCGAAAAGACGACCCTTCTTAATTGCCAGTTGATCCACGTCGTCATTCGAAACTCCACGCTCCAACTCCTCGTGCTTCGCCTCCTTTTGCATTTCCTCCTATTAAATATTTAGGCAAAACTTAACTCACTTACCTCTAAGCGTAACTAACCAGATGACCTTCAATCTGGTTAATTTCAATCCCGATTTCCTCCATTTAATCTTTCCTAGGATTCCCCATAAAATTATAGAAAATTACCTTTATGCCCCCAAAATGGCGAATTACTTAATGGTACCCAGAATTCCTGACTTTTACCAATTCGGCCCCCAACTTCCAGAATTGCACAATTCAGTCCTCCGGGCCAATTTTCACTTTCTGATTTAAACATTCCAGTCCATTTGGCTTATTTCAATTCGGTACCAAAAACTTCACCAATTACGAATTAATCCCTGTGACGGTAAATTACCGATTGATACCCAAACTTCCTCAAAATCTCCAAACTGCCCTTGTTTCTAAAAAGACCAAATTACCCTCAATTATTTATCTAATTCTCTAAACTATGTTATCGAAATACCAAAATTACAGGAGGGATCTTCACACCTTCTCGCCGTCGTCGACGTTGCCGTCGTCGTCCCGCATCCGGCCGCCACCGCCGTCGTCTTCCTCTCCATCTTCGAACCCACAACAGTCGCACTCCTCCGGCTCCTCTTCTTCCTCAAGCAACGGTTCACCGCCTGCCACCGCCGCCTGGAGCTTCCCGTCGATGCCATCATCTTCGACACCTCTCCTAGTGCCACAATTTGGAGCCCAGTGACGGATCGCCGAGACTCCTCGTCGTCTAGGAGGGTAAGCTCGCAGCTTCATGGTCACCATCACCTCGTCTTCCCTTCCGCCGGCACCAGAACCAACGCTAGCGTCGGAGTCGACACCGATATTCCTCGCCGTCGTAGCCAAATTTACAGACTCCCTCCTGCGTTCACGAACAGGCCCTCTGATCGCCATCTTTCCTCCTCTACTTAGTGACCGCGTCGACTTCTTCATCGCAACGTCCTCGTTCAGGCCGTCGGGGTTGCCACCGGCTCTCTCTCTACTTCAGCGCGTCCTCTGTTTTGTTCTAAAAAACAGAGAGGGATTTTTCACAACCTCCTCTTCCTCTCAACAAAGCAACCTCACCCTCAATTACCCCAATTAAGTACTGCTTTAATCCCCATATTAAACCGATCGTTACTTTCCGATTTCTCCATTTCCCCGACTCCCGAGCTCCGCCGAGTGCTGGTCCGATTCCTCCCCTGTCTTTTCGTTTCCCTCCGTCGAACTTACCTGGAGAAAGGCGGCCAGGCCCGCGCTCCCTCTTTCCCTTCTTCCTATGACGGGCTTAAGCCCCTTTTTTTTTCTTCCTCTTTTGACACGCTAAAACACAACACCTAACAATGGCCAAGTGTAACCAATGAAAGGGACTGCAGTATAGGCAAGTTTAATTATCAACCAGGGGTCTAGATCTACTGCTTACTCTGTGATTCTCTATTATCTAGCAAACTAGTTCGAGTGATTTTGTGAAAAGTAAAAGCAACAAGAAAGCAGTAAATTGTTCGGGTTTCTAAAGCAGGCAAGAGTCACTCGGGATTGAGTCCCCCTAGCCCCTTAGTTAGGTTCAATTGCAATTCCCTGGGTTGATTTACTGTTGATTAGACTGCGGAAGATCCGACAGTAGCTTGGAATCTCTTAAGCTGACCAAGCCCTCTCAGTCTAACTACCCGGCAGACGACTAGTCTTCACCGGGATAGAAAGCTGAGGCTATGAACACAGAACTCCACTACTGGTGTCAAGAACACCAGTACAAAGCAGTAAACTGGCTAACTCTCATATAGCCAATCTCCTACTATCGAATGAAGAGGCTCTAACAACCTAATCAGATTCTATCTATCTCAGGTTGCAGCAGAAATTGAGAAAAGCTGATCAGACTCAAATCAATTCATGAAACATGCGTCATTCGATTAAAATCAAACAGTAATATCATCCCAAGTCATTACAATCAAATCCCTAACACAAGGAACTAGGGTTCTTCATACCCAAGTGAGAGAAGGGTTCTACTCCATAGAGAGAGAAGAGAAAACAAGAATCGGATTAGTCATACTCATAACGATGAGGATAATCTGCTCCGGGACGATGATTTTCACTCCTATGACGATCTCCAAGCTCGATCCGATGAAATCCAGCTCTAAGACAGCTTCTAGGATGAGTTCTTCGCACTTTCTCTCTCTAGGGCTCTGTTTTTGCTCTGAAAACGCGATTCTCCCACTTCTGGCTCGGATTAGGCTTTAAAACAGGCTTTCCCGAGTTGCACGGCCAGGTGCACGGCCGTGCACAACACCATTCTGGCCGTGCACCCCTAAAACGCGCCGTTTCACTTAGTGTGCCTTCGACCATCTTGCACGGCCGTGCAAGCTTCAGGGCCTGCCCGTGCATGGCCTCGGCGTGAGGCGCACGGCCAAATGGCTCAAGTGCACGGCCGTGCAGCCTCCTGGTCTGCCCGTGCACTCCCCAAAAAGCTCGCCCTTCGTTCGTTCTTCGTCCAATCGACCCCAGACTCGCTCCTAAGCCTTCATTCACGTACTAGGACCTGAAATAACACAAACAAGCACAACCTAGCGTGAAATCGGCCTAAAACACGAGAATCAACACCTCAAACGGTGTAAGTATGAGGGTAAAAACATGTGTAAATGACGGTCTATCATCTTTTCTCTGCGCCGGCAGGCCAGCCCACTCCTCCTCTCCTTCTCTCGGCTAGGGCTAAGCCCAATCCCCACCAACCCTCTCTTCTCAACTCTTTTCTTCATTCAAGCTTAGCCCATTTCCTTTCTTTCACCACTTACTCTTCCCTCCAACCCAACACTCGGCCCAAATCTAGATCCCCACACAATTAAAAGAAATCGGCCCAACTAACAGGATCCACCCAACCTAGATCCTTGATTGGGTCTTAATTCAAATCTCAATCTATGCTCGTAACTTCCTCGTTTTATATCGGAATTCAACACCGTTCGAACCGATAGTTCACATTTTTAATCCTCCTCAATATTACGGTGACACTAGATAAATTTATCCAAGGGTAAAATAGTCATTTTGACCCTTAGAAAGTTCGGGGTGTAACAGGTGCTGTATTTATACATTGTTGTCTCGGAAATCTCTGTGAGTGTCGTATTGGTCTCACGTGGGGCGCCCACGGGAGAGGAAAAACCGATGTATTATGTCAGCAGAACCATGGTGGCACACGAGAGGCATATGCACCCATTGAAAACGCCGCGCTAGCAGTTGTTACGGCGGCCACCAAGCTGAGACCATACTTCCAGCCGCATGTTGTAGTGGTTTTAACTAACCTTCCTTTGTGAACTACGTTGGGCTCAATGGACGTATCAGGATGCCTAGTCAAATGGGTGGTGCAATTAAGTGAGTTTGACATACGATATGCACCCAGACCAGTTGTCAAAGCCCAGGTACTTGCGGACTTTGTGGCGGAAGGCATGGTGGAATCAGACATTGGGGAAGGTGACGCCTGGCAAGTACAAGTGGACAGGGCGGCCAGCTGCACGGGAGCCGGCGCAGGGACATGATCATTAGCCCTTTGGGAGCCATGCATGAAGTTGCGCTGCGCTTCGCGAGCCTAAAAACAAACAACACCGCAGAATATGAAGCCGTCATTGCATGGCTCCACATGGCAAGAGAGCTGGGCGCCCAAAAGGGTACATGTCAAGTCCGACTCGGCATTGGTGATCAACCATTTAAACGGGGTTTTCAAGGTGAAAGAGCAGGCATTTGAAAACTATGTGCAAAGGTGAAAACGACGAGCGCCTAGTTCAAGGCAGTAATGTTCGCCCATGTTCCCAGGGAAGAAAATGCCCAGGCGTTGTCAAAATTGGCTACCGCTCTAGACTTTGTTGAGGAGAGAAAAGTCATTGTGACACGTGAAGTACCGCAAGAGTTCTTAGTGGGCGCCTTGACCGTCGCGTCAGAGGAACAGGGGTGGATAACTCGATAATCTCGTTCTTAGCCCAAGGAGTCGTGTTGGAGGATCCTAAAGAGGTCGGGCACCTTCGCCGAAGGGCGGCCCGATGTTCTATTATTGATTGCCAACTATTCAAAAGATCTCACTCTGGTGCGTATTTGCGATGTTTGGGGGGCGAAGAAGCTAAGTTGGCTATTGAAGAGGTGCACGAAGGATCCTGTGGAATGCATGCGGGCGCCGAAGTCTGGAAAAAACATTGTTGCGACAGGGGTACTATTGGCCGACGATGAGAAAGGACGCGAGGGCACATGTAAGCACTTGCCACTAGTGCCAGGTGCACGCCAATGACATCCACATACCAGCAGCCCCGATGCAAGATAACATAGGCACATGTATAACCTCGATTTGGCCTCCCTGAATCCATTGTCACCGACCATGGCAAACAATTTGACTATAAGGGGTTCATCAAATTTTGCGATGAAAATGGGGTGGTGCTACGATTCTCTTCAGTGGCTTACTCGCAGGCTAACGGGCAAGCAGAGGTGTCCAACAAGAGCATCCTTCACGGGTTGCATACCATACTGATGGGTGCCAAGGGCAATGGGTTGAGGAGTTTCCAAGTGTGTTGTGGGCGCACCTAACAACGTACAAGACAGCCACAGGCGAAACGCCTTTTGCATTGACTTACGGTACAGTGGCTTTCATCCCAGTTGAAGTCGGCATCCCTAGCTTTCGTGTGGCACACTGTGACCCTGCAAGTAGTGAAGGCGAGCGCATCGAAGAGCTGGACCTATTAATGGATCGCCGAGAAGATGCGCCCGTGCTCCTTGAGGCCATGAAATGGCAGGTGGCGCGGTATTATAACAAGAAAATGAGGAGTTATGGCATCACAGCAGGCGCCCTGGTGCTTAAGCGCGATTTCAAGCCAGACCCACAAGAAGGGAAGTTAGCTCCAAAATGGATGGCCCATATCGTGTCCGTGAAGTGGTCGGAGCAAGAACGTTCAAGATGGTTGACCTGTAAAGCAAACATGGAATGCGCAAAACTTATGCATGTACCAACAGCCAAGTGGAGGCTCTCCTGAACAGTAGCTTGGCGGGATAGGGAGGAAATGGTGAAAGTGATGTTTTTATTTTTCAGTACCGTTTGTCTTTAAGATGAACCCTCAAAATAGCGCTTGTGTTGTTCCCAAAGAGCCTACAGAAAAGCGCCTGTGTTGTGTTAACGACGCTCCATTGTTGTTTGTAAAGACCCCCTCGTGTTTAAGTTCTTCAATGTTAATGAAAAGCACCCTAAAATTCGTGCCCAATACCCCCCAAGCGCCCGCTATTGCGCCCTCAAGATAGCATTTTACGTTGCACCCCATTTTGTGCCCAATAGGTTAAAGCGTCCCACTTCGCGCCCTGTGTGTGTGCAAGTTAAATAAACACGTCTATTAAGTGCACAAGACTGACAAGATTGTTCATTTATAAAGCGCAAAAAATAAGCGCCCCAACTAGCAATTCAATGAAATAAAAAGTACAAGGTTACAATGGATAAGCGCCCCAACCAACAATCCAAAGGAAGATAAAAAGTACAAGGTTACAAGGGAAACAAAGGGCCTATCACATCTACTTGGCTCCGGAGGTTGCATCACCAGTACCAGGCGTCCTCTCTTCTGGCAGGGGTTGCCTCTTGATCTGGTGGAGGAGGTGCCTGCCCTTCGCCAGACCTGGCGCCCAGCATGTCGCTGATGACAAAATTGGCCATATCGCCAAGATCACAAACATGGTCGGGATGATCTTGCTCGAGCTTCTTCTTAAGAATGCCCAAACTTGTCAAGCAGGCGTTGGCAAACAAGTTTTGCCCCTCCTCGGTGCACTCGTAGTTGTCCAAAGTGGACTTCAGGGCGCCTACCTCCTTTTGGGACGCCTTCAGGGTCTTCTTCATCTCCTTGAAGCAAATGTTCAAAGCTGTCAACTCATCCTTAGCCCTCCCTTTCTCCTCCTTCAGACGAGAGAGCTCTTCGGCTTGGGATGATAGCCGCTCTTCGAACTCGCAGCGAGTTGCCTCCGCCCGGGCGTCCACCTCCGCTTGACCTCCTCTTCGAGAATGCCTTGCAGTCGAGAAACCTCCTGGGTTGCGGTAAGCTGGGCGTCCTCACATTCCTTGACCAGCTGTTCACGGCGCTTGTTCGCCGTCTCTAGGTCATCTCTCATCACTGACAGGGCAGTCTCGGACACCCGGCCCTCAACAGCAACAAAACTTAGGCGCTTGGCGCCTCTCTCGGCAAAAAAGCAAAATCTGTGAATGGAGTCAGTAAAAATCGCATAACGTACTAGAGAATTCGGCAAAGAGAGAGTACAATCATACCTTAGCGCCCACTTGCGCCAGCTTTGCGAAGAGATGCTCGTCATTGACCTCGGACTGAATCTGGAGCATCTGGAGGCAGAAATGGCAAGACCCATAGCACAGCCACGGTCGACGGCCGCGCGGGGAGAGCACGGCAGGGCGGTGCGACCCAACTATGTGCGAAGCGGCTGAAGAATGGGGGGCGCCCATCCGGACCAACAAAGCGCCCCTCAGCATCTAGCACAAACGGGGGGCTTGTCTCTGTCCCCGATGCAACTACTTTGTTTTTCTCAGCCTTATTACTGGGCCGAGACTTCTTGCCTTCACGATCTCTTTGGGCGCTCTAATGGAATCTCCTCCTCTTCATCTTCGTCGATGGTAAAATCGACTAGAGGCTCCACAGCCTCCGCCTGAGGCGCCGAGGAGTCCACACTGGCGGTTTTTGCCCGCTCCCGGGCTTGGTCCTTCTTGGGAGTCTTGGGCTTCTTCGAACCCTTCTTCTTCTTCTTCGAGCTCGGGGCTTTAGACGCCCGGGGAGCCGCGGTCACAGAGGCAGAAGGCGCCTCAACCTGCATTTGGGCAAGGGGGCTCTGCATGAGAGTAGCAATCTTCATAAAGTCACTCCCTGCACACCATAAACAACAAAACAAAGGTAGTTAATACAACGTCCGAAGGTGTACAAGAAGTGGAAATCACAGGCGCCTCACACACCATCGTTATAGTACTCGGCCATAACAGGGGGGCGGTTGGCGGTCAAGCGAAGGTTAATATGGTTGGTGGATATTAACCGGGCGCCCTCACGCTCGTCTTGAGAAAGAGGAACATCTATGTTAAAGGCAGCCTCGCTGCCAAGCTCCCACTCAGTCACGAAGGCGCCTCCACTCTCAAAGAACGAATCTCAATAGGGCTTCATAAAGAAGAATCCCTTAAACCAGCTTCTATTCAACTTAGGGCACTTAACCACGAAGTGGTAGGGCATCTTTGACCATTTCTGAAGGGATAAAAAATTATCGAGCGCCACGACATTGAAGAAATGCCTAAAAAGTTTGAACGTTGGCCTCACATTGTGTATCCTGCACTTTAGTTTAAATAGTATTACCACTAGAATTACAGAGGGGGATAGGCGCCCCAGCGGGCAACCGCAAGTGGTTAGGACGCCTTCTAGGATAGGATCTATGGGAAAATGAAGCTCGAAGCGAAAATAATCTTGATAGCGAGGCCAGGCGCTTGTAAGGTCCAAAGTGTCCGAAAGATCGAGGCGCCTATTAGGAAGAAAGAAAACATGCAGCAGGCTTGGGGCATCAAACACCGAGGACTAAGAGGAAAAGTCGTAAGGCGTTTAGAGTCCTAGGCGCCTGCTTGGGAACAGAAAAATGCGCGACATGCTCGGGAAAGTGGGGGGCAATTTATGGGCGCCATAATCGATGGCTTAGCTCGAAAAAGGATCCGCCCAAAGATCTAGGCGCCCGGAATGAGGTGAGAAACTTTGCAAGCACACAGGCTCATGAGTGCCTCGGCACTGATGCCCCAAAAGTTCACCAATGTCACAAGGAAAGGGGGAATTTCCTAAAGGCCCCCCGGTTCATAGGTTTAACATCGAAAGGCATAGTTAGGCGCTCAAAAAGGGCCTTGAGCACCTAACTGGGGGGTAATTGTTGGGGGCATGACTTAGTAGGGAGGCCCAAGTTCAAGCCCAGGAATGACTACGGGCCCAAATAATGGGCAAGGCCGAGGTGCCCGTTGGAGAAGCCTAGTAGGTCGGGCCCAAACGAAATTTGAGGGGCTCTGACACGTAACAAGAATGTACAGACTGACAGTGGTCCCAGAAGGGAGGCGTCTAGGGCCTGTCAAAAGTCTGGCAAGTTGGTCGGGGCGCCTGGCCTTAACAAAGTACGATGCATTTAATGGCATGCTGACGTGGAGCAGAGAGGTAAGAGCATTGTCTCAGGTTATGCAAGTATAAATAGTGTTGGTAGGTAACATTTATGGGGATCTTTTTTCTCACACTGGAAACAAAGAGGGACTACTTCTCTCTCTAAAAGATATCTTGCTAACTTAAGCGTCGGAGGATATACGAGCCAGACGCCCACCTCTGTGTGTGTTGTGCAGGCGAGGCGCTTGAGTGCAGGGGCGGAGTGACGTGGCACGGAAGTAGGATCCTTCCGGCTCAAACAAGTACCACTAAAATATGAGAATTGAGGCAGTTATACCACTTAAGTAAGAATACGGCATCGCGTGCCATTGAAATCTATTATATGTGCACCCGATACCACTTAAGTTTACTGTCAAGTTCATTCCGTTAAAGTTGACAGAATATTCTTGGAACATTTTTTTTCTAAATTTCAGAAATGGTCCGTCTACTTTTTGTTATTGTAAAAAAACCTTTGGACTTATGAAAAACAACATTTTTTATTGTTTAGTTGGAATAATCTTTTAAAGAATCTGTTTTATACCAAACCAATTTTTGAATAAGAAATTTAGAATCAATTATCATTATAAGTATTTTCAATTATCATTATGTATTATAATAATTGAATTATTTCGTTAAGCAAATATATCCTATGAATTCTGTCTCGATATAAATAATCTGAGAATGTTATATTTAGTTCTCTTACATCATGCTGATTTTGTCTAATTTTTTATATTAAATCTCCTTGTAATTCTATAATATTATGGAGATGCATTTCATATTAGTTAAATTTAGTAATTTTAATTCTCTTCCTATAGTTATATTTTATTTTCTAGATTTATTACTGAATATTGTAGCTTTTAAAGTATACATATTACTTGGTTACTTTCCGTCTATTTTTAGTTTAAAAGTTTTCAATTATTGGAATATGTTTAAGTCTTTATGATAGTGTTTCATTATCTTTCATTGGTCTAGATATATTGATGGTCGATTAGATTCTAATTTAACCGTTTTTAATGATGCTTCTAATTGTATTAGAGGTTTAAATAGATATTCTAATATTAATTTTAAATATTTATTATTCCTTCTTGATATTCGTTTATTATTTTTACTAATTTATCTATTTTATTGAAAAATTTCATTCGTCATTCTGGTAATACTATATTTAGAAGGTTTTCAAATTTTTATATTAGATAATATTGTTGAAATATTGTTTTGGATATTTTAAAAAATTTTGGGTAACAAAAGGTAATTAAAGTTTTGGGTTGGATGGAAAACTAGACGGATGCATCTTTTGGCGACTTTAATGGTACCCAACGCCCTATTAAAAATTAAGTGATATGTTTGCCCCAATTCTTAAACTTAAATGGTATCCTGGGTATTTTACCCCTATAAATTTGAAAAATACATTGTTTGTAGATTGAATGATTTTGATGCTTCCTCAAAAAATAAAGAAGAAAAAGTAAGATAACAATCCCTCAAACACAATCTCTGTTAAAAGTTGAGATTAACAATCATTCATAGTGTATAATTCTGGTGGACCCATCTACTGTTCAAATCCAAACATTATGTTCCATTTTAATTCAAGAATACGACGGATTCTTCTGACTACAGGCTAAATTCATCGTCATCTTCATCTCAATATTATGTATGGTAGTTCCCGTGTATGAGATATATTATTGTTTGCACTGTCTTCTTGAGCATACAGAGAAAAGTCCCACCAACTCTGTTTTTTTCTTTTTGAATGAACTCTGTGTTACTTGAGTTGTTTGATTAAGTAAAAATATTTATTTGATTGGAAGACCCAGACAAGAATCATCGAGATTGACACCCACCCATTCTAATCAGCGGCGGATTCAAAATAGGGAAGAGCGTTGTACCACATTTGAAAAGAGGCCAAGAAGACTGAGTCGTAACCCAAATAAACACTAAAATGTATACATAAAATCAAAAATTTACAAGTGATATACTAGCTCTGGATCTGGGGAGGGCTGGGCCGTGGCCTGAGAGTGGGCTCCCTAGATTCGCCGCTGACTCTGATACTGGACGTAGGGATGGCAAAAATATCCGAAACCGTGGATATCCGCCCGAATCCGACCTAATCGGGTAGGGTAAAACCCGAATCCGAATGATTTTTAATGGGCATGGGTAAAACTCGAACCCGAATATTGCGGGTAATGGGCGGGCATGGTTTTCTCACTATCCAAACCGAACCTGCCCGATTATACACATGCATATGTATTTTGTCTACAAATGATCATTATGTTTCTCAACAAATTTTATATTTAGCATATGAATGTAATTTTCATGAGATTATGTTGTTTGAAATTAACTTTCTTTATTCTAGTGAGTTATTGTCGTACTTTTTCACTTATATAATGTGAATATACATGTGAATGTTAAATTTTTTATTGAAGTTATAAAGAGAAATGATTATCCATGGATAACCATGGATACCCGAAATCCGAACAGGTATGTGCATGGTTTTGATTTTCGATCCGATTCTTATATGGGTATGGGTATTAGTAAAACCCAAACTACTTTGAGTAGGGTAACGAATATGCACTATTCGGCCCCGACCCGACTCATTGACATCCTAACTGAACGTATGTTTTCACATATATGTACATGGATGGTACCAGATTATTCTTGAGTGATTTGATTTGAGTTAGTGAGATTGAATGTTTTTTAATGCAATATTGGAGTTTTTATAAGAAAGTTTAATTGGTCAAATCCTCATGGTCTTTCCAAATCACGTTTTATTTAAAATAAATTATGTAGAGTTATACAAAATGGTAAAATCCACAGTTATAAAACAACGTTCACTTGAGTGACAGAAAAGATCAAGCAACAACGAAGTAATAAGCAACAACATGTTCACAAGTAAGACATTCCAATCCTCACATGTCTTCAATTTTAAGGGTTCGTAAGAAAAAATGATCGAGATCGGTCAATGCTTAAATTCAGTGGCGGATTCAGAGGTGGCCACCCGGGCCACGGCCCAGCCGTTCTCTGAATCCGGAATTAGTATAATCCTTATGCGTTTATCGATTTTAGTAATTCGGTCTAGTGTTATTTTATAATAAAATTGTGTGTAATTAGGAAAATGGGTAAGATGAACGTATTCAAATCATAATTCTAAATTTAGTCTAGAAATTCTAGCTCCAATGATTCTAGTCTAAAGAAAAACAAACAATGAAACCTAAAATTCTACAAGTCTAAAACGTAAAAGGCTAAAAGAAATATGAGATTTGTTCACTTGAAAAATCACTAATGATGGTGGTGGAAATATGGATGGATACACAATACAAATTGATTAGTCGATTGATTTGTCTAGTGTTGAGATTGTCCATTTCAACAGCTACTATGGAGAGAACCTTTTCAACAATGGAACAGATGAAAAATGATTTGGGCAGCAAAATGAACGATGAATTTCTCACTGATTGGTTAACTATTTTATTTGAGAAATAGTAGTATGTAATTAGTGTGGATGTAGACTCCTTTATTGATGAATTCACTATATTAAAATACCGACGTGTACAATTAATATTGTAAAAAAATATGATTTTTTACGATATCTAGTTTTCTAATGAAATGCGGCTCAATGCTCTACTATCTCCTGGATCCGCCGCTGCTTAAATTGTAAAATCATCCATCCAAATGCATATGCTTAAATGTGTATTTGGTCAATCAATTTTTTCCCCATAAGTTCAAAGTAGCGGTTAACATGATGATGACAACAATCACCTAACAATTGATAGCTTAAGTTTTAAGAAACAACATCCAATATTTAGACTTTGTCACTTCCTTTGGAGAGTTGAGTTTCTTGTATGTACGTTCTTGTTTTACCAATGATAGTATGGTACTAAAAGCTATTGTCTACAAAATACCAAAAAATTCTGCAATTAATTATAAAAGGCGATTCATTACTAAAGTCTGTTCACTCGATTATAACTCCCTGTACAATTTGGACGAGGTAGAACTAACAGTAAACATTAAGATTTAAACCCGAACATCAATCATAGCTCGATTATAACTCTTGATCCAATTAGGACAATTCTATACTAATCAGTAAACATCATATGTTGTACTATCATAAAGAAACGACAATAAGATTTGAACCCGAACATATTCACGATGGTACTAACTTTCCTCTTTTCTTTTCACCAAATGAAAGTCAACTAACACATATGCGACGTTTGACTTGCAAAACGAAACGTAAAATAAAGAAATGAATGCTTCGCTTGGTGGCATCTGGGTACCGATAACGGCCCCACCCACCGTTGGTTCAGTGAGGTATGTGCTTCCGTCACTCGCCATTTCCCTCCCACTTCTCACTGTTTGGTACCCGTTGTTTACCATTATAACAAACCAGTCCACTACAATTTTATAACTTCTCACTGCTTGTGGTGTCGCTTGGTGCGGAATGTAAAAGCTCGTGAACTTTGGGTGCTTGTATGGTTACAATTTCCTCGACGTGCCTGATAGTGAACTTCGCAAGTTCCCGTTGAAAAGTACGAACTTCACGTCGAGAAAAGAAAAAAAGGAAACAAGTGTGAACACACAATCTTACGGATATTAAATTTCCTCAAATACCCTTCCTTGCTCCGGCAGAGACTTCCGGTCCGGGAATAGAATATAAGGGATGTATTTGTCATTTCCGTAATTTAATAGTACCGGAAGTCATCTGAATGTTCCGGGAAGATGGCAGGAAACTTCCATCCCCCACATGGATAATGGGAGGGATCGAGGTGCGTTCTTAGTCAAAAAAGTCAAGCTTGCGAATAGTAGAGTTCCATTTTTGCCCTCAATTTTGGTGGAAAATTGCATATCCTCCTAAACCATAATAAATAGTTATACTTTATCGATATTTTACAAACATAAATCAAAATCTATTAGTATACTCCAAATTACCACTTAATTGTGCAAGACCAACTACTAGTATGATATTTTTGTACTCAAAGTTTTTTTTACTTCGCCAATACATTGGATATCATATCAGATAATATAATAATCAGAAAATAATAAAATTTAGCAATATATTTACCGAATAATTCTTTATATCCTTATCCTTTTGTGACATTAATTTTACCCTTATTTTTTTCTTCATCTTTTTACCTTCTCATATCAAGAGTACAACCCGATGATTTATAGTTGTTAACTCCAAATCATTATATTTATAGCTTTTTTTTATTAATTACGACACTCACTATAAATAATATAAATAAAAAACTCAACTTTGATAAATAATTGTTTCTTTTCTATGGATAGAGTGATTTGATCTAAAAGAAAAAAAAATCTAAACATCATTTCCTCGTCTTATTAGTTAGTAACATCATATAAACTCGTAGCATTACACTAGGGGTCGTTTGGATGTGTAAATGTTATGTAGTAATTGAATAATGCCGTAATTGGGTTAAAACCCCACGTTTGAAAAAGTAAAAATGATATGAAAATTGGATTCAATTACCACATTCATAATAATTGAGAATACCACCCTCCCTAGTAATTTAACATTACCACGTTTCTTCCTTTTTTCAAATTTGTCCCTTTGTCCTTCCTCCATTTCTTCTTTCCCGATTTTTACAAGCTATATTTTACAAAAGCAACTCTTTGCTTTTAGGTTGTTATGTCGAACTTTTATTCCGGTTGTAGAGTAGTTAGAGCTTTTATTTTGTTTAACTTATATACACACTAATTAGTAATTGGTAGTTAGCAACATTATTAATTAGTAAAGGCAATTAATAGTTAGTTGCAAACAGCTAGTACTTAAGTTATCAACAATCAGTAGTAAGTAGAACACAACAACAACCTTTAGGAAGGGTATGTAATATGTATATAAACAAAAGAGGGCATTTTTGTATTTTCACCAAATTCCACACCATCAATTTCCACAAAAATAAATCGCATCCAAACGTGGAATTTTGTTCAATTTTCATAAGTCAATTCCTGGAATTAGTAAAACATGGATATTCGTCTGGATTTTCATGTTTTCAAATTTCCACACCCAAACGACTCATAGAATTCAATCAGTTTATCAATCAATTTCAAATATAGAACTTTCACATTTCCACCCAAAATTTTATTTATTTAAATGAGAACTGCACATCTCATGAAACAAAACATTGTGGATCATAACTATAAATATTTGTAATATAATATCAAATTGAACAATTATACAACTAAAGAGTATGTAATTTTTTTTTTAACATTCTCTCAACGATTTTACTATCATAATCCTGCAATACGTACAATATTTACGTCTCTCTAATCATATTCAGTATGAGATACAATGCTTCCCAAATTAGCACTTGCACACAACAAGTTAAACCTTTATGTTTCCTATTTCGCAAAATTCGTTAATTTTGATTTTTGTCAGCAGCACTCTAATTACTAATTAGGCGATAAGCCAATAACGTAATATATACAGTCACAGGTTATTTCGTAAATAAACTCAAAATCCAAGCCCACTATCCCAACTTCCAACTCTCTCCCCGCCGCCGCCGCGAATAAAACTCGACCCTCGCCCTAAATTGTCGGCGATTTCTTTCTCTCTTTCTCGCATTTTGTCTTCCTCCTCCTCCTTCCTCAGGGGAAGTCGGGGAAAAAATCGCCCAGGATCCCTTCTCCGTTCCTCCCAATCCCAAAAACCCTAAAAAAAATTCTTCGATTGGATTCCGATTAGTCGATTCTTCGTCTACAATCCACTCCCAATTTTGACTCCCATCTCCGATTCAACTCCACCGTCTCCGATTCACTGATTCGGTCGTCGGAAATGTCCTATACTGCCTAGTAAGCTTCCTCGAGCTCACCCCGTTAGTCAACGAGCGCGCAATTCATCACTTGTTCGTCTTCCTACTCCAATTCGCAGTCATGGCTATCCGGGTTACTTTCTCCTTCTCGGGCTATGTCGCCCAAAACATCGCCTCCTCCGCCGGTGCTCGCGCTGGGAGCTGCCGGACTTCTCTCACGGAGTGCTGGGTCCGGTCTCGGATCTTCGCTACCCCGTCAAACCAGGGCGTCGATTCCGACCGCCAGAAGTCCCGCCGCAGTTCCCAGCCGAGTCACCGGTCCTACAGCTCGTTGGTCGCCGAGGCGCTGGGGGATAGCGCCTACTGTCCGATCGCCGCTGGGTTGATCTCGCTGGTGAAGTCAACGGCTGGCCTTTCTCCTTCTACCTCGTCTTCGTCGCTGTTTAATATCTCTCCGGTGAAAGCCGCCTCGATTCTCCCCTTTTTGCAAGGATCGCGTTGGCTTCCCTGCAACGAGCCTCCTATTTCCCCCAAGAGCCGCGAGGTGGATAAAGGAGGAACGGTGCAGTGTGTGGGGAATAATACTACCACGAAGACTAGCGTGACAGTGGAGATTACCGGTAAGGATTTTGACAAGGTTGGTAGCTGGTTGTCGCGGTTGTCGGAGGATGCCAAGGCGGCGTTTACTGCCGCCACCGTCAGTTTGCTGTTCCGGTCGACTCTTGCTGAGCCTAGATCGATCCCGTCCACTTCTATGTATCCCACTCTGGATGTGGGCGACCGTGTTTTAGCAGAGAAGGTAATTGAAAACATACTCTCTTGATCATTTTGGCAGCTGAATGTACCTATCTATGTGTGGAATAGAATGTAGATAGAGTGGTTTTTTGTTAACTCTGCCGATATGTTTTGTTTGTTCAGGTTTCATATTTGTTCAGGAAGCCTGAAGTTTCAGATATAGTAATATTCAAGGCACCTCCAATCTTGCAGGTATCTTGAAACTTTTTAGGCTTATTTGATTTTGAGATTTCGTTGGTGTTGAGTTCAGGCTGTTGATTGGTTTGTTGGTTCTCCCTGTATGTGTCGTTGCAGGAAATTGGTTATAGTTCAGGCGATGTTTTCATCAAGAGAATTGTGGCCAAGGCTGGTGACATCGTTGAAGTAAGCCTCTCTGTTGCACCTGATTGGCCTTTCTTATTGAAATGAGAAAAAGAGGTCTTTGGTTCGTTGCTGATCTACATATCTTTTTATTCTGTGTTTCTTTCACACGTTAGATAGCGATAACTTAGCCACCTTTTGACATGTATGGTATTATTACTTGCAGGTTCGTGAGGGGAGATTGTATGTCAATGGTGTTGCAAAAGATGAAGAGTTTGTCATGGAGCCACTTGATTATGAAATGGAACCCATGGTAATGCACCTGGCTCTGTTTCTTCACATGGTGTTAACATGCTATTCGTGATTCTTGTTCACTAAAAAATGTGTGATGCTTTGCTTGTGGTTTCCAGCTTGTGCCAGAAGGTTATGTCTTTGTGTTGGGGGACAATCGGAACAACAGCTTTGATTCCCACAACTGGTAATTGAGAATTTACCGGCTTTGAATTTGAATTCTCTTTCTGTTGGGTTGAATCTTATTTCATCGTGTTGACAGTAGAGTTGTTTTGAAATTAATCTGTATGATTACTTCTGGAATTCTGAAGAAGACTGTTTCTTTCTTAATCCTCAGGGGTCCACTGCCTGTCCAGAACATTGTGGGTAGATCCGTGTTTCGATACTGGCCTCCATCCAAAGTCTCTAACATGATATATGGTCCCCAAGCAGGGAAGAGTACTGAACAGCAATGCCTTGTTGGCACTGCTTCTGCTGCAAATTCTTGAAGCAGCTGTCTCTCTACGCGTCGAGAAAAGTGGATCTCTCGAATAACTTGGAAAAGATCTTCCCATCTAATCGGGAAGCTGCAAATGATGTGTCAAACAAACTCATTTGGCTCAAAATCGGGCATTACTATCCCACCCGCTTGCCCTTAGTGTGTTGCTTATGTTTATGGGTGTTCCTTTTTTTTCAGTCTGTATCCATGCCCTAGTCAGGTTGATTTTTGGCCGACGGTGCATATGTCTGATAGTTTCCAAAATGGTACAACAACAAACGAGTTGTTGGGAACAATGTAAGGGCAAGCTGTATCTATGATCATTCATTTGATGTTTATCACCCTGTGCTGGTGTTGTGGAAAGAGCAAGCAGTGACTACAGCCTACAAGTGCCGAGGAGGAGACTGGTCCAGACCCTCGTTGCGAACCCTAAACTCTGTTTAGGTGTGGCAGGATCTCGAAGGAAGGGGTTTCGAAGACGGTGGGAAGAGTTTGTGAGGAAGAAGGAAGAGGAGAAAGACGAGGATGAGTTTGTGAAATGGATTGTGCTGCTGCATCATCGTTCATTCCTCTTGTTAATTTGGTGGGATTTGCAGGGTGTTGTAATTGCAGGCTTGCTTCTCAGGGAACCAAAGCAAATGAATGAATCAATGCTTTCTTTTCTCCTTATCAGTTTATTTCCTTCTATATTCTTCAGATGTTTTGATTTTGTGGGTTTAGGATGTGGTTCCATGAGTTCGGATGAATGAGCGAGATTAACGCTAGCTAACACTTTTAGATCAACCTTCTTTCACATTTCAACTTGTAAGATCAACGTGGTTATATTTCAGAATCCAACATCATCAATAGATATTCATTCCTTGACCATGATAATGGAATTGCTACCGTCAAATCTCTTTCGTTATTGTCACTGCTGGTGGAAACAACGAACCAACAGTGGTAGTAAACGCTAGCTAACGCCATTGGATTGCCTAGTTCTTTCACATTTCAATTCTTCTATTAAAAGAACAAGCAAAACTGTAACTGTTTGATAGGGTCAAATCCAACTACTGTTACTTGTTTTCCTTTTTCTGCCACGTTCAAGCGGCTCCCATCGCTTCCATTCGCTTCGATGGAGATGCCTGCGTTGCTTTTCTATCATTTTGCCGTCGTTCCATTACCTTTCCTTCACTTTCCAGTTCTCGATCTTTGGACCTCCTGCTTTGTTTTTTCGAGAAAGGAGATTTTGTGCCTTTCGGAGATGTTTCTGTTTCCCTATCCTACCATTGCCTGCTGTTACACCGATGCTCCTCAGTTCATTCCTTTGTTTGCCTTCTCTCTCTTCTTCTTCTCTCTGCTCCGCTATGCCTGGTCATAAGCTTCTACTCAATCTAACAGATAGGGATGGCCTGCAGATGCTTCTATAGCTACGTTTGGTACATGCTTGGGGATCGTACGGCATCCAGGACCCCTCCCTCATCTTCAACTACTGCACTCTTTGGACCGACGAAGAGGTAGGCGTTCGTCAAAATGGTTTGGGTGCCGGTTTCCACTTCCGTTTCCGTTTCTCAACAACGATGCTTTGCCGTTACTTCTTTTCCCTGCAGGGGACTTTGATCTAAGGAGTGGCTCCGCCGAACCTCACCCGGCACTTCGCACCGATTCTCCAGTTGGGGCTGTGTATTTGGTGAGCAATTTCCATGTCAAGCTGGCGGGTCCAGTCTATCGCCCTTGCTCCCACAAACTCAATATCGTCCTCTCTCGTGATACGATGTTCCAAGATGTTACCGCTGCGTCGTCCTCTTTCTTGAGTGATTCTTACGAATTTGTACCTTGTAATTCTCTGCACTCTCGCACCCGATCGTCGCCTTACCTTACAGGTTTGTGTTCTCACTTTGCTTTGCTTTCCTAGCTGTGGCCATTCTTCCCTTTAGTTTCAACCTACTTGCTGCTGATTTCTTCTTCTATAGATGTCGTTGGCGCGGTTCAGTGGCGTTACTGGTATTTCCCACTCCGTCACGTCGTTTGGTCACAATCAGGGCCGTCCTATGATAATCGGATGCCCTGTTCGACAATTTAAAATGTGGCCCCAAAACGTTTTCTCATAAATTTATTAAAAATAAAAATTATTAAATAATAATAAAAATTACAAAACTTCAGAAAATGATTGGAAAATAATAATATTATCTATTTTCAAATATTCAAATATTATCTACTCTTAGAAATTTACTTTTTCAAATTTTCGGGTTGACATAATTAAAAATAATAACCATAGATTGATGATTCCAAATTTCCAATTAATATAAGTTCCCTTCAAAAGTAAAAGAAAAAATGTTAGAACTTAAAAGAAGTTGATTAGGAGCCTGAATACTAGGGAAGAACATTATTTAAGAGTTAATTAGAATTGGGTGTGTACAATTCATATTTAGGCGTAGGATATTTGTGGGAAGTTGAGAATTTTGGGAAAAGAGAAGAAGATTAAATACCTAACTGTTAGTTTTGATTAATCAAACAAGGCGCAGCTTAGTGGTTGCGTCTTATTTTGATGAATATGATAGGTCCATGGTTCGATTCTCCATACTGTGCCTTTGTACTTTGGGTTTTTGTGTGTGTGGGCCTCGCCAGCCCAAGGGTTCGGGTGTGGGCCTCGCCATTCCAACGGAGCATCCAGACTAAGGGTTTATGTGGGGGTCTTGCGAGCCCAAGGTAGCATCCATACTCTATGGATTCTGTGGGCCTCCAGACTTAATTGATTATGAGACCCCAATAAAATTGAGGCTCTGTGCTATGGGTCTGACCAGCACGGGCCTGGTCACAATGTTCGTCGGGAATTGGTTATACAGAACGAGAAGTTTTTCGTTTCCTCTACTTTATGCACCTTCTTTTCTTTCCTTTATTTCCTTGCACGGTTGCTGAGCTCCTCCTGTTTTTCTTTGCTTGACCTTTAGCCATATGGTCCTTGATGTGACTCTATGGAATGAGATTGCTCGAGCCCTCGATGGTGAGGAGCTTGCGGTTCTCGGGCGTTCGGGTCCTGTGATTTTGGGTATTTGCAGTCTTCGTGTTACTGGTGCCAACCAAAGGTTTACTCTGCTTATTATCCTTTCTCTAATCCATTCCATTCCTTAGTTGTGTGCTAATGTTTACCACCTCCTTTCTGTCTCTGGTTTGCACAGGGGGGGTTCGCTCTGGTCAGGTAGTCCTGGTACTCGATGCGTTTTGGACCCCGTTGCTGAAATGGGTGAACTCTTTCGTTCTGCGTATGTCCTCTTAATGCCTGCTTTCCTGATTTGCTGGTTTAGTATCTAAAATTGCTTCTCTTTTGCATCAGTTTCTTTGCCGAGACAAACACAGTCACATACTATCCTCCGCGATTCTCGACTCCTGAAGAAGCAGCGGCATTTGAAGTTGATTGTACCAAAACTGTCATGAAACTTTTTGATCTTTGTAGCCCCACACTGGCTAATGTACATTCTGTTCCCCATCCTTTTCCTCATGCTTGCTGCTTTGCTATTTGCCCTTATTGGGTTTGATTGGAACAACTATCCTCTAAGACTGGATATTGCTCACATTTGTGCTCTGTTTCTTGCCAGTCTGGCCGCATTTGTTCGATATTATTGTCTGTTTCCACTTTATGCTTCCCCTACTGTGCCAGTTCATTTGCCTGCGTACCCTTCAAAGACCCTTTTTGTCAAATTGTGTGGCGGATGGCCCAGTTATGTTTATTCCTTCTGACTGCTGTTTTTCCTCGTCCTTTATTAGTTTCCCTTTGCTTCTTACCAGACCACACGCTACCATTGTTTGGCTAAGGTGGTGTCAATTGATTCTACGTGCCAATGGTATTACTTGGGGTGTGCCTTGTGTTCCAAGGCGCACATGATTATGACCCTCCATATTACTGGTGTGACGACCATCGGTGTATCTCACCTCAACAGACCCAAAATTGGTTTCTACCACTTCTTAGACTTAATATCTTTTTACATTTTTCAAGCCTCACCTTTCAGGTGCTTATATTTGTTTCTTGCAGCTATAAAGTCCGCATCGATGTCGCAGATGTTACTAGCTCGACATGTTTTGTTTTGTTGGGCAGAACTGCGGATCTTCCTGTGGGAACTACAGCTCCCGAAATTTCCGCGCGGTTTCCATACCAACATGGTCATTTGCCTCCAGAACTCATGGCACTTGGTGCCCGTGAACTCAAGTTTGATGTCCAACTTCCTAAGCCTGGCTATTTGGCTCGAGGTCAACCAGAATTTACCGTCCTCTCTGTGGCGGGGGACAATCATCCTTCCCTTCAATCTCCACGGCCTACACGACGTGCAAGGACCACCTTATCACTTTCACCTCCATCTGGCCGATATGTTCGTGTTTGCCCATCTTATTTCCAACGGGGTATGATATTTGCTTACCTTTTTGTTTTTATATGTAAGGGCTGTCGTTCCTATCCTCCCCTGCCAATTCGTCTTATGCAAGGCCTGTTTCTTCATCTATATTTTCTGGAGTGGTTGCCTCACCTGTGACCGCTTCTGCAAGGTTATTTTACCTCCTTTTTTTACTTCACATCTTTTACTCTTTATTTTGTTTGCTCGCAATGTGTCTATTTGCCTGCCTGGTTTCCAGTGGTTCTGCGGCTGCCTTTTCTTCGCCAGTGACTGAATCCTATATGAGGTTGTTTCTTGCATTCATTTCTCCTCTCTCTTGCAAATTTCCTCTTGATTGTTATTGGTTGTCAGTGTGAACCGCTACACTACTGTTTACCTTCCCCGCACCCATATTGGGTTTGTTTTAGCAGTTTAACAACTTCTTCTGGTTAGGTGCGCCTTTAATGTCTCGATCATTGCCTTATGTGTTTGCTTTCTTCTGCATTTACAGAAACACCTCTCCATTGCCTTCTTCATCAGTTCAGAATGTTACAAGCCTTCCTATGCGAGGTTCTCAAAATTGCTTACCTTGCCTTGCTTTCACTGCCTTCAATTTGTAGTGCTTTCTGTTTGCCTCATCGTTCCTTGGGTTCTTTTCCCCAATCCTTGCCTTTTCGAGTTTTGCCTTCTTTCCTGCTTAGCTTATCGGCCTGCAGCTTTGATGACTGGATTCTGCAGGGTTGTTGTAACACCTCTTTTGTGTTATCTTGCTTGCCCTCACGTTCAGCTTTGCATTCCATTTTGTTAAGCCACGCATTGCTGTTCAGCCACAACCGACTTTGCAGCCTTCTGTAGCTCGGTTGGTACTATGGTTCTTTTTCATTTCCCTCTCTACTTTCCCCATCTTTCAGCCCTAATTATTTTTCAGTAGGCCACTTGATGATGCCCAAGGTTTGCCTAATTTTTGCCTGCCTATGTGCTCGCTTGGCCAAGTTCTTACTTTCGATCCTTTTGTAGGAAAAAAACTTGCTGGGAAGTCTGTTGCTAAAGATACGATCGCGCCATCTATGATTGGGTTGTGTTCTTTTCCTGAATTCTGAGTCTAGCTTAGTGATTTCGAGGTGGCTTCCTAATTGGTCCTTGTGCGTTTCTTTTTGTGTTTACCTTTTAGTGATGCTGCTGCTGCAGATGACCAATATGATCCATCGAATACTACATTTCCACTGTACCCACCTTTCCTCACAAACTTATTTTGCCCCTCGTTTTTTCCATTGTTGTTCACTTTTGCACTTGCCTGAATGCTAATTGCTAAATTGGTTTCAGGCAACTGCCTCTTGATTCTTCCGAAGCACCCTTTCGCACTTCCCACAAAACAACAAATCGTCCTTCCCATTGGCACGAGCTAGAAGCCAGTTCACCTCAAACGTAAGTTGGCTGCTGTTTGCCGGTTTTGTTTGTGATGGGTCATTAGTGACTTTGTCTCATGATTACCACTTCTTCTATTGCCTTTGTAGGGACCCTGGTCAGGAAATGGTCCATGTTGCCTGACTGCGTCGCCTCGTGTCTCACAGTACCTCTGTGAACCCTGCTGTTGCTTCTGAAGGTCCAGATTCTACCTCTGAACTCAGTGATTCTATGCTTGCTTTGCCCTCTCTCTGTTAAGCTCTTTGGATTTTCCTTACAGTTGCTTTTATATCCGTATTTGCTCGGTTTGCAATCCAAATTTGCTCTTCCTATTGCTCAGTGTGTCATATCATCAGAGGTATCTCGTCTTACCGTTGTAGCCAGGAAATCTCACATGCCCACTGCATTGCTGATCGATTCATAAAACAAGTATAAATTTAATGGTTCTTTTTCGTCATGTCATTCTCAAATGCAGATCCTTACCGTTCTTAAACCACCCCTGTTCTTGTGATCTTAAATCGTTGTAAAAATCGAACGTTGCATTCGCTCTTTTCTTATTAAACTCCACGATTAAGTTAATTGCCTTAGATGATCGTATCAATATTGACAGGGACACATTAGTTAGCAAGGTCTGCCGCCAAATCCTAACATAGCATCCTTGGGGTTCAAATCTCAACACTTTTTGTGGTTATAGTTTATTAGCACCCCTTTTATTCCGATTTCCTTTTTACTTTGCCTGTTGTGCATTAAATGCATGCTCAGGTCTCACGTTCACAATGATGACATCTCTTTAGTATGCCCAGATACATTCCTCCATTAATTAAACCCCTAATTTACTCACCTTTGAGATCCATATTTTGCTTGCCTGTTACTCATTCTTGCCAGCTTTGTTCATCACCTCTTTCCAGTGTTGTTTTCGTTGTTGCTTGCTCCTCTTTCCCTCTTCAGATATAGCTCTCGCTGGTTTTTACTTCCCTTTTTCTTTTTCTTTTATTGCTTCAGGAATACCAAATTCGCACTTGGGAACTAGTTGCGGGTGGTGGAAAATGGTGTGTCTCTAATTTCCTTGCATGCCTCCATATAATGTTTTGCTTCCTTTCTTTATATGCCAGGATTTTGTTTCTATTCTTCATGTTCATTCGTTGGCCTCTTTGTAGCTGAATATGCCATTTGGCTCGGAATTTGAAGGTATTAAAATAGTTGAATTTCAAAAAAGGGGACTTCCTCACGTGCATATTTTGTTGTGGTTGGATTTAGCCAGTAAGCTGCATACACCTGCTCATATTGATGCGACTGTTTGTGCTAAGCTACCAAATCCAGAGACTGATCCTGTTGGTTTTGAAGCTGTCACACGATTTATGCTTCATGGCCCATGTGGTGCTGACATCCGACTAATGTTTGCATCAAAGACGGATCATGTTCCAAGTATTTCCCAAAAATGTTCAACTCACAAACTACAACAGATCAGTTTGGCTATACAGTTTATCACCGGCGTGATACAGGAATTACAGCAACTAGGGGTACAGCTGAGCTTGACAACAGGTTTGTTGTTCCATACAACAGGGATTTGCTTGTGCTTTTCCAGGCTCATATTAATGTGGAGGTATGCCATCAAGGGTGCTTAATAAGTACCTATTCAAGTATATAACAAAAGGGCCAGACCGTTCTATGGTCGTTGCTGAGACTTCTGCCCATGCTTCGAGTACTTCATTGCTAGTAAATCCTGCACCTCCACTTGATGAATTAAAACAATTTCTAGACTATAGAAGCTTATCCTCATATGAGGCAGCATGGAGACTCTTTGAATTTCCTATCCATGAAAGAACTCCATCCGTACAACGTCTATGTGTACATCTTGAAGGGAGGCAATCTATTCCATATAGAAAGAAACAAAAGTTATCTCGAATTCTTTCACGTGATGCGGTTGCAGAAACCACATTGACCCAATGGTTTGCTTTGAATCAAAGGGATTTGGAAGCTCGCACTATGCTATACGCTAAGACTCCAAATAAGTATATATGGGAAGCAAAAAAAAAAATGGAGTCGAAGGAAGAAGGGATTTTCGGTCGGACGAATTGTTTTTATTCATCCTGGATGCGGAGACACTTTTTACTTGAGGCAGATTCTTACCAAAATTAATGGAGCACAAAGTTATGCTGATTTGCGTACTGTTAATGGTTTCCCATGCCGTACATACCAAGCTGCATGCCAACGTCTTGGTTTATTGTCTAATGATGATGAATGGCTCCTTTTGATTAAGGAGGTCAGCCAATGGGGCATGTGCAGTCTTTTGAGATATCTTTTTGTCTCAATGCTCATGTTTTGTGAACTCCCAAATCCTCTCGCCCTATTCGATCATACTTGGGAGATGCTTTCAAAGGACATTACATATCGATGCCAGCGAGATGTCAATTTCAACAATGATCTTATTCCACCTGACTTGCCGAGGAACAAATTGCTATGGGAATTGCAGTCCATGTTGGCTACTTATTCGACTACGCTCGACCATTTCAACCTCCCATTACCAACAACTCACCCTCCTCTTGGCACTAGCTTCACCTCTACTGATCCTGATGTCTGGATTGCAGTTCGACCAACTTCTACTTCTGTATTGCTGATGACTTGATATATACACATGTTTTTGTCCACCATTCTTACACCGTTTGAGTCTTAATTCTCGTGTTTTAGGCCGATTTCACGCTAGGTTGTTCTTGTTTGTGATATTTCAGGTCCTAGTACGTGAATGAAGGTTTGGGAACGAGTTCGGGGTCGATTGGGACGAAGATTGGACGTTTGGCGAGAGGCTGAGCAAGCCACACGGGCAGGCCTAAAAACCCACAAGGCCGTGCGGCACCAAATTGCACGGGCAAGCCACACTGGCCGTGTAGGGGACCCCTTGTGGCCGTGTGGAAAGTCCAGGGAGCTCACACGAGCAACCTGGGAAAGTCACATGGCCGTGTGGTCGGGAATTTCTGGGTTTTAACCCAATTTTGAGCCAAAGGAGAGGGAATCGACTTTTTTGAGCAAAAATAGAGCCCTAGAGAGAGAAAGTACGAAGAACACATCCTAGAGGTGATTTTGGAGCTGGATTTCATCAATCGAGCTTGGAGATCATCATAGGAGTGAAGATTGACATCCCAGAGCAGATTCTTCCCATTGTTATGAGTATGACTGCTTTGTATTCTGTTTTCCTCTCTCTCTCTATGGAGTAGAACTTTCTCTCACTTGGGTATGAAGAACCCTAATTCCATGTGTTAGGGATCTTGATTGTAATGACTTGGGATTGTTATACTGTTTGATTTTAATCGAATGATGCATGATTCATTGAATCAATTGAAGTCTGATCATCTTTTCTTGATTTCTGCTGCAACCTGAGATAGATAGAATCTGATTAGGTTGTTAGAGCTTCATCATTCGGTAGTAGTAGATTGGTTATACGAGTTAATCAATCTACTGCTTTGTACTGGAACCCAATTCCAGTAGTGGAGTTTTGTGCTTATTGCCTCAGCAATCTATCCCGGTGAAGGTTAGTCGCCTGCCAGTTAGCCTGCCTGAGAGGGCTTGGTCAGCTTAAGAGATTCCAAACTACTGTCGGATCTTCCGTAGTTTAATCAACAGTAAATCAACCCAGGGTAATTACAAATGAGACCTAACTAAGGAGCTAGGGGGACTCATTCCCGAGTGACTCTTCCTTTGCTTTAGAAAACTGAACCATTTACTGCTTTCTTACTGCTTTTAGTTAAAACCACAATCAATCGACTTAGTTTGCTAGATAACAAATATACACGGAGTAGGCAGTAGATCTAGACCCCGGGTTGATAATTAGAGCTTGCATGTTACTACATTTCCGGACTGCGATTACACTTGGTCGCAGTTTGGTGTTGTGTTTTAGCGTGTCAAGTTTTTGGCGCAGGTGCCGGGGACTCTCTAGGTTATTGGGGAAACGTGAAAGTTTGTTACTCTAGCTTTTTCTTTACTGCATTTTCTCTCTTCCACCTGTGTGCCTTCACGGGTTGCTTTTGCTGATTTCGTGCAGGTAGTGCATGACCCGTAGCCAGTTGGGAGAATTACTACCATTAGACCAGGAGCTTGAACGGACCTGTAGGAACTTCAAGCGGGCTCCAAAGGCGCGACTGGCTGGGGAGGAGGCGCTAGCACAGCTGCACATCACCGACGAAGAAGAGATGGCTGACCCACAGGACCATGATGTGGTCCTTCCTGAGGAGCAAACCATGGGGTACTACTGGACCGCCAGAGCCGCGGACATGAGGTCGCCCATTCAGCACCCTCATGTACCAGCCAACAACTTTGAGGTGAGCACCTCG
This sequence comes from Linum tenue, assembly GCA_946122785.1. Taxonomy (NCBI): domain Eukaryota; kingdom Viridiplantae; phylum Streptophyta; class Magnoliopsida; order Malpighiales; family Linaceae; genus Linum; species Linum tenue. Next base: position 7,771,819 of record CAMGYJ010000011.1, on the reverse strand, counting down.
GTCATCACTATGTTGCGCGGCTCGGTAGTATTCCGTGGAAAAGAGGGGGAGTGCCCCCGATCACATCTGAGGCGATTCCACGAGCTTATCGATGGAATCAAGATAAATGGGGTCCTAGCCGATGCCATCCAGCTGAGGTACTTCCCATTCACTTTGGAGGGGCAGGCCAAGGAGTGGCTGGACACCAGGTCTGTGGTGGGAATATGCTCACCAAAACACCGCCACAGCTGAATCAACTTTTTGAAGAGATGGAAGAGCAGGGCTATGATTGGGGATCTGTGAGGAGATCGAGACGAGCACCAGGGCGGGGTGTGCATGCTGTAGCCACCCAGTCATCTGATTTGGTGCAGGTGGTGTCGAAGCTGGTTTCAGCCATGGATCGCTCTGGGATGATTGCAGGTACAGGACAGCAGCAAGCGATGCACTGCCAGTGGTGTGAGAGCTCCCATCACACCGTGGAGGACTGTCAGGCGATGAGGGAGTCTTCTACTCCCCAGGAGTAGGTGGACTTCATCGGAAATGCCAGACACTTTGACCCCTATAGCAACACCTACAACGAGGGGTGGCGCCAGCATCCCAACTTCTCTTGGGTTGGGGCCAATTCTAGACCACCCGTCCCCCAGGGACCACCTGGATTCCAGAGGCCTCCTTACCAGCCCAGACAAGGGCAACTTCAACAGCCGCAGCAGCCTCTCTACCCGCCCAGACAGGGGCCAGTCCACCTCAGTCACAGGTGCAACCATTTCATCAGACAGGGGCAGCACCCGCAGCCCCAGTATAGAGTGACCCGATGGCGGAATTGCGAGATCTGGTGGGTTCTCTGGCCACCTCCAGTGCAAACAAGTTCAATAACATCGAGCAGTTCATGGAGAAAGCTTCAGGTAAATTCTTGGAGCTAGAAGTTGGTCAGAGAAACACACAGGCTGTGCTGCGGGATATCCAGACCCAGCTTGGGAGTGTTGCTCAGGCCGTGGCTCAGAGGACTCCTGGTACTCTACCCGGTCAGACCATTCCTCACCCGCATGACCCAAATGAGCACTGCAAAGCTATTACTACCAGGAGTGGCAAGATGACTGCTGATCCACCTGTGCGAGCACAGGAGAGAGAGACCCCTGCTTCAGAACTTCCAGGTAATGAGGAGGAAATGGAGAAGGAGGTTGAGGTGCCTGCTCCTAAATCGCAACCAGTGGTGAAGGAGTATGTACCGCAGCTTTCCTTTCCTACTCGGTTGCACAAAGACCGACTGGAGACTAGACCTGGCAATTTGGAACCCGACCCGTTAACCCGATCCGAATCCGCCCGAAAAATTTTAAATGGGTTGATACTTTTATCACCCGAAGCCTGAATAACCCGAAACCGAATAACCCGATATTTTTTATGCGGGTTAGGGTCAAATTGGCAGGTCAGCGGGTCAATCCGCTCTCGCCAAAATCTCAATGTAATATTTATTTCCCTCCCGCGACCCCCGCCAAGTTCCCAACTTCCGCGCCAAAGTTTCCAACTTCGCGCCAGAGATTAACTTAAAAAGGATAACTACTAACTAGGAAACGAAAAAAAAGTCTATAGAAAAACCTAACGCACTAGAAAGACTCCATCCAAAGCCTACTATATACCTGTAACCCTTGGAACTTAAGCGGCCAGCATAGATAATATTAATAACAGTGCTGATGGGCGGCGGCACAAATCAGAACGACAAGCCTGCAACCTTCAATTTTTTCAGTTCTGACTTCCTACCATTTCTCGGTCTACTTCCCGGCGATATCCCCTTATCCCTACTGGCCTTTCTCTTGGTGACGTTCTCCAGTGGCCTGAATCTGATTCAGACATTCAGTTGGTAAGCCCTTTATCCCTTTTACGTACTATTTTGTTCTAATTTGCTTAATCGTTGGTTGGAACAATGGAGCTAGTTTGCTGTAATTAGTTTAATCATTGGTTGGAATTATATTTACATGAATATCCATATATATTACGTACATACGTTCACACACTTTCACCTAATGTTTATGGGGAATCAACAAATATAATAATTGATAATCAAAGATCAAAAGTAATCATTCTTGTCATGTTCTGGGACATATAAATATATGCATGCGTGGTACTGGTACCACTTTAAAAGTCTGTTTGAAAAACAAATAAATATTTGCTCTACTGGGAACATATTAATGCTCTTATTATAACTCCAGTCTTCGAGTATAAACGATCTTTGATATTTTTATTCGCTTTTTTGACTTTCAGATAATGATGGAGACTGAACGAGTAGATAATATCGAGGGGGAAACTCTTATTCATGGTGACAGTGACGTTAACGATGTGCAAGTATCAGAAATAGATGCATCATCAGTTGATCCTAACAAAAAGGCGAAAAAAAGGAGACTGAAATCTAAAGTGTGGCGGGATTTTGATTTCATACCCGGAATCCAGTATCGAGACAAAAAAGATCGGGCACGATGCAAGACTTGTCCTAAGGTATACTTGGCCCACTCAAGATTGGGCACCTCCAATCTCAAGCGCCACAGGAGCAACTGCCCAGGTAAACTTGGTGATAATTTATCTGATGATGGTGTTGGAAAGTTTTCAAGAAAGATTGATCAAGATGAGTTAAAGGATATGTATGCTAAAGCCATTATAAAACATGGGTATCCATTTACTATTGTGGAGGATGATGGACTACAACAGATTATGGCTTATTTGAATAAAGATTTTCAAACGATGACTAGGAATACTGCTAAGTCTCATTGTCTGAAGGTGAACAAAAAGGAGAAAGAGATGCTCAAAGATGATTTGAGTAAGATTTCTAGCAGAATTTGCTTGACATGCGATATGTGGACATCTGTTGCAACTGAAGGGTATCTATGTCTCACACCACATTATATTGATTCTGAATGGCAGCTGATTAGTAAAATTTTGAGCTTTCGTCACGTTCATCCTCCACATACAGGAATTGTCTTGTTTCAAGACCATCACACTGGACAATGCAAGGTGTAATGATGTTATGCAGAATCTTTTGGTTGATCAATTGAAGTTAGATGGTGGCTTGGTTGGGAATGGAGAATATGCTCACATTCGTTGTGCTGCTCATATACTAAATTTGGTTGTGAGTGAAGGTTTGAAAGTGATTGGAAATTCTATAAATGTCATTCGAGAAGGGGTGAAGTATGTGAAGAGTTCTGAAGCTCGGAGATTGAAGTTTAAGGATTGTGCAAAACGAGGTGGCTGCACTAGCTCAAAAGGATTATGGTTGGATTGTCCTACAAGATGGAATTCCACCTATATAATGCTTGATAGGGCAAACCATTATCGTTCTGCTTTTACTAAACTGAAGTTGCTTGACAGGAATTTTGAAGGGTGTCCTTCGGACGAAGAGTGGGATAAAATTTCCAAGATTTGTGGTATTTTGAAGCCTTTCTACGATATTACCACTCTTTTTTCTGGAGTACATTATCCCACTTCTAATTTGTACTTCAGTAATGTATGGAAGATTGAGTCAAAGCTACTTAAGGAATGCAATAGTCCTGATAGTGACATCCAGAAGATGGCTGCAGCAATGTTGATCAAGTTTGACAAATATTGGGAATCTTATAACGTAGTTCTTTCTATGGCTATGGTTTTAGACCCACGCTATAAAATGGCCTTTGTGCAATGTTGTTATGAAGATTTGCATGGTCAAACAATTTCAGAGACGAAACGTGACGAGCTTCGTGAACATATGCTTAATCTTTTGAAGGATTATGGGGGTGATGGTGGAGTTTCAAATGAGAATACATCTGCAGTTGGTATGGACATGGAAGATGATGGTGATGAATTTATGAAGGTTAGTAAAGTATACACTCAAGAGCCTATTGGTATGAATTATTTGTTTTATTTTGTATTCTAGTTAATCAACTTGGTACATTTTTATTTATAGAGGTTTGAATCTTTTGGAAAAATGGAATCATTGAACAACAAGACAGAATTGGACGTCTATATGCAAGAACCAAGACTTGATTGGAGACAAAAGCTTGATGTTCTAATATGGTGGAAGAATAATGCATGTCGATTCCCTACCCTCTCTGCATTGGCGAAGGACTTGTTGTGCATTCCTATAACTACTGTAGCATCTGAGTCAGCTTTTAGTATGGGTGGTAGAGTTCTAAGCCAATGGCGCAGCTCCCTTCTGCCTGAAAATGCTGAAGCTTTGATTACTACTCGTAATTGGTTGTATGGATTTCCAGGTGAGTTTTATAATGTTTTGCTTGTAAGTAAATTATATAACTAACGTTTTATCTACTAATTTTTTTATTTGTTTAATACAGCTGCTACGGATGATCATGATGGGCTGGATGTAGAATTTCAAAGTGAAGAAGTCACGAAGGATCATCGATGAAAGGCTGAAAGCTACAAAGTTCAAAGGCCGAAAACTCATGTGTTGATTCGGATTTTGTTTTTTGTTTTTTTTTTTGTTTAGGAATTTCGTTCGGTTTATGAATTAGTGCAGGCGAACAAGCATTATTTTTAATCTGTTTGTTTTATAATTCTGGAACCGAGAACACTGGAATAACCGAATAAGCTTGCTTCATAATTGTTAGTTTATTATAATGGAATGGTGGTGTTTCTTTGGCGATTTTTGCCATTTATTAATATATGTGGAGTTGAAAATTAGCTTATTTATATACACTTTGTCAAATATTATCATTTATTTTTGGAAACGTACCATTTATCAATGAAATATGATATAAGTTTATTCTCTTTTCTGAGAACGTCAATAACCCGAAATGATCTGTAACCCGACCCGTAATCCGATGGGTTAGGTTAGTATTGGACACATATAACCCGTTATCTGAATGACCCGAACCGCTATAACCCAAAACCCGAGATTACCCGATCCGAAACGACCCAACCCGACCTGATTGCCAGGTCTCTCTTGTGCTCTTAAGATATTGAGTAATGCAGGATAGCAGAAAGAAAATACCGGGTTGTTGACTGTGTTTGTGTGTTTGGAAAATGTGGAACCTTTTGCTATGAATACTTCCACCACCTAAAAGGCCTTTTCCCCATGTCCAAGACCCTAGCCAGTCATTTGAACCTGTGTCTAAGACCTCCTGATTAGTTAGTGGTGACACCCCATATGTGAACTCTAGCATTTAGAGGCTGCCATCATGGTGAAGAGATGATAGGATTGAGAGAAATAGCATGCGCATCTTTCGCATCAAATTGTCCTGACCCCACTGGTCGAGAGTGAGTGATTCATTTTCATTTTCTATATGCTCTTGTACCCCGGTGAGGACCTAGATTGCTCGGTCTCTATTCTGATGTTTTGAGTTGGATGCATGAGTTGACTGTTTTGAGTAAGTGGTTGAATCAAGTCTAGGTTGGCCAGTGAACAGGAGGGAGACTCTTCCTTTACTCGATTTGCTGCACTCGAATGTCCTTTGTGGTGGTTGTCCAGGTTGCTATTGAGGTTGTTCATGTATTGATGTTTGAAAACCAGTGCGATTCACGTGTTTTGTGCCTTTATGACTTGTCCCCAATGTTGGTTGATTGAAATATGTAAGCTTACCTAGTGTCTGACTTGGTTTGCTTGGGGACAAGCAAACGGTTAAGTGTGGGGGAGTTTGATAGACCGTCATTTACACATGTTTTTACCCTCATACTTACACCGTTTGAGGTGTTGATTCTCGTGTTTTAGGCCGATTTCACGCTAGGTTGTGCTTGGTTGTGTTATTTCAGGTCCTAGTACGTGAATGAAGGCTTAGGAGCGAGTCTGGGGTCGATTGGACGAAGAACGGACGATTGGCGAGCTTTTGGAGGAGTGCACGGCCAGACCAGGAGGCTGCACGGCCGTGCACTTGAGCCATTTGGCCGTGCGCCTCACGCCGAGGCCATGCACGGGCACAATCCAGGCTTGCACGGCCGTGCGCCTGGCCGTGCAAGATGGCTGAGTTCGAGCTTTAGTGATACGGTGCGTTTCATGGTGCACGGCCAGAATGGTGATGTGCACGGCCGTGCACCTGCCCGTGCACCTCGGGGAAACCGGTTTTAATGCCTAATCCGAGCCAAAAGTGGGAGAATCGTGTTTTCAGAGCAAAAACAGAGCCCTAGAGAGAGAAAGTGCGAAGAACTCATCCTAGAAGCCGTCTTGGAGCTGGATTTCATCGAATCGAGCCTGGAGATCGTCATAGGAGTGAACATCATCGTCCCGGAGCAGATTATCCTCATCGTTATGAGTATGACTAATCCGATTCTTGTTTTCTCTTCTCTCTCTATGGAGTAGAACCCTTCTCTCACTTGGGTATGAAGAACCCTAGTTCCTTGTGTTAGGGATTCGATTGTAATGACTTGGGATGATATTATTGTTTGATTTTAATCGAATGACGCATGTTTCATGAATTGATTTGAGTCTGATCAGCTTGTCTCAATTTCTGCTTCAACCTGAGATAGATAGAATCTGATTAGGTTGTTAGAGCCTCTTCATTCGATAGTAGGAGATTGGCTATACGAGAGTTAGCCAGTTTACTGCTTTGTACTGGTGTTCTTGACGCCAGTAGTGGAGTTCTGTGTTCATAGCCTCAGCTTTCTATCCCGGTGAAGACTAGTCGTCTGCCGGGTAGTTAGACTGAGAGGGCTTGGTCAGCTTAAGAGATTCCAAGCTACTGTCGGATCTTCCGCAGTCTAATCAACAGTAAATCAACCCAGGGAATTGCAATTGAACCTAACTAAGGGGCTAGGGGGACTCAATCCCGAGTGACTCTTACCTGCTTTAGAAACCCGAACAATTTACTGCTTTCTTGTTGCTTTTACTTTTTACAACAATCACTCGACTTAGTTTGCTAGATAATAGAGAATCACGGAGTAAGCAGTAGATCTAGACCCCGGGTTGATAATTAAACTTGCCTATACTGCAGTCCCTTTCATTGGTTACACTTGGCCATTGTTAGGTGTTGTGTTTTGGCGTGTCAGCAGCCATCCTTCAATACCCATCCAAGGTCAGGGAATCGAGCTACGCTCTTCATTCAAGCGTTGTTTTGTTTGGATGATCGAATAATCATCACGCGCTTCGGCCGCAAAAGGGAGCAGATCTGGATTTTGTTGTTTCCTCCATCAATCCATATCGTGTATTTGAACACCCATCCTACCTCCTCAGCTTCTACCTATGGCCTTCCATCTTCAAAACACAGATGAATTCACTACCCAGCAATAAATTCCCTTCATTTCTAACTTCCTCCATCAATCCAACGAGGGATTCCACCTTCTTCGTCCAATCGACCGACGCCATCTCTGACTTCTCTCCTGCTGTGCCTCCTTAATATAAGTTCGTGAATTAATCTGCAAAATCCGCGCTCCAATCAAAACTAATTCGCGAATTTTGTGCGAATTCCTTCAGATTCGCGTTTCAGCGCTCCAAAGCGGGAGCGTCCACCCTTTCCCGACGAATTGGGTGACCTAAGCCGGCCCAGAGACCATAGAGCCCAGTTTGAACATGCCCCCTGGACTGGAGAGTCGCGTGGTCCAGTCCCTCCCACGTGACAGTTGGCCGCCACGTGGCCCAAGAACCCGCTCACGTCAGCAGGGGTGGACTGGTCTGGGACTTGGGGCCAAAAATATATCCAAGGAAATCTTCAATCTCGTTCTCGTGAGAGCGACAACTCGTTCAACCGCACTGGCGAACGGCAGCGTATCATCCAAAGAGTAAGGTGGGAACAGGGAAGAGGAAGAGAGAGCAGTCGCCGTGGCAGCCGAGAAGTCAGTTTGCGGGTTTTGTGGGGAAAGCGGGCGGCAGATGGCAGAATCATAAGCTGACTGCAACATAAGGGAAGGAAGAGTTAGTGGAGTATATTGTTCCCCACGCTTCCAGACAACAACCTTCGGATCTTGTCGGCCCTTTCATTTCTCATCTATCCATCCCCACTACTTCACTCTACAGTCTACCCCATCCAACCTTGCTCATTCCTCCTGCACTCGCGGGTTCGTTTTGTATCAATTTGAATTCCAATCCCTTGTTTGTTTCAAGCAATCTAATAAGTATCGTCAAGTATATCAATTTTGTAACCAAGATGTTGAATGTGCTCAGAGAACTAAATGCAGATTTGTGTGACTATCAGCCACCATAGAGTAGGAATGACAACAACAACAAAAAAACTCAATATTTGTGTATTTCCAAACTCGTTTTACCGATAGCAAAATTGAACGATGATGTATATCGCAACTTAAACATTTCCCTGAGCAATGGTTTAAGAAATCACGATTTGGACATGTGATCACACTACACGCTTGAAATACTAAGAATTTGAGAAGAATGTGATTATGTAATTGTACCCTTAATCATTTCGATTGCCCAATGCCCATTAATAATTGTGTTTGACAATTGGATCATGATATGTGTATGCGTGTGTTCCTGTCAAAGGCAATGACTAGTGGCGGTATAAGTGGGAATAACAAATCATTAAACATATAAATTATAATATATAATCCGACACATGATAATTAATCAGATACAACGAAAAAAAATGATAATTAATCATATCAATTCCCTTAACAGCATTATTATACAATATCATTTTGATTCACATCCTAGGAACCAAGCCGTAATCAAAGGGTACCTTTGTTCATTAGTTTAATGATCGTTGTTTCTCGGTTACACGTCCTAATCTCCGCGAAGACCTAGGTTGGACTTCAATGATGAATGCTGTTGGACTTATCATGCGGGAAATAAATAATTATAGCATATAGTTTCTAATCAATAATTATAAAAATTCTGGTGAAAAAAAAAAGGAAGAAACTATAGCCTACAACTTGGCTCCAGATCAGATGCAATGGGGTGCATCATCAAAGCCCTACGAAAGTGAAGATGATTGAATTCTCTACATTTAATCCTTCACACATCATCATCTACCTGTAGCTAGTACCCAAGATAACTATAATGTTAATGTTAACTCTAGAGTAGAGTATGGTTTAGCTACAAATGCGACTCAATTAACTGGTTTAGTGATGTTGTTTCATCAGCTCAATTAAGTTTGACAAACGTTACGCTGCAACAACTTTATTAAGTTGTACAAAAAGTCTGTGGTTTGAAACGGAATGGAAAGCAACGTGTGAGTGAGGAATCGTGGAACACTAAATGCATGTATTCACTTCACGAGATATGGTCGAGTTAAAATGTTGCTTAGTTAAGCCTGTCAATGTATTGCACTTTGATTTTGTCAGTCAAGCCAATCAAGTCAAGCCGCGTCTGAAAACGTTACTGATTGGCAACAATAAACATAATTGAATCCTACAAAAGCCGGTAGTCGTAACGTAAAGGAAAATCCAAATATCGTCAGAAAGCAGACGCCATCAACTTCAAAGTCACAACCAATTAAGCCAAGCCGCGCCTGACATCTCTGTTGACGGCATCGAAACCTACAAAAGCCGGTAGTTGAAACTGAAAGATATACAATGCATTAGAAAGCAAACAACAACAAATTTTCCAGAGTGGACCCCTACAAGTCACCAAACCGTTTCATATGTGTATGTTTCAATTGGCGGGAGAGAAGAGAGAGAGAAAAAACGCCATGATATTCATATACATATTTGAATCCTATGAAAACGACAAAATCTCGCTCTATTTTTACTACAACGTACGCATCACGTGACCACACACATTCGAACCATGTGTCCTCCTGCCAATAAGAGTTTTTATCAGTTGATTAGTCACCTCCCTAAACCCTAAACGCCATTACACATTAACCATCATCGTTATTCCTACTTCGTTCCCCTCTCATTATAGGTTCTTCACTCTTCCAATGGCGCCAAATGGTAATTAACCATTTAGCCACCCCGTTTAATATATTTTTTGTAATTAACCGAAACGTTTTTTAGAAACTGACCGAATTTGGTTAGGTCCCGTCCCGTCAAGAATAGGGCATGAGAATTGAGAACACATGGGAAAACATAGGCGCACCAGATCACAAGTTTCATAATCCCTCAGCCAGCCTACATCTACGACCCTAGACCGTACACGTGTCAAGATCTCGCAAACAATACCAGCAACACAGTGAATGAAACTGGAAGCAGGGGATCAGAACCCATCCCTTCACCGCCTTCTTCTACCTCTTCCCCTCTCTCTATAAACCCACACACTCCACCGCTGAATTCTCCTCAGCCAAAATCTCTGCCTCCGAGAAAAAGAAAAAGAAATTTCACTGCAAGTTCTCGATCAAATGCCGTCAGAATCCAGCGAGTATCAGACGGCGATTGAGGCGACGCAAGCTCTTCCAACCCCGGCCTCCGCCGCCATGGGTGGGAGCGCCGACGACGCGCCGTCTCTGCCGTGCCCGAGGTGCGAATCGACGAACACGAAGTTCTGCTACTACAACAACTACAACCTCTCCCAGCCCCGCCACTTCTGCAAGTCCTGCCGACGGTACTGGACCCAGGGCGGCTCCCTCCGCAACGTCCCCGTCGGCGGCGGCACCCGCAAGTCCTCCGCCGCCTCGTCCTCCAAGCGCCCACGCGCTTCCTTTGCTGCCGCGGCCGCCGTCACCACCATCACCACCAACATGGATTCCTCGGCGTCCACCAATACTACGACCTCCTCGTCCTCGAATTCCGCCAATTCGATGTCATCCCTCACTCACGAGCAGCAGCAGCAGCAGCACGATCACTACCCCGACCCGCCGCTCCACCTCGGACCCGAACCGGACCTGCCGGTTTTCAATTCTGCCGAAGAGGGGAGGTTAGACGCGTTCCGCAATCTGAAGGAGAATCAGCAGCCGGTCTCGGCGAGCGAGAACGGAATCGCGAATGTAAGCGGAAGCTTCATCTCCCTGCTCAACAATCAAACGGCAGGAGGCGGGCTCGTCGGGTACCAAGCCGGGTACGGGTCAGGTCACGGGTACGGGTTCTACGATATGGGTCTCGGGTTGGCAGCAGTGGGTAATGTTGCCCCGAGGGAAATCTGGCCGTACTACCCTGCTTCCACCACCGCGGCTACTGCTGCTACCACCACAACTACAGACTATCTCGGGGTCTGCGGCGGCGGTGGGGACGCAGGAGCGATGGGCGGCGGCGGTAGTGGGATCGGCGGGGTGAACATATGGAGTGAGTCGGAGATTGGGAGTGTGGGAAGTTGTTATGTGGACCCGGAAGGGCTGGCTTGGCCGTCGTTTGTGATTCCCGGCCGGCGGGTTGGTTGATTGAAGTGAAGATCGGAGAACAGAGGTCGCTGATTTTCCGCCAATTCGATCGGCTCGATCTCTTTGGTTTGTTTTGGGCTTAGTTAATTAGTAGTTTCCTATAATTTAGTATAACAACAAAGGTTGGGGGAGGGAGGAGATGTGGTGAAATACTTGTGTTACAGGGTTGTGGGTTTTAATGGTGGGTTTTTTTGGTGTGTATCCCAGCTTCAGTTACAGCGGCGAAGGAGGAGGAGAAGCTTGTGGATTTTGGCCATTTAGAGGAGGGCTTCTTCTCCTCTGTTTCATTTTGGGTCTAGTTTAAAATGTTAAAGAAGTGTCTTTTGTTGTCAAACCCGAGTCTCTGTTCTTGGCATATCAGAAATCAGAATCGACTGGTGAAAGTGTACAATTTTGAAGAAGGTTCATTTTGCAGGGACCAAAAGAGAAGGTTACTGAAGGGTGGGGTATCGTACTGGATATTTTGTTGGTAATGTGACGTTTGTGGGTTAGGTAGGTTGGGTTTTGCGGTTAGGGTTGGGAGTTTCTTGGTAACAGAGAGTTGGCAGAAAGGAAGGTTGGGAGGGAGGTATGGATACGCGTGGGATGGGGAAGAGTGTTTGGGTGGGAAGAAGAGATGGAAGGCAAGGAAAGGAAGAATGTCCATTTGGGGTGCTGACCGCTGTCTGTGTTGTTCTATTCTCATTTCTCTGGCAATAGCGGTGGTGGTGGTGGGTCTCGGATATCAAAGAATGTCAGCTTCTGCAGCAAGCTTCGCGAACCCCAATAATGGCTACTCACTAGCTAGTTCCTTATCTCTTTTTCCTAGTTTCAGGCTCTAGTACGTAGGGTTAACTGACCCAGTCCAAATATATTTAAACTAATAAATAAAACTTCCACCATGTTACCTTAACCTCACAGTCTCACTCATAGCCACATAGTTAGGGGTGGAAATCGGGGTGGGTGTAGTTACTCGTCTCATATTTTGCCTCATATTTTGCGGGTATTCACATCCACAAATTTATAATTATGTCTCATATTTTGCGGGTACTCACACCCACAAATTTACAATTATGTTACCCATACCACAGTGGTTAGTGGGTAACCACTATCCACTATGGGTTTGTATGGGTTGTGTGTGGTTATCCGTAAAAATTCATCTTTGCGAGCATAGAGTTCTAGTCGCCATTAACGCATTTGTTGTTCGTAACTAGACTATAGTGATATACACTTGTGTTGTTCGTGGAGATATAATTTTGTACATCGATCTTACTCAACGTGAAGATTTTCTCTTTTTGAGTTTGGTATTCAACTTTTGTGTCGGAGCTGTGATTTCATATTTTCCCGACTAGGGGTGAAATATGACAATTAAATATAATCTTGTATTTTCACACAAAAGCAAAAACATACTTATAAAAGTTACAAAGGTGTTTCGTGGAGATACAATTTTGTACATCGATCTTACTCAACGTGGAGATTTTTTCTTTTTGAGTTTGATATTCAACTTTTGTGCCAGAAAGCTGTGATTTTATATTTTCCTGACTATGGGTGAAATATGACAATTAAATATGATATTGTATTTTTCACACAAAAGCAAAAACATACTTATAAAAGTTACAAAAGGTGTTCACTTTTAATGAATTAATTATTCTCCACTCTTCTATTATAAGTGTTTTATAAACTAAAAAATTCTTACATAAAACTGATTAGGTGTGTCTTTTTTATTTGGTGGCTACTTTAATTTTTATCCTCACACTTTTCACATACTATTATATTATAAAGTTAATTCACTAAATGACTAAATAAATATAATTGGTGTGGTTATTGTGGATTTTGTGGGTTAACCGCGGTGGGTAGTGGAAAATCACTAACTATAAAAATCGTTATTTTACTACCCATACCTAACCCACTACCCACAACTTGTGGGTATCGTTACCGACAATAGGTGCGGGTTGGTGCGGTTTGCGGATTATCCACAACCCGCAACCCAAACTTCCACCGCTACTCAGAGGTGATGTATAGAGGAAGGTTGTCAAACATGATTAAGCTATCGATTCAGTTTGCTAGGTGGTTTAAAATTTAATGGTTGTTTTTATTTTACAAAAGAGTGAGCTTTATTCAAAAGAGATTGTGTTACAAGCAGAGTCTTCTACAGCATAGGAGAAACAATGTCCAGAATGTGTATCCAATCATATGGAAGAGATCCTTTACAAGACTCTCTAGCCACCCAATCAGCCATTTTGTTACAAGCACGGGAACAAAATTAACTATGATTCTATCGTTATGAGAAATGATAGTTCGCATACAATGGATCCAGGACATGATTTGCCAGCGACCTCTTAAAGAGGGAGAGTGCAACACATCAATGATAGTTTTACAGTCAGAGCAGATTCTTGTCGAGAGCCCAGAGTCATTTGCCACTCTGAGTGCAGTAAGTAAGGCCTTTGCTTCTGCCACAATCGCGTCTGAACAAAATAGTGTATCAGCCCTTCCGTCGATCACTTGGCCAACAAAGTTACAGACAACAACGCTGTAAGCCGCCACCTCCGATTCTGAGACAAAGGCTCCATCACAGTGTAATTCCAGTTGGAACATACCAGGCGGTGGGTTAAGGTTCAGACGGGGATGGATAGGCTGATTTTCAGGGGAAGAGACAGTGATTCGCAGGTTAGCACTCCAATCTGATGCATAGCGGATAACATTTGAGATGGTAGTGAAGCCCCTCGGATGAGTCCTTCTGAAAACGAACTCGTTTCGGGCATTCCAAATTGCTCAAAGGGAGGCGATTATAGCCTTCACAAAGAATGAGGAGGTGCCTGAGATTTGGTAGAGCCACACAAGAATTGGCAAAGAGCCGGAGGGTAGGTGGAGTCCTTCAAAGCACAAATGCCAGACGTGGGAGGCATGGGGGCATTTGAAAACAATGTGCCTCACATCTTCAACATCATTCTGACACATGGTACAGTACTGGAAGGAGAGGGAGGACTTTCCTAAACCAGAGATTCCGCATTGACGCAACAGCATTCCGCGTCAGTCTCCAAATGAAGTTCTTGATCTTAGGAGGGAGCAATAAGCTCCAAAGCATTTCCAAGCTTGTTCTGCGCAACCTGGATGATTAGGGTCAGGGGTGATATGATCCAAATCCGAAGAGAACCCTCGAACTTGGACGATATGACCAAAGTACGCAACCTTCCTTCTTTTTAAGGATTTTCGAATCCTTTTCCTTGACAACTTGAAAATAAATATAGATGCGGAATCAATCAGACAATTCCAAACTCGTGATGATGGGCAATTGATATATTAAACCAATCAAACAACACCAACTTGTGGAAAGGGGCAATTGATATAGGGTTGATGCTTGCCACAACTAGACGCGTTCTCTAGTTGATAAGAGACATGTGAAACTCCTGGAGACTCTCGACAGAAGCTTGCACAAAACGTTCCTATGGAACTCGAGTAAAACTCTTGAATTGATTTCTGAATATTGGGTACATAATTCATAGCTCTTACATCCTCTATTTATAGAGGTCACAAAAACATAAAACTAACCTAAAAGGAATAGGAAAACAAATCCCAAACTAACTAGGAAACATAATACCACTTAAATAAGGACTATAACTCGTTTTTATGACCAAAGGAAGCTCCTTAGCAGCTAAGTTGTCTCCAAACGCGTTTTTAATGCTTAAGGAAGCTCCTTAGTGGTTAAACAATCTCTTTCCTTGTCCTTTTCACATTTGGACAACTTGGGCAGCAAGGATGGAGGTTTTGGGCTCCAAGAAATGTTGTAGGCCGGATCCTTGACGCATTCTCCATTTTATCCATCAAGAATGCTCCCAGTTGATCCTTATATCGTTGAATTTGAACCTTCATTTTGAGACCACAAGAATTGAATATCGCGCTAGTCGTAATCGCATCATTCCCTCTCTCTTGAAGAAGATTCGACCTCGAATCTTTGGAGAATCTTGATCGCTCCTCAGCCCCCGTCTTCTTTGTCTTTAAACTAAATTGACTTGGGAGCGATGATTGTATCATGTCCCCCTTCTTAAAGACAATTCGTCCACGAATTGTAGAGACACCATCATGATGAAAGTCCTCTATGTAATGTTGAATTTCTTGTCGATTCTCCCGGCGGGCTGCCTCTTCTAAGATTGCATCACCAATCACAAAATCAATATTAGCAACTTTGGAAACTATTGGTAAATGCTCCATAATTTCCAAGCATTCATCTCCTTGATCGAAATCTGGTTCCTCAATGTATTGCTCAACTTTAGGTGCACTCAACACTCTCATCAACAAGAACATCTTCTTTCACCTCTCCTGCCTCTTCTAAATCTTCTGCTTCAAGTTCTGGTTCTTCTTGAGGTGAAATCAAAGCTTGTGCATCCTCTTCACAATTGACTATAGTAAGTCCATCAACAAGAACCTCTTTTTTCTCCTTCTGCGAGTTTGGGGAGTGGATCGATGATGTCTCTAATTCTAGATTTGCCTGCTCCTCCTTATAGGCTCGTTGTAATTGCCTTCTATCTTTAGAAACCCCTTCCAACGATAATGGTATCAAGGCAAGTTTCTTTTCTTGATGCCTTAAGATGATGTTGTTGGTGCTTCTGATTCATCGTGCTTGGCGATCATTATGCCATGGGTTACCAAGCACCACATGAGTAAGCTTCATAGGCACGCCATCACATTGAATTTGATCCACATAAGACCCGATTTTGATTTCAAAAGTCACTTGTTCATTCACAAAAACCCAGGCCTTTTCCATCGACAATTGCATAAAGAAAGGGTTAGGATGCCGGTGTGCAGTTAGCCCTAACTTAGCTACTGCCCTTGAACTGATCAAATTGGATTTGATCTCCCCATCAATAACCACATAACATAACTTCTCTTGAACCCAACAACGAGTATAGAACATATTACCTTGTTCTAGCTCTTCTGCCATCACTTGATAAGATCTTCTCCTTGCCACTAATTTGGAATAAGAGATCTTCAAAATCGCCGCTGAGTTTGAACCTGGCTTTTGATACCACTTGATATGATCCAAATCCGAAGAAAACCCTCTAACTCGGATGATATGACCAAAGTACGCAGCTCCATCCTATCTTTTATTTTCGAGTTCAAGAAAGGCGACATCAGAAAATCATAAAAAGATCGTTGAAGCTGCGTAATTTGGTCATATCATCCGAGTTTGAGGGTTTTCTTCGGATTTGGATCATATCAAGGGGTTCCTAGTCTCTCTTTCTCAGCCTTCCGGAAGATATGGTATGCTGATCTAATGTGAAGCGTCCATATTTCTCGTGATGCCAAACCCAGGAATCGTTAGTCTCAGTTCAGCCACAGGGGATGTGCCTGATCGCTTCAACTTCCGGCACAGAGCAGCTTTGACAAATCATATCCAGATTCCACTCGTTCACGTCAGTCATAACCCATTCAAAGGTTTAAGATGTTGCCTTTGATTACGTTGGAGAAAAAAATTTGGGACGCCCGGGATCCAAGGGTCTTTGTCAAGGTTAATGCTTCTCCCATTGCCCATATTTTCCCTAGCACCCAGTTTTAGAAATTCTTTGGCATAACAGATGCTCGCCCAAATTCAAGAAGGTTTCCTGCCTTTTCCTGCATCCAGAAAATCAGTGTTAGGGAAATAGATACTCTTGAGGAGCTTAATCCATGTCTCCTCCTTTCCGTTGATGATTCTCCATCCTTGTTTAGCCAGCAAAGCCATGTTGAACTAATGAAAGTCCTTGAACCCCATCCCTCCCTCTTGCTTTGTTGTCGTTAGGACACTTCATTTTTGCCAATGAATGGTTCATTTGTCCATGTTCCCTCCCCAGAAGAAGGCCTTAAGCTGAGAGTCCATGATACATGTGGTGTCTTTTGGGAGGAGGAAACATGACATCATGTAAGTCGGATAGCTTTGGTAGATGGATTTCAAGAGGGGTTCTTTCCCTGCTTGAGAGAGAGCAAGGTTTTTTCAAAATTGGCCAAGACCTTCCATTCTTGAAATCAGAGTAGAGAACATTTCTTTTTTAAAGCGGTCCCATTCGGATGGGACTCCCAAGTATTTCCCCTCCCTTCTAAAGATGGGATGTTCATAAAGCTGTCAATTAGGTTCTTGAGGGAAATCGGAGTGTTGTTGCTGAAAGTGATTGTTGATTTCTCGCTGTTGATGATCTGGCCTGTAAGGATCCCATATTTCTCAATAGTATCCTTGATGAGGGCAGCTTCATTGATAGATGCCTTGCCAAAAATGATAGTGTCATCTTCAAAAAGAACATGCATAAGCCTAGGACAACGGGGGTTGAGAGTGATCCCCTTGAAAATACTGTAATTCACGTTCTTATGAATTAGGCAAGCTATATCATTAGAGAGAATGATAAAGAGAAGAGGGGGAAAGAGGGTCTCCCTGGCGAATTCCTCTTGTAGGTTGAAAGAAGGGAGAGGGTTGCCCATTTAAGATGATAGAGAAATGCATAGTTTGCACACATTCCTTAATCCAGACACACCATTGGTTAGAAAACCCCATTGCTCTCAGGATATCGTCCAAACAGTCCCATTCGACCATGTCGAAAGCTTTTTTCATATCAAGCTTGATCATCATATCCCAGTTGCCTCCTTTGGGTCTAGTCTTGAAGTGATGCAGAACTTCATGAACAATGATGATATTGTCCTGAATAGCCATGCCACCCACGAAGATCGCTTGCATCTCCGAGATAATGGTGGGTATCCATTGCTGAAATCTTGAAGTTAAAACCTTCGAGATGACCTTGTAACGGAAGTTACAACAACTAATTGGTCTGAACTGTGAAATTCTTTCCGGACTTGCCACTTTTGGTGTGAGGATCAGATGTGTGTCATTCCAACTTTGCGACATTGAGATATTCTCAAAGAAGTTCTTCACTCCATACAGAGCTGGTTGCCAACAGTTTCCCAATATTTCTTGTAGAAGATTCCTGGAAAGCCATCGGGTCTAGGAGACTTAGTTGATCCCAACTCAACGACAGCTGATTTAATCTCCGTATATTCCACCGACCTGCAGAGCGTCGAGTTCATGAGGTCATTAACCACCGAGGGGATGATGTGAATTAACTCATCATTGCTCACTGCATCTCTTTTTGTGAACAATCCAGAATAGAAGTCCATCACATGCCGCTGAAGCAATGTATGAGATTCAATCCAATCATTGTTTTCATCCATCAGATTTGCAACATTGTTACGTAAGCTTATATGGATGGTAGTAGCGTGAAAGAATCTGGAGTTGTAGTCCCAGTATGCAGCCATTGAATTCGAGATCTTTGTTTCCAGAAAATTTCCTCTTCGATCCGGAGTTTGTTGATCTCAGCTTCCAGGGTTCTTACCTCCTCCGCAAAAAGAGGGTCATGATTAAGTCTGATATCTCTTCAAGCCTTCTTTTAATGCTTCGGATTCTAATTGTAGCATTATGTATGTTCACTTGAACCCAATTTTGAAGCTCCATTCTGCATTTCGAGAGGTAGTTTTGACGATTACCTTCCTAAGCCCAAAACTCTTTAATAATGGTGCCACAATTTTCGTATTGTAGCCATCTCTGGTCAAAACGGAAGATAGCATTACGGGGCTTATTGACTCCATGAATTTCCAGCCAAAGCAAGCAATGGTCAGAAACAACCATTGGTTAATTGAAGATGAAAGCATTAGGGAAATATTCTCTCCACTTTAGGTTGCATAAGTCCCTATCAAGTCGACAAAGCAGCTTCCTAGTCCCCTACTGCATATTCGACCAAATATATTTTGGCCCTTTAGAGTCAATTTCAAGAAGGTCATTGTTAGTCACGAATTCCTTGAAGGGTTCAGTTGAGACTCTTCTAGGAGGGTTTCCTCCAAGTTTCTCGCTATCCCTTAACACCGCAATATAATCCCCCAACAAAAGCCACAAACTACTATTAATAGGTTTAAATCTAGAAGTTTTCTCCCAAAAGGCCCTCCTTTCACTAAGATCATTAGGGGCATGGAGAAAAGTGATGAAAAAACCACTACCTAATTTAACAAAAGCATGAACAAAATATTCCGAAGAGTCAATTACATAGAGCTCAAGGCCCTTGACCCACCATAAAGCTAATCCGCCCCTACTCCCCGTGGGGTTATGATACCACTTATTGTAAAATTTGGCTCTACGCCTCTCCACTTCCATGTAGCTTTCTTGTTTTTTTGTCTCCATTATAAATGTTATGATAGGTCAAAAAGACCTATGGATGTCCCTAAGGTGATTTACTGCCGTGTCCGGACCAAGACCACGACAGTTCCAGCATGGTGTAGTCATGGTTCTCCTTATGGCTTCGGGTGAGCCATCTCCACCTTACCAACATTTGTGTCTTCTGCTTCTTCCCCTTTGTCGCTGTCTTGAAGAGAGCTGTGTTCCTTGATACATACTCTATACTTCCTTTTTCTGCTTGCCTTCAGTTTCTTCCTAGACTGCTCCTGCTTGAGACCCCAATGGCTAAGGTACTGGGCTTCAATCTGCCTATTATCCCAAAATAGGTGGGGAGGCTGGGCATGGTTAATGAGTCCATTCTCATTCCACGTGTTCATGTAATTTGGGCTTGGGAGGAAGCCGCCCTGGCTCATCTGGTTGTAGAAAGGAAGGGAAGGAGAAGGGTTATTCAAGCCCATGAACTGGTGCAAGTAAGATTGGGCCCCAGAGCCTTGTCTCATACCCTACATAAACTGCTTTCCTTGATTACCCTGTCTGTCGTCCTCTTCCATGAAAAGGGTTCTTGGCTGGTATAGCGAGACATCCGCCGCCACCTTAAGTCTTGTTGCTTTACCTTTTGTATCAACATGTGTTGGAAAGGCAAATCCAAGGGGTGGTCGGAGCGCTTCCCTAGGATCTCCTTACATTAGATTCGTTGCACACAAAGAAGGTATTGATGATTTCTTGGGAGGTTCCTCCCCTGTTCTCTTGTTGGGACCCACGCCCACCAGAAAGTTTAGCATTGATTATGTCCTAATTGTACACATTTTACCCCTCATTTCTTGATAGTTTGGCTTTGCATTTCATCGTCTCTCGACATATTTCATGCTAGGTTGTGCTTGTTGCTTTACCTTTTGTATCAACAAGTGTTGAAGAGGCAAATCCAAGGGGTGGTCGGAGCGCTTCCCTAGGATCTCCTTACATTAGAGTCGTTGCACACAGAGAAGGTATTGATGATTTCTTGGGAAGTTCCTCCCCGGTTCTCTCTCTTCGTTGGGACCCACGCCCACCAGAAAGTTTAGCATTGATTCCGACCTAATTGTACACATTTTACCCCTTATTTATTGATAGTTTGGCTTTGCATTTCATTGTCTCTCGACATATTTCATGCTAGGTTGTGCTTGTTTTGATAGATTTCAGGTACCAGCACGTGTGGAAGGATCAATGAAGAGTTTTGGGACGATTGGAGGTCGATAAAAGCGCAAAAATCGAAGAAAAGTCCAAAGTAACAGTGAAGCGCAGGCGTCCAGGATTCATGCCATGTTCATGATTTCCCATTGGAGTTCATGGTCTCCTAAGGCCGTGAACTGGAACCATAAACCGTGAATCGCGAAGAATGCAAGGCGGTTTCAGAGGTTACTGACACCGAGTGAGTTAACGGTCACCAAGACTGTGAACTTTGAGTGCAAACCGTGAACTCAAGTCAGTGAAGTGGTGCGTTTGGACACAACACTTCGAGTTCATGAACGCGTTGAGGAGTTCACGACCGTGAACTGATCCCGATCCCAATATATAATGTGAGCTGAAAGGAAGAGAGAGGGGAGAGCCCCAAAAGGGGGGAGAGTCTTCTTCTTGAAACCCTAGAGAGAAAAAGTGACGAACTAAGAGGGAGAAGAGGCTAGGGTTTGCTCCAAGTGAAGATGTTGGAAGATCCTCTCCCAAGGAGGAGTTCTACAGCACAAGGAGGGTTGGAGGCATCACAATGATGGTTTCTTTCTTCTTCTTTTATCTAGCATGGAGTAGTTTCCTTTTTCACTTGGGTGTTGTAGAACCCTAACTCCTATCATGTAATTGATTGTGTGATGGAGGTGTTTAATTTAAGGTTTGAGTTATTATTCATGAATGATTGTGTTGTATGAAAACCTATCAATCTAATTGCCATTCTAACCTATCTTAGAGAGGAGACCTCCTTTGGTTAAGAGGCTCTTTTAGAGATGGGTTTCCTTGGGCATTCCATGCCTTCTATTCTAGGTTAATTAAGGGCAAACCTCTAAGCTTGAATTAGACATCTGGGTTAATTGTGATTTTATCGTCCAAACCCTTGGTTTGAGAGAGAAGGTAAGTCAACCCTAAATTGCTTGGGCCATGAGGGCTACAATTGTAGCCTTTGACCTATACCTTGGCCTAGCGATTGGGAGAATGGTCTCCAACCATTGCACCTCCAACGGGTCACAATTTCCTCGTCACACGATGCTTCACTCAACCCCACGGTTCTTGCTAGGTTGTTAGGGGAAAGCAATACCCGAGTGAAGCTCCTCACTTAGAGTTTTCCACCCATTTTACCTTACTTGCTTGTTTTCATTTGTATTTATCATAGTTTAAAACCCAAAACCGTTTTGCTAGATAACAACTTAAGCGATTGAACTAGGGGTACATGGACCAACACGGGTTTGACAATTAAATACTTGCCCTATACTGCACCCGGCTACAGTTTAAAAACTTGGGCTCTAGTCGGGATTGATTCGCGGTGTAGTTTTGTGCGAGTCAACCATCAAGCAGTATGTCTACTAATCGTCCTCCGATCAAGGGATTGTTGCAGGTGAGGAAATTGTCGCCGACTTCGCTTTCAGTCGTGCCCAGAGTCTTCTTATGAGATAGCAACATCGAGGAATCAGGGGCATGGTGCCCAACCTTGTTCCAGTCTCCATATCTTCCTTC
The DNA here is from genome assembly GCA_946122785.1 of Linum tenue. Classification (NCBI taxonomy): domain Eukaryota; kingdom Viridiplantae; phylum Streptophyta; class Magnoliopsida; order Malpighiales; family Linaceae; genus Linum; species Linum tenue. The sequence continues at coordinate 7,749,808 of CAMGYJ010000011.1, read as the reverse complement.
CACTTTCTCATATTGGAATCTGCAGGTGAGCTGATTATGGTCGATTCTTCCGCGACAGTAGCATACTTAGGCAGAAAGCCTCTCATATTTGAATTCCGCCCATATGTTAGGTGGGGAATCATCTTCGAGATAGAAACCAGGCGGCAGAGGCTGAGCTAGATTTATGCCAACAAGCACTCTGATGAAGCTGACATACTGGTCCTCTGCAACTCCCAGCTCATCTCCTCTGATGACCTCTTAGAAGATTTCATCCAGCGGGGTAGCAAGATTCTCCTAAGATCTCAGATTTTCTGGGACGTTGCGGACTTCGGTCCATATGATTGTCTTATTGAAATCTAACTCCTCCACCACCACTTTCCCTTTCCCCTTCCATTCTTTGAGCACCAACAGGGAGTCAACAATTTTCCATGGGCGAGCTTCCCAGATCTTGAGTTTATCAGCAACAGACTTGAAGGTGAGAGCAAACGTATTCAAGCCCACCTCCACAATCGATAGTTGACCGATGTCTCTCCAATTCCTTCCAAGAGTGATCTCCATTGTGTATGCTGAATATTTTTTGTCTGTGATCATCTTACCCACTAGGTTCTCGTTGGTTTTCCTCTCATTTGGACTTTTTTTGGTTTGAATATGTGGATATTGTCTGAGATTTCTAGGGATTCTGTTTTTTGTAGGAGAACTAAAAGTCCTATGTTTGCCATATGATTGAAGAGATGAAGGATCGAGTAAGAGGAGTAGATATGGTGTGCAGGGAAGAGTGAAGAGAAGACTGTTGGTTTGGGGTGTTTTGTAAAGGCCAGGCGATTTGCAGATAGAACCCAGATCATGTAATATAGTATCGCACTTAATGCAGCTGGTATGGTAGTTGAACTGCCATTAGGAGTAAGTGAGGGAGGGGTATTGAATGTTTCCAGAATCCAGCCTTCCATTCAACAGATTTTCTTATTGAGAAATCTGAAGGCTATTCAATACTTTGCTGCTGCTATTATGCTTCTTTTCATTCCATTTAATGTATCTCTTCTTGTTTGTAGAGATCACCAAGTAGATATAAGTCTTTTCTTCATTTAGATCTTATACTATCCATCTTCTCGTTCAGCCCATTGTTGGGGCTCCATGGTACTTTGTGTATCTGTAGAAAATCTTGCATTATGATGATTGAGTAACTGAGGGTGCCAATTAGCAATTAGGAATTGGAATTGATGGAGATTGCAGATAGACTCATAAAGGAAGTTTCGGTTCCCACTTGGGAAGTTGAGAAAAAAAGTAGAAAGAGAAAATAAAGAGAGAATCCATTTAGCTGTTCTGCTCCAGCCTCATAATTTTCTTGTTGGGATTGCAGTTAATTTAATGGTCGATTGGATTAAACTTGTTTAAGTAGTTTTTAACGTAATATTAATATATGTGAGAAAATTTCTAAATACCAATTTAACTGAGCAAAATGACGGTTTGCCACAATGGTAAGGAAAGATGGATGTACGAAGATTGGACCTTCTAGCTTCTATCCACTTTCTATGGTTCATAGAATTCAACGAATCTGATATGCCAGAATCTAAATAAATCCTTTTTCGTTGTCCTTTGTTTGGGGGAAAAAATAGGATGCTAACAGTATTTATGATAATTGACGCTCATAGCAACCTCTCTCTTTGTCTGTCTGATAGAAAGTCGGATTGCGGGTTCTATCTATTGCTAGGGATTTGTGAAGGAAAATCCGATTATAAAGGTGGTAACCTTCCCTTGGCTCATGGTAGTATAGTGGAGAGGGGAAACTTGGGGATTGATGGGGAAAGAAGAAGAGAGGGTTGCAGCAACTAAATAGAGGGAGAGAAGAAACTCGACAGGAAGGGAGTAGAGAAGAGGGATTAGGGGAATACTTTAGGGTTTAATCTTATTTAGTGGCTAAATTCCACGTACAAGAATATTTATATATAACTTGATAGTTCTCTAACGCTATTCTAAATTATTAAATACTCACAAATGACCCACAATAACTCCCAATAAGTCATAAGAACAATAAACTGGCAAAACAATCCGAATAATCAAACTGCAAAAAATACGGGTTTCTATCATCCCCGCCTCTTTGAGAACAACCTTGACCTCGAGGTTGACTCTAGCTCATTGGTTCTTCTCTTTGGCGTCCGCCTCCTCCTCCTCTGCTTCGTCCTCCCACCGACCGACAAAATAATCAAATATGGCTTTGCGCACTGGTTACCGACTGTGAACCTCTTGTTGCAATTGAAGCACCTGCCCTCCCTCCTCTTCTGATCAATCTCTGCAGGTGATAGCCTGATGAAGCCTTTTGGTGGCGCTCGAGGATCGAGTTTGGGCCCCACAGCCGCTGTGGAGTAGTCCCTGTAGCTCCTGTACTCGCCCCTACAAGTGCGCTTCCACCTCCGTCGCCCATCGAGCTGCTATTTACTGATGACTCGATATTTGCACATGTTTTCCCCTTTGTTTCTTGATCGTTTAAGCTTTCATTATCGCTTCTTTGGCCTATTTTACGCTAGGTTGTGTTCCTTTGTCATATTTAAGACCCTAGCACATAAAGTGAAGCGTAGGCGCAAGTTTCAAGTCAATCGGAGATCATTTGGCAATTCGGGAGAAGAAACACGAGCACGACCTGAGGAATAATGGATTTCTACCTCATATTATGGACAAATTATCATGGAAGTTTGTTATTAAAAGAAAGAAGACGAGACTACGAGCGTCTGGGTTCAAACGGCGACTGATTTGGAGTCCGAACGAGGGAGAAACGAAGCTTTGAACAGGAGCGGAGGAAGAATTACGGGCAGGAGAATTACGACCGTAATTTCCCCTCCCATGCGCGTATTTTCAATGCCGAGAGGAGCTTTGGGTGCGCTGAAACTTAACCAAAATGCGTGTTTTGGGAAAAATACGGGCATGGAAGAATTACGACCGTAATTCAGCCCGTAATTCGCCCAGAATCGGGTTTTTAGGCAGATTTGAGCCAAAGGAGAGGGGGTTCCGAGTTTTAGAGAGACAGAGCGATTCCTAGACAGAGAAAGCGACGAACCAGAGTTCCCAAGTGCTATAGCTTGATCTTCATCACCATTGGAGCCCGGCTTGAGCTTGGAGAAGTGCCGATTGACGACAAGGAGCAGAAACTCATCCTTCACAGTATGATTTCCGCATCTGAATATGCTTTTGCTTCTCTCTCCATGGAGTAGTTTTCCCATTCATCTGGGTATGGAGAACCCTAGATTTGTATGTTAGGTCTGATTGTATGAACCCAAGTACAGATTTTATGAGTTGATTATATTCGATTGAGGCTTGAATGATTGAATGACTTGAATCATGATCAAATTCCTGTTGTTTCTGCTTTAACCTAGAAAGAGAATATCTGCCTAGGTTGATAGAGCACCCTTAATTGAAGGTAGTGAATTGGTGACTTTAGTCGAGGAGCCAATTCACTATTCTGTACCGAATTTACTTCGGTAGTGGAGGTTTGGTTCGTTAGGGCCTCAATCTGTTTACTCCGGTGGAGGTTAGTCGCCCGCTGGAGACTCAGATTGAGAGGGTCTGGAGACCTTTAGTCGAGACTTCAGACTGTTTAAGAACCTTCCGCAGTATAACTATCATAAAACTGAACTTGGTAAATTGCAATCCGGCTTAACTGCAGTCTACGGGGAACCATATCCGGGTGACCTCTCTTGACTTGAAAACAACCGTTTAACTTGCTTCTATCCACTTTCTATGGTTCATAGAATTCAACGAATCTGATATGCCAGAATCTAAATAAATCCTTTTTCGTTGTCCTTTGTTTGGGGGAAAAAATAGGATGCTAACAGTATTTATGATAATTGACGCTCATAGCAACCTCTCTCTTTGTCTGTCTGATAGAAAGTCGGATTGCGGGTTCTATCTATTGCTAGGGATTTGTGAAGGAAAATCCGATTATAAAGGTGGTAACCTTCCCTTGGCTCATGGTAGTATAGTGGAGAGGGGAAACTTGGGGATTGATGGGGAAAGAAGAAGAGAGGGTTGCAGCAACTAAATAGAGGGAGAGAAGAAACTCGACAGGAAGGGAGTAGAGAAGAGGGATTAGGGGAATACTTTAGGGTTTAATCTTACTTAGTGGCTAAATTCCACGTACAAGAATATTTATATATAACTTGATAGTTCTCTAACGCTATTCTAAATTATTAAATACTCACAAATGACCCACAATAACTCCCAATAAGTCATAAGAACAATAAACTGGCAAAACAATCCGAATAATCAAACTGCAAAAAATACGGGTTTCTATCATCCCCGCCTCTTTGAGAACAACCTTGACCTCGAGGTTGACTCTAGCTCATTGGTTCTTCTCTTTGGCGTCCGCCTCCTCCTCCTCTGCTTCGTCCTCCCAACGACCGACAAAATAATCAAATATGGCTTTGCGCACTGGTTACCGACTGTGAACCTCTTGTTGCAATTGAAGCACCTGCCCTCCCTCCTCTTATGCTCAATCTCTGCAGGTGATAGCCTGATGAAGCCTTTTGGTGGCGCTCGAGGATCGAGTTTGGGCCCCACAGCCGCTGTGGAGTAGTCCCTGTAGCTCCTGTGCTCGCCCCTACAAGCGCGCTTCCACCTCCGTCGCCCATCGAGCTGCTGTTTACTGATGACTCGATATTTGCACATGTTTTCCCCTTTGTTTCTTGATCGTTTAAGCTTTCATTATCGCTTCTTTGGCCTATTTTACGCTAGGTTGTGTTCCTTTGTCACATTTAAGACCCTAGCACATAAAGTGAAGCGTAGGCGCAAGTTTCAAGTCAATCGGAGATCATTTGGCAATTCGGGAGAAGAAACACGAGCACGACCTGAGGAATAATGGATTTCTACCTCATATTATGGACAAATTATCATGGAAGTTTGTTATTAAAAGAAAGAAGACGAGACTACGAGCGTCTGGGTTCAAACGGCGACTGATTTGGAGTCCGAACGAGGGAGAAACGAAGCTTTGAACAGGAGCGGAGGAAGAATTACGGGCAGGAGAATTACGACCGTAATTTCCCCTCCCATGCGCGTATTTTCAATGCCGAGAGGAGCTTTGGGTGCGCTGAAACTTAACCAAAATGCGTGTTTTGGGCAAAATACGGGCATGGAAGAATTACGACCGTAATTCAGCCCGTAATTCGCCCAGAATCGGGTTTTTAGGCAGATTTGAGCCAAAGGAGAGGGGGTTCCGAGTTTTAGAGAGACAGAGTGATTCCTAGACAGAGAAAGCGACGAACCAGAGTTCCCAAGTGCCATAGCTTGATCTTCATCACCATTGGAGCCCGGCTTGAGCTTGGAGAAGTGCCGATTGACGACAAGGAGCAGAAACTCATCCTTCACAGTATGATTTCCGCATCTGAATATGCTTTTGCTTCTCTCTCCATGGAGTAGTTTTCCCATTCATCTGGGTATGGAGAACCCTAGATTTGTATGTTAGGTCTGATTGTATGAACCCAAGTACAGATTTTATGAGTTGATTATATTCGATTGAGGCTTGAATGATTGAATGACTTGAATCATGATCAAATTCCTGTTGTTTCTGCTTTAACCTAGAAAGAGAATATCTGCCTAGGTTGATAGAGCACCCTTAATTGAAGGTAGTGAATTGGTGACTTTAGTCGAGGAGCCAATTCACTATTCTGTACCGAATTTACTTCGGTAGTGGAGGTTTGGTTCGTTAGGGCCTCAATCTGTTTACTCCGGTGGAGGTTAGTCGCCCGCTGGAGACTCAGATTGAGAGGGTCTGGAGACCTTTAGTCGAGACTTCAGACTGTTTAAGAACCTTCCGCAGTATAACTATCATAAAACTGAACTTGGTAAATTGCAATCCGGCTTAACTGCAGTCTACGGGGAACCATATCCGGGTGACCTCTCTTGACTTGAAAACAACCGTTTAACTTGCTTTGTTTGTTTGTTAATTTGGACTGCACTATAGTTTCATTGCTAGATAATAAGAATTCACTGAGTAGTCATCAAATCTAGGACCCGGGTTGACATTAAAACACAAACCCGCTATACTACGCTTTAGGAAGTGGTTACACTTGGCCAATTTCTAGAGTGACAGTAGGAGTGAGTCACTTACTCCTCCACTCAGCCTCTAGTAGCGAACGATAATACTTCTCCAGCTTGAGAGCTCCTCCTCCTTATGACCTGCAAGACGGAAAGAAGTCCTTACAGAATCTGGCTAAAACACCTTGACCTTCGCTACAATCTCTGGCTTCAGGCCAGCCAGGCACAACCCCACCAGACACTAGTGTTTCCTCTAACACTCCTTTGCACATGGGCCATGTTATCAATGTCTCGACGGCGGCACAAGATTGCTCTAGCCATTCCCACTAGTGCAGAGCATCTCCCTCCAAGTAGAAGGACGCCAGATGCGCCTTCCTTTCCTCTCGAGTTGAGTGATTCTTGAACAACCTGTCACCTGTATACTACCACAACACTACATCCTCTTGCCTATTGAATTGTGTAACCTCAATGGTTAGTGGTTTAGTTGCAAACACTAAATCATCCTTCCCATCATTAAACTGACCATATCCACAATACCTGTCACCTCGCGGATATCCTGGCTCCCAGTACTGGAACTCCGCGCCTCCCTCGCCACCTGGATGGCTCGCATACCAGCTCCTCCAATCTTGAGGTCCTTGCCTGACCTCCCTCCTCTGGTTCGGATAGCGCCCCACCGCCTGAGGGGTCCCGAACGGAGGGTGGAAAGCCTGTGGCTCATCGACCGATCCTCGCCAGCTCGAGTTGACCCTGTTGTCCCTTCTGGGTTGCTGCCGGAATTCCTGGTTTGGTTCGACTTTGGTTTGATCGGGGTTGGTCTAATTGGTCCGACTCAAATAGGTTCAACCGATTTGGCCGATTCTGTCCGACCCGACCCCAGCTGGTCGCTCGACTTCCCTCTATTGATCCAGCGGGTCCATGTTTGGTTTGGCCCACTCACTTGGTCGGCCCGCCAAGCTCATCTCATCCACTTCTTGTGCTTGGTCCATGCCCAACCACCCTAGCCCATTGGGCTCTCTACCTCACCCGTCCACTTCCGCTTGAGTCATTGGGCCCAACGACCCAAACTCCAGACTCGGACCCATGTTTTTCGTAGCTCATAAATTTGAATTTGCCTAGATGCGCTGTGATTTCTTGGGTCGTGGGTGTCGGTAGCAACTCGGGCACATCTCTTGACCCAGAGGAAACTTGGCCCGCACGCCCTACGACCTCCTTCCCTAGGTCACCTGCCGCCACCATGCTGGTCGCCACGGCCCCCAGCTCTAGCGTCGCCACATCCTCCAGAATCGCGGCCGTCTCCTCTGCATCATACCCGCAAACTCGAGGCCCATCTTAGCCTCAATTCTCTGTTTCCTTCCTCGAGTTACCTCGAGGTCCTTCTTCAACTTGGCTATGGCCCGGAGAATTTCCTCTTTGTCTTCTTGACGTTTCTTCTTCGCGTGCTCTCGATCGGCCATCAGCTCCTTCGCAGCAACCCGGAGTTCGTTGAACCCGTTTTCATCCACCATTGTCACTGTTTCCAGCATCCTAGCAGCCTGTGACAATAGGTTCTTCGTCTCCGCGGGTTTTGGTGGAACGGCCGCCGTAGGTGGAGGGAGCCTCGCCGCCGCCGCGCCCGTGGTTGCCTTCTCCCAGGCAGCCTTCTCCGCAGCCTTCTGTGATTTGGTTACCGCCATTTCTTGTCACCGGTGTTCCTGGGTTATTCAACTCGATCAGAACGAGGCTATGATACTAGATGATAGAAACCCGAATTGCGGGTTCTATCTGTTACTAGGGATATGGGAAGGAAGAGCTTATTACCAAGGTGGTAACCTTCCCTTGGCTTGTGGTAGTAGAGTGGAGAGGGGAAACTTGGGAATTGATGGGGAAAGAAGAAGAGAGAGTTGCAGCAGCAACAATAGAGAGGGAGAGAAGAGAAGAGGGATTAGGGGAATACTGTAGGGTTTAATCTTGCTCAGTGGTTTAATTTCACGTACAAGAACATTTAATATATATATATATATATATATATATATATATATATATATATATATATATATATATATATATATATGGATAGTTCTCTAATGCTACCCCAAATTATTAAATACTCACAAATGACCCACAATAAATCCCAATAAGTCATAAGAACAATAAACTGACAAAACAATCTGAATAATCAAACTGCAAAAAATACAGGTTTATATCAGTGTCTTTCTGTTGCTCTCTACTGTAGCAAGACGAAAGCTCATTCCATTCACATTGCATCTCTTACCACCTTCTCACTCCCAATTTCACCGCCACATATTCTCTCTCACTACGACCTCTCTATACGTCGAGCAGTTCATCTCATTCTCATAAAGGTGGAGGAGAATGTGTTGCCAACGTCCTCTTCCTCCTGCACCATCATTTTTTAATATCATAGCGTCTTCCATATGGAACAAGCAAAATAATTCGCTCGTATATGTTCTTCTTCCTAATCTGTGACTGACTAGTATTAGCCAATCTATTTTTTCCCCCTTTGGAGAAAAATACCACCATACTAATAGTAGTAATGATAATGTGGTTGGTGAGGATTGCAAGGGTATTTTGATCAAACTTTATAAGTTGTTTATACCTATTTTAGAATATTTGCTTTCTCGTGTGTTTTTTATATTTTTTATTTGCTCTGGGTTTACTAATACACTTTACGAGTTTTGTTGTGTGGTTTGTCGTGTTTCATGTCTGTCTAAATTTTTTTATATGTTTAATGATATTTGTAGTTAGCTTTATAATTTTTCTTATCTGTTTCAGGAAACTTGTAAGGAGCAACTCAATTCCATCTTAAGAGTTGTGATGACAAACTTTTTGGGGCTCCTTGCAATACATCTAAACTACAAATCATTTCATGACAATGCTTCTTGGACAATACCACGCTTTATTGGACATGAAGTCAGCTCGGCCCACTCTTGCGGCCCATGTCCATGCAAACGTAGGAGAGTCCACGTCCGAGACTGAGACTGATAATTGTACCCTAGCTGCATGTGAAAGTAGGGATCATATATATATGTGTAATAGGCTTCGGCCGAACATAACAACCATCATTGAATAAAAGCTGCAGCCGGAGAGTCTTCAAACTCTCCCGTGGATTAGTCCCGATTCGTCGGGGATACCACGTAAATCCCGGTCTTTTTACTTTCTGCAATCTTAGCTTCGCACGATTTCTCATGGTATCAGAGCACTAACGATCTTGGTCCTTCTTCACGATGGTGGTTCCCGGTGATGATCATTCCACCGACGGCACCAAAACTGTTGCGATGACTTCGAGTGGTGGCGATGTTGTACTGCCGCCGGTTTTTCAACTTCACAATTCGGATGGGCCTGGTCAGATGCTGGTCGGCGACGTCCTCACTTCTTCAAACTATGGCGAATGGGTCTTGGATATGACAGACTCGTTGGTCGCCAAAAATAAGTATTCCTTCGTCGATGGCTCGCTGCCGAAGCCGCCGGAGGGAGATCAGCGCAGCGCATGGGTTCGCTGTGACGCAATGATAAAAGGCTGGCTTAAGACAGCGATGGATAAAGAAATTCGCAGTAGCGTCCGGTTCGCTGAGACCTCACGTGATATATGGCTCGATCTCCAGAGTCGTTTCGGTCAAGGTAATGCCTCGCGTGCGTACGAACTACGACGCCAGGTTAGCTTTCTACAACAAGAGAAGCTCTCAGTCTCTGCCTTTTACACTAAGCTTCGGTCTCTTTGGGAAGAGTCCACGGCCATCAGTCCCACGCCGAGTTGTACCTGTGGTCACTGTACTTGCCAGGTCTCCTTGCGCGTCCGTGAGCAGCGAGATAGCTCCCGTTTGTTTGATTTTCTAATGGGCCTTGATGATGTATTCTCGGCTGTTCGTACCCAAGTTTTAGCAATGCGACCCACGCCTTCACTAGCTGAAGTTTTTAATATTGCCTTGAATGAAGAGCAGCAGCGCCTCATCACCCAGAGTCGGCGTCCTGCTCCCAAGGCCGCAGCTTTTGCGGCACGTTCTGATGATGACAAGACTGGCCAGCGTGGCGGGCGCGATCGTCCTCGTTGCAGTCACTGCCAGAAGACTGGACACGTTCGTGAAACGTGTTATGAGCTCATCGGGTATCCTCCCCGTGACAGGTCCGACGACCAGCCGCCTCGTGGTCGCTCTCGATCCGCAGGCGAGGGCAACAATCGCGATCGCGAGAGTTCTGGGCGCGATTCTCGTGGACGTGATGGTTATGGGCGTGATCGGGATGGTTATGGGCGTGATAAGGGTTCTCGTAATGGGTTTGGTCGTGGTCGAGAGCCGCGCGCTGCCCAGGCTGAGCACGAGAAGAATAAGAGCCCCGTTGATGGTTTCAGCTTGAGTCAGCTCGAGCAATTGCGACAATTTTTTGGCCATCCCAGCAGCGCGGCGGACGACCCAGCTGCTCATCTTGCAGGTACGATTTCTATGACCACTGAATGGTTGATTGATTCTGGGTGCAATGAGCACATTACTATGGATGCCTCTTTATTATCCGACATGATTCCTAATGAAAATGGGCAACCCGTTCGCATACCTAATGGTGAGAGTATCCCTGTCAAGCACATTGGGCGTATTGATCTTTCGTCAGGCATTGAACTGGGGCGGGTTCTTCATGTCCCCGAGTTCAAATGCAACTTACTCTCGGTAAGTCGTTTCACAAAGGATAATAAGATGGCGTTAATCTTTCTTCGTGATTTTTGCGTCATTCAGGACTTGACATCCAGGAAGTTGATTGGGAAAGGTGAATTACGAGATGGACTATACTATTTGCGGCTGTTTGGTGTTGGGCGAGCCCAGGCCTGTACTGTCAAACGTCCGGGTGTGATTTCCGAGGCATTGTGGCACGCCAGGTTAGGTCATCCGTCCACAGACAAGCTGACGCAGCTTCGTGACTTTCTTGATGTTCCAGTTGGCTTGCATAGGCAGCCTTGTGATTCTTGTATTCGAGCTAAACAGACTCGTCTCCCTTTTCCCTCTAGCTCTGTTCGGACGACTCGTTGTTTTGATTTGATTCATGTTGACATTTGGGGTGGTTACAAAATTGCATCTCTCAGTGGTGCTCACTATTTCCTTACGATTGTTGATGATTTCAGCAGAAGTGTTTGGGTTTACTTGCTTCGTTATAAGTCTGAAGTTGCTCGCTACTTAATGATGTTTGATCAGCAAATCCGGACACAATTTGGCTCTCGTATCCGTCGCATACAGGCTGATAACGGACATGAGTTTAATACACTTCTACTGCAGAGTTACTATGATCGCGAGGGTATTGTTTTGCAGACTTCCTGCACGGATACTCCGCAGCAGAACGGTGTTGTTGAACGGAAGCACCGTCACCTTTTAGAGACAGCTAGAGCCCTTCGTTTTCAGGCCAGCTTACCTTTGCGATTCTGGGGTGAGTGCATACTGACAGCAGCCTACCTCCTCAATCGCCTTCCCACGGTCGCTACTGGTCGCACACCCTTTGAGGTCTTGTTTGGGAAATCACGCCCTATGCTCATTTGCGCGTCTTTGGATGCCTTGCTTATTCCAAGGACACGCACGCGAGTCTTGACAAATTTGCTGAACGTGGTCGTGCTTGCGTGTTCCTTGGCTATGCTTCTAGCCAAAAGGGTTACCGGCTTTATGAATTAGCCACCCGTAAAATTTTGACGTCTCGTGATGTGATCTTTCAGGAAGATTACTTTCCATTTCACCATCAGTCATCCGATCGCTTGCATTGGATTCCTCGGCCGGTCTTCCAACCTGACTCCTTTGACGACAGTGACGACGTCCCGTTGGCTGCGCCACCTTCGCCGTCATCCCCGACGTCAGCTGCCCCGTCCTCGGCAGAGCTCTCGTCGACCGAGTCTCCACCGCCGAGCTCCGATGCTTCTCCTTCCACGAGTCCCCAGTCGTCCTCTTCGGCGAGCGAGAGCACCACTCCCATCGCACAGGGCGATCCTAATCCCCCTCGCCGTGGCGATCGGGCGCGTACTCGGCCCAAGCACCTGGCGGACTATGACACCGTTTTCAGCACTCATGTTGTTTCCTCTGCTGAACAGGGATGTTCCTCGTCCTCTGTTAAATACCCACTTGCTGCTTATGTTTCTTATGACAATATGCAACCCACTTATTCTGCTTTTCTGGCTGCAGTTGCACTGAACGCTGAACCTCGGACTTTCCGTGAGGCTTTCATGGATCCTCGATGGCGGGAAGCCATGCTTCAGGAGATTCGGGCTTTGCAGCAAAACGGTACCTGGTCTCTTGTTGATCTACCACCCGACAAACGTGCTATAGCCTGCAAATGGGTGTTCAAGATCAAATTTCGTCCTGATGGCACGATCGAGCGGTTTAAGGCGCGCTTGGTCGCAAAAGGGTTCACTCAGATAGAGGGCATTGATTTTCATGATACCTTTGCCCCGGTAGCTAAACTGGTCACTGTTCGCTGCTTACTTGCCGTCGCAGTCAGTCGCGGCTGGCCTCTTCATCAGTTGGACGTCAATAATGCGTTTCTTCATGGCGATCTTGAGGAGGAGGTCTACATGAAGATTCCTCAAGGTTTCGCCGCGCCCGGAGATACGCGGGTCTGCCGGTTACATAAGTCCTTGTATGGACTACGGCAAGCCTCGCGTAATTGGTATCACAAGTTCACTCAGGCCCTCTGCTCTCTCGGTTTTCGTGCTTCACCAGCAGACCACTCACTTTTTATCTTTCGGCGGGGGAGCACCTTTATCGTTGCCTTGATTTATGTTGATGACGTCTTACTTACTGGTAATGACCAAGCCTTCATTGCTCATGTCAAGAACTTCCTCAATGAACAGTTTAGTATCAAGGACTTGGGGCCTCTTCGTTACTTCCTCGGCATGGAGGTCGCCCGTGCTCCCAATGGTGTTGCTCTCTGTCAACGCAAGTATGCTCTTGACATACTTGGTGATGCTGGTGTTGCCGATGCGCGTCCCAGTTCCTTCCCCGTTGAACAGAACCACCATTTGACGCGGCCCACACCGACGGAAGATCTTCTCCCCGACCCTTCATCATATCGCCGCCTTGTTGGCCGCCTCCTCTATTTGACTGTCACCCGTCCGGATCTCACTTACGGGGTGAATATACTTAGTCAGTTTGTTGGTTCACCTAGTCAGGCGCACATGGACGCTGCTCTCCGTATACTGCGCTATCTCAAGACTTCTCCAGGTCAAGGTTTATTCTTCCCAGCTGCTAATGACCTCACTCTCACGGCCTATTGCGATGCGGATTGGGGCGGTTGTGAGAGCACCCGTCGTTCCACCACTGGTTATGCTATTCTTCTTGGTGGCGTGCCCATTTCCTGGCGTACCAAGAAGCAGCGGGTGGTCTCTCGATCATCAGCCGAAGCGGAGTATCGTGCTATGGCTAGCACAGTTAGCGAGGTATTATGGCTTCGATGGCTTCTTGAGGAATTAGGGGTGCCCCAACGGCGCTCCACCCCTCTGTTCTGTGATAATCAAGCAGCCCTTCATATCGCTGCTAATCCGGTCTTCCATGAGCGCACTAAACACGTGGAAATGGATTGTTACTTTGTCCGTGAACGTGTGCAGTCTGGTGATATTCTTCCTCTCAAAGTCAGTTCTCACCATCAGCTTGCCGACATCTTTACTAAAGGTCTTGGCGCCGATCGGTTTCGTTTTCTCCTGTCCAAGCTGAACGTTCGCAACATTCACGCTCCAGCTTGCGGGGGAGTATTGGACATGAAGTCAGCTCGGCCCACTCTTGCGGCCCATGTCCATGCAAACGTAGGAGAGTCCACGTCCGAGACTGAGACTGATAATTGTACCCTAGCTGCATGTGAAAGTAGGGATCATATATATATGTGTAATAGGCTTCGGCCGAACATAACAACCATCATTGAATAAAAGCTGCAGCCGGAGAGTCTTCAAACTCTCCCGTGGATTAGTCCCGATTCGTCGGGGATACCACGTAAATCCCGGTCTTTTTACTTTCTGCAATCTTAGCTTCGCACGATTTCTCACGCTTCACTACTCTAAAATCCACATCACTTCTTCCAGACGGGAATGAATGTCTTTGAAGGTTTGGTTGAAGCAGGAATGTCGAGTGGCAATCATAGCCAAAGCAAATCTGACCCAACACTCAAAACGGGAATGTCGCTATGGTGGGTGGCGATCGAATTTTCGAACCCAAAAGAAGTGGATCATGATGGCAATTGGCAAAGCATCAATTCATCACTAGCTACTGGTTTTCTTTCTTTAATATATGCGCATGATCCTCACAAAGAATCACGGGCCCCGCCACCGACGAGAACTTCTTCTCGGTGGGTTCTTCATCTCATTTGCCGCACTCTGTCTGCAGAACATAGAAGGGCCAATCTTCGCGGTTTAGCAGGCAAATTTGTCTCCTTTGTTATAATAACCATCCAAATTCATTCTTTTTGATGGTGGCCTGCAAAATTCACTACTTTTCTGTACGTTTTGTGGTCCTGTAAAATGGACTTTAGGCACTAAAAGAGCCAATCCGTTTGACTAGTTCTGCATGTTAAACAAGGCATTATATCCATCGAGTGGCTGACTTTGAAACAGCACTAGTAGTGGGTGTCTGCATCATCACTCGTCACCATCATCACGTTCATGATGCCTTCCCCCAATTGCCCCACCGCAAAGTATCAGCAGCAGTTACTGCAGACAAAAAATTTGGGCTATCAGGGACAAATTTATTAGTCTTAATCTGTTTTTGATCCTATTCGCCTATTCGGCCCTGTCGTGAGGTTGTCGACACGCCTGTGAATACGTTCTCACAGTTTGTACAAGGTCGAAAAAACACACTTAACGTAGTTGAAATAGGAAAACAAAAACCATTTTTGATATGATAATCTCTCATGCAAGAAATATGATAATCATTACTTAGATAGTCTCTTCCTACCAGCTGATTACAAGCAAAGAGCAATTATCGGAACACAAAACTGAAATCTACAGCATTTTTCCTCACAAGGGAGAGGAGATCACAACAAAAACCTCACTTCTGTTCTAACTTGGCTTGAAGAACTTGAGCTTGAGTCCACTGTTGACCATGCTCCAAATACCTCCAATGGTGAAGGCCAAACTGAATGCAATCCCAAGCCAGCCTAGGATCCAGTTGAAGTACCAGTTGAAGCTGTACTTGGTGGGCTTCTTGATGAGAATCCACATGAAGCATGGGTATGCAAATGTGACTGGGAGAGTTATTCCTCCCAGCAGACCAGCAAGGCTTGACAGGAATGGCAGTGCCACTCCTATGAAGAAGTTGACGAACCCGTAGAAGACCCGGAATCCAGATCGGACCCAGATTGAGCATGGTCGGTTTGTCCGGCTCGTGTAACTGGCCTCGAAGCTGTCAAAGACCGGCATCGAGTATATCTGGAAGCTGCTCAAGCAGCTGAATACGACTAGAAGGAATGTCATTGCAAGAAGTCCTCGTGAGATGTCGTGGCTGTGGAAGCCATATAGAGCATTCAGAATTCCTCCTGATGGCATCTGAAATGAAAGGAGGACAAAAAACTATAAATCAACTGTCTATTTTCACTTTTCAGACACAATTTCCTACACAAACCAACTCAAAAAGAGCAACTGTTTGCGAATAAACCTCAGAAAATAGCATGCAAGATGAACAACATCCAGCAAAGAATACAAGAAGTTGATCAAGAGTTGTCCTTTGGTTTACTTACAAGGTTCCCATAGGCCCAGAAGCCACCAATTGCTACCGGGAACAAGCACATTGCTATGAAGAAGTATGCAACCTTAGCTCCTTTCCACATCGGCACATGAGCTGGGTGCTTGAAGGTAGACGGCATTGTCGACTAACATCACGAGACAAGTCTTACAAATCAGATTAAAGAAAGCAATAACCTCTGTCTCCATTTTGCAACAACTCCAAAGGGCGATGTTGATTTACCTGAATCTCAAGAACGAGATTGTGGCCCCTGAATGCAAAGGCCACAATTCCAAGAGCATTCAGAACGGAGAAGAGAGATGCAGTGGAAGACGGCAGTGAGAGAGGCTCATACGAGATTGTAGGTGGCCTCTGCTGGCTGACAGAGAGGACCCACACCATTGTGGAGTAAGTGATAGCTGTTATGGCACCAATGAGAGAGAGTCCAGCGATCGAGTTGAGGTTTGGAAGCTGAGACAGAACGATGCAGAGAGTTGTGAAGACGAGGTACCACTCGACTGTCGTGAGAGGATTCGATGTACATGTCGGTCCACAAACTATCTGGAAGAACAGTTTCATGGTCTCTCCTCCTATGAGTATCAAAGCTGTTGCAGTTCCAGCTGATAAGTATACAGTTGGGAAGACTGCAAGCCAGAGAGCCAACCTTTCACCTGCAACAAGCCATGATTCGACAACATATTCAATCCTCAGCTAGTATAAATGTGCAGTTATCATTCTGTGATTAAGTGGTGAGAACGTGTTTGCCCACCAAATGCAGCTTGGGCTAGCTCCACATATCGGTTGTATCTCTTCCCTGGGACTGCTTCATGAAGCTGTACTAGAATCCACAAAGTGTACATTTGCCAGATATAGGCTATGGTTAAGGACAGTATTCCCCAGCTCCTGCACAAAAATGGTGTTCACTGTTCAGAATGCCAATCAAGCTTGGCTACAACAAAAGTCCAACATTTCAGACATGGTTTCATTCCAACAAGAGAATTAACCACCGACAGCAACTTTAATCCATCTTGAAAATTAACCAATTACAAAAGTAAAAGGAACGATCAAAAGGAAAAGAAGAACTAACAATAATCGAAATGTGTAATTGACCCCTATGCCGAGCTAATTGGACAAAAGGCAAAGCAAGTTGGCTACTTTTTCAAGATCCATTAATGAAAATCGACCTAGAGTATGCAGGAATCATAACTATTTACCAAATCTGATCTTTACTTCAAGCATGTTCCACATTTTCCCCATTCGTAGTTTTTGCAAAACAAAAGAAGAACAAATCGGAACCAGACTAATTGCAGAAGCAGAAGAATCAACTGCAACGCATTACTTCCACACACTTACACACTCAGGCATTTACTCAAACAGATGGAAAGCAACCCAGAAAAGGCAGAGTGAATGTTACCATCCAAGGAAAGCGAAAGCGACGGGCAAGAGGAGGGCCTGGAACCCGACGCCGGCGTTGAGGTTGTGAAACGCGGCGTAGTGAGCGTTCCCATTTCTGGACTCGGTAATGGGCAGCCAGGCATCCTGCGGATTGAGCTTGGTGAGATGCCCAACTTCCTCCAGGTAGCCTTTCATGTTCACCAGCACCCTCTTCATCGGCGTCCCGATGGGGCTGAGAAACCGCGGCGAGATGAACGACGTCGGCGTCCACGACTTTGCCTCCTTGGACGGCGGCCGCGGCGACCTCTGCCCGGAGGGGGTCAGTATCTCCGGCGTCGCCGGGATGGATATCAGCTCCGACTCCGGCCTCTCCTCCATCAATGCCTCTGCTTCTTCTAAGAGAGAGAGTTTGGTTTAAGTTCTGATTAGTTCGTTTGGGCTCTGCCTCGGTTGTGAGGTTTTTGGGGTTTTAGTTAGTTTGGTGAAGAAGAAGAAGAAGGAAGCAGTGAGAGGAAATGGGAGTGAGAGCAGAGTGGGGAATCTTTGAAGAAGATTGTGATTTGATGCGATGGTGGAGCGACAGGCGGGGGGGAACATGAGAGTTTGGACATTCACGATCTCAGCCGTTGATCTTGCATGTATAGGAAATGGAGGGTGGTGATGCGTGCTCTACTACTTAGGTTGACGAGGTGGACTGCTTTTTCTTTATTTGAAAGTGTGAAGAAATATCAAACTAAATATTTCCGAGTATATGTTCTTTAAGTTTGTATTAATACTACATTATCTAAACTATGATTCTGGGTCGAATATACAATCTGGATACCGATGATTAGTTTTGAAGGAAATGAAGTTAAAGTTCAACATTAAATTCACCGACTACAATATCAAGAACCCATTAGCGAGTCATAGTTTTGAAGATAAGGAATAATTAAAGAGCTAATCTCATAAATTGTTCAAAACTTGGACAAGAAAAATTTGACATGCGTGAAAATGATATTTCATGTTTGAAAATATTTTGCCATCAAAATTTTGATTTCAATGAAATGTAGGGGAAGGGAATAAAATGTGTGTTAATCAATCATCATGACCAATATTTGAACCTGTGACCTACAAGGTCAAACTATCATCATTTCAAATGTTCAACCACTAGGATAAAGTATATTTGATGCTACTAACCATAACAAAACATGTATATCAATTACCATAACTAAGATTTAATCATGTAACCTACAAGCTCAAACTGTAGTCATTTCAAATTTTTAACCAATAGAATAAATAATCTTTCATGCAATTAATCACAACTATTTGATAAGAAAATCATTAACATCTACAAATAAATTATTTTTAGTTTGTAATATGTTTCATAATTGTTTATAATTTCTTACAAATAATTAAAAAATCCGAAAAGCATAAATTTAGTTGGTACACAATTATAAACTTTTACATCATTTGACATGTGTTTTTCTTTTAAAATTCAAAAATGAAAATTAAAGAATAATCTTCTTCCACATTCTAGAACCCAAAGAATTTAACATTTTATTTGTACGAACTACTATAAATATGTGAACCAATGTATATATGTTGCAGTTTGTTAGAAAATACTTACTATAAATATATGAAATATATCAACATAGTTCAGTCATATGGTACATTGATATATACACAAAATTTCATGTGTTTAAGAATATCACTAGACACTAATGGTCACCAAATGTTTTTTTTTTTGTATATTTTTCAAAACCGAATTATGGTTATATGGTTTAAATATGTTTGTGACCAATTGGTGAAAGAAGTTAAAAAAAGTCATGTACATATACATAATGTATTTGTCATTTTTAGGATTGAATTTGGCATTTCTCGCATATTAAAATGATATTATTATCTTTTCTTTTATGTTATTCCTACTTCTTTCTCTTTTCATTTTCCATACGTCATTAAATATTCTTCCATGCACAATTATAAAACACATTGTCTTTACTTTTTTCCTAATGTAATTATAATTCCTTTCTTTTCTCTTTTTATTGTTTGACATAAATTCCTTTCTTTTTCATACATGAGTGTAGATGTGCAACTTTGAGTCATATTCAGATGAATAACACCTAAGTTAAGCAAGATTCCTAAACGAATCTTAAACTATTGGATATATGATGGTTGATATGTAAATAACTATTTTAATACGTACTTAATATGACACCCTAATACATATATTACTATTACTGTTTTTAGTAACCAGTTATACTCGCCGGGCAGCCTTACTCATAAGGTAATGATATATATCTTCTCCTTTACCTTTAAGAGTATAGTTCAAAATGACTTATTGTCCCTCCCATTGACCATGGCAGAACATGGAGTATTCAGTTTTCCGTCACCCACCTCTCAGGCCTTCTGCCTTAACTTAACTGTCTAGATACATGCGATATGTTATATCTTATTCAGTCAAATAAACATCCATTCAACACCACATGCCATATCACATTCATCATCTCAAACTCAAAGAATTCATACATCACAACATAAGGACCATCACCCAGCCTCTTGATAACTCAATGTTTAAACATGTATGCATCAAATATCATATCATACTGGCATTACCATGTAACCCATGTCCCAACATAGCAAAACATCATATCATCCAATCTTAAATCATTGTATAAAACACCATAGAAAACCATCATCATCGACATGCACATTTCATATATCACATCATAGAAAGTCATCACTTAACCACATCATAAGTAATATTTATACAAGGATTCAATCACATGCATGGTTAGGTTCATTGCATTTTACATCTTAATTTGCCAAGTCATACATTCCTCGGGTAGTATAGTAGATGTCATGCATACCACCACAGATCGTACCTAGACTGGTGTCCTATAAATCCACTGCGGGTCATACCCTAACCGATGTCATGTATACCAGGGTGGGATGTACCCGGACCGGTGTCCTATAAAATCAACGCAGGATCATATCATGACGATGTCCTGTAAATTTAGTTATTATACTGACTGCACACATAGCGCCTTTATGTTTGTATTAAGTCACACAATTCCAGTTACAGTCAGTCACATATTTAATATTGGATGATAATGTGAAGTGAAGACAAAGTGTCTCAATAACTAACATTTGCTTTGATATCATTCGTACAATGTTGAAGGTGAGAAGCATAGCAGAATAGTTTTGTTGTACTTTGATATAATGGTAGAAAAGGCTAGCGTACACTCGAGGTGTAATATGCACCTTCATTCATACCTATTATTTGTATGTTAATATATTTTGACAAATAAGAATCAGTGGTTATTATTTTTCATTAAATGAATCATACGATTTGGATTAGAGAATTAGAGACCATGGTTCACCTATTAGAGAATATGGTATAGCATCATGTGCCAAACTTCGTTAATACATGGTCTAAATACCAACTCTATAGGAGTTCGGTAAGGTGGCGTACACGAGTTTAAACCATGTACAACTTATGAAGTTGACAATTGTTGGTCCAAGCGGTGATGAAGTTACAGCGTTGTTTGACTTTATTGTTGATCATCATTAAAACATAGAGTAAATGTAGCGCCATCATATCAGATAAGTTAGTGATAATAGGTAACAATAATAAATAATTATGAAAATTAGGAATCTGATATTATTGAAAAAAATAACAAATAATAGAAGGAAAAGTACAAACAGATAACACTCGCCGCCCATCGGGCGGGCACAAAACTAGTAATAATTAGAGCCATTATAAAATTACAAGTGTTATCATGGATGGTCATATCATTGGCAAGTTTATTGTCATTTAAAAAATAGATTGATCAGAGTCAATCGCACTTTCTAGTAATGTAAAAATAACTTTCTTCTTCCCTAAATTATATAAAATTGCCAAGTGTACATAATTAGAGATAGATAAATATTTGAACTTGCATTTTAGGTTTGAAGATCATATCAGATCACGTCATTGTTTTCCTGATTGGTTAATTCTGTGCAGATAATATTTCTTAAATGCATAACGCCACCCGTTGATTAGACTAATTATGTTTTATATAAAATCAACTTATCATTATACCTTACTATATTCAATATCTAAAATGGTTTGTTTTGTGACTACATCCTATTATTAAATATTTGTAGTCTCTTGATTATTGTCTTGATGTAGGTTTATGGGGCATTGACATATTATAGGCTCATTTCTCGATCAAAATATTCAACAATCCATCAATTATTTTGATCATTGTCATAACTATATATATTTATAAGTTAAGATGATTAATCAATAATTATTGAGTGTTTGTGATATCTATCATATGCCTATGTTGACAATTTCCTACATATATCATACCCACTTATTATTGTTCAATTATCTAATCTTCACTCATTTCCAAAATTGAGGTTTGTATATTCTCAATGTAAGACTTTATACCCCGATTTTGCCAACTATAATACTTAAATTTATTACCTTATACAATGTGAAATAACTTTCATAACTAATGCCGAAATTTTTTAACTCTCAATACAAGACATTAAGTCTCGATTTGTCAACCATGATACTCAATTTGTTATCGGGTTAATACCACTGGGAAACCCGAATTATTAACTTTGTGTCATTTGTGTCCTAAAGTATTTGATACGACATTTGTGTCCCAACCTATTATAGTTTTGTGTCATTTATGTCCTGACGATTTTGTTGACCGTTATATATAATGGTTGACCAAACGGAAGTCAACATTAACATTGACTTTTGTTGACGTGGCAGCCACGTAGATGCCACGTCAATGACACCTCATATTTTTTACTAAAACCAAATAAAAATAAAAATAATCATAAAATAAAAATAATTAAAAAAATAAAAAAGCAGGGGATAAGTGTTGTGTTGATTCTGCTGTTGTCTGGGGATGGCTCGTCGCTGGGATTTTCCGATGTTCCTCCGGCAACAATCGTCGCAGCCAACGCCATCGTCCCAGCTCCTCCTTCCGGGAATCCGTCGGCGGGCTCGGGCTGCCGCTTCCCCTTCCCCTAATCATCCGCCTCCCAGATGTGCTGAAGAACCACCTGGAGTCTCTGCAGTCGGCGTTCGATTTCGCCATCCAATCCCAGGGCTACGACGCTCATTACCAAGGAGTCTACCCTGTGAAATGCAATCAGGAGCGGTTCGTTGTGGAAGACATCATGAAATTCGGGTCGTCGTTTCGGTTTGGGTTGGAAGCCAGGTCGAAGAATACGGAGAAGACGAAGAAGTTATTTATTTTGTATTTTTATATTTAATTTCTTGTATTTTGTAATTTTCTTTTTTTTAGTTTATTTATTTTGGTAAAATAAATAAGTAATAAATAATAAAATCCACGTCGGATGCCACATCAGCGCTGACTAGATTTTCAGTTAAAAACCAACGGTCAACGCCAGTCAACTATAACAGACAAATAGTTTAGGACATAAATGTCATATCGAATACTTTAGGACACAAATGACACAAAGTTAATAGTTCGGGTTTTCTAGTGGTATTAGCCCTTTATTATCTTATACCATATGAAGTAACGTTCAACCAATGCCTCAATTTTGTGCATGTCTTCTTATTAAATATTTTAAATTTAAGATTTTCTTATTAATATTAGTACTCAATAGGGTGTGTCTACAACACATTATTGTGAGTATATGAAACATTTACTACTTGAATAGTAGAGTTATTATTTTTAAAAAATTAATATTTAAATTAAATTTACAAATTCTTAGAACTACTTTAATATGTTTTATAAACCCAATAATTTGTGGAAATATTACCAATTAGGATTTTGCTACGGTGACATAGACTTTTTGGTCGACCTAATCCTAAAGGCGGTCGACCGCATTGACTAATTCAGTTATGTGAGGTTCAGAGACGCGGTCGACCTCTTACATAAAATGTTCGACCTCTTTGGTGGTCTAACAGAATGAAAGGTCGACCCAAATACCTCATAGGCTGACCCTTGTGCACCCAATAGGTCGACCGCATTAGAAAGAGGTCGACCGCATTCACACCGTATACGTATTGGATGAGGATTCCAACACCAGAAAGGTTCCACAATTGGACAAGAAAACAAATTGGGTCGACCCATTCACGTCCTAAATCTCTATAAATACGAATATAAGTCCTCTTCAACGCCACCAAAAGTCTGAATTAGGTTTTTTCAGATTTAAAGCCTTTGTGAAGAAGATCGTTTGCGGTTGCTGTTGTACGTGTTGAAAGTGGTCGACCACGTCGAAGGTGAGGTCGACCTAATGTAGCATTCGCCGTCATCTTCTCTAATGCGTGATTTCCACCGTCTAATTTGATATATTGTTGTGTGCAGAATACCATTCGATCAACCTTGACCTCAACCAGGTCGACCTTACGAGACAATTCCTTGAGGTAACGTCAACCCAATAGGTCGACCTAATGTGTTTCAAGGTCGACCGTTTCTGTTTGTTTTGGTTATTCAACCTGAATGTCGACTTTGGCTTTGTTTGTACGACTGTGTTGTGCTTCAAAAGGTCGACCGCTCAAGCTATCGGGTCGACCTATCCGTTTTTCGGTTTAATATTGCACTTGCTTTTGTTGGTTAATTGTTATTTTCCTGCTCGATAGGTCGACCTAGGAAGATCAGAGGTCGACCTTAATGGTTGTGGTAGTCACAATTTGTCTTCCTGGTCCACCTAATAATTTGTCAGGTCGACCACGTCTATGTTTTTTGGTCAATTGTAGAAATTTGAAGTTGAATTATGATTTGAATTTTTCTTTAAATTGTTTAGACGATGACGCATGATGAGAGACTGCATCAAGATTTGGGTGAAATCATGAAAGTGTTGAAAGCCACACAAGAGCAGCTGGTGGTGTGTCAAAAACAAGTCAATGACTTTCAGAAGTCCATTCGTGATAGAGTGGAGCAATTGTCAGTTCGATTGACAGATATGACTGGGATGATGCATGATGGGTTTGAGAGGCTAGAAGGTGCTATCAAAGATATAAGTGCAGAACAAATGGAGAATGGAGGAAGAGATGGTACAGGAAAGAAATTTGACTTTGATAAAGAGGAGGAAGACCATGATGACTTTGCAAATTGCTACCAGAGCATAGAGGATTTATTGAAAGAGCACAATTTAAAGGTAGACAAGTATATTCATATGTGATTGAAGATATTAGCATTATCCACTCCTAAGTAAGTACAAGAGACCTCGATATGAAAGTGACTCCTACACCACTACACAGAAGGATCATTTTGTAAGAAAAGAATTATTTAGTGCTGATAGCGACGAAGATGAATCTAAGAGTCCTTTCGAAAAGCACAGAGTAAGTTTATGTTACATATTCATCTATAATGTGTGTTTGTGTTCATATGTTACTTTAATTTTAACTATGATTTGTAGGTCATGAAAGTGGAGGGCCTAAAATGATTCACCAAAAATCTTCAAAATTCAGTTGAAGACTTGTATTATGTTGTTACGAAAGAGAAGGCTGGGGACGCGAATTGGGACAAGTAAGAGACGTTTTTTTAGTATGTGTGGTCGATCGTTTAGCCAATAAGGTCGACCTTGACTGTGAACATATCGACTTGTACGTTGCAAATTACAATTGACATTTATGTTATTTTGATTTTTTCAGTTTGACTGTTATTGACTTTTTTTCTGAAAACGTACAACGAAATTATTTGAGTTCGGTCATTAGCGAGAATAGATGGGTTTGCTCATCCGTAAGTACTATACTACTACAACTTTCGTATGAAATGTGCACTATTTATGTTACGATTTACGAAGATTTTGTGTTTGATTGTTGGATGGTAGGTAGTGGATTTGTGTGCAAGGGCACTAACAATGTGTGAAAAACATTATGTGAAAGAGCCAAATGTCTGGTATTTGCCAAATATGTTTTCGGTAAGAGCCGTAATATTAAATTATTTGTCATAACCTAGTTATTTATATTGTACCATGTCAATTCATCTCAATTAAAACATGGTGCAGAAAATGGTACACACTAACATGAAGACTAAACAAATTCGTAACAAGTTGATGAATGATGGTGTGGTGTATATGCTGAATGTTAGTGCATGCCAGAAGGTTAGTCAATGCCTCTATCTCATTAAATTTCGAAAGCGCATTTGTTTGTATTCGCTTTTTATAACATATAGTGAGTGTTTCGTTGCTAGATATTTATGCCAGTTCTGAAGCACGTCATTGGTTTCTGTATCTCGTCAATGTCCAGCAAAAAAACTGCATTTTTGCTTGACAGTCTACCTTCTACTAGTGAGGCGAATCGTAAGTGAAAATCAGCATTATGCAAGAAATTGGTAAGTGTTTCCTATAATTTTCTGACTACTAAGCGTCACGTATTATGCTAGAAGCATAAAATATTCGTTATTTGTGTGTAGTTGTCCAATTTGGATGATATTTTC
Organism: Linum tenue; assembly: GCA_946122785.1. Taxonomy (NCBI): domain Eukaryota; kingdom Viridiplantae; phylum Streptophyta; class Magnoliopsida; order Malpighiales; family Linaceae; genus Linum; species Linum tenue. Next base: position 7,724,358 of record CAMGYJ010000011.1, on the reverse strand, counting down.
AAACCGGAGCGCATGAGCAATGTAACAGTACCAAATTTTGGAGATTTCAAATTTGAAGAGCTATGCGTTCAAGGGCAAAGGAATAGAACCAAGTGTGGTGTGCACGTCATGCAGTGGATGCGCTATGGATCCAAGGATCTGGATAGAGTGGTCAGTTTATCGTCAAACAAATAACTTGTTTAATTTGTACTTTTTTTAGTGCCAACGAAGTCTTACATGCCATAATGAAGATATGAGAAGAACACAAATTACCGGCTCGAAAGGAGATTCTATGGTATCTGGCTACACATTTTGAAAACCGTGCACGAGAATATCTTTGCAAGCATGTTATAGATGAATTCATGGAACGAGGCAAAGAGAGAAAGAGTTCAAGCAAAAAAGCAAAGAAATGAAGTCATTAAGTTAAAATGTTGCATTATTTAGACAATACGTTGAATTTGTATTTGCGAGGTTGTTTCATTTTTGGATTTTGAATGTTTATCGTTTATTAGATTTGTTATAAAATTATGGATGTGAAGGAATTTACGATTTCAATCGTCTAGAACAAGTGGTCGGCCACATACTCAAAGCGGTCAAACCCGTAGGCAGAGCACAGGTCGACCTCGTGATGCTTAAGGTCAACCTATGATACCGTAGCAAAGTTCAAAACAATGTGGAATAAGGATGGAGTCCCTTCTATTTCGCCTTAAACAAAATCAGGTCGACCATTCGTGTAAAGAGGTCGACATGTGTCACATTTATCAAAAACGGTCTACCATTCGTGTAAAGAGGTCGACCGAAATGAGTCAGATTAGCTTTTTACTTACTTCTCCTTGTCCAATTAGGATTTTGTGTACTTTTCCTTGTCGAATTATGATTTTATATATCCTTCACCAATTGGGATAAGTGTTCCACATACTAGTGAGGATAAGGAATTCGTCTACATTCTCTATAAATAGATGGAAGTCTTAAGACTTTATTCGTACTTTGATTAATGCAATTTTTTGAAGTGAAGTTGTAATCTCATCGCTCTTATTGTGATCGTGTGGTGGTGGAAGTTTATTCTTATTCCGGTAGAACGTATCAATAAGTGGCCGACCGTGTTTGCTAAGGTATGTGTCGTATGTGCTGGTTAAAGGTTGTCTGTGGTTCACTTTTTCCCTAATTAGGTCGACCACCTCAACCTTACGGTCGACCGTATCTGTGTAATTTTATGATAAGGTCGACCATACAGTGAATTCTGGTCGACCTCATCTGTGTAATTTGGTGATAAGGTCGACCTATGACGGCAAAAATACGAGTTTTGACATTCTTCTACGAAGTATTTGTGCGAAACTAACTGAGGTCGACCTGTTGTGATTTTGTGGTAGACCTAATTTTTTTCGCACTCAATATCTTAAGCATTTGAGCCTATACAGACTCGTTGTATTTTTGTCGAGGTCGACCTATGATGGCAAAAATACGAGTTTTAACATTCTTCTACGAATTATTTGTGCGAAACTAATTGAGGTTAACCTGTTGTGATTTTGAGGCCGACCTAATCTGTTTCACACTCAACATTTTAAGCATTTGGGCCTATTCAGACTCGTTTTCTATTTGCCGAGGTCGACCTATGATGTTTTTGAGGTCGACCTATGACGGCAAATATACGAGATTTGCCATTCTTCTACGAATTATTTGTGCGAAACTAACTGAGGTCGACCTGTTGTGATTTTGAGGTCGACCTAATCTGTTTCACACTCAACATTTTAAGCATTTGGGCCTATTCAGACTCATTTTCTATTTGCCCAGGTCGACCTATGATGTTTCTGAGGTGGACCCATTCTCGTTTTTAATTAACTGAGGTCGACCGTTTTGATTGGGAGGTCAACCTATGATGTTTTGCACGCTAATTTTGTCCATCTTCGAACCAAATTTGTGCTTGATTTTCTGTGTTCGACAATTGGTGTGTATTAGGTCAACCTATGATGTTTTAGAGGTCGACCTAACGTTGTTCTATTTTATCTATACGTGCAGTTTTAGGTCGACCACTTTATGGAGAGGTCGACCGAGTTTTGTTCATTTTGAAAATGCGACTAACATGTATTCTCGCTTGTTTGATCGCATGATGTTTGGCAAAACAAGAAAAGAAAGTCACAAAAAGCTGTTGCCTCAAGTTCGGAATGGGAAGAGTTCAGTCCCACTATGTTCCAGACCAAGGAGCAAAATGACATCTTTGAAGAGAGGAGAATGCACAACCGCAGGGTGGCTCCTGGAAGGCCATTGACGACGGATGCGTATTCTCATTTCGATAATTACGGGTTTCTAGGATCCTTGTCGAGCAAGAGTGGCTGAAGGTGATATCTCTAAATGCACCACACTACCCAAAAATGGTACAATACTTCTACAACAACATCGTCTACCAGCGTAATGCAAATGGATCCATTTATGCATTTAAAACCTATGTGAATGGGGTATAGATGCGCATCAGCAAGAATGTGTTGGCGCAAGTACTAGAGACTCCAAATGAGGGGAAGAGAATTGATTCTTACACTGCTTGGAATGAAACTCATTTCTCGAGAGCCAAGCAAATCCAGACGGTATGTGGTCTTGATGAAGAGGAAGATGATCAGGGTCGCAGTAGGCCAACGTGTAACCACCTGACAGTTCAAGCCAGAGTTCTCCACCACATGCTTTCCTACAACATTCTGCCAAAGGGTGGACATTGGGAGACAATCACTTACTTCGACATGGAGCTCCTCACCAACCTACTGTTAGACGAGAAGGTGAACTTGCCATACTTGATCTTTAACCACATGCTTACTGCTGCAGAAAGTTCTGACAGGAATCTTCTCTATGGGATGATCCTGACTTTGCTATTTGAGCATTTTCATGTGGATTTAAGTGGTGAGGTGGGGTTAATAATCTCAAGGCAGGAGTTCTATACAGTTTCATCTCTGTAAAAGATGGCCTTTGAGCTGCGTAATGGTGAGTATGTCCAAATAAACAATGCTCATGGTGCCCATGGTGGTGATGATGACGATGATGATGATGATGATGATGATAAGGATGATCATGGTGATGGTGATGAAGGAGCCGGAGACGAGCCAATGTCGCAGGCACAAAGTTCAACTCCACCGGTCACCTTAGAGCGTGTGTGGGAGCGCATGGATGGCATGTACGAGCACATGAGCCAGTTTTTCAGGCAGATGACTGGCATGTACGACTACATGGGGCAAATGACCGCCCAGATGAGCACAATGCAGGTGACCGTGAATGAGATGCGAGATGAGTGGCGATCTTTCAGCGGAAGATACATGCATCCCACCACATCCAACCACCATCATGCTAGCAACACCAATGAAGAAAATGTGGATGAGGGAGAGAGGGGACATGAGTAGAAACTCGAAGATTTTAGATTGTGTGTTTTTATTGTTAAGTGGTCAAAACGATTGTTGATTGTTATTCTGTTGTTTTAGTTTTTTTTATGTGTGAACAATTATGATTTCAGTTTTATTGTATTTCTTGTTAGTTTGTTTAGTTGTTATGCTATGAAGTGATGAGTCCTTGTTATCATTATTTATGACTAGTTATGATGATTTGAAACATAATTTGTACGAGCAAAAGAACCACACAAATCGACATACATAAGCAAAAAGACACTGGGCATAGGTTGACTTTCTTGTATTCGGTCGACCTCGTACCGGATTACCTCGAAACCAACACTTGATCTTCATTCAAATGATTGGACAAATTGATAGAACACTTGTCTTCTATCTGGTCGACCTCTTTCTGTATCTGGTCGACCATGTTGTTAATGACTGCCATCAAGTGGTCGACCTACATACCTTTACGGTCAACCATGTTGTTTCTGACGCCAACGAAATGGCCGACCGAGATTTTATCGTGGTCGACCAAAAATAACAACTTAAACTTAGTACGATCGACCAGATGATCCTTGAGGTCGACCGCGATGCTTTCTCGTGCTGCCCAAATTAGTCAATTCGGTCGACCTCTTTCAGGATTAGTTCGACCGACAAATTCATGTTACAGTGACATGCATGTCACCGTAGGCATACCCTACCAATTAAAATGAAGAAGTATCCTTCTTGGACATATATACCTACCTCGACGGGCGGCAACATTTGTTTTTTAATAATTTTATGCCAGTTTTTGTTAGCTAATTAATGCCTTTCTTTAGCGAGTTAGCTGATTATTAGGATGGGATGGTGCGAATATATTTATTATATTTTTCTCTCAATTTTTTTTATCTTTAATAGTTAAATTTACTATATTATCCTTCATACAAGTACTCAAAAGGCTGAAAAAAAGCTGCAAATTCTGAATGAAGAATGTTCTGAATGAGAACCTCCATATAGTAATAGTATTATGATATGATGATCATGCACATTCCTAACTAAAAACTATAAGATATCTACTCTGGAGCCTGGACCATGTTGATGTCCTGGCCCAATCTCAACTTCATTAGCTTAATGGATCGACCAGGGTCACCTCTGCATCCACATCAGAGCTGCAATGGCCTAAAAGGCCAGCTAGTCAATATCCACATGCAAACTCGTCTCACAGCCTAAGCCTGATATCGAGCCCGATCTGATGTTTAGGACAAAACAGAGTCAATTTAAAGAGTGTAACTTTTTGGGCATGTTTGGAAGGTAGGATTCTCTAATTGATATATTTAACCAGTGTATGTATTATAAATAAATGCATTGTTTCAATGTATACATTTGGGATAAAATACCTTGGGTACCACTAAAATATGAGAATTGGGGCAGTTATACCACTTAAGTAAGAATAGGGCATTGCGTGCCACCGAAATCTATTATATGTGCACCCGATACCACTTAAGTTTACTGTCAAGTGCATTCCGTTAAAGTTGACAAAATATTCTTGGAATATTCTGTTTTCTAAATTTCAGAAATGATCCTTCTACTTTTTGTGATTGTAAAAAATCCTTTGGACTTATGAAAAACAACATTTTTTATTGTTTAGTTGGAATAATATTTAAAGAATCCGTTTTATACCAAACCAATTTTTGAATAAGAAATTTAGAATCAATTATCATTATAAGCATTTTCAATTATCATTATGTATTAAAATAATTGAATTATCCCCTTAAACAAATATATCCTATGAATTCTGTCTTGATATAAATAATATGAGAATGTTATATTTAGTTCTTTTACATCATGCTAATTTTGTCTAATTTTCTATATTAAATCTCCTTGTAATTCTCTAATATTCTGTAGATGCATTTCATATTAGTTAAATTTACTAATAGTAATTCTCTTCCTATAGTTATATTTTATTTTCTAGATTTATTATTGAATATTGTAGCTTTTAAAATTTACATATTACTTGGTTACTTTCTGTTTGTTTTTAGTTATAAATTTTTTCAATTACTGGAATATGTTTAATTCTTTATGATAGTGTTTCATTTATCTTTCATTGGTCTTGATATAATGATGTTCAATTAGATTCTAATTTAACTGTTTTTAATGATGCTTCTCATTGTATTAGGGGTTTAAATAAATAATCTAATATTAATTTTAAATATTTATTATTCCTATATTATTTTTACTAATTTATTTATTTTATTAAAAATATTTCATTAGCCATTCTAGTAATACTATGTTTAGAAGGTTTTCAAATTTTTATATTAGATAATATTCTTGAAATATAGTTTTGGATGTTTTAAAAAATTTTGGGTAACAAAAGTTAATTAAAGTTTTGGGTTGGATGTTTTAAAAAATTTTGGGTAACAAAAGTTAATTAAAGTTTTGGGTTGAATGATTTTGGTGCTTTCTTAAAAAATAAAGAAGAAAAAATAAGATAACAATCCCTCAAACACATAGTGAAAAAATAAGTGGTATCTCCGCTAAAAGTTGAGATTAACAATCATTCATAGTGAATAATTCTGGTGGACCCATCTACTGTTCAAATACAAACATTATGTTTCATTTTAATACAAGAATACGACAGATTCTTCTGATTACATGTATTGGCTAAATTCATCATCATCTTCATCTCAATATTCTATCTTGTAGTTCCGTGCATGGGATATATTATTGTTTGCACTGTCTTCTTGAGCATACAAGAAAAGTCCCACCAACTCTGTTTTCTTGTTTTTGAATGAACTCTGTGTTACTTGAGTTGTTTGACTAAGTAAAAAATATTTATTTTGTTGGAAGACCAAGACAAGAATCATCCACTTTAATAAGCGGCGGATCCAGAATAAAGAAGAGCGCTCAGCCACATTTGAAAAGAGGTCAAGAAGAATAGCTCAATGCTTAAATTGTAAAATCATCCATCCAGATGCATATGCTTAAATGTGTATTTGGTCAATCAATTTTTTCCCCATAAGTTCAAAGTAGCGGTTAACATGACGATGACAACAATCATCTAACAATTGATAGCTTAAGTTTTAAGAAACAACATCCAATATTTAGACTTTGTCACTTCCTTGGAGAGTTGAGTTTCTTGTATGTACGTTCTTGTTTTACCAATGATAGTATGGTACTAAAAGCTATTGTCTACAAAATACCAAAAAATTCTGCAATTAATTATAAAAGGCGATTCATTTCTAAAGTCTGTTCACTCGATTATAACTCCCTGTACAATTTGGACGAGGTAGAACTAACAGTAAACATCAAGACTTAAACCCGAACATCAATCATAGCTCGATTATATTTATAACTCTTGATCCAATTAGGACAATTCTGTACTAATCAGTAAACATCATATGTTGTACTATCATAAAGAAACGACAATAAGATTTGAACCCGAACATATTCCCGATGGTACTAACTTTCCTCTTTTCTTCACTAAATGAAAGTCAACTAACACATATGCTACGTTTGACTTGCAAAACGAAACGTAAAATAAAGAAATGAATGCTTCGCTTGGTGGCATCTGGGTACCGATAATTAGGGATGGCAATGGGGCGGGTTTGGGGCGGGTTTGCCTAAACCATCCCCATCCCCATCTTCAAATACCCAAACCCATACCCGCCCCATACCCATGCGGGGAAATGTTTTGCAAACCCATCCCCATACCCGTGGGTTTTGGGTACCCATGGGTAATACCCATCCCCGTACATCCAACATTATTATACCTAAAACTTACAAGAAAAGTTTTAATTATAACCATAAACAAACCTATTATATCACGAAGTCAACAAAACACGATCATTTTCTAAATACGATTCAAAGAATATGATCCTAAAACATCCATTAATACATAATATAGACTATAATATTTTTTAAATTATTATGCTCTAACTCTTGATACATTTACTAAGTAATAATTAACTAACATAATTTTGTTGACAAGGGGGAAAGTGAAAGAGTGGAAGGAGAATTGAGGGAAATGAATTAGGTTTTGATTAAGGTGGTTACTCAATTGCATTTCCACTATTTATTTTCTCGAGTTATCATCATCATCATTGATAGATTACAATTTAATCCACGTATTTTTTGATATGTGAAGAAATTGTCTTGGTGGGGCGGGTATGGGTATGGATATGGGGCGGGGGAGGCTAAAACCATACCCGCCCCATACCCATCAAACCTTTTGCGGGTTTTATCCATACCCGCCCCATACCCGGTCAAAGCGGGGATTCCCCGCGTTGACTGGGTATGGGGCGGTAGGGTACCCGCGGTCATGGGTTTGATTGCCATCCCTACCGATAACGGCCCCCACCCACCGTTGGTTCAGTGAGGTATGTGCTTCCGTCACTCGACTTCGCCATTTCCCTCCCACTTCTCACTGTTTGGTACCCGTTGTTTACCATTATAACAAACCAGTCCACTACAATTTTATAACTTCTCACTGCTTGTGGTGTCGCTTGGTGCGGAATGTAAAAGCTCGTCAACTTTGGGTGCTTGTGTGGTTACAATTTTCTCGACGTGCCTGATAGTGAACTTCGCAAGTTCCCGTTGAAAAGTACGAACTTCACGTCGAGAAAAGAAAAAAGGAAACAAGTGTGAACACACAATCTAACGGATATTAAATTTCCTCAAATGCCCTTTCTTGCTCCGGCAGAGACTTCCGTTCCGGGAATAGAATATAAGGGATGTATTTGTCATTTCTGATAATTTAATAGTACCCGAAGTCAGCTGAATGTTCCGGGAAGTTGGCAGGAAACTTCCATCCATCTCCCACATGGATAATGGAAGGGATCGAGGTGCGTTCTTAGTCAAAAAAGTCAAGCTTACGAATAGTAGAGTTCCATTTTTGCCCTCAATTTTGGTGGAAAATTGCATATCCTCCTAAACCATAATAAATAGTTATACTTTATCGATATTTTACAAACATAAATCAAAATCTATTAGTATACTCCAAATTACCACTTAATTGTGCAAGACCAACTACTAGTATGATATTTTTGTACTCAAAGTTTTTTTTTACTTCGCCAATGCATTGGATATCATATCAGATAATATAATAATCAGAAAATAATAAAATTTAGCAATATATTTACCGAATAATTCTTTATATCCTTATCCTTTTGTGACATTAATTTTACCCTTATTTTTTTCTTCATCTTTTTACCTTCTCATATCAAGAGTACAACCCGATGATTTATAGTTGTTAACTCCAAATCATTATATTTATAGCTTTTTTTATTAATTACGACACTCACTATAAATAATATAAATAAAAAACTCAACTTTGATAAATAATTGTTTCTTTTCTATGGATAGAGTGATTGGATCTAAAAGAAAAAAAAATCTAAACATCATTTCCTCGTCTTATTAGTTAGTAACATCATATAAACTCGTAGCATTACACTAGGGGTCGTTTGGATGTGTAAATGTTATGTAGTAATTGAATAATGCCGTAATTGGGTTAAAACCCCACGTTTGAAAAAGTAAAAATGATATGAAAATTGGATTCAATTACCACATTCATAATAATTGAGAATACCACCCTCTCTAGTAATTTAACATTACCACGTTTCTTCCTTTTTTTCAAATTTGTCCCTTTGTCCTTCCTCCATTTCTTCTTTCCCGATTTTTACAAGCTATATTTTACAAAAACAACTCTTTGCTTTTAGGTTGTTATGTCGAACTTTTATTCCGGTTGTAGAGTAGTTAGAGCTTTTATTTTGTTTAACTTATATACACACTAATTAGTAATTGGTAGTTAGCAACATTATTAATTAGTAAAGGCAATTAATAGTTAGTTGCAAACAGCTAGTACTTAAGTTATCAACAATTAGTAGTAAGTAGAACACAACAACAACCTTTAGGAAGGGTATGTAATATGTATATAAACAAAAGAGGGCATTTTTGTATTTTCACCAAATTCCACACCATCAATTTCCACAAAAATAAATCGCATCCAAACGTGGAATTTTGTTCAATTTTCATAAGTCAATTCCTGGAATTAGTAAAACATGGATATTCGTCTGGATTTTCATGTTTTCAAATTTCCACACCCAAACGACTCATAGAACTCAATCAGTTTATCAATCAATTTCAAATATAGAACTTTCACATTTCCACCCAAAATTTTATTTATTTAAATGAGAACTGCACATCTCATGAAACAAAACATTGTGGATCATAACTATAAATATTTGTAATATAATATCAAATTGAACAATTATACAACTAAAGAGTATGTAATTTTTTTTTAACATTCTCTCAACGATTTACCTATCATAATCCTGCAATACGTACAATATTTACGTCTCTCTAATCATATTCAGTATGAGATACAATGCTTCCCAAATTAGCACTTGCACACAACAAGTTAAACCTTTATGTTTCCTATTTCGCAAAATTCTTTAATTTTGTCAGCAGCACTCTAATTAGTAATTACTAATTAGGCGATAAGCCAATAACGTAATATATACAGTCACAGGTTATTTCGTAAATAAACTCAAAATCCAAGCCCACTATCCCAACTTCCAACTCTCTCGCCGCCGCCGCCGCGAATAAAACTCGACCCTCGCCCTAAATTGTCGGCGATTTCTTTCTCTCTTTCTAGCACAAATCCTGAGCCATTTTGTCTTCCTCCTCCTCCTTCCTCCGGGGAAGTCGGGGAAAAAATCGCCCAGGATCCCTTCTCCGTTCCTCCCAATCCCAAAAACCCTAAAAAAAATTCTTCGATTGGATTCCGATTAGTCGATTCTTCGTCTACAATCCACTCCCAATTTTGACTCCCATCTCCGATTCAACTCCACCGTCTCCGATTCACTGATTCGGTCGTCGGAAATGTCCTATACTGCCTAGTAAGCTTCCTCGAGCTCACCCCGTTAGTCAACGAGCGCGCAATTCATCACTTGTTCGTCTTCCTACTCCAATTCGCAGTCATGGCTATCCGGGTTACTTTCTCCTTCTCGGGCTATGTCGCCCAAAACATCGCCTCCTCCGCCGGTGCTCGCGCTGGGAGCTGCCGGACTTCTCTCACGGAGTGCTGGGTCCGGTCTCGGATCTTCGCTACCCCGTCAAACCAGGGCGTCGATTCCGACCGCCAGAAGTCCCGCCGCAGTTCCCAGCCGAGTCACCGGTCCTACAGCTCGTTGGTCGCCGAGGCGCTGGGGGATAGCGCCTACTGTCCGATCGCCGCTGGGTTGATCTCGCTGGTGAAGTCAACGGCTGGCCTTTCTCCTTCTACCTCGTCGTCGTCGCTGTTTAATATCTCTCCGGTGAAACCCGCCTCGATTCTCCCCTTTTTGCAAGGATCGCGTTGGCTTCCCTGCAACGAGCCTCCTATTTCCCCCAAGAGCCGTGAGGTGGATAAAGGAGGAACGGTGCAGTGTGTGGGGAATAATACTACCACGAAGACTAGCGTGACAGTGGAGATTACCGGTAAGGATTTTGATAAGGTTGGTAGCTGGTTGTCGCGGTTGTCGGAGGATGCCAAGGCGGCGTTTACTGCCGCCACCGTCAGTTTGCTGTTCCGGTCGACTCTTGCTGAGCCTAGATCGATCCCGTCCACTTCTATGTATCCCACTCTGGATGTGGGCGACCGTGTTTTAGCAGAGAAGGTAATTGAAAACATACCCTCTTGATCATTTTGGCAGCTGAATGTACCTATCTATGTGTGGAATAGAATGTAGATAGAGTGGTTTTTTGTTAACTCTGCCGATATGTTTTGTTTGTTCAGGTTTCATATTTGTTCAGGAAGCCTGAAGTTTCAGATATAGTAATATTCAAGGCACCTCCAATCTTGCAGGTATCTTGAAACTTTTTAGGCTTATTTGATTTTGAGATTTCGTTGGTGTTGAGTTCAGGCTGTTGATTGGGTTGTTGGTTCTCCCTGTATGTGTCGTTGCAGGAAATTGGTTATAGTTCAGGCGATGTTTTCATCAAGAGAATTGTGGCCAAGGCTGGTGACATCGTTGAAGTAAGCCTCTCTGTTGCACTTGATTGGCCTTTCTTATTGAAATGAGAAAAAGAGGTCTTTGGTTCGTTGCTGATCTACATATATTTTTATTCTGTGTTTCTTTCACACGTTAGATAGCGATAACTTAGCCACCTTTTGACATGTATGGTAATATTACTTGCAGGTTCGTGAGGGGAAATTGTATGTCAATGGTGTTGCAAAAGATGAAGAGTTTGTCATGGAGCCACTTGATTATGAAATGGAACCCATGGTAATGCATCTGGCCCTGCTTCTTCACATGGTGTTAACATGCTATTCGTGATTCATGTTCACTAACAAATGTGTGATGCTTTGCTTGTGGTTTCCAGCTTGTGCCAGAAGGTTATGTCTTTGTGTTGGGGGACAATCGGAACAACAGCTTTGATTCCCACAACTGGTAATTGAGAATTTACCGGCTTTGAATTTGAATTCTCTTTCTGTTGGGTTGAATCTTATTTCATCGTGTTGACAGTAGAGTTGTTTTGAAATTAATCTGTATGATTACTTCTGGAATTCTGAAGAAGACTGTTTCTTTCTTAATCCTCAGGGGTCCACTGCCTGTCCAGAACATTGTGGGTAGATCCGTGTTTCGATACTGGCCTCCATCCAAAGTCTCTAACATGATATATGGTCCCCAAGCAGGGAAGAGTACTGAACAGCAATGCCTTGTTGGCACTGCTTCTGCTGCAAATTCTTGAAGCAGCTGTCTCTCTACGCGTCTAGAAAAGTGGATCTCTCGAATAACTTGGAAAAGATCTTCCCATCTAATCGGGAAGCTGCAAATGATGTGTCAAACAAACTCATTTGGCTCAAAATCGGGCATTACTATCCCACCCGCTTGCCCTCAGTGTGTTGCTTATGTTTATGGGTGTTCCTTTTTTTTCAGTCTGTATCCATGCCCTAGTCAGGTTGATTTTTGGCCGACGGTGCATATGTCTGATAGTTTCCAAAATGGTACAACAACAAACGAGTTGTTGGGAACAATGTAAGGGCAAGCTGTATCTATGATCATTCATTTGATGTTTATCACCCTGTGCTGGTGTTGTGGAAAGAGCAAGCAGTGACTACAGCCTACAAGTGCCGAGGAGGAGACTGGTCCAGACCCTCGTTGCGAACCCTAAACTCTGTTTAGGTGTGGCAGGATCTCGAAGGAAGGGGTTTCGAAGACGGTGGGAAGAGTTTGTGAGGAAGAAGGAAGAGGAGAAAGACGAGGATGAGTTTGTGAAATGGATTGTGCTGCTGCATCATCGTTCATTCCTCTTGTTAATTTGGTGGGATTTGCAGGGTGTTGTAATTGCAGGCTTGCTTCTCAGGGAACCAAAGCAAATGAATGAATCAATGCTTTCTTTTCTCCTTATCAGTTTATTTCCTTCTATATTCTTCAGATGTTTTGATTTTGTGGGTTTAGGATGTGGTTCCATGAGTTCGGATGAATGAGCGAGATTAACGCTAGCTAACACTTTTAGATCAACCTTCTTTCACATTTCAACTTGTAAGATCAACGTGGTTATATTTCAGAATCCAACATCATCAATAGATATTCATTCCTTGACCATGATAATGGAATTGCTACCGTCAAATCTCTTTCGTTATTGTCACTGCTGGTGGAAACAACGAACCAACAGTGGTAGTAAACGCTAGCTAACGCCATTGGATTGCCTAGTTCTTTCACATTTCAATTCTTCTATTAAAAGAACAAGCAAAACTGTAACTGTTTGATAGGGTCAAATCCAACTACTGTTACTTGTTTTCCTTTTTCTGCCACGTTCAAGCGGCTCCCATCGCTTCCATTCGCTTCGATGGAGATGCCTGCGTTGCTTTTCTATCATTTTGCCGTCGTTCCATTACCTTTCCTTCACTTTCCAGTTCTCGATCTTTGGACCTCCTGCTTTGTTTTTTCGAGAAAGGAGATTTTGTGCCTTTCGGAGATGTTTCTGTTTCCCTATCCTACCATTGCCTGCTGTTACACCGATGCTCCTCAGTTCATTCCTTTGTTTGCCTTCTCTCTCTTCTTCTTCTCTCTGCTCCGCTATGCCTGGTCATAAGCTTCTGCTCAATCTAACAGATAGGGATGGCCTGCAGATGCTTCTATAGCTACGTTTGGTACATGCTTGGGGATCGTACGACATCCAGGACCCCTCCCTCATCTTCAACTACTGCACTCTTTGGACCGACGAAGAGGTAGGCGTTCGTCAAAATGGTTTGGGTGCCGGTTTCCGCTTCCGTTTCCGTTTCTCAACAACGATGCTTTGCCGTTACTTCTTTTCCCTGCAGGGGACTTTGATCTAAGGAGTGGCTCCGTCGAACCTCACCCGGCACTTCGCACCGATTCTCCAGTTGGGGCTGTGTATTTGGTGAGCAATTTCCATGTCAAGCTGGCGGGTCCAGTCTAACACCCTTGCTCCCACAAACTCAATATCGTCCTCTCTCGTGATACGATGTTCCAAGATGTTACCGCTGCGTCGTCCTCTTTCTGGAGTGATTCTTACGAATTTGTACCTTGTAATTCTCTGCACTCTCGCACCCGATCGTCGCCTTACCTTACAGGTTTGTGTTCTCACTTTGCTTTGCTTTCCTAGCTGTGGCCATTCTTCCCTTTAGTTTCGACCTACTTGCTGCTGATTTCTTCTTCTATAGATGTCGTTGGCGCGGTTCAGTGGCGTTACTGGTATTTCCCACTCCGTCACGTCGTTTGGTCACAATCAGGGCCGTCCTATGATAATCGGATGCCCTGTTCGACAATTTAAATGTGGCCCCAAAACGTTTTCTCATAAATTTATTAAAAATAAAAATTATTAAATAATAATAAAAATTACAAAACTTCAGAAAATGATTGGAAAATAATAATATTATCTATTTTCAAATATTCAAATATTATCTACTCTTAGAAATTTACTTTTTCAAATTTTCGGGTTGACATAATTAAAAATAATAACCATAGATTGATGATTCCAAATTTCCAATTAATATAAGTTCCCTTCAAAAGTAAAAGAAAAAATGTTAGAACTTAAAAGAAGTTGATTAGGAGCCTGAATAGTAGGGAAGAACATTATTTAAGAGTTAATTAGAATTGGGTGTGTACAATTCATATTTAGGCGTTGGATATTTGTGGGAAGTTGAGAATTTTGGGAAAAGAGAAGAAGATTAAATACCTAATTGTTAGTTTTGATTAATCAAACAAGGCGCAACTTAGTGGTTGCGTCTTATTTTGATGAATAGGATAGGTCCATGGTTCGATTCTCCATACTGTGCCTTTGTACTTTGGGTTTTTGTGTGTGTGGGCCTCGCCAGCCCAAGGGTTCGGGTGTGGGCCTCGCCATTCCAACGGAGCATCCGGACTAAGGGTTTATGTGGGGGTCTTGCGAGCCCAAGGTAGCATCCATACTCTATGGATTCTGTGGGCCTCCAGACTTAATTGATTATGAGACCCCAATAAAATTGAGGCTCTGTGCTATGGGTCTGACCATCACGGGCCTGGTCACAATGTTCGTCGGGAATTGGTTATACAGAACGAGAAGTTTTCCGTTTCCTCTACTTTATGCACCTTCTTTTCTTTCCTTTATTTCCTTGCACGGTTGCTGAGCTCCTCCTGTTTGTCTTTGCTTGACCTTTAGCCATATGGTCCTTGATGTGACTCTATGGAATGAGATTGCTCGAGCCCTCGATGGTGAGGAGCTTGCGGTTCTCGGGCGTTCGGGTCCTGTGATTTTGGGTATTTGCAGTCTTCGTGTTACTGGTGCCAACCAAAGGTTTACTCTGCTTATTATCCTTTCTCTAATCCATTCCATTCCTTAGTTGTGCTAATGTTTACCACCTCCTTTCTGTCTCTGGTTTGCACAGGGGGGTTCGCTCTGGTCAGGTAGTCCTGGTACTCGATGCGTTTTGGACCCCGTTGCTGAAATGGGTGAACTCTTTCGTTCTGCGTATGTCCTCTTAATGCCTGCTTTCCTGATTTGCTGGTTTAGTATCTAAAATTGCTTCTCTTTTGCATCAGTTTCTTTGCCGAGACAAACACAGTCACATACTATCCTCCGCGATTCTCGACTCCTGAAGAAGCAGCGGCATTTGAAGTTGATTGTACCAAAACTGTCATGAAACTTTTTGATCTTTGTAGCCCCACACTGGCTAATGTACATTCTGTTCCCCATCCTTTTCCTCATGCTTGCTGCTTTGCTATTTGCCCTTATTGGGTTTGATTGGAACAACTATCCTCTAAGACTGGATATTGCTCACATTTGTGCTCTGTTTCTTGCCAGTCTGGCCGCATTTGTTCGATATTATTGTCTGTTTCCACTTTATGCTTCCCCTACTGTGCCAGTTCATTTGCCTGCGTACCCTTCAAAGACCCTTTTTGTCAAATTGTGTGGCGGATGGCCCAGTTATGTTTATTCCTTCTGACTGCTGTTTTTCCTCGTCCTTTATTAGTTTCCCTTTGCTTCTTACCAGACCACACGCTACCATTGTTTGGCTAAGGTGGTGTCAATTGATTCTACGTGCCAATGGTATTACTTGGGGTGTGCCTTGTGTTCCAAGGCGCACATGATTATGACCCTCCATATTACTGGTGTGACGACCATCGGCGTATCTCACCTCAACAGACCCAAAATTGGTTTCTACCACTTCTTAGACTTAATATCTTTTTACATTTTTCAAGCCTCACCTTTCAGGTGCTTATATTTGTTTCTTGCAGCTATAAAGTCCGCATCGATGTCGCAGATGTTACTAGCTCGACATGTTTTGTTTTGTTGGGCAGAACTGCGGGTCTTCTTGTGGGAACTACAGCTCCCGAAATTTCCGCGCGGTTTCCATACCAACATGGTCATTTGCCTCCAGAACTCATGGCACTTGGTGCCCGTGAACTCAAGTTTGATGTCCAACTTCCTAAGCCTGGCTATTTGGCTCGAGGTCAACCAGAATTTACCGTCCTCTCTGTGGCGGGAGACAATCATCCTTCCCTTCAATCTCCACGGCCTACACGACGTGCAAGGACCACCTTATCACTTTCACCTCCATCTGGCCGATATGTTCGTGTTTGCCCATCTTATTTCCAACTGGGTATGCTATTTGCTTACCTTTTTGTTTTTATATGTAAGGGCTGTCGTTCCTATCCTCCCCTGCCAATTCGTCTTATGCAAGGCTTGTTTCTTCATCTATACTTTCTGGAGTGGTTGCCTCACCTGTGACCGCTTCTGCAAGGTTATTTTACCTCCTTTTTTTACTTCACATCTTTTACTCTTTATTTTGTTTGCTCGCAATGTGTCTATTTGCCTGCCTGGTTTCCAGTGGTTCTGCGGCTGCCTTTTCTTCGCCAGTGACTGAATCCTATATGAGGTTGTTTCTTGCATTCATTTCTCCTCTCTCTTGCAAATTTCCTCTTGATTGTTATTGGTTGTCAGTGTGAACCGCTACACTACTGTTTACCTTCCCCGCACCCATACTGGGTTTGTTTTAGCAGTTTAACAACTTCTTCTGGTTAGGTGCGCCTTTAATGTCTCGATCATTGCCTTATGTGTTTGCTTTCTTCTGCATTTACAGAAACACCTCTCCATTGCCTTCTTCATCAGTTCAGAATGTTACAAGCCTTCCTATGCGAGGTTCTCAAAATTGCTTACCTTGCCTTGCTTTCACTGCCTTCAATTTGTAGTGCTTTCTGTTTGCCTCATCGTTCCTTGGGTTCTTTTCCCCAATCCTTGCCTTTTCGAGTTTTGCCTTCTTTCCTGCTTAGCTTATCGGCCTGCAGCTTTGATGACTGGATTCTGCAGGGTTGTTGTAACACCTCTTTTGTGTTATCTTGCTTGCCCTCACGTTCAGCTTTGCATTCCATTTTGTTAAGCCACGCATTGCTGTTCAGCCACAACCGACTTTGCAGCCTTCTGTAGCTCGGTTGGTACTATGGTTCTTTTTCATTTCCCTCTCTACTTTCCCCATCTTTCAGCCCTAATTGTTTTTCAGTAGGCCACTTGATGATGCCCAAGCCGCTGTCTCTTCTCCAAAAAAAAAGTGGCCGGTCCCGAAAGGAAACTCCAAAGAAAGATGCGTCTAAGCCGAGGTTTGCCTAATTTTTGCCTGCCTATGTGCTCGCTTGGCCAAGTTCTTACTTTCGATCCTTTTGTAGGAAAAAAACTTGCTGGGAAGTCTGTTGCTAAAGATACGATCGCGCCATCTATGATTGGGTTGTGTTCTTTTCCTGAATTCTGAGTCTAGCTTAGTGATTTCGAGGTGGCTTCCTAATTGGTCCTTGTGCGTTTCTTTTTGTGTTTACCTTTTAGTGATGCTGCTGCTGCAGATGACCAATATGATCCATCGAATACTACATTTCCACTGTACCCACCTTTCCTCACAAACTTTTTTTGCCCCTCTTTTTTTCCATTGTTGTTTACTTTTGCACTTGCCTGAATGCTAATTGCTAAATTGGTTTCAGGCAACTGCCTCTTGATTCTTCCGAAGCACCCTTTCGCACTTCCCACAAAACAACAAATCGTCCTTCCCATTGGCACGAACTAGAAGCCAGTTCACCTCAAACGTAAGTTGGCTGCTGTTTGCCAGTTTTGTTTGTGATGGGTCATTAGTGACTTTGTCTCATGATTACCACTTCTTCTATTGCCTTTGTAGGGACCCTGGTCAGGAAATGGTCCATGTTGCCTGACTGCGTCGCCTCGTGTCTCACAGTACCTCTGTGAACCCTGCTGTTGCTTCTGAAGGTCCAGATTCTACCTCTGAACTCAGTGATTCTATGCTTGCTTTGCCCTCTCTGTTAAGCTCTTTGGATTTTCCTTACAGTTGCTTTTATATCCGTATTTGCTCGGTTTGCAATCCAAATTTGCTCTTCCTATTGCTCAGTGTGTCATATCATCAGAGGTATCTCGTCTTACCGTTGTAGCCAGGAACTCTCACATGCCCACTGCATTGCTGATCGATTCATAAAACACGTATAAATTTAATGGTTCTTTTTCGTCATGTCATTCTCAAATGCAGATCCTTACCGTTCTTAAACCACCCCTGTTCTTGTGATCTTAAATCGTTGTAAAAATTGAACGTTGCATTCGCTCTTTTCTTATTAAACTCCACGATTAAGTTAATTGCCTTAGATGATCGTATCAATATTGACAGGGACACATTAGTTAGCAAGGTCTGCCGCCAAATCCTAACATAGCATCCTTGGGGTTCAAATCTCAACACTTTTTGTGGTTATAGTTTATTAGCACCCCTTTTATTCCGATTTCCTTTTTACTTTGCCTGTTGTGCATTAAATGCATGCTCAGGTCTCACGTTCACAATGATGACATCTCTTTAGTATGCCCAGATACATTCCTCCATTAATTAAACCCCTAATTTACTCACCTTTGAGATCCATATTTTACTTGCCTGTTACTCATTCTTGCCAGCTTTGTTCATCACCTCTTTCCAGTGTTGTTTTCGTTGTTGCTTGCTCCTCTTTCCCTCTTCAGATATAGCTCTCGCTGGTTTTTACTTCCCTTTTTTTTTTATTGCTTCAGGAATACCAAATTCGCACTTGGGAACTAGTTGCGGGTGGTGGAAAATGGTGTGTCTCTAATTTCCTTGCATGCCTCCATATAATGTTTTGCTTCCTTTCTTTATATGCCAGGATTTTGTTTCTATTCTTCATGTTCATTCGTTGGCCTCTTTGTAGCTGAATATGCCATTTGGCTCGGAATTTGAAGGTATTAAAATAGTTGAATTTCAAAAAAGGGGACTTCCTCACGTGCATATTTTGTTGTGGTTGGATTTAGCCAGTAAGCTGCATACACCTGCTCATATTGATGCGACTGTTTGTGCTAAGCTACCAAATCCAGAGACTGATCCTGTTGGTTTTGAAGCTGTCACACGATTTATGCTTCATGGCCCATGTGGTGCTGACATCCGACTAATGTTTGCATGAAAGACGGATCATGTTCCAAGTATTTCCCAAAAATGTTCAACTCACAAACTACAACAGATCAGTTTGGCTATACAGTTTATCACCGGCGTGATATAGGAATTACAGCAACTAGGGGTACAGCTGAGCTTGACAACAGGTTTGTTGTTCCATACAACAGGGATTTGCTTGTGCTTTTCCAGGCTCATATTAATGTGGAGGTATGCCATCAAGGGTGCTTAATAAGTACCTATTCAAGTATATAACAAAAGGGCCAGACCGTTCTATGGTCGTTGCTGAGACTTCTGCCCATGCTTCGAGTACTTCATTGCTAGTAAATCCTGCACCTCCACTTGATGAATTAAAACAATTTCTAGACTACAGAAGCTTATCCTCATATGAGGCAGCATGGAGACTCTTTGAATTTCCTATCCATGAAAGAACTCCATCCGTACAACGTCTATGTGTACATCTTGAAGGGAGGCAATCTATTCCATATAGAAAGAAACAGAAGTTATCTCGAATTCTTTCACGTGATGCGGTTGCAGAAACCACATTGACCCAATGGTTTGCTTTGAATCAAAGGGATTTGGAAGCTCGCACTATGCTATACGCTAAGACTCCAAATAAGTATATATGGGAAGCAAAAAAAAATATGGAGTCGAAAGAAGAAGGGATTTTCGGTCGGACGAATTGTTTTTATTCATCCTGGATGCGGAGACACTTTTTACTTGAGGCAGATTCTTACCAAAATTAATGGAGCACAAAGTTATGCTGATTTGCGTACTGTTAATGGTTTCCCATGCCGTACATACCAAGCTGCATGCCAACGTCTTGGTTTATTGTCTAATGATGATGAATGGCTCCTTTTGATTAAGGAGGTCAGCCAATGGGGCATGTGTAGTCTTTTGAGATATCTTTTTGTCTCAATGCTCATGTTTTGTGAACTCCCAAATCCTCTCGCCCTATTCGATCATACTTGGGAGATGCTTTCAAAGGACATTACATATCGATGCCAGCGAGATGTCAATTTCAACAATTATCTTATTCCACCTGACTTGCCGAGGAACAAATTGCTATGGGAATTGCAGTCCATGTTGGCTACTTATTCGACTACGCTCGACCATTTCAACCTCCCATTACCAACAACTCACCCTCCTCTTGGCACTAGCTTCACCTCTACTGATCCTGATGTCTGGATTGCAGTTCGACCAACTTCTACTTCTGTATTGCTGATGACTTGATATATACACATATTTTTGTCCACCATTCTTACACCGTTTGAGTCTTAATTCTCGTGTTTTAGGCCGATTTCACGCTAGGTTGTTCTTGTTTGTGATATTTCAGGTCCTAGTACGTGAATGAAGGTTTGGGAACGAGTTCGGGGTCGATTGGGACGAAGATTGGACGTTTGGCGAGAGGCTGAGCAAGCCGCACAGGCAGGCCTAAAAACCCACAAGGCCGTGCGGCACCAAATTGCACGGGCAAGCCACACTGGCCGTGTAGGGGACCCCTTGTGGCCGTGTGGAAAGTCCAGGGAGCTCACACGGGCAACCTGGGAAAGTCACATGGCCGTGTGGTCGGGAATTTCTGGGTTTTAACCCAATTTTGAGCCAAAGGAGAGGGAATCGACTTTTTGGAGCAAAAATAGAGCCCTAGAGAGAGAAAGTACGAAGAACACATCCTAGAGGTGATTTTGGAGCTGGATTTCATCAATCAAGCTTGGAGATCATCATAGGAGTGAAGATTGACATCCCAGAGCAGATTCTTCCCATTATTATGAGTATGACTGCTTTGTATTCTGTTTTCCTCTCTCTCTCTATGGAGTAGAACTTTCTCTCACTTGGGTATGAAGAACCCTAGTTCCATGTGTTAGGGATCTTGATTGTAATGACTTGGGATTGTTATAATGTTTGATTTTAATCGAATGATGCATGATTCATTGAAACAATTGAAGTCTGATCATCTTTTCTTGATTTCTGCTGCAACCTGAGATAGATAGAATCTGATTAGGTTGTTAGAGCTTCATCATTCGGTAGTAGTAGATTGGTTATACGAGTTAATCAATCTACTGCTTTGTACTGGAACCCAATTCCAGTAGTGGAGTTTTGTGCTTATTGCCTCAGCAATCTATCCCGGTGAAGGTTAGTCGCCTGCCGGTTAGCCTGCCTGAGAGGGCTTGGTCAGCTTAAGAGATTCCAAGCTACTGTCGGATCTTCCGTAGTTTAATCAACAGTAAATCAACCCAGGGTAATTACAAATGAGACCTAACTAAGGAGCTAGGGGGACTCATTCCCGAGTGACTCTTCCTTTGCTTTAGAAAACTGAACCATTTACTGCTTTCTTACTGCTTTTAGTTAAAACCACAATCAATCGACTTAGTTTGCTAGATAACAAATATACACGGAGTAGGCAGTAGATCTAGACCCCGGGTTGATAATTAGAGCTTGCATGTTACTACATTTCCGGACTGCGATTACACTTGGTCGCAGTTTGGTGTTGTGTTTTAGCGTGTCAAGTTTTTGGCGCAGGTGCCGGGGACCCTCTAGGTTATTGGGAAAACGTGAAAGTTTGTTACTCTAGCTTTTTCTTTACTGCATTTTCTCTCTTCCACCTATGTGCCTTCACGGGTTGCTTTTGCTGATTGCGTGCAGGTAGTGCATGACCCGTAGCCAGTCGGGAGAATTACTACCATTAGACCAGGAGCTTGAACGGACCTGTAGGAACTTCAAGCGGGCTCCAAAGGCGCGACTGGCTGCGGAGGAGGCGCTAGCACAGCTGCAAATCACCGACGAAGAAGAGATGGCTGACCCACAGGACCATGATGTGGTCCTTCCTGAGGAGCAAACCATGGGGTACTACTGGACCGCCAGAGCCGCGGACATGAGGTCTCCCATTCAGCACCCTCATGTACCAGCCAACAACTTTGAGGTGAGCACCTCGGTCATCACTATGTTGCGCGGCTCGGTAGTATTCCGTGGAAAAGAGGGGAAGTGCCCCCGATCACATCTGAGGCGATTCCACGAGCTTATCGATGGAATCAAGATAAATGGGGTCCTAGCCGATGCCATCTAGCTGAGGTACTTCCCATTCACTTTGGAGGGGCAGGCCAAGGAGTGGCTGGACACCAGGCCCCCTGGATCGATCACCATGTTCGCCAACCTGGCGGACAGGTTCCTCACTCGCTACCATATCCCGTCCAAGACGGCGGACCTGCAGAAGCAAATTACCCACTTTGCTCAGGATGAAGATGAGACCATCCGGGATGCTTGGGAGAGATACACCAGTCTCTTCCTCAAGTGTCCCAACCATGGTTTTATCGACGCCTTCAAGGTGGTCACATTCTACCATGCCCTCTTCCCGGAAGACAAGCAGCTGATTGACTCGGTCTGTGGTGGGAATATGCTCACCAAAACACCGCCACAGCTGAATCAACTTTTTGAAGAGATGGAAGAGCAGGGCTATGATTGGGGAATTGTGAGGAGATCGAGACGAGCACCAGGTCAGACCATTCCTCACCCGCATGACCCAAATGAGCACTGCAAAGCTATTACTACCAGGAGTGGCAAGATGACTGCTGATCCACCTGTGCGGGCACAGGAGAGAGAGACCCCTGCTTCAGAACTTCCAGGTAATGAGGAGGAAATGGAGAATGAGGTTGAGGTGCCTGCTCCTAAACCGCAACCAGTGGTGAAGGAGTATGTACCGCAGCTTTCCTTTCCTACTCGGTTGCACAAAGACCGACTGGAGACTGATATTGCCAAATTCATGGCAATGCTGAAGCAGGTAAACATAAGCATGCCCTTCGTGGAGGCGTTATCGAAGATGCCCAAGTATGCCAAGTTCATGAAGGATCTCCTCACCAACAAGTGGAAGCTTGGGGAGCTGTCAACGGTGATGCTCAACGAGGAGTGTTCTGCCATCCTGCAGAACAAACTACCAGAGAAGCGAAAAGACCCAGGGAGTTTTACTATCCCTTGCATGATTGGTAGTTTTCATATAGGAAGTCCTTGGCGGATTTAGGCGCTAGCATAAATGTCATGCCATATAAACTGTTTAAAAAGCTAGGCCTAGGTGAACCCAGTGATACTAGGATGAGCATTCAACTTGCTGATAGATCCATTGTGCATCCTAGGGGCATTGCAGAGGACTTGATAGTCGCAGTAGGGCCATTCTCATACCCTGTTGATTTTGTGATTTTGGACATAAATGAGGATGTGGATGTTCCATTAATATTGGGTAGACCTTTTCTCGCCATCGCCAATGCGCTCATTGATGTGAATGATGGGAAATTGATTTTGCGAGCTGGGGGTGAACAAATCACCTTCTCTGTTTATGATAATATGAAACACCCCCAGCTCCATGATGATCTAGACTACTGTGATGTTGTTGCTGATTTTGAGACCGCACTCGCCATCACGAGTGCGGGTACTAAAGATTTCCTCGAGCGTTGTCTTTTGCTAGGGGAACAGGCATCACAGGATGTGCAGCTGGAGGACCAGCTCGCGGAGCTAGACGAGGCCCCGATCGAGGGGCGAGAGATACCATTCAAGCCGATCCCTATCTCGCCCCGGATCGCTTCATCATTGGAGGAGCCGCCAGAGCTGGAGATTAAGCCCCTCCCCTCTCACCTGGAGTATGCATTTCTCCGGGAGGGGAATAAGCTCCCGGTCATTATCAGCTCGGATATGACACCCGAGTAGAAGAGCAGACTGGTGGCTCTGCTGTAGAAGTATGCGCGGGCCATGGCTTGGAAGATCACAAATATCAGAGGCATTAGCCCATCCTTCTGCTCCCACATATTTCTGATGGAGGATGAGGTTAAGCAGTCAGGAAGCCACAGCGGAGATTGTCTCCCAACTTGGAGGAAGTGGTCTGGGCAGAGATTATGGAGCTCATGGATGCAGGGATCAGGGATCATCTTTGCTATATCTGATAGCAAGTGGGTCAGCCCCACTCAGGTGGTCCCGAAGAAAGGCGGGATGACTGTGGTCCCGAATGAGAAGAAAGAGCTGATCCCGATGCGGATCGTGACCGGCTGGAGAGTCTGCATCGATTACTGGCGCCTGAACGACGCCACCAGGAAAGATCATTTTCCCCTACCTTTCATTAATCATATGCTGGAGAGGTTGGCTGGCCATGAGTTTTATTGCTTCCTGGATGGCATGTCTGGTTATTTCCAGATTCCTATCGCACCAGAGGATCAGGCGAAGACCACATTCACTTGCCCCTTCGGTACCTTTGCTTACCGGAGGATTCCATTCGAGCTGTGTAATGCACCGGCGACCTTCCAGAGATGCACACTGGCGATCTTCGACCGACTGGTTGGAGAGATCATGGAAGTCTTCATGGATGACTTCTCGGTCTATGGAGACTCCTTCACTCATTGTCTCCATAACCTAGAACTCGTTCTGAAGAGGTGCGAGGAGACTAATCTGGCACTCAACTTGGAGAAGTGCCATTTTATGGTCCGTGAGGGGATTGTGCTCGGGCACAAGATCTACAAGCAGGGGATTGAGGTGGATCGCGCGAAGATTGAGACGATTAGTAAGTTACCTCCTCCCATTTCTGTGAAGGGGATTCACAACTTTCTGGGTCATGCAGGCTTCTACCGGCGCTTCATTAAAGATTTCTCGAAGATTGCCCTGCCTCTGACGAAGCTGTTGGAGAAGGATGCACCATTCCAGTTCACTCTTGAGTGCACAGCTGCATTCGAGACACTGTAGGAGAAGCTTACCCATGCACCTATCATGGTGACTCCTGACTGGTCTCTTCCTTTTGAGCTGATGTGCGATGTGAGTGACTATGCAGTCGGAGCAGTTCTGGGTCAGCGACGCATAGGTGCATGAGAATTACACCACCACTGAGAAGGAGCTCCTGACTGGTCTCCAGCCCATCTATTATGCGTCGAAGACCTTGAACGACGCACATGAGAATTACACCACCACTGAGATGGAGCTCCTCGCTGTGGTGTATGGATTTGATAAGTTCTTACCATATCTGGTGCTCTCCCATGTGGTGGTATACAAAGATCACTCGACAATTCGCTATCTGATGAGCAAGGCTGATGCAAAGCCTATGCTCATCCGCTGGATCCTGCTTCTGCAGGAATTTGATATAGAGATCTGGGACAAGAAGGGAGCCGAGAATGTTGCTGCAGATCATCTTTCACGGTTGGAAGCCCCTCCGATGGACAACTTCGTGGAGGAGATCGATGAATCTTTCCCGGGTGAGTGATTGCTGGCAATGACTTTGGTGGACATCGTGGCCCCTTGGTATTTTGACTTTGCCAATTATCTGGTTGGCAAGAAATTACCAAAGGGGATGGCCACTCATGCAAAGCGCAAGTTCTTCTCCGACCTGAAGCATTACTTCTGGGAGGATCCTTACCTCTTCAGGATCGGAGCAGATGGCGTGATCCGGCGCTGTGTCATGCAGCACGAGATGGGAGACATCCTATCTCAATGCCACGAGGGACCTACTGGAGGTCGCCATGGAGGAAACCGCACGGCGCGGAAGGTGCTACAGTCGAGCTTCTATTGGCCCTCGCTCTTCAAGGATGCAGACACCTTCGCACGACAGTGCGACCACTGCCAAAGGTCAGGTAAAGAGATATCAAGCTACTGTCGGATCTTCCGCAGTTTAATCAACAGTAAATCAACCCAGGGTAATTACAACTGAGACCTAACTAAGGAGCTAGGGGGACTCATTCCCGAGTGACTCTTCATTTGCTTTAGAAAACCGAACCATTTCCTGCTTTCTTACTGCTTTTAGTTAAAACCAAAATCAATCGACTTAGTTTGCTAGATAACAAATATACACGGAGTAGGTAGTAGATCTAGACCCCGGGTTGATAATTAGAGCTTGCCTGTTACTACATTTCCGAACTGCGATTACACTTGGTCGCAGTTTGGTGTTGCGTTTTAGCATGTCAATTTCCCATCCTCACCAATTTGAATGGACAACAAAGACATGCATTTGATATGATAATGGCTTATGTTACCTCTCCATCTACGCAGGAATCGAATTTTTACTTCCTTTATGGACATGGAGGAACCGTAAAAACTTTTCTGTATAAGACAATGCTTGTGCATCTCAAGGAACTTGGTTAGATTGTCCTCGTGTTAGCATCGTCAGGAATTGCTGCAACATTGCTTCCTGATGCAAGTACAGCCCATTCTTGCTTTAAGATACCACTCGAGATCGACCATGCCTCTTCGTGAAACATTAAAAAAAGGAACACCACTTGCTCAGTCAATTATTGATGCAAGTCTTATTATATGGGATGAAGCCCCGGTGGTTCATCGGTTGTCTTTTGAAGCAGTTGATCGAGCATTTTGTGATGTTATGAATGTCCCTTTTACCGGTCCTCATTATAAGCCTTTTGGAGGTAAACTGATGCTGCTAGGAGGGGATTTTTGCCAGACATTGCCGGTCGTCACTGATGCTGGAAAAGAGGAGAGCGTAGATGCCTCTCTTACGCGCTCTTACATTTGGAACTTCTGTATTGTGCTTCCGTTGACTCAGAACATGCGCATTATACCTTCCTCTTTAAATGAAAGAGAGTCATTGTGGAATGGATTTCGTCGATTGGACTCTTTCCATTGGCAATGGAAGTATTCTAGGGAAATCTTTTGGTGATAATCAGCCACCTGATTGGATAGAGATCCCACAGTCACTGTTGATTGATGCTACAAGGGCACCTATTCAAACAATGGCTTCTCATATCTATACTGATTATCACCCACTTCCACAGTGTTTCCTACCTTACTGAAAGGTCCATCATCACACCGACAAATCGAAATGTCACAGAACTCAACTCCCATATGCTTGCTTTGCTTCCAGGGCAACCACAAACCTATTTTAGTAGTGACACTCTTCATACAGATTCAACCGATCCAAACCGCCTCGAGGCAGAATATCCAACTGAATTTCTTAACAACCTCTCTTTCAATGGATGTCCGGAACACCAGATTGACTTGAAAATCTTTGCACCTATCATGTTATTGAGGAACTTGAACCCAGAAATCGGATTATGCAATGGCACCATGCTTATGGTTGTTTACTTGGGACACTATGTCATAAAAGGAATAATTATGGGCGGTGCCTTTGATGGTAAAACTGTTGCCATTCCCAGGATTGTTCTTAACATCAATGATTGCCGATGGCCATTTATTCTCAAACGACGACAATTCCCAGTCCGACTTTGCTATGCTATGACGATTAATAAAAGCCAAGGTCAAACACTTCAAAGTGTTGGGGTGTATCTGCCAAAGCCTGTGTTCAGTCATGGTCAGTTGTATGTCGTTGTCTCTCGGGTTAGATCACCTGCTGGCCTACGCTTTCTCATTGTTAACGAAGACGGGATTCCCTCCAATTATACTCGCAATATTGTGTATCAAGAAGCTTTTGCCGACATTCAACCGCATGTTCCTCATGAATAACCTATCTCTCAATGGTATGTATTCTACACTTGTATTTACTTTCCCATAAAAAAACATCTCCGGTATTAAATAAAAATTCTTATATACTTGCTGAATTTATTTCTGTGCTTCCTCTTGCAATGCTAGCTTCAACTATTCAAACACACTTTGCATTCATGCATTACTCTTAAAGGGGCTCATGTTTAACCAGAAAACACACACTTCAGATTTGGGTCGTTTGAGTAGCTTAAACATGCTTTATGGATGCAGATTATCCTCTTTGTCAAGGAAGTGGAGATATAGATCATGGAAATGAAACGCCTGCTAGAAGTAAGGATTACAAAGTTTCTGGTTGAAATCTGATGCTTGATGAAGCGAGCCAGTCTTGGTAAGCCAATCGCCCAGTCCTCTTTTGGTCCTTCAGTTCTTTAATATATGCCTCAATGCACACTGTTGCTCTTCAAGTTCTTATATATAACTCACACAAGACCATATAATATGTTGTTGCTTTGTTCAGAAGAAATAAAAGGAGACTCTTCTGTGCATCGAGATAGCTGAATTTAAATGTGTGCGAGTATTTATTTGTTTAATATCTATGGATGAATTACGCCGTGTCGATGATGCACTTCATTCGTACATAGCTTTCTTTGCAAACATTATACTTAAAACCAGATTAAGTTACAGAACTCAAGGAACAACTTTATATTTCCATTGTTAAGAACCTCTGTGAAGATTTAACCGAGCCTTACCATTACTGCCCTTAATTGATCCTTGCCCAAGCCTGGGGATAGAAACTCTTTTCCTCAGAGCTTTCACTAATTATGTCGATATGTTTGTTGGCTAATTACATAAGGGTTTGACAATCTTTCTTTCAAATCTATGTTTGTTGCCTGATTTCACTTGGGTTCGACTCTTTCAAATTTGCTTGCTTGTTTTAGTGCTTTTTCTTTGTTGTTTGTTCAGTTAAACCATTTGCCTTTTACTTGAGTATGTCTTTTTTGGCCACCTGATTTCCTAACCAAGTTGCGTTCTTATATACTCGATTTATTAGGTTTTGTAGTTCCAGTCTAGCTGACAACTGTATCTGCTTGGAAATGCTTTGCATTGACGTACCACTCTT
The DNA here is from genome assembly GCA_946122785.1 of Linum tenue. Lineage (NCBI taxonomy): Eukaryota > Viridiplantae > Streptophyta > Magnoliopsida > Malpighiales > Linaceae > Linum > Linum tenue. The sequence goes on along the minus strand of CAMGYJ010000011.1, from coordinate 7,695,587 downwards.
GATGGGGAGGTCAGACCTCATTTCTCACCAGTTCCAAAATTGCAGCACACTGTCTCTATTCTGCTGTCTGCACACCTCTGAACATTTACAGATGACCATTGACTACTTTTTTGTGTCCTCAGGAGGCGAACTAACCTGCTCAATTCTCCTTTGCTTATTTTGCAGGAACTTTATTTAACTAGTTAGGGTATGGTATGTAATATCTTAATGTGTAGCCTCTGCTTCATTTCTCTAGCTGATGTTCTTGCCACTGCTTTCAGTTTATAGTGGGTGTAAAAACAGTATACACCAAACCTCAATGACACACTTGGGTGGCCCAACTTTTGTGACGAAATAATATCACTTTGCTTTAAACAATTGGGCCCATTCTTTTTAGTCTGGGTTTCACCCACTTGCAATCTTCTTTGTTCAACCCAAACACCCAGCTACTCCCTTTCATATATAAAAGAAACTCGGGTTTCCTTATACAGTGCCTATTATGGAACCTTCAGCTTAGCTTCAGTTTATTCTCATCACTCCCTGCATCGTTGAATCCGCCCGAAAGGCTATTCTTTCCCACTTCCTCATCTCTAGTCAATTTGCTTTTATACCATGAATAGTAGTGCATCCTTTTATTGGCCTGACTTATTGGACTTTTGGTTGTCAAATTCATTTCCGCATATGAATCTAGGGTTTCACTTTACATTTCATCATTTTTCATTCTTTCAGTTCACCGAAGACCTAACCTTTCTCTTTCTGGATTTTCAGTATCAAATCGTAGAATGTCACTCAGCTATACACTTCCAAGTTGCCTAAATGGTTCGCTTGCTCACACTAAAATCATTCTCATGTCCCTGCCTATTGTTCGTCAAAGAAACTCAGACGGATAGTTCTTTCATATTTTATTACATGAATGTACTAATGCCCATTTTTATCAGTAATTGCATCATATTTTCTATCTTTATGCTAATTTCAGACCCAATTAATACATAAGCTACAGTCTGGCATCTTCATGGCAACTGTTTATCTGGACACATCGTCCTTCGCTTGATTCATATATGGCTTTCTGATGAATACATAGGCGCGGAGAACAACAAGTTCATGTATACTTTATGGGTTGACAGAGAGGTTAGTCTGTTGAATGCCTAGATTAATTTCCTCTTGCTAATTATGAAAATCTATGCTACTTCATGCTCACTATTCTTTTTATAGGAAACTTTAATTGAGGGGGTGACCGGCAAAATTGATATGCCTAATATCGAACCTCTTCTTGAGGTAGGGAAGCTCTACATGCTGCAAAAAGTTCCCCTAACCGTAGCGAGGCGTACTCAAAGAACTGCACCTGGAAATTTGCGTCTTTACCTTCGAACAGGCCAAATTTGCAGGAAACTTGATGAAAATCAAACCAGGAAACAGTTCCCCGTTAATGGATTTAGAAGCACAAAATTTGAAGAACTTTACGGAATGACCTCGGATCCAACTCACTTGGCAGGTCATCTCTCCCTTATTATATCTTCGTTCTACAGGTATTCACCTCATACTGGTTTCCTTGCGCATGTTTAGATTTCACAGGTCGCGTTTTATCAATATCAGAACCAATCTAAAGTAGTGATAACATTGTCCTCATGCTGGTCCAAATAGAAAACACCAAGTCCATATTCAGAATTCCTCTTGCATTCAACTTATTGGACCCAGGCTAACATCTATTTATGCTAGCAGAAAACAAACTGTCGTCATCAACTACACAGATGCCTATGATGATTTCTACTATTGGGCTGAAGCAACTGAACTCAAATATCCAGTGATCGCGACCTTACAAGCATCTTGGTTACTTAGCCTGAACCGAATTGTCCGACACTTGATCTCTTCATTCGTTAGCCTGGATTTTGCACGCATCTGTACTAAACTAAAACCTTTCTATGCATATCAATTGCTCTTAACCAGCACAAAAGCAACACGCAGAATTCATGGTTCGTATTCGGATAATTACAGGCCGCTGATGAACAGGTTACCTATACCTTAACTCTTTCCCTTGCTTTCTATTGTGCAAACTTGTCCGACAAAATGTACATTATTTATTCCGTTGCAGGTTTTTACATGACCACAGGCCAATTTCGATTCTTCAGGATTCACTAGTTCCAATTTTCAAGTCCTTCAGACACCCTTTGCCGACTGCAGCTACACTCACCACAATGATTCAATTACTTGCTACTGATTTAGTCAATCTTGAGTTTGATTAAGTATAACCGGTCTTACCTTACTCCCAAAAACACCTTGCTCACCTATTCATTCTTTCGTGTAGGCACGATACTGGTGCTTGGCAAAAATTGATAGTGTTCCTGCAGACCGACAGCTGATTAGACATGAAGCCGGTTCTATAAGGTAAGGTAGATAAATATGTACACGGACACTTTATCATTTGCAAATGCTTAAAAATTTTGTGATGATGAAACAGGTATGATGCATTAGTGTGTTGTAACGATTTAATTAGAACATAGATGGTCAAATTCGAACATGATGCAATGGTTCAGCTACTAAAGTTACCACTCGACGAGTTTCATGGACTGTAGTTTGACAAAGAAGCCATTCTTCGAGAATTTGAAGGCAAATACTTTACTCTAGAGATCCGTATCATTCGTGCATTCCGTGTCACCACGCATATCGCTGTTACAACAATCTCGAACCCTCTTTGTATAAATGTTGCTTAGTTCAAGTTAAGCAAAATGGTTTCTCTATTATGTACCATTAGGGAGTCATGTTGCTGAGCTCTTCCCATCTAATTCTAATAACCAGACATGTGGATTGGATTTTAGTAGGCACCTTAACTTGTGCAACACCCCTACGCAGTTATTTATAAAGGACTTAGTATTATGTACTAAATATTATCCAAGCCCGTTATACTGCTGGCCTCTTCCTATATAGTTATGATTACCAGGAATTTTGGGACGTTTATGTATGAAACTTATGTTATTCATGCTGATACAACTAATCTTCTAATATCTCAGGTCAATACAAAATCATTGACATGCCTCTTCAAGGAAGATCCATACAGTTTCATACACAGATGAGTGTTCCTTTTACGAAATTCTATACACCACAATGATCACTTATCTTGATTGTTAGATCATTATGCAGATTCTCAACTATATTGGTTACCAGATCTTGAATAGGTCCATTCATATTTTAATTTAATCTTTAGGGAGATCTATATTTATTAATCAAGTAGAAATAAGAGTTTCCAAACAAGTCCTCTCTAAGAAGAGGTACAATAACAACAAGTGGGTTATCAACCCATATCTCTTTCTCATCCCAATAGCACTCTACTTGGCCCATAGTATGGACCACTTTGTTCTTTCCTCGGGCCGTAAAGTTCCATACCCATTCATATTGAAACCCACTCATAAAAAAAATATAGTCCCATTCCAAACAACCCAGTTGGAATTATATCGTCCTTCTTGGTCGGCCCTGCAAGGATGGTGGGTCGTTGTTTAAACAATTTCGAGCTACGGTTTATAAAAGACACTGCCTTCCAATCTATTCCTGAACCCCCACCATCCGAATACCACCCAACCAACATGGCAGAACCAGTCTCTTTCCTGGACCTATACATTCGCGCATTTGTCCACAAGGAAAGATCAGGTACGCCAGTAGTCCTATAACTACACCGTTAATACAGCTTATGTCAAGTTATCTCCACAACCTTTTATTACTTCACTATGAAACAGACGTAGTAGGCCGCATAGTTGCTGTCTCCAAACCTTATGTGGAGGAATCATCTGATAGAACGACAATGCACCAACTCATTATCCTGGAAGATAATTGGTATGCAAGCAGTCTTGATAAGTCTTACATTGCTCAAATAATATATGTTTCTTATATCCACTGTCATGGTTTTTACATGCAGCGAGCGACAGATCCTAACCCAGATCATAGGGCACTGATAGACCGATAATTACACATGTTTTCACCCCTATTCTGAAGCCGTTTGTGATGTGGAATCTCGTGTTTTAAGCCGATTTCACGCTAGGTTGTGTGTTTATGTCATATTTCAGGACCCGGCGTTGGAATCGAGGCGGAGAAACGAGTTCTGGGTCGAAAGGAGCGAAGTTGGGACGAAGGAGGCTGATGGAGGAAAATACCCGGCCATGACCAAGAATACCCGGCCGGGTATTATTCCTTTGGGCGCCCCGTGAGAAATAGAAGGGGGCCCGGGCAAATGGCTTAAATCCCCGGTCGGGGATTATTGGAAGAGACCGGGGATTTTCCCTGAGGCCGAAACGGTGCGCTTCAATTATACCCGGTCGAGACCCAAAATACCCGACCTGGTATTTCGACCGGGGATCGCGAACGCAGGTTGTTAAAAGCCTGTTTTGTGCGTTTTTGCAAGGGAGAGCTGGGTTTTGGATCCCAAACACCCTAGGGACGAACCAAAGAGAGAGAGAGAGCGATTTGAGGGCATTCTTGGAGTGGAATTGGAGGATTTCTTCGCCTTGGAAGCTCGAGGAACAAGCCCGGACTTGAAGACTGATCATCTGAAGATTCTTACTGCAGTCTCTCTCTTCTCTATGGAGTAACTTTCCTTCACTTAGGTTTTGAGGAACCCTAGCTATGTTTGTTTGATTGGATGATTGTATGAGTACTCTGACTTGATGATCTTGAGTTCATATTCAATCTATGCATGTTTTCACGATTCAATTCTGCTTTAGTCGAGATTATTGATTCTGCTTTGATCCTATGAGAGCGAATACCTCATTAGGTCAATAGAGCACCATAGATTGATAGTAGTGGATCGATTGCTTTAGTCGAGGGTTGATTCACTGCTTTGTATCGATTGAGAACCTCATTCGATAGAGGGAGTCTAGTTCAGAATGCCTTGATCGATTGTTCTAGAGAAGGATACGTCCCTCTAGGCAATTGACTCAAGAGGGCCTTGTTCCTTTAGTCGAGACTCAAGGTCTAGTCAAGGATTCTCCGCATTGTGAATGAAAGTGAAACAAGTTAGAGATCATCAATCGTTGATCTGGCTAGTGGCTAGGGGGAATCATACCTAAGTGAGTTCCCAACCTGTAATTAGCTTAACTTTAACTGTAGTTTGCTAGAGTAGTTTTAGTTCTTTCATCTTAATCTGTTTTGCTAGATAATGAACTGAAGCTGAGTAATAGTAACTCTAGAGACCCGTGGATTCGATATTTATTACTTGAGCCACTATACTGCAGTCCCTTTCATTGGTTACACTTGGCCATTGTTAGGAGTTGTGTCATAGCGAGTCAGGCACCCAATCATACATGCGCTTGAGGCATTGGTTGCTACACAAGAATGAAATGGACCTGTCATAGCAACTTTGACTTCCATGGTTGGCATTTGTTCAGATGGTAAGGTTGATGTCACTGCAACATAGTACCACTCTATGCGTTCCTTGACTCATTTTTTCCCCAGGAAAAACACTTTACAGGAACACATGCAGCACAAGGGTCATCATTGAGCAGAACTTGCGGATGCATCGACCCATGTTTTACCGGTTTTGCATCCTTTTACCACCCACTATGTATCTTTGAATACTATCTTGCACACGATGATCATATTTGCATTTCTATGCATACACTCAAAGTCAAATATGCCAATCTTCTACATTGAACAAGGTAGAAACACAGAACTAATCAGACCTATCCGACGACAAGGTCAATGCCACTCAATAGCAGACTTACTTTTTTTGTTGGCTGAAGATGTTGCACTAAACGATGCAGCCTCTGTCAATGTATGTCACCTTTTCTTTTATCATAATTGATATTAGAGTCATATTATACAACCTTAATCCTCCTTCATTGTTCTTTATACAGGCAACATTTAGGTGCCTAGCGTCGATTCAGACAATCAATCACCAATTTGGATTCTTTACCTGGTTATGCCCTGAATGCTCCCCACAAAAACATAAGTTGTTCCCAAATGATGTCTGCTCCAATTGCTCTGCGTCCATTGCTCATGACGACAGAATCAAAAGGTACGCAAATGAGCTTACAAATACATTTAGAACCCAAAAAAGTAGCACACAAAATCAGTTTACTTATACAAGCATAAACAGTTTATATCTTAGTCGACGTATATGACGAGACATTTGAGACTACATTCTTAATTAATCATGAAGCGGCTGCTGCACTGCTGCAAACATATCCTATGTGGGACCTTGAAGAAGCAGATGTTGAGGCTCTTCTCCGACCTGTCATTTACCGCACATATACATTTGAGGTCAAACAATTACCTTGGTGCAGGGACAGTCGTGAACGATTTGAAGTTGTTGCGATTTGGTACCGTCATGCTGCATGTGTTCATGAATGATGTTGTTGGTCCTACAAACGACAGTTTTGGTTTCGCAAAATCAGAAACTATATCTCCTAATACCTCCAGTTCCTTTTCTAGATCTAATTCAGTCATGGTTCCCAACTGAACACCTAGGCCTGTAATATGTTTAATTTGTTGTCTTGAACGAGGTACATGACTCTCCCTTATGGTCATTTTTCAGTTTTTTTGTATCCTACAAACAATCACTAAAGACTCCAACATTTTCAACTTTTGTCTCAATGGAGATGGTTTTGCCAAGATTTTTGTTTCTTGCTTCTATTGGTGCTTTGTTTTGAATTTAAATATGCGTATACAGATTTATCTAATTGGAAAACTAGCTCTTGCAAACGTGTTTGTTTTTTGCTTATGCTTATACTTATCTATTTTCCAGAAACTTATCATGAGAAGAAACACTTTACTAAATCATGGTCAAAATGATGATTTGCCTTTTCCACTTTGTTGTTTGCCGTTCTCCATCACATGTTCAGATAAACCAAATTATAAGTATATTTCCGTTCTTTTCCCAAAAAGACCTTTTCTACTACAACTTCGAGTGGGATCCAGTTTCCCTTTCACTTTTATTTCACATTTTTTTTTTGTTTTCCTCCTGTTGTTCCAACTAAAATTTCGAACCCTCCTATAATATGAACTTAATATATATCTGCAGTGAACCTTTCCTCCGCAATTTGATTCATATGATTTGTTTCTGGTCCAACTCTCCCCTCTTCCTTTTTAGTTTGCTTAACTGTTGTTATCTCTCCGCCATCTTATGACTGCTTAGAAACTACTCCTTGATCTCGATGGTGCTGTTGGACTAGACATTGTTCTTAAATTACAGCTTCTTCATGATTGGGGTTCATGCGACCTAAAGCACCCCTCCACCATCTCTGCCTATAGCATTCTTTGGTCCGATGAGGAGGTAAACTATCTGTTTCAGAAATCGATTCCGTTTTCCGCTGCTATGCTTCTTGACCTAACTAATTAATCATCCCTGGATCTTCCTCAATCATCCCTCTCGCAGGGAACTTTAATTCAGGCCATCGCTCAGCCAGATTTGGTTTATCACTTTGTACCGATTCTTCAGTTTGGATGTGTCTATTTGGTCAGTCATTTCTTTGTTCAGCCACATGGTATGATGTACAATACTTGCTCCCACAAACTAAACATGATCTTTACCGAAGAGAAAGTCTTCGAAAATGTCACCATTCTGTCTCCAAGCTTTTGCATCGATTCCTTTGAGTTCCTTCATTTCGGTGCCTTGCAAACTCGAGATGACTCATCAATTTATCTTGCAGGTTCACTTCCTCATCTATTTTACGGTGCCTTACTGGCATATATTTTCCTTATCACCATTTACCATTATAGTTTTATTGCTTCTTTTCCTACAGAAGTTATTGGCGGTGTTGTGGCTGTAACCGGCCTTTCATGTTCCATGACGAGTGATAGTCTTACTGTTAAGCGAAAGCTGGTTATTCAGGCCGAAAGGTGAAACCCTCAACAATTTTAGTACATCTTGTTCCTTTTCCGGACGATTATTCGTTGTTTGCCTTCTATTTATCTTATATGCAAATCTGTCTTTTCAGCAACACACTCTTGCATATTACCCTCTAGGGTGAGGTTACTCGCTCTCTGGATGGAGAAGAACTAGCAAACCTCGGACGTTCTGGCCAGGTTATACTAAGCATCTCTGGTCTCCAAGTTACCACAACTATCACAGGTTCTTCATACAACTTTAGAATTCAAATTTTGTATACTATTAATTATTTCCCTTCGTACAAATGTAATCCACTCTTTTTCCACTTTTTTTTCAAAGGTGGATTCTCTTTGTCTAGCAGCCCAAGTACTCGCTATGTGCTAGAACCAGTGTCTCAAATGGCACACAGCGTCCGATCTGCGTAAGATGCTTTCATTTTATAATTTTGTGACCATTTCTTTTGTTAAACCTTATGTATTTCCTTTGTATAGCTTATCTGGTAGGATGAATACAATCCAGTACTATCCCCCAGAATTCTCAACTCCAGCTGAAGCATCACGATTTGAAGCTGATTGTACGAACACAATCGGACAACTGGTTGCCCTTTGCACCCCTTAAATTCATGATGTACGTATTCTTCATGCTGCCTCTTATGACCTACTGTTTCCCTTAATTTGTAACTAATACTTCACTACTTTCGTTATACACAGTCGACACACTACCATTGCCTAGCTCAGATCCTCTCCATTGACGCCTCAAGTCAATGGTACTACTTAGGATGTATGACTTGTTCTAAACCGACTAGGGTCTATAACGTTTCTAATTATTGGTGTGCTGACCATCAGGATTTGACACCGCAGCAAACCAAAATATGATTAGCTTACTTTTCAGCACTTATTATAAGCCTGCAATTTGCGCAGCCACCTAACCCATTCTTTTATCTACTCTTTTGTAGCTACAAAATTCATTTGGCTATAGGAGATGGCACCAGTTCAACAAGCTTCATGCTGTTAGGGAGGACCGCATAGTCGTTTTTGGGAACAACTGCTTCTGAGTTATTTGCACCATATTCACACCAACATGGTTAGTTGCCACCAGAAATTTTTGCCCTAAATGGACAATGGTTTGCATTTACTGTTCTCCTACCTAAACCTGGCCATCTACCTCAATCACCTCTGGAGTTTACCATTCTTTCTATTCTAGAACGCAAACAAGCTGGTCTACGACATCCACGACAATAATGTTCTAGAAGACTTCCGAAACAACAGTTTCTCTTGACTAGAAACATTTATACCCTCCGAGTTCCGCTTTTGCCTCCCCCCATTTGATAATGTCTTCTCTCTCCTCCTGTTTCGTGGCACGTAGACCCGCTTTAACTGCGCTCAATGTAGTCAAAATCGCGCTTTAAAACTTAAAAACTTGTGATTTTACGTTTCTAGGTCACTAAAACGCTTCTACACAAAATCTAAGTTTTTATAACTTACGTAGTTAAAAACTGCGCTTTAAAACTTAAAAACTTACAATTTTACGCTTCTAGATCACCAAAACGTTTCTATGTCGAAACTCGCTTTTGACTACATTGACTGCGCTGTTGCATTCTCATGCATATTTGATTGATTAGATCCACCCGAATCATGTCTAGCAAATGATGCTAGCTTTTTCATCTCACAAAACTGCGTTATACTTTAATATTATGTCTTTTGCAGTTCACTACAGATCATTCCACCACAATTCACTTGCTTGCTCTCACAAACTGAACATGGTTTTAGACAAGAAAATACTCTTCCAAAACGACCTGATTCGTTTTAATGAAAAGATAAGTGGCCATATAATAAAATCATCACAGTGAGTTGTAAAAACAAAATGCTCTTCTTAATAATTTCACAGAACAACGGCCCAAAACTGAAAATCCCAATCCATCTTTGCCCGCCACTTTCACATACATTTGCAACAAAGTGGACCATATAAAACCACTATTCCACTATGGTGAAAGTATTTCTCTTTCTCTGGTTCAAAATCTCCTTCTATTTCTCTCCTTCAGCTACAGGTTTTGTCGCATCAGAAAACCCTAGGAAAAAAACGACTCACTGTAGCCCTGACGGTCCCCCATCTCCCACATCTGGCCCCATACAGAAACTACATACCGGCAAGTACTACATATTCATTCTACTATTGCTATTATCTTTTCCATTTGCTTTACTAATTTTATCTCTTTCCTCAGTTTAAGAAAGAAGTTGTTCCTACCCCAAAATGCCATCAGAACCCGATTTGCTCTTTTGGGCGACAATAGCAGGGGAAATGTTACCGAAAGACCCACACGGTACCTTCGCGATTAGTTGAAAAGAAGTCTGTTTCCTTATGCTTTTAGAGGTAATGACTCAATTTCCCTTTTGCTTTTAGATGTAATGATTCAGTCCACAACCTTTCGTGAATTATGTCTTGAAACAAGCGACCATTTCCTTATGGCTCGGCTGTTAAACATGTGGTCAGAATGTGATTCAGATGGAACTGCATCTATTACCTCAATGCATATGCTTTGGTTAGATAAAGAGGTATGTTTATAAACGGTTCACACCTACTTCTTATATTGTAAACAAAGAACATTTAACAAACACATTTTTCGCATTTTTACTCCTTTAGGGACAACTTATGGAAGCAAATGTACGCTATGGAGATTCTACTCATATTTGCAAAGACATTCAGATTGGTTGTCTGTATACCATGATGAACCCAACTGTCATACCAGCTAGATCTGAACGTCGCACTGCACCTAATGATTTGAGATTGTATTTCATAGAGGGAACTTCATTCAAAAAGATGCATGAATATCGCAGCACTATGCATTTTTCAAATGACTCTTTTCTTCAAATTCCTTTCAATGATAGTGGTTCTTCTACAAGTCTTCCAATCTGCTACTCAGGTACTCATTATTTATACTTAATCCCCTGATGATAACACACTTATATTCCAAATATCACGGGATTTGTAACACATAGAACCAAACAACTAAAACGATTCATATTTCAAATATCACAGGTTGTGCAACGCATATCACTGAACCAACTAAAGTGAATTATGATATATCTATGTTCCAGATTCATCTTGAAGACATGAGGTACCACTTAGAATTAGTTACTATTATGTCATAATAAGTCAAGATTACTCTATATTGGTACTTATAATCCGTTTTCCAACTTTAGACTGGAAACAAAGGCATTGTGAGCTATATTGGCACAAGTGCAGTCAAAATCGCGCATCAAATCATAGTACGTTTTTAGGTCACCAAAACGATTCAGTTTACACTTAAAAAGGTTTTGGTTCTAAAATGGTTCAAAATCATTGTTAGAAACGTCAAAATCGTTGGAAACATTTAAAAACGCGTTTTCTTAACGTTTTTGTGCGATTCCAACCAATGACTTGAAATTGTCCTATTTCTTCAAAATGACACCGTTTTTACTTTAAAAATAAATAAAAAAATTACGGATAGGAAGAGGGCTCATAAGTAGAGCATCTCTTGGACACAAATCCAATCCCTAATTGACTGCTGGTCGAAGTAGGGCAGCCACAAATATTGACCAGTCTTCGCCGTCGCCAGCAAACACGTCGGGGCCTCTGATACCGCAAGCTCTAACGTGGCCTCCACCGACCCAGCAATGCGCGACCTCCACAGCTTCTAGTTGCAGCTCGGCGCCAAGTAATCGAAGAAGAATCGCCTCCTTCTGGTACCCGCTGCCGCTGTTATGTTTCTATTATGGACTTGTCTCCTTCACTGGGTTGTGATATATGGCAATAAAACCCATGGCCGCGTATGGGTAAAACCCGCAAAAAATTTGATGGGTATGGGGCGGGTATGGTTTTAGCCTCCCTCGCCCCATACCCATACCCGCCCCACAAAGAGGATTTCTTCACAAATACAAAAATATGTGGATCAAATTGTAATCTATCAATGGTGATGAGGATAACTCGAGGAAATAAATAGTAGAAATGCAATTGAGTGACCACCTTAATCAAAATCTAATTCATTTCTCTCAATTCTCCTTTCACTCTTTCACTTTCCCCCTTGTCAACAAGATTATGTTATTTATTTATTACTTAGTAGATGTATCAGAGTGAGAACATAATAAGTTGAAAATATTATACTCTATATTATGTATTAAAGAATGTTTTAGGATCATATTCTTTGAACCGTATTAAAAAAATAACCGTGTGTTTGTTGACTTCATTATATAATAGGTTGGTTTAGAGTTATAGTTAAAAATTTTCTTGTAAGTTTTAGGTATAATAATGTTGGATGTACGGGTACGGGTATTACCCATGGGTACCCGAAACCCACGGGTATGGGGATGGGTTTGCAAAACATTTCCCGCATGGGTATGGGGCGGGTATGGGTTTGGGTATTTGAAGATGGGGATGGGGATGGTTTAGCCAAACCGCCCCAAACCCGCCCCATTGCCATCCCTAAATATATATTCTTGAGCTGTTAGATCGGAGCAAGCTGTGTTGGATTGGCTATTTCTTTCCAGTTGTTAGACTTAGATGATTAGATCGGTGCAAGCTTTGTGATCTGGTCTGTTTTAATCAATTATCGAAAAACACATGGGAGCTTCGGGAGGAGCGCATACATAAACTGATAAAAGATTGATAACGATTTGATTTCGAGAATGTGGATTATTAAACTCATATGTCATTATGTTATATTATTATGTAAACTTAAATCAATCTGTGAGAATTTGGATTCTTTAACTCGTTTATGAACTTATTGTTGATATGTTATGAGTTTTCACTACTTAAAAATCGACATTAATTAGTTTATATGTGAGAAATTACGTTTTAAACATGAAATGCAAGTATTTATTCACTAATCTAAAATTTGTAGACTCACATTTTACATAGTATATGTCGCACTTAACAAATTTTTAGCTATTTAACAGGATGCACCATAAACTTATGTTTTTATGTTTTGATTCTACGCTTTACGATTTTACCCATTTTCCGTTTCTTGTTAGAATCGCGCTTTTGACTGCATTTAGAACGACATAAAAGCAGTTAGTAGGAACCTCAGAGACTACATGCGCAACAATTGGCACAAGAATTAAAGAATTCATTCGAAGTGCTGATGCCAAAGAAGTTCATTATCCTCTGACTGTGATAGAAACAACACTTACCCGAAACGTGCACGAATTTTTACCCATATTCCGTCGTTCTGTATCGTAACATCTCCCGGAAGTCGTCTAATTGTACATCCGTACAATGAAATGACGCAACGAATTATGAACAGGCACACTGCTACATTTATATGTTTATTTTGTATATCTTTTGCATACTCTATTTCTAGCAGTTTTCTAATTTAACGAACAAAACATTCTAGGTGCTTTCATAACAGACTGCCCGTGGATATCATTGACTACAACTCAAAAAAAAACGTCTTGGATACCTTCGGCGCAAAATTCCTCCCAGAATCTCATTATTAGAATTGAAGAACAAGCTCCCTTTAGGAGAATAAAAAACTGAGGTAACTATCATTACCTCTTACATTCTACTATACATTTGTCAAGAAAGTATATTTTGTGACTATAAATAAGTTTACAATTGTCTTCTAATGGTAGCAGAGGTTTAAAATACGCCCTGATGCTAATTTTTTGTGTTCTTGCTGAATCAAACTATATGACAGATACTATATCGATGCAAATTGAAGATAGTCAAGTTCGACCTTGATTCTGAAACCTGTAAAACTTCTCCTGGAGACACTGAGTATTTTCGAACTACCTTTGCTTTTCTATTCCTTATTATTAAATTGTTATACATTGTTTACATGCATCTAATCTTCGTATGTGTTCAGATTATACTATGAACTGCAGGCTGAATGTGAATCAAGAAATCACAAAGCAAAAGTCGTTATGAATCATGAACCTGCTCTTGCTCTGATTCATATGCCACCGCTCGAGTTCCAAACAATGCCATATGACCAACGAATTCAGTTACTTAAAGAATGCTGCAACATCAAATTCATGGCAAAAGTATACATCATTGGAGCAGAATATTCAGATGAACCACAAATTCGCATGTTTGCAATTTGGCATTCAAAAGCATTTCAACCATTACTGGATCTTAAGCTAGAATGGTAAACAATGTTCTCATCTTGCAATCGAAGAAGGTAATATTCTTTCTCTTTTTAATTTCAGCGGCAGGGGAATATTGTTGTTTCTTAATACAACTAAGTCTTTACATTTAATAATTAACTTCCTCTTCTTCTGTTATTATTTCAGCTATTAAGACTAAGGAATGAATCACTTGGTTGACTGAGGAAGAATCAAGGGAACGCAGAACTAAAAGACATGAATTCCAATGTTTTATGCATTTCATCTTTTGGGTAGTAAAACAAATAATTCCCGGCTCCTGCTGTATTTTCGTTTTCAACATAAACCGCGTTAGTACGTCATGTGTTCCCGTCTAATGCTTATTGCGATGTAGTAGTTATATTTTGACTTAGGAGAACAGATACTTATTGAGTTTTCAGGTACTTTTATGTCTTCCATTTAGGTCAGCTCTTGAACAATGCACTAGCGAATGCACGTTAGTATTGTACTCGGCTGATTTATTCCCCGTGTGCAGTGCAGTGCATTCCTCCGCCGACTGCATATTTGGCCTGACATTGTTCGAATGCAACATCCTCATAATCCCGCCGCGGAGCGCGGGCTTCCTTACTAGTGTGGTATATTTCATAATCCAACATCTTTAATCCATGTTTAAACACTCATACATCATTGCAACCACCAACTCTCTTTCGTTGCCTGTACGGACTGGACCTAACAACTGTTATTAGAGTATGTGTAGTACGAGTAGTATTGTGTTATACTACGAGTATTGTTATGTAATTAGACAGAGTTATATTCTTCTTATTGGAGTCGTAGAAGTTAGGTAATTTCTGTATTAGTGTTAGGATTATTATAGAAGTGCGGTATTGGGATTTGCCAACAACTGTATCTTCCATTGTACAAATTATGACAAAAAGCACTTGGTAAATGTTGGATTCATCGGAGAACCATCCCCATCGTGGTTCGTTATCACCGCCTGTAAAAAAACTCAAAATGACAACACCAATCGCCCTCAAAGGCTACAGAAACTAATCGATTTCAGATCCCAGTCTCCCGGCCGCTTCCAACCACCGATACAACCCAAGGTTCACCGTCGACGAATCGATGAGTCCCTGCCGTTTCTCCATTTCTCTCGTCTGGTTTCTCTGCCTTCATTCCGCTCTCGCCTTTACTCTCACGAGCAATACCACCCACATCCTTCAGGTACTCGTCAAAATCCCTCCACGAGGTTTCCTTTTTTTCCCCCGGATCCGATTTTTATACCTGAAATTGAGATTCGGAACCACTGCAGGACGTAGTGGAGGACATAGCCAAGAAGCTGAGCTGGGATTGGGAGGGAATTCATGTTTCCGAATTAGTAACTAGCAAATTTCGACTGGGTACATCTCGAAGGTACGAGTTCCGGATCCGATTGGGGAAAAGTTACTTGCTTTTCAAGTTCCCTGACGACGAAGTGGATTCTTGGAGTGCTAGTAAGTTCGATAGACGAACAGCGGGTGGCGGTGATGACGGTTTGATGGGTTTGGTTAAGGAATTTGGCTCAGTTCCCCTGCTGCGCACTTTGAAGCTCGAGGGTCCCTTTGTTTTGTCAGTCGCCGCCGGCGCCGGGCATCTCTCCCTGTCATTGCCGGTAAAGCAGATCTTCCACCAATTTGGCCCCTTTTGTGGTCGGCACATGAAGCTTGCTGAAAGAACCGTGATACCTTGTAGGCAACTTAGGATTCTGATTAGAAGATCTTTTTGCCTCGTTTGTCTTCATCATACTAGCTGTAGTAAGTGAACTGAAGTAACCATGGACAGTGAATTAGAACTTTACATGGAAATTAGAAATTCTAGCACTGTTGGATTGTAGACTACTCTGTTAGGTGGAACTTAGATGCAATTTGCGTGGAGGTTGCGGAATGCATGTGATTTGTTAAGAAATCGAATGTCTTGTAGATGATATTATAAGGTTGTCATATTAGAAACAATACAGTTTTCAGTTTATAGAGATTGCAGTTGTGGATGCAGACATATTGGATGTACTGTTGAAATCTTTTGGACAAGCCAAAGATTTCTGAGATATGCAATATCATGCATTCTGGAAATACATGAGAACTGACGTACATGGTTTGCATAGTAGATTTTCAGTTTTCAGTTTATAGAGATTGCAGTTGTGGATGCAGACATAGAACATTCCCTGTTTACCGAATTACCCCATTGTCATTTCTTGATCTCTTCCTTCTCTATGGCTGATACTTTCCGTGTATCTTATGGAATTTTTTCTTGTCAGCTTGGTGCTAACGAGCTGACAGATTTTGATCTTCTGCAGATGAACACTTCATACAGCGATCTCAAACATGTAGTTGTTGGCGAGGGAATGACTGTAGAAGTCACAGGAGCACAAGAGGTCTCTCTTTTCCATGGACTTGATTTCGTTTTTGGAGGAAATGAGAGCTTCATTAAAAGAAGCAAGGAAAGGAATAGCTTTCGCGACTTCTTCTATTCCTTATGCACACCATTGGTCCCCATACGCGTTATTGGGTCTGCATCACTGAGAGCCTACAAGACCAGGAACTCTGAAGACATCATCAACACAGTTTTCATGTCCAAGAGCATGATTGAGTTACTACCAGATAAGTGCTACAGTTGGAATGCTCACACGAGAACGAAAAAGGCACACCCCTTTCAGCCTCTAGCCTCGAGAATAGCAAAGCTGGAAAACGTATTCAGCATGTATCTCGGCGATAGAGTGCAGAACGACAGGCTGTGGGGATTCATGAGAGCAACTGTTAAAGCATCATCCATTATCCGGTTTCAGTTGGAGCTGGGAAAGACTCCTGAAAAGAACAAGACTCGTCAAGTAGAGTGGAGGACTAGACCTTTGGTTGAACGACTTTGGTTCGAGGTAACTGCGAGGATCGAAGACGAGAAGCTGAAGCCGATTATGGTGAAGAAGGTTAGACCTTTCGTTTCTGTGGACACTGTTTCATGGAGCAATTTAATGTCGAATCTTTCATTCACGAAGTTCCCTTCTATTCTTGTCCCTCCCGAGGCTTTGACGCTGGATGTGAAATGGTAGTATGCATTACTTGTAAATAGGTTAACTGAACATCCCTCATATATCATATATCGTTGTCATACATATGGTCTATGAAAGCAATGCTGTCAAATGTGCCATGTCACGTGTATGCGTTAGCTTCTGTAACTACTCATTTCACCTGTTGCATCTGTAGATAGTTAATCTCCCAGAAACTGCAATTTACCTCTTGATCTTAGGCGTCATTTTGGATTGTGGTGGATTGTCGGAATGGGTATATCCTGAAGAATACATAGGTACATAGATGGTAAAGTGTACTATTTTGGATGAATGTTTTTAACTTTGAATTACAGGTGATGAATTGTATATCTCTACTGTGACAATAAACAAGTACAGGAAAGGAGAAAACAGAGGGGATTTCTTGTACCCCAAGAAAAAGAATAACAACATTCAAGCAACCACCATTTCCACCTCTTCCTGGTCCTCAACCTCCTTATACTTATACCATGAAGCACACACCAAATAAACCCCCAAATTGACAACACTCAATCCGGCCAACAGCCAGTAAAAGTAGTGCAGCTTCACCCTGTTCAAGTTATTACTCTCCAACCACCCACCACTAAGCCTGTTCACAACTTCCACCACCACCGAGCTCAAGAAATACCCGAATGAGCTCGAGCACATCGAGATCCCTGTCGCCAGGGCCTTCATCCCAGCGGAGCTCTCCGAGTAGAAGAACTCCATCAACCCAACAACTGTCAGAAACTCCGCGGCCCCAAAAATGCAGTACTGAAACCCCAGCCAGAAGACGCTGTACGGCAGTGGAAGCAGCGAGTCGACCATGTCGTTCTCGATAGCTAAATTTCTCCTCCTGGTTTCCACCACCGCAGCCACTGCCATGGACGCGGCCGAGAGCACGAGCCCGACCCCTATGCGCTGGAGGTGGCGGACCCCGCTGGGGACCCCTGTGATGCCACGGGCGAAGGGGACGAAAACCCGATCGTAGAGAGGGATCATCAAGAAGATGAAGAGGAGTGGGAGTACTGGGACGGATGAGGCCGGGACTTTGAACTCTCCGAGTTCTCGGTCCATGGTGTTGCCCTGTTGAGTTGTGAATGTCTGGAGTTGGGCTAAGCAGGTGTTCAAGAAGATTGTGCTGAGGATGATGGGGAGCATTCGGATCAGGATCTTGGTTTCTTCGACTTGCGTCGTCGTGCAGAGTCTCCATGGATCTGTTGAATTGTATGCTTGCTCCTTGTTGGCGCTCGAGGGAACTGCTGCCTTGTCCAGAAACCTGAATTGGTTCGTCCTTTTCAGGATTTCTCCATTGATCCCTTCCTTCTCGTATAGTGCGTCCTCTGGCTTCGGTGTTTCTAGGTGCCTGTTTCTCATTGCAGCTACAAGCACCTGATAAACAAGAAACAGAGGTTTTTTGGATATTTGTTGAGCAGTAATTCTTCTCTGCATGTGGACCGACAGAATCGACATATTTTAATGTGTTTTTCGTCATTAATTTGCTTTCTCGCTCTAATTGTGACCGTACCAAGCTGCAGTGCTGCACTACATCCCTTTCTTTCAATTGGTGTACAATGCAGATCGAGCTAATGTTTCGTATCAAAATGTTGCAGAATTGAGAATGAGATGTGGTTTCCGTACCTGGGCAATCCTCACAAAAGGGCTTCCAGCAGGGGCAGTGATGCGATAGAAACGCTTTCCCAAGATGAGTACAGAGACGGCGAGCAAGACAGCCAGAGCAGAGATCCCAAACGCTAAATCCCAGCCTTTGTTCTCTCCGACCCACACGATCAACGTCACACCAACAATGGCTCCGGTCGTCAGGCTGAAAAAGAACCAGTTGAAGAAGTTGGATAGCTTAGGAGCCTCTTCAGGGTCCTTGGGGTCGAATTGGTCGGCTCCCAATGCCGGCAGCGCCGCCCTCACTCCGCCGGCACCCAATGCGATGAGGTAGAGCCCGATGTAGAGCACGGCGGACTGCCCGCTCGTGGCCGACTCGCACCGGGTCGGGTCGGTCACCTGGCCGCCATTGCAGGGTGCGGGCCGGAGCTCTTCGAAATGTGCTTGCATTGTCAACAGAGCATACCCCTGCAGAAATAGAAATTCAATGTTGCTGTCAGTAAATGATATACGATCCATAATCGAATCTAAAATTTGACAAAAAGACGTATACCAAAAGTTCAAAGCTGGCGAAGAGCGTGCACGCCATGAATTTGGACAGGTAGGTGTCGGCGAGGAAGCCTCCGACGAGGGCGAGCAAGAAGGAGGTGCCCATGAAGTTGGTCAGAGTGTTGGCCGATTTCGTGAGCCCGAAGTTCATGAAGCTGTAGAAGTAGGTGAACAGGCTGAGCGCATTCGCCACGAAGGCCATGCTGTCCAGTCCTTCCATGGCTGCCATAACATTAAGGAAACACAATAGAATTCGGACTTCTGAGTTGCAACATTTACTTGTAAGTAATTAAACAACTGCCCAAAAAAGGTTAGAGTAGCAAGTAATTACCAAACACAGGAAGCACAGCTCTGTTTCCTCCAAGGATCCTCTGTTTCTTCATTGTTACATCCTGCAATCGTCGCATCACAAAGGTTAGAACTTGAATGCTTAAACCTAAACTAGAACAAAAGATAAGTATGTACGGATTTTCAGTTTGTCTACCATTCTGAAGAAGGGGGGTTTTTCTTCCCCTGCAGTACTGATCTTCTTCTTCTTCTTCTTCTTCTTCTTCTTCTTCTTCTTCTTCTTCTTAAGCGAAGTGTGGAGGGCATTAATATATAGTTGTGCCATCGGCCATGGGGCCTGCAAAATATCATAGGACTTGGTCGCTGGCGACACCGGGTGACACGTGGCAGTATCCCATCAAGGTCTTCCAGAATAAGAGGGCGTCAACGGCAATTCTGGCCGTCGCAACCGGCTTCTTGGCCGGACGTTTATTCATTAGTTTGGGTTATTCATTTCCAGTGACGCTGACAGGCATTGACATTGGGAGTTTTTGGTCTGCTACGGAGAAATGCGACTTCTTTTGTAAAATGAGACATGTTGCATCTATATGTAGCAACAGCAATACGATACCTCAGAGGAAATCTGTGTGAGTTTGGTGAATGTGGGAGCGAAAAATCATTGTGTCGAAAAGTAATGATGATGTAGAAGGTCATATACACTAAAGGTAAGATAGTGTAGTCTAACGGTAAATCTGCCGCGACAGTCAAGGTTTGAGAGTTGCAAATTATAGGTTCGAATCCAAGCGAGACCCGTTGGTGTTCCGAAGGTATAAGGCTGCTGGTGGCGAAGCCTCGTTGACGTTGAATTTGATTGCAGGTGACCCCAAGTTTAGTAGACCTCGCTGTCACAAAATGGCACGTGAGGTTGAAGTTCCTAAATAATAATAAAAATATGTAGAAGATCATATACGTGAAATAACAGAACAACTATTTCATATATTTTCATCCAAAATGTTCACTTAAATTTGGCGATTCAATGAAAAAAAAAAAACAAAAACAAACAACATTCATATGTCTAACAAACTTTTAAACCTATATCTTACCAACCAAGCAAGCCAACAGGACATTTTGGATGACAATATAGATGGAAAGACACGAAATGACTGTATCGTAGTAATACGTGGAGACTAGGATGCATGCATGGCAGTTGTTGTGGAGAGGCGGTGAACCTAAATTCTTGTTTTGGAAAGGATCAGACAAAAGAGTCCCCAAAAGGTGACAATTGTTTGCCGAGAATACTGTGGCTACAAGCTTTTGAAGAGAAGACATTACAATTTACAAATGATGATCTTTCTTCCTCTCTCTCTTATATTCTTCAGTTTGTTTTCTAGCTCTTGTTCTTTGATTCTAGCTAGTTCAAGCAAAACCGTCTGATTTTGGCATATGGAAAACAACAGCCCGATTATGGTCTATACTTATGCCACACACGAGTCCTAAATTACACTACTTTTTGAGCTCCGCGTGTTGCATAAATTTCTTTATGAATTGGCAGATAAAAATTTTCATTCAAAAGAGAGATCAAGATACATTGTGTAAATGTTACAACAAAGTGGTCCGAGTATGGTTGGGAAAGAGGTTTCGGCTTATGCTATAAAAATCAAATCGTAAGTATCATAAACCAATTAGCAATAAGTCGAGGTGTTGGGAGGGATTTATGTATGGATAATCACTTTCTTACACACCTCATCAAATTAAAGCCAACTCTCTTGAAGTTGAAGTTTGTACAGGTTCCCCATACATTGTACTTTAAGGCAACTGTTAATATACGTGATCTCATGAATAAACCAGCTCCGACAACATGTCATAAATCGACTAATACAGTTTAACGATATTCTATCTCGGTTCTAAATGCTTGATGCTAATCGCGCCCCTATCTCTCTGTCCACCACGATATCTCTTTCTCTTTAGGATGACAACCCGCTTAATGATGGTATTCAATATAGGCAAGCTCTTGGGGATCTTCAGTATTTAAAATCAGACATTGCCTCTGCAGTCAACAAGCTTTCTCAATTTATGCATGCTCCTGTGAAGCTCAGAACTAGTGCAAATCTAACAATTTTATTGATAGCAGTATAGAAGAGCTTAAGTACTTGAGTTTCAGCCAACAAGCCTGGCTTCCACCACTCTAACCACTAACTAAACACCCCTGGAAATCAGTAGCATGATCTCCATACTCAATAACAAACTCTAACAGCTAATTGGACTCAAACGACACATAACAAGACTCAAGGACTGAATGTGTAAATGACCATTCGAAAGACAGACAGACTAATAAGACACGACACCGTTTTCTTTATTTGGACCTCATTTAAACCTGGGCGCCAAACTAATTCTTCTCTTTCTCGGATTTGGATTACTCTGGCTGCTGCAGCTCGTCTTCTTCTCCAACAAATCCTCCCCTGAACTGAAGCATTCCTCTAACCTTCAGTTCACTAGCTCTTGATCTTCAAAGTGCAAAGAGCATCTCTGCTGCTTCACAAACACCCATCTGATGAGAACCCACATCCCGGGCTGGGTCAGTAGAGGGGGTGGGTTGGCCGACTCAGCCATGGTAGGAGTGGCATTTTGGTTATTTGTGTTATTTGTCTGAAACTCATACAAAAGGGTTCAGAACACTCATTTTCAGATTAAGCAATAAGAATATAAAAAATCCTAAATCCTATATCTCTCTTGTTCTTCCCCAATTCTCCTTAATCTCTTATTTCTCAATTCCAATCCCTAATCTCTTTCTCTTCTCTAATGATCTATCATTCTATCATCTGGTATCAGAGCCAACATGAGCTCGTCACGGCTCTCTGATCTGGAATGCGCTCAACTAACGTGGCAGCTCCATCAATCCCACGTCCCGCTCGGCCGAGAGGCGCAGGAGCGAGGTTGGGTGGTGGCGTCCGAGCCGCCGTGTTGTGCGGCGCCGACCGAGGCCGTGCGGGGGAGCGACTAGCGGCGACGGTGATAGGCGGGGCGGCGGCGACGCGGGCGGGTCGCGCAGAGGAGGCGCCCAAGGGCACGCCAGCCGAGGCTGACGCGCTAGCGCGGCTCGCGATGATCGTAGCAGACCGGGCAGACAGGGCGGCTCCGGCGATCTCCCTTCACTCGGTGGCAGGGCGGTCCTCTCCTGGGACGCTCCGCTTCCGTGCACAGATCGTCGGCCGTGCGGCGCTAGCTTTGGTGGACAGCGGTGCCTCCCTCAACTTCATCGGCAGTGAGTTCGCCAGGACATTGGCTCAGGAGGCGAGTCCGGTGCCGCCAGTGGTGGTCAAGGTGGCGAATGGGGTGCCTATGCGATGCGAGTAAGTCTATCGTGGCATTCCACTTGAGATTCAAGGGCTGGCCATTCCAACGGACTTGTATGTTCTCCCTATTCGCGGCTTTGACGTGATTTTGGGGGTTCCGTGGCTGCAGAGCTTGGGACCAGTCACTAGTGATTGGCAGCGTCTGACTATGCGCTTTAAATGGCGGGATAAGGAGTGGTTTTTGCATGGCCATACCACGGCACTGGGGCCCATCTCCATTCGGGACTGTGCACCGGGGGGAGGGCGATTTTGCGGTTCTCTGCTGGCCATTAGCGGCGAAACTACCAGGGAAGGTGGCCCCTGATCTGCAGCGGGTCATCGATAAGTTTTTTAAACTCAAATTTGATACCCATAGGAACAAAATGTCGACCCTGTAAAAAGAAAAGGGGACGATATATAATCTCTAGATAGGCCCAACACATTCATGAAATTGATTATAGAGGACAATTGTTTGTCTCTCTAAATAATGTTTAGGGGACGACTTATTGTCGCTGAAGTTATATCTACAGGAACGACATGTTGTCTTTCATAGAAAAAAAAAAAATATGACAACTCATGAGTATTGGGGACAACTGTCGTCCCTAGTATTAGGGACGACCTAGATTTTTGTCGTCCCCAAAAGAATAGAGGACAAGCGTATAAGGGACGAAACATAGGGCACGACTTGGTCGTCCCCAAAAACTATAGGGACGATTTTGCCTATTTCCGGGGACAACTTTCGTCGTCCCTAAACCTCTCTTTTTTTTTGTAGTGAAATAAGCCCCAAATCGACATGCAAAGAGAAAAATATTTATAAAAAACGAACCATCGATTTCCATCATTGTCACCCTCGTTGTCATCGCCGTCGGTATATGCCTCCAGTCGTTGATGGCTCTGCCTTCTTCGTTCTCCTCGTCGTTTCCAGAAATAATGAAAGGGAGAGAGGTAGATCGAATAGAGGAGAGAGCTGTCATGTTCTTTATCTCGGATTAGGGGAGAGAGAATGCGAGAAGAAGAAGGAAAGGGCGGCGGTTCTGGAAGAAAAAAATAGAGGGTTTTTGTTTCTGTAGAGATAAGACCGAGAGAATGAAAGGTGAGTCGGTCGTTCAACCAAGTTTAGGGTTTCTAAAAAACAATTATATAGGCCGACAGTTATAACGACCAAAGTACCCTTAGGGTTTCCTTCCTTCTTCATTCTCCTCCTAGTTTCCAGAAATAATGAAAGGGAGAGGTAGATCGAATAGAGGAGAGAGCTGTCATGTTCTCTATCTCGATTTAGGGGAGAGAGAACGCGAGAAGAAGGAAGAAGGAAAGGGTGGCGGTTCTGGAAGGAAAAAAATAGAGGGTTTTTGTTTCTGTAGAGATAAGACCGAGAGAGTGAAAGGTGAGGCGGTCGTTCGGCCTAGTTTAGGGTTTCTAAAAAACAATTATATAGGCTGACAGTTACAACAACCAAAGTACCCCTAGGGTTTCCTAGTTACTTGAAACGCCTCTACCGTCACACTAGAAAGTGGCCAAGTGTAACCACCTACTAATGTGTAGTATAGCAGGTTTAGTTCTAAATGTCAACCCGGGTCCTAGGTGTGATGAATACTCCGTGAAAATCTTATTATTTAGCGGTTCAAGTGTAGTGAAGGTCTAACTCAACTAGCAAGCAAAAGCAGTGAAAGTTGTGTTCAAAGTTGAGAGAGGTCACCTAGATATGGTTCCCCCTAGACTGCAGTTAAGCCAGGTTGTAATTCACCAAGTTCAAGTTCAATGATAGTTATACTGCGGAAGGTTCTTAAACAGTCTGCAGTCTCGACTAAAGGTCTCTAGACCCTCTCAATCTGAGTCCCCAGCGCGAGACTAACCTCAACCAAGTAAATAGATTGAGGCCCTAACGAGCCAAACCTCCTCTACCGGAGTAAATCCGGTATAGAATAGTGAATTGACTCCTCGACTAAAGTCGTCAATTCACTACCTTCAATCAAGGGTGCTCTATCAACCTAGGCATATATTCTCTTTCTAGGTCAAAGCAGAAATAACAGGAATTTGATCAGGATTCATGCCATTCAGGAAATCAAACCTCAATTGAATATAATCAATATCAATGAATTCATACTTGGGTTCATACAATCAGACCTAACATACAAATTTAGGGTTCTTCATACCCATGTGAGTGAGAGAGTTTACTCCATAGATAGAGAAGGGAAATCTAGCTCAGATGCGGAAAATATGCTGTGAAGGATGAGATTCTGCTTCTGGCAATCAATCGGCACTTCTCCAACCTTAAGCCGAACTCAAATGGTGATGAAGATCGATCTAGGGAGCCTGGGGATTCTGGTTCGTCACTCTCTCTAGGTATCTGCTTTCTTTCTCTAAAACTCAGACCCCTTAAAAAATGGTCTTCTTTCCCTCAAAAGGCAGCAGGTCG
Source organism: Linum tenue (assembly GCA_946122785.1). NCBI lineage: Eukaryota > Viridiplantae > Streptophyta > Magnoliopsida > Malpighiales > Linaceae > Linum > Linum tenue. Next base: position 7,670,485 of record CAMGYJ010000011.1, on the reverse strand, counting down.
CGATCCCCGGCCATAATACCCGGTCGGGTATTTCAGGTGCCCGGCCGGGATTATGAAACTCTGCGCAACAACTAGGGGGTTAATACTCTATCGAGGTCCAGAATACCCGATCGGGTATTTTAGCTCACTGGCCGGGACCCCTTCTTCCAAAACACGTTTACCCGGCCTCCCTTTGCATTGTACCCTGCCGGGTATTTTAACTCTTGGTCGGGTATTTTCCTCTTCCAGCGCCCCTTTTCTCCAACGTCCTCCTTTTTTACCCAAAACTAGTTTCCACGCCTCCATATCAACGCCAAGTCCTGAAATATGACATAAACGCACAACCTAGCGTGAAATCGGCTTAAAACACGAGAATCGACTCTCCAACGGCTCAAGAATGGAAGCATAAAAGTGTGCAATTAATTGTCTATCAAATGCCCCACGCTTAACCGTTTGCATGTCCCCAAGCAAACCTAACTCAAACCAATGCAGCTCTCCAGATGCAACACACAACCCCGATCGTCGGTAGAGGACTTCCTAGATCATATAGCAGCTTACGAGGTCAACTGGTCTTATAAGACGTCCCCTATCTCTCTCAATGCGACTGCTAGACTCAAACCAGGATCATGAGAAGCAGTGGAATTAAGACAACCAGTTCATGGGTAAAGGTACTCACACCATTCAACAACCAAGGACTCATTGTACCGGGGGTGCCCTTTCACTTCATTTCAACCGTTGGAACCCCTTTTTGCACTTTCCTTTTACATTTCTTTTTTTTTTTTCATTCACTTTCGGGGGGTTCCAACTGCAGTCTTTTGTACGGTCGACCCTTATTAGTTGAGCAAGAGCAATTTCTGTACATCTGTCACTCGCCAAAGTACTTCTTTTAACTCCTTTTCCTGAACTCGTGTGGAGGGTCAATGAAATTAAGGGGGTTCGGAAGCTCTATCCGTGCCCTTAAAAACACATCCTCGAGTAGGCAAATCGTTCAACGGGTGAAAATTTTACTTGTACTAGAGACAACTTAGCTTCACCTTGTAGGAGTACCCCACTAAGGATCACTAAAATCTCTTCCAAAACCCGTTTTTGTGCAATGAACGGTGACACACGTGTTGGGCTTACCCCATGTTTAAGATTTCAAGTATTCCGACATTGAGGACCAGCTGCTTTTCATTTCACACATGAGCACCATGTTCCGATACACGGTCCACAACACAATTTAAAAGGAGTCACCATTACCACATGAATACAACGGTCTTAAATCCATTAGTTCACAAAATCAACCGGCACAGCAGAGAGATAGATAGGAATTATCTTATACTTCAACATCCTCCATAGTGCTACACTACCTCCCTAGGTTGCATATCACCATAAAGACTGTCAATTCAAAGCATACTGAGCAGACAATTTGCAGGGAACACGTACTTGGAGCCCTCAAATCGAAATTTGGACAGTGGACTAGGCTCCAAGCACACAAAGAGATCTAAGCAGCCAAATAGAAACATCCCCCCACACTTAAGTTCGACATTGCCATCAATGGAGAAGAGGTAAGGATAAGGGGAACGATGTTACCGATATGCGCAGATTGCAGTGAGACTGGAAGGTGGACTAGTCGGAGTGAAACAGACTTGAATGGGACCAGTCGGTGCAAAGGCACGGCTAAAGAAGACACTATCACTCAAGCACAGATACGTTAGGTCAATTTTCAACCCAATAGTACATCATCCAAAGGAAAAGAAACAAACCAAACAAAACACCACATTCAGTTTGCGCTTTGACTCAAAATGAAACAAACACAAAAGGACCAGCGAGTACAGCCTACTCGAGCTAGCTGAAGTCAATCTGCTCCATGAGGTCGTCGACCCCGTTCGGCGGTGGTGGTGGGGAGTGGTCCCACTTGGTGGTCCAGTGGTGCTCCTGTGGCGGATGGCAGGACTGGAGCAGGTGCACCTGATACTTCATCATCCGGCGGCTGCGAGCCCGCTCCCGCTCGATGCGAGCACTGGTGACTCCCTGCCGAGCCTTCAGCTGGTCGAGGCGCTCATCCAGAACCGTCATCCGAGAGTTGTATTCGGCCAGGTGGGTCGAATACTGTTGGTAGAACTGGACCTGATGGTCCATGAGTTGCTGGTTCTGGACCCCAAGTTGCTGAAACTGGAGCCCCATCTGATGGAACTGCTCCGTGAAGAAGTCCATCAACGGACCAGAAGGACCCTAGGAGGACTGGCCTCGCTCGGGTCTCCGTCGTGGCTGAAGATCCCCTGGGGGTAGAGCGGGGGCTCCGGCTCATTAGCATCCATAGCCCCACCACCACCATCATCAGCGGCCTCATCCGCGCCGGTGTAGTCCTTGTTCTCCTCGTCCTAATCATCATCATCCGCATCCTCCTCGGAAGCAGAGACTACCCATCCACCCAGGATCGCCCTCCATTTGAGGCCAGCAGGAGCGTGTTGTGAAGCACCTCCCGGCTGAGGGGGGTGGAGCCGCCCCGTGCTGTGGCATCAGTAAGTCATGCCAAGTCGATCTGGAAATGGTGCGCCAGCTTTGTGATCAGGGGACCACAAAATAGGTGGTTGGGTTTTCCGTGGCACCGAGAGAAGTAGGTGGCCACGAAAGAACCCAAATGCAGCATGTGATCAGGCTGTCCCATCGAGTACATGGCGTAGAGCACCCACTTCAGTATCTTGTGGAAACCAGTGACGTTGGGGACGATCGAGCGAGTTATCAGGAGGTTAAGGATGTGCCACTCTAGCTTGAGGGTGGAGACGTATGTCTGGCCGGCATCGAAGTAGTCCATCCCAAAGGCACGGCGAGCTATGAGGAGGTAGAACGCGTCCTAATTTAAGTCCTTAGGATGGGGATCTCGATCTCGTGGCGGGAGTAGGGGTGGTAGTGGATGCCCAGGGCATGGGCCAGCCCATCGACGCTCATCACCCTCAGGTGCCCGCCCAGCCTGAAGGTGACATAGGTGGGGGAGTCCCGGGCCGCTTTGGAGCGGTACCGGAATGTGGTGTAGAACTCCCATACCAACTCCGTGTAAGTGGGCTCCTTGATGCACAGCAAGACCCGCCAGTCAGGGTGGCTAATGGCGGTGGAGATCCCGTTCAGGCAGTGGAGATGGTCTAAAACCCCCACTCCAAGTGGTGATAGCGCTGGAGAACCCCACGTATGACCCGGCGGTACTGGTCAGCGTATTATGGGTGCAGGCGCAGGTCCTGCATGAACGGATGGTCGAGAGAGATGATCCTGCTAAATCAAGAAACCAAAGGTGGATCCAAGAAGATACTCGTTAGGAACACAAGTATGGGTTCAACAGTTCCCCCACACTTTAAGGACCACCTAGGGTAAGCAATCACGCACAAACGGTCGATTTGCAAGCAAGACAACCGCAACTCAAGCAGGAATCAGGTAAAACACGACACATTCAACCATATGGGCATCAAACATGCATTCACCATTGAAAACCACGACATCCCTCACCCTATTCTAATTTAAACATGCCAACAATTCACAGTTCTCGGTCCTAACATCTGCAGTCCGATTTTCCAGAAAAAGAACAAATGGATCAATAAACACACATGGAAACACAAGCAGGACCGTAGATGGATGCGAGTAGAGGGTGAGGGACGCAAAACCATGACCAAAACGGCCCCGGAGAGGTCGCTGGAAAACCGACGGAAGTTGCCGAAAAACCGCTGGAAAGTCGTCGAAAAATGGCGGACGGCGGCGGCTCGGTGGCGAAGGTGGCCGGCGGTTGCTCACGAGAGAGAGCGGAGGAGAGGAAATGAGAAGGAAGAGAGGGAGTGTTCTGAAAAAATGAGAGGGGAGAGAAAAGACCGATCGGGGTTTTGCTTTTAAAGCGAAAATACCCGGTCGAGTATTTTGAGGCAGCGGTCGGGGATTCCCGCAATGCAGCATTTCCAGTCTGGGCAAAAGCCCGGCCGAGAAGCCAAAATCCCTGGCCAGGTATTTTTGCTCAAGGTCGGGTTTTTCCCCTTTTTGCGCCTCTTGGGAAGAATGAGTCCCGGGCTTGATGCCAAAATAACCGGTCGGGTATTTTGAGTCACGCTCGAGCATTTACCCCTTTTCGGCCAAAAAGCCATTCTTCTCAATTTTTCGAACACCCCTGCACGAACACACCAAACCGAGGAAGATCAGACGACCTAACTTCATTACAGATGCGCAACTGACTCGAACCCACCATAAAACAAAGGAAAAAGGGAAAAAGAAGTGCAAACCGTGGTGGGGTTGCCTCCCCACAAGCGCTTCTTTACCGTCTTTTAACTGGACGCCCATGGCAGAACTAAGGGTCCGCGAGTTCAACCACTAACTCCGCACGTTCGACCTCGTCTCCCAGATAGAGCTTGAAACGATGGCGATTCACTTTAAACGACTCAGTTTGCGGGTTGGCAATCTCAATCGTGCCATACGGGAACACCTGTGTGACCGTGAACGGTCCAGACCACTGGGAGCAGAGTTTTCCAGGAAAGAGTTTCAGGCGAGAGTTATAGAGGAGGACTCGATCACGAACCTGAAACTCCTTCGGACCCCTTAACCGAGCGTCGTGAAGGCGCTTAGTACACTCCTTATATAGCTTGGTGTTCTCATAGGCGTGGTAACGCCATTCCTCCAGCTCCAGCATCTGCAATTTTCGTTCAACACCTGCAACACTAATATCCAAGTTGATCAGCTTAAGGGCCCTGAAGGCCTTGTGTTGTAGCTCCACGGGCAAGTGACATGCCTTTCCATAGACAAGCCGGTACGGTGAAGTACCAATTGGTGTCTTGTAGGCAGTCTGGTATGCCCAGACAGCATCATCGAGCTTGGTGGACCAATCCCTACGAGATTGATCTACCGTTTTCTCCAGTATACACTTGAGCTCCTGATTCGTCAACTCGGCCTGACCACTCGTTCGAGGGTGATAGGCCACAGACACCTTATGAGTGACACCATAACGAGACAGTAATTTATCAAATTGACCCTGGAAATGGGTGCCTCGGTCGCTTATTAATGGCTCTAAGTGTCCCAAACCGGGAGAATAGCTGCTTCAAAAATCCACAAACACGTCTAGCGGGGGTGGTGGATGCTGAGCCCCATCTGCCTGGGGAACTGGGTTGTTCCCCAAGATCTGATTCACTAGGAGGACCTGCATGGGCATCCCTAGGGGTTGATTCTACCCCAGGTTAAGGTTCCCCCTATTGTGCTCGTCGCCCATCTCGTATTCCTCTTTGGATTCGCTGCTCAGATGGTCGTCGACGTGCACTTCCTTCATAGCTAGTCTTGCTCGATGTTGTCTTCTTAGCTGGCGACAGGTGCGTTCTAGCTCCGAATCTAACGGTAGTAAATCTTCCGACTGGCTACGGGTCATGCACTACCTACACACAGTCAAGCAAGCAAACCCGTGAAGGCACAAATGGGATAAAGCAAACAGTCAATGCGGAAGTGAAATCATGTTTCTTAAACAACCTAGCCATCCACGGCAACGGCGCCAAAAACTTAACACGCCTCTACAGTCACGCTAGAAAGTGGCCAAGTGTAACCACCTACTAATGCGTAGTATAGCGGGTTTAGTTCTAAATGTCAACCCAGGTCCTAGGTGTGATGACTACGTGAAAATCTTATTATTTAGTGGTTCAAGTGTAGTGAAGGTCTAACTAAACTAGCAAGCAAAAGCAGTGAAAGTTGTGTTCAAAGTTGAGAGAGGTCACCCAAATATGGTTCCCCCTAGACTGCAGTTAAGCCAGGTTGCAATTCACCAAGTTCAAGTTCAATGATAGTTATACCGCGGAAGGTTCTTAAACAGTATGCAGTCTCGACTAAAGGTCTCCAGACCCTCTCAATCTGAGTCCCCAGCGCGCGACTAACCTCCACCGGAGTAAACAGATTGATGCCCTAACCAACCAAACCTCCTCTACCGGAGTAAATCCGGTACAGAATAGTGAATTTACTCTTCGACTAAAGTCGTCAATTCACTACCTTCAATCAAGGGTGCTCTATCAACCTAGGCAGATATTCTCTTTCTAGGTCAAAGCAGAAATAACAGGGATTTGATAAGGATTCATGCCATACAGGAAATTAAACCTCAATTGAATATAATCAATATCAATGAATTCATACTTGGGTCATACAATTAGACCTAACATAAAAATCTAGGGTTCTTCATACCCAGATGAGTGAGCTGTGAAGGATGAGATTCTGCTTCTAGCAATCAATCGGCACTTCTCCAAGTTTAAGCCGAGCTCCAATGGTGATGAAGATCGATCTAGGGCGCTTGTAGATTCTGGTTCGTCACTCTCTCTCTCTCTAGGTATATGCTTTCTTTCTCTAAAACTCGGACCCCTTCAAAAATTGGTCTTCTTTCCCTCAAAAGGCAGCAGGTTGTGATCCCCGGCCATAATACCTGGTCGGGTATTTCAGGTGCCCGGCCGGGGATTATGAAACGCTGCGCAGCAACTAGGGGGGTAATACCCGATCGAGGTCCAGAATACCCGATCGGGTATTTTAGCTCACTGGCCGGGACCCCTTCTACCATTTTGGCGTCCAAAACACGTTTACCCGGCCTCCTTTTGCATTTTACCCGGTCGGGTATTTTAACTCATGGCCGGGTATTTTCCTCTTCCAGCACCCCTTTTCTCCAACGTCCTCCTTTTTTACCCGAAACTCATTTCCATGCTTCCTTATCAACATCAAGTCCTGAAATATGACATAAATGCACAACCTAGCGTGAAATCGGCTTAAAACACGAGAATTGACTCTCAAACGGATTATAGAATGGAAGCGTAAACGTGTGCAATTAATGATCTATCATTACTACCCATCCATGCCACCGTGTTTTGGTGAAAGTGCGAAATTACCACCATTTCGTCTGTCTCAAAACGAACAAAAAAACACAAAATTAATCCATTGTCGGGTTTGGAACTTGTGTGCTTGGAGTCCATGTGCGATTTGTGAGCACCGTTTGAGCCAGTTGGGCTACCGGCCAGTTGTGCTGAATCTTCACTAATATGTTTGGTTTTGAACTTTAATAGTTTCAATATGTAATTTTGGAGGAATTTTACAATGCTATATAGCATTGGTGCTATAGGTTTTTACCTTTATGGTACAATTCGAAATTGTACCTTTAATGTTATGGTACAACTTCAGATTGTACCTATACTTTTTGTGCAAATTCTTTTATGGTACGACTTTAACTTGTACCTTATGTGATGGTACAACATCAAGTTGTAAAGTTGTACCATAACATAATGATACAAATTCCTTTATGGTACAACCTAAATTTGTACATTTAATGTTATGGTACAACTTCAAGTTGTACATTAAAGCACCAATACTATATAGCATAGTAGAAGTGCTCGTAATTTTGTACAAAATAACCTCTAAGTTAGGTATGCTGACAAATTGCACTGTAAATAAAGGAAATATACCATAAACCTCGAAGTAGAGAATTGTAGGCTTCAAAATTGTAAATAACGACTTTGGTGTTTTGTTCAGGTTTAATTGTTTTTAGGATCATGTGTAAATTAAGACAGACTTCCTTTGTTTGTAGATGTGATGGAAATTGAGTTTCATAATCATGGCCTCCCCATGCTCATTTGTTAATTGTTCCTAGCATCGGAAAATAAACTAACTGGACTGAAACACATTGATTCTGTAATATCGGCAGAAATTTCAAACCATGACCTCGATCCAGAAGGTTATCAAGCTGTAATGGTATTTATGTTGCATGGTCCATGTGGTGTTTTGGTCTCATTGCACAGAAGGTGGTATATGTACTAAACATTTTCCAAAGTAGTTTTGTAAGCAAAATATTTTTGATGATAATGGGGTTGTCAAATATCGACGTCGTGATAATAGAATATCTTTCAAAGTCAACTCTATGCCATTAGACAATCATTTTGTCGTTCCATACAATTGCTATTTATTATTGTGGTTCAATGCACATATAAATGTTGAGTTCTGCAATAAATCCAGGTATGCTTTCTACTACCCACTATAATACTTATACTTGAGCTTACTGATTTCTTCCCTTATAACTATAAAAATATAAAATTCCCAATTTGGGGAGTGGTTAGTGCGCGGGTCTGGCCACTGCGCCTGCTACGTGTCAATTTTATTTAATTTGCTTTTGTTTGTTTTTTCTTTACACTTATAGCATTAATGCATCATTACTAATTATATATTTTTTTATAGGAAACCTGGGAACTTATATTAATGGAAATCAGTTTTGGCCCGTAGGACCGTGGCCCAAATCGGCCTCAATAAGAGAACAAAGAAATAACGGAGGATTTTCCACCCAGACTATCTGTTGTTCCCAACCCAAACCAGAATGAGCCAACCAGTGGGCCACTGAGTTGGACTTTCTCGGAGTAAAACTCCACCTAACTTTTTCTCCAGCCATAGATTCGTTCACACTCGCCAACGACCTCAGCTCATCGCTCCAAACTCCCATCTCAGTAAAATCTTCCGTTCCATTCTTCAAGAGATTCATGAGCACTTGGCAATCGGATTCAACGATTAGAGGGCAGAGTGCTCTTCGATTTGCTTCCCTCGGTCCCATAATCAAAGCCTTTGCTTCCGCTTCGATCGGCCGGAAAACTCCACTTTCGTTCTTCGCCATCGCACCAACAAAATCACCCTGCCAGTCACGGATGATGCATCCCAAACCAATCCCCTGGCTCTGTATTATGCCCGCGTCAGAATTCAACTTAAAAAAACCCTCAAGAGGAGGGGCCCAGCGGCAATCCTGTGGAGGGCGGTGACGAGGTGGGCATGCAAGAGAGCTCGAATCTGGGGACGCATTTGCAGCCAGGAACGAAGAGAGCCAGGCTAGAGCACGCGGGACAATCTCGTCCTCATCCATCTTTCAATTATTGAATTTGTGAGTGCATCTCTCTTTCCACAGGTACCACAAAATTGAACTGAATTTTTGAATTCTGTCTTCCGGGAAAGCTTTGAGTACCTCCTTAATCCAATCGTAACAGGATTTCCCTATCTCCTTTCTCAAAAATCTATGCTTCTTCACAGCCCCTCCAGCACCTACACATCTAGTCACAATCGTGAAGAGCGTGCATTTGTGTTTCCGGGAAATTGCAGAATGGACAGTTCGGAGCAGCATTCTCAATCCATTCTTCAATATGGGCACCCACAGGTAAGATATTCTTGCACACCTTCCATAGGAAAACACGAACTCTTAGGTTGGATATGAAGCACCCATAGAGCCTTCCAGACCTCAATATCATCAGGATTTAGATTGTGTGTACGAAGCAGGTAGTGGGATTGTTCTTTTCGAATGAAATGGTATGCAGATTTGACTGAGTAGGCTCCATTTTTGGATTCTTTCCAAACTCTAGAATCCGGTCCAAGAGGGAAACGGAGAGGGATCTTAGCAATAAGATTCTCATCCTCATGAGAGAATAAATTTCTAAGCTTTTAACCCCTCCAAGTCCCTGTCTCTGGATCGATGAAGGGGCAGGGTCAGCTTGGTAGAAGCTCTTTCCTGGAATCAATTCATCTTTCCAAATACTAATCGAATCTCCATTTCCAACTCTCCACTTGAAACCTTCCTCAATTTTCCCTTTTGCTTCCATGATACTTTTTCATATATAACTAGGCTGGTAACCAATCTTGGCCTGTAATATATCCGTTTTAGGAAAGTAGCGAGCCTTTAGAACTCTAGCCATAAGAGAATTGGGTCTTTTAAGCATGTTCCAGACTTGCTTCCCCAACATCGCATAGTTAAAAGATCTTAGGTCTCTGAAACCCATCCCCCCATCCTTTTTTCCATCGCACAGTTCATCCCACTCAATCCAATGAATCTTTGACTCCTTTCCCTTCTGCCCCCCACCAGAAGTTTGAGATAAGGTTTTGGATTTCTTTAAGAGTACCTTCTGGAATTTGAAACAAACATAGGATAGAGACATTGAGCTTTGGCAATGGCTTTAATCAAAACCTCCTTTCCAGCTTGTGATAGAATCCTGCTTTTCCAGTCTTTAAGCTTTTTCCGCACCCTCTTTTATTTCCTAAAAAATGACCTTTTTTTATCTTCCCACCACAGTAGGGAAACCAAGGTATTTCTGGTGTTTTTCGACTTCCTTTATACCCAGAGTATCACAAATCTCCAATCTTCTGCTAATCTGAACATTTTTGCTGAAAGAAAGCTCAGATTTTGAGAAATTTATGAGCTTCCCTGATTCCTTTGCATAAGTGTTCAAAATATCCTTGAGCTGATCACATTCGCTAATAATGGCCTTTCCAAACACCACACAATCATCAGCAAATAGGAGATGTGAAATGATTGGGGCCTTCCTTCTTATTTGAATACCATTTAGCTTTCCCTCATATTCAGCTTTCTTAATGAAGGCAGTGAGACCTTCAGCACATAACAAAAATAGATAGGGGGACAGGGTGCCACACCCTATCATGTTCAAGTTTCCTAACGCATAGGTCTCATGTGAAGGAGTTCAAATATGTATGATATGATAAATTGATCGTGGTGTTCATTAGGGTTATGGCGTCTAAAACTATAAATCGCTAAACAAAATTACCACTTATACAAAAGAAATGGAGTAGTTACTACATTGTTACTCATATATATGTTTCCCACTAACTGAGTCAAAAGAGGAGGCAATTACTCCTTTTGACTTCTTGCCGCTTCCTCTACTAACAATTTTCACCCTAAAAACTACATGTGGTCTTCCTTGCTTCTGGTGACCAAAAAAAAAATTAATGAGAGGGAGGATTAATGAGGAGGCAGAAGCACAACCCACTTGGCTTGACTGTACTTTCTCCCATTCTTTTCTCATGACAAGTGTTTGGAGCCATTTCCAACTTATAGCAAGCTAGAACACGTGGTTACTTCTAGCTTTGGGATCTTAATTATCAACAAGGCTATTGAGGTGGGCTTTATTAAGTGAAGATGGTAGGAGCTGAATGTGTAGTAGGAGGAAGGAGTTACTTAGATGCAACGATCAATTAGAATATTAGAATTTCATAGGGGTAATTATACATTTAATTAAGTTGTTTGCTGGGGAGCGTTTACATATAGGAGTCGAGGGATGCATGCGTATGTGTTTAAATATGCTTGTAGTGAGCTGCATGTATAATTAGTGTAGGGAGAGATGTAATATATAAATTAAAGATGTCTGGAAGTAATGAGAGTAAAAGTCACCCTTGAATTTGAGAAAGACATGCACGTGAATGGGGGAGTTGGGAAATCTTAAGTAATTTAATCACATATTATTTACACTTAAGATTGGGTGGATTAGGTGTGTATGATTTCCTAGACATATATAAATGAACGATTCCAAGTTTTAAAGAGGTTATAGTGGTTTGATTAATATTAAATGAATTTAATTTCTATGAATATAAACACAGGGAAGGCTAGCATGGGTAGTTAATTTGGGAGATTGAGTGTGAAAATTTCGATGTTTTGATTCAGCTGTTGGTTACTTTTTTGCTAGCGTATTAAATATGTCTATATGACTTAAAAGGAAAGGAGCAAGCAGGCGAATACTCACGAGGCAGGGAAATTGCAGTGTAACATCAAAAGTAGTGAGTAAATCTTAACCTAATGCTTATATTAATACGAATATGGTATTCGGGTCATGAAGCGGCCCGAGTACAACGTGTATGATGGCTTGGGAAGACTTAAACCAATTATGATTGAATGTCAAGTGTGGCGTGGTTATTTGATTGCATGAGATGAAACGATTGAATGATACTATGATTGGATGAGGTTACTGTATTGTGGTAATTATATGAAGATGTGATGATATGATAACATGATTGTATGATGATATGACCAGAAGGTCATAATACATGCTATGTGAGTGCTAAACGGTATTATGTGATGAGTATATATGAAATGTGAAATGGTATACAAGGCAGTCAAGTTAAAAGAATGGCGAGAAAGGTTGCCTATTGTGAATGATACGAGATGAGATAGAATGGCATGTGAGTCATACAAGTCAATGTGATATGAAATGGCCTTGCGGCACACACGTGATACATTGAGTTGTGACTAACTATAAGACTTTGCATGGTCACCTAAAGCAAACGTAATGGCGCCCTGTCATGCACTCATTACAAGGGAAAAGAGGCTTCAAGCCTAAGAGATAAAAGAGTTATACGAGAACTCCTTTTAAGGAGTAATGCCAGGCCTGGCTACGAGTTAATGAGATATGGCACGCTGTGCCCCATGAGTTAACGAGTTCATGAGATAAGGCACTTTGTGCCCACGAGTTTATGAGATTTGGCACTTTGTGCCTATGAGATTACGAGATCACGAGATTACGAGTTCACGAGATCCCGGGGAGTGCATGACTTGGAAAATTAAAGAATAAAAGCTACTGAATCCCGCTAACTATATGTATGTGTATGATTGGATGCTGATTCATTGTTGATTTTGGATGCAACATGAGTATGTGAATGCCAAGCTTGATATTTGTCATCTTTGTGTGATATATGACTGAGATGGCAATATTATTATTTTCCATATTTGAGGTATAGAATGTGAATTCTTACATGTGGTATGTGAAGGTTGATGCGTTTTATATGTCATATCATGTGATATGAGGTACATGTTTGATGATCTCCTATGATGAGTAGTACAACGATTGATCAGGAAATTGTGACATAAGTAGTAATGATATATTAATTTCATTATGGTAGTGCCATGAGATATCGACGTGTATAATGTTATGTGTCTACAATACATCCCTTGATGTTATACGTGTTAATAGAAGAGTAAAATATGAAGGAAAATTTTTCGTATGGGATATAAGAATAAATACAAACCGTATGCAACACCAGGTAGGGTAAAGTAAAGGAGAAACCTTAAACGAAGGATATATAACATATATGAATGACCCATAACGTATATGTGATAGATCGAATGAACGAGGGACGAAATTTCGTATAAATCTACATAGGTAAGACCTAAGTAAATTTATTAAGTGATTAGATATACATTGAGTATAATGGACGGAAGACACTCCGAGTCACAACATAGCCTGATATCATTTTCGTATTAATATTTATATTAGGTTATTATTTACTCATTGAGTGACGTCTCACCCCCGTCAATATTTTTCCCAGATGAATAGCTAAAATGGGTAAAGGCCATGGGACGAAGCAAGTTAGAGTTTGACATCGATGAGGTGGGCGGAAGGCTGAACTCTCCACAGTGTTTCACATGAGCTATTTGAAGATGGGGTTTTCGCAGAGAAAAAAATGAACCAAGAGTTTGAGTATTTTTGTAAATAGCTGACGATGTGCATACATTTTTATGGGTTTTAAATGGAGAAGAGCAGTTGGGTGTTACATTTTTTGTATCAGAGCTGGGATATGATCTCACGGGATACCACTGGATTTTGTGAAGTAGTCTTCCATAGTTTTAAAGACATTTTCATTGTTTTAAATCAAGTTTTTCATTATGAGTCTAAATGGATCCGGATCCAAATCAAGTTTTTATTGAGTCCATGTGGAGTTCAGTCAAGGAGAAGCAAGAGAAGTCTTCCCGCCACCTCAACCCGAAGAATGACAAAGATCTCGGGTTATGTCAAGCTGCGTCCCAGGTCTAAGTATGGGCGTGATAGTATTAAGTATGAAGAGTGAATATAGGATTATACTCGTATACTTATATATTTATATGGTATAGTGATTAAGCGAAGAAGAATACCATGATGTTTGTGTGTGTATAAGAGATTATAGTGGGAGGATGATGTTAAATCGACGTGAGGGCATAGTGGGATGATTGATTATATAGTGGTTTGTGACGTGATGTTGTGGAATGAATTTATGATAGTGTGATTCTATGTATGATATATGATAAGGGAACGAGTGGATGGTGGTTGGGTGATTAAAGAGAACCATTAAGCGTAGGTATGTTTAGGTTGATTGAAGGGAGAGAAAAATGTGCATTTCACAAAGTTGAAAACGAAATTAGAGATAGTGATACTTGGACGAAATTCTCAAACATGTATCTTTATTCACTTCACTTATAAGATGACAATACAATAGTAAAGAGAAATTACATAAGTGATAACATTGAGACGTTTACACAAGATAGAGAACATAAAACTAATGTAGTAGGCACTCTTATTAACATGCAATTACTAGGATTATAAGAACTACTTCGCCAAGAGAGAATGTGAGCAGATTAGTTATGATCTGGGTTGTATTGACGATGTAGACGTTCCATAAAAAGTTGACGCTCGCGTTCTACTTTATGAATATGTCTTTTCAAACGGATAAAGTTCCATAAACCACACAAAAGCAACACAATCATATGAATTTTGAACTTAACTTCTCGAATGATGGAGTTAGGGTCATCCATGGGGTTAGGAAGGAAATGCGTGATAGTAAAATCTTAAATGTAAGTCAAATAAGCAAAATTAGGATGAAAGGATTACTGCTTCGAATGTGAACTCGGAAAGAGTGAGAGATGTGGAAGTCAAGTTTTTGGAAGTTGGGTAGTTAAATAATTGATAATGGTTGGGGTTTATGATCAAGCTAAGAAATTATAGGAAACAAGATGAATAGAGTTTGGGATCTCCGAGCTAGAAGTTGAGCGATGAAAAGAAGAGTAATGTATAGAAAGAAAACTCATTGGGTAGAGAAAGACAAACATAGAGAATGTGAGTGGAGCAGCAAGTCGTCAAGTGACGCACGAGTAATGAATAACAAGAAGAAGGAAAGAAAAAGAAAAGATATTGTAGAATTTAATCAATTAAGGAATGGAATAAATTAGCACGATATGTTGTCTCAGCGCTATAAAGAGATTGTCGGAAATAAATCAATGGTGAGTGATACATCTCGTCCGGGATAAGAAAATCCTTACGATTTGTGATGATTTTTGTTTATTCTCTTACCTTTAGGTAACCTCAATCATGTAAGAAGTCCGACCCTAGTCATAACATGAAAAATTGTATGGTGATTATCTTGACAAAGCTTTGGGCCAAACCAGTTTTGACAAGAGTTACAATGTTTTATGAAGCATAGAATTGTTAAAGGTCTTACTGACTGAAAATGTTGATCATGACATAAAGGCATTCATGAAATTATAATTGTATCATTAAATATCTCCAGATAATGTTAAGGGATGTCAAAACTGTTGATTGAAAAGTTAGAGCACTTAAGCCTGAAGTAAGAAAGCAAAATCATGGGATTTTGCTTTGAAATGGAGTTCTATGTCGGCATAGCTTGATTATCTATTTATTACGAAGTAGCGTATGAACTTTACAAGTAAAATTATTGAAAGTGGAAACCATTATTCTTAGAAAGAGGAGCCCAAGCAGCAGACGAGAATAGCTTTAGGGATAAAGTTCATCATATAAATGGAAAAGATGTGATATTGATGTTGAGTAGTCGTGCACAGAAGTGAGGCAAGAGTAATGTGAATTTATGTATACAAACAAGTTAAATGAAGAACTATGTAGTTTGACTTACGGACACTAACTAATGGAGTGAGATTTTGTATATTGAATGAAACTATCTTCTAACACAGGTGAAGTAGGTTTAAAAGAAAAGGGGTTCAAGATTCACCTCCACGAGTTTGAAAAGTTATTAGGAAAATTTGAGTGATGAACGAGATTTCATTATTGATCTTTCTCTTAAGAAATAATGGACAATATAATCTAATATTTTATATCAAGAGGACAACTATGTTAAGACCCTGCGTGACAATTGATAAGACTTAATATCCAATCCTTACCATGTAGAATTTAGGTTATAATTTGTACGAGTACCCATAAATAGCAATATGTGATTCTTGTGCATGAAAAGGAATATAGAATTCAAGTGACAACCCAAATGGGCTTTAAATTTATGGTTAATTAGTACATATGTGGTAAAGCTTGAAGCATCCTAGAGACATGGTTCTCTTAATATAAAGTAGCACCATGAAGCGGGATCTTTCGATTTCGAGAGAAGGACAAGCTAACTTCTAGGTACATTGGGCCCTCTGAAATTTTGTAGAAGATAGGTCTGGTAGCTTATAAATTAGCCTTACCCACAGAATTGGCTCAAGTACACAATGACTTTCATGTAAGTGTACTCCGTAGGTACCGATCAAACCCCTCCCATGTGATAGAACCTGAACAGGTTGAGATACAAGAAGATTTAAGTTGTAAAGAGGAGCTGGTGGAGGCTTTCGATCGAAAACTCAAGCTACTCCGAAATCGTTATATGTAGATGGTAAAAGTAATTTGGAGAAACAACTCGAGAGAGTAATCTACGTGGGAAACAGAGGAGAACATGAAAGCTCAGTATCCGGACTCGTTTTTAGGAAAATTTCGAGGACGAAATTACTTTTAGAGGAGAGGAATTGTCACACCCTATCATGTTCAAGTTTCCTAACGCATAGGTTTCATGTGAAAGAGTTCAAATATGTATGATATGATAAATTGATCGTAGTGTTCATTAGGGTTATGGCGTCTAAAACTATAAATCGCTAAACAAAATTACCACTTATACAAAAGAAATGGAGTAGTTACTACATTGTTACTCGTATATATGTTTCCCACTAACTGAGTCAAAAGAGGAGGCAATTACTCCTTTTGACTTCTTGCCGCTTCCTCTATTAACAATTTTCACCCTAAAAACTACACGTGGTCTTCCTTGCTTCTGGTGACCAAAAAAAAATTAATGAGAGGGAGGATTAATGAGGAGGCAGAAGCACAACCCACTTGGCTTGACTGTACTTTCTCCCATTCTTTTCTCATGACAAGTGTTTGGAGCCATTTCCAACTTATAGCAAGCTAGAACACGTGGTTACTTCTAGCTTTGGGATCTTAATTATCAACAAGGCTATTGAGGTGGGCTTTATTAAGTGAAGATGGTAGGAGCTGAATGTGTAGTTCGTCTTCTTGTTTCCACTCCATACTAGCTAGCGAAATAGATACATGGAGAGGGAGAGAGAGAGAGAGAGAGAGAGCTTGGAGGTTTGAATGACAAGGGGAAAAGGGGATTCAACCATTCAAGGTATTTCTTTTTGATTTCTAGCTATTGTAGATAGCAGGAGGAAAGAGTTACTTAGATGCAACGATCAATTAGAATATTAGAATTTCATAGGGGTAATTATACATTTAATTAAGTTGTTTGCTGGGGAGCGTTTACATATAGGAGTCGAGGGATGCATGCGTATGTGTTTAAATATGCTTGTAGTGAGCTGCATGTATAATTAGTGTAGGGAGAGATGTAATATATAAATTAAAGATGGCTGGAAGTAATGAGAGTAAAAGTCACCCTTGCATTTGAGAAAGACATGCACGTGAATGGGGGAGTTGGGAAATCTTAAGTAATTTAATCACATATTATTTACACTTAAGATTGGGTGGATTAGGTGTGTATAATTTCCTAGACATATATAAATGAACGATTCCAAGTTTTAAAGGGGTTATAGTGGTTTGATTAATATTAAATGAATTTAATTTCTATGAATATAAACACAGGGAAGGTTAGCATGGGTAGTTAATTTGGGAGATTGAGTGTGAAAATTTCGATGTTTTGATTCAGCTGTTGGTTACTTATTTGCTAGCGTATTAAATATGTCTATATGACTTAAAAGGAAAGGAGCAAGCAGGCGAATACTCACGAGGCAGGGAAATTGCAGTGTAACATCAAAAGTAGTGATTAAATCTTAACCTAATGCTTATATTAATACGAATATGGTATTCGGGTCATGAAGCGGCCCGAGTACAACGTGTATGATGGCTTGGGAAGACTTAAACCAATTATGATTGAATGTCAAGTGTGGCGTGGTTATTTGATTGCATGAGATGAAACGATTGAATGATACTATGATTGGATGAGGTTACTGTATTGTGGTAATTATATGATGATGTGATGATATGATAACATGATTGTATGATGATATGACCAGAAGGTCATAATACATGCTATGTGAGTGCTAAACGGTTTTATGTGATGAGTATATATGAAATGTGAAATGGTATACAAGGCAGTCAAGTTAAAAGAATGGCAAGAAAGGTTGCCTATTGTGAATGATACGAGATGAGATAGAATGGCATGTGAGTCATACAAGTCAATGTGATATGAAATGGCCTTGCGGCACACACGTGATACATTGAATTGTGACTAATTATAAGCCTTTGCATGGTCACCTAAAGCAAACGTAATGGCGCCCTGTCATGCACTCATTACAAGTGAAAAGAGGCTTCAAGCCTAAGAGATAAAACAGTTATACGAGAACTCCTTTTAAGGAGTAATGCCAGGCCTGGCTACGAGTTTATGAGATATGGCACGCTGTGCCCCATGAGTTAACGAGTTCATGAGATAAGGCACTTTGTGCCCACGAGTTTATGAGATTTGGCACTTTGTGCCTATGAGATTACGCGATCACGAGATTACGAGTTCATGAGATCCCGGGGAGTGCATGACTTGGAAAATTAAAGAATAAAAGCTACTGAATCCCGCTAACTATATGTATGTGTATGATTGGATGTTGATTCATTGTTGATTTTGGATGCAACATGAGTATGTGAATGCCAAGCTTGATATTTGTCATCTTTGTGTGATATATGACTGAGATGGCAATATTAGTATTTTCCATATTTGAGGTATAGATTGTGAATTCTTACATGTAGTATGTGAAGGTAATGTGTTTTATATGTCATATCATGTGATATGAGGTACATGTTTGATGATCTCCTATGATGAGTAGTACAACGATTGATCAGGAAACTGTGACATAAGTAGTAATGATATATTAATTTCATTATGGTAGTGCCATGAGATATCGACGTGTATAATGTTATGTGTCTACAATACATCCCTTGATGTTATACGTGTTAATAGAAGAGTAAAATATGAAGAAAAATATGTCGTATGGGATATAAGAATAAATACAAACCGTATGCAACACCAGGTAGGGTAAAGTAAAGGAGAAACCTTAAACGAAGGATATATAACATATATGAATGACCCATAACGTATATGTGATAGATCGAATGAACGAGGGACGAAATTTCGTATAAATCTACATAGGTAAGACCTAAGTAAATTTATGGCAAAATACCCTTGCATAGCCAAAACTTTCACCTTTGTGCCACTTATAGCAACATTTGGCGAAATACCACTAATAGCCAATTTCAAGTGCGATTAGGGTTTCGACGAACCCAGTCAAATCGCGAATTGCAAGGGTCGATTCCGCTATTCCTTCAAAGCAAACAACACAAAACAAGCTTCGAAGGACTCCGCCATAGCTCGCCGCCGGTTGGTCAACCCATTAGATGCAAGGATATTTTTATCGAAGGAGGAAAATCGAGACTGGAGGAAAAATCGGGACTGTATGTTTTTGGGTTTAGGGTTTAGGGTTTAGGGTTTAGGGTTAACGTTAAGTGTGACTGGGCAAACCGAAGGGCTTACGTGTCAAGCCTGCGTTTTACACGTGGATAATAATTAAAAAAACAAAACAAAATCCCTAATGTTTTCACCGTCGTCGTTTTCTACTTTCTATCTACTCCTTCGTTTTCCACTCAGTCGAATTCACCCACCCATCTTCGAAGGCGACGAAGCGACGAAGGCAGTTCAGTCAACGAAGGCGGCGAAGTCAACGAAGGCGACGATCTGCCTCCGACGACCAGCGTACGGGTGAAGGAGAAGTCGCGATTTCGGGGCCGCGAATCGCTCTGGGAAGGAGAAGTCGCGATTTCGGGGCCGCGAATCGCTCTGGGGGCCGCGAATCTGCCGAGTAGAAGTGGGATTTGGGGAAGAAGGAAGAAGCGCCGAGTCAGAGCATACTAGAAGAAGATTTGGGGGAGAGGAGTAAGCTCCGATCAAGATTCGTGTATCTCCTTTTATTAAGCTGACGTGTCAATTTTTGCCTAGCTGTCGCTGATGTGGTTGATGATTTGGCGCCTCGTCAGCCAACCGTCAAATAAGTTGACGGAGTTATTAACACCGTCAAAGTTTCTAACGGAAATGGCTATATCTGGCACACAATATCTTTCAAAAGTGGCTATTAGTGGTATTTCGTCAAATGTGACTATAAGTGGCACAAAGGTGAAAGTTTTGGCTATGCAAGTGTATTTTGCCTAAATTTATTAAGTGATTAAATATACATTGAGTATAATGGACGGAAGACACTCCGAGTCACAACATAGCCTGATATCATTTTCGTATTAATATTTATATTAGGTTATTATTTACTCATTGAGTGACGTCTCACCCCGTCAATATTTTTCCCAGATGAATAGCTAAAATGGGTAAAGGCCATGGGACGAAGCAAGTTAGAGTTTGACATTGATGAGGTGGGCGGAAGGATGAACTCTCCACATTGTTTCACATGAGCTATTTGAAGATGGGGTTTTCGCAGAGAAAAAAAATGAACCAAGAGTTTGAGTATTTTTGTAAATAGCTGACGATGTGCATACATTTTTATGGGTTTTAAATGGAGAAGAACAGTTGGGTGTTACACAGGGGGTCCACCTGTCTCAAGCCGCGAGAAGGGTAGAAAGTTTCTGATTTGTGACCATTCACCAGAATAGAGTAGGTAACAAATGAAACACA
The DNA here is from genome assembly GCA_946122785.1 of Linum tenue. Classification (NCBI taxonomy): domain Eukaryota; kingdom Viridiplantae; phylum Streptophyta; class Magnoliopsida; order Malpighiales; family Linaceae; genus Linum; species Linum tenue. The sequence continues at coordinate 7,649,977 of CAMGYJ010000011.1, read as the reverse complement.
TTTCATAATGAGCTCAACCCACTTGTCGTCAAAACCAAGTTTCTTCATAACCCTTTCTAGAAATTCCCATTCTACTCGATCGTAGGCCTTAGCCATATCGAGTTTCGCAGCAAAGAAGCCATCCTTAGTTTTCTCTCTTCACTTCATAAACTGAAAGCATTCAAAAGCCACATTAACATTATCAGTAATGAATCTTCCAGGCACAAAGGCACTTTGTTCTTCCGAAATGAGGTCATCCAAAATCAATTTTAGTCTGTTTGCCATCACTTTAGATATGATTTTGTAGGTCACGCGACACAGACTAATAGGCCTGAAGTCTTTTGTTGTGCTAGGGGTTTTCACCTTAGGGATAAGCGCAATGAGGGTATGATTCAGCTCCTGAGGGAGAGCTACATGGTTGAAAAAGTTTTGCACTGTTTCCACAACTTTACGGCCTAAGACATTCCAATTTTGCTGAAAAAATCCTGCAGAAAAGCCATCAGATCCTGGCGCTTTAAAAGGTCCCATCTGGTCTAGGGCAGTTTTTATTTCCTCGTCATTTATAGGCTTTAGCAAAGAATTGTTCATAGTAGGGGTGACCTTTCTTTTCAAGGCATTAATCACAGAACTAGTATTAGAAGCCATACCTCTCTTGAAAAGAGATTTGTAGTAATCATTGATGCACAGCAAGACTACTTTCTGTCCTTTGAAAACTCTGCTACTGTGATCCCTTAACATCTTAATGGTGTTTCTCTTGCGCCTGGAAGTGGCCTTGGCATGAAAAAGTTTGGTATTCTTGTCCCCTCCTTTCAACCAATCTAGTCTAGAACGTTGTTTCCATAATTCCTCCTCCAGCTGGGTCAGTTCGCTTCTTTCGGATTCCAAAGCTTTTCTTTGTTCCAAAATCAGCTTTGTCTTTGGTTTATATTTGAAGGATTTGAGCATCTTATCAATCTTTTCATTTTTCTTCCTTATGTCTCTGAATTTCCTCTTGCTCCAGCTTAAGAGCTCTGATTTGCAAATTGATAGGATGGAAAGGAGATTCTCATTTGCATTTTCATTGTAAACCCTGTTTATAATGGCTTCACTCTATGGATCATTCAACCAGAAGGGTTCCACTCGAAAGTACCACCCCACTTAATTTCTTCCTCTTCTTTCCCAGCAATGTACATCAGAATAGGGCAGTGGTCACAGCCACAACGATCCAAATGAAAGACCTGGTGGTCAGGAAAGGAAGATTTCCATTCCCAACTTGCTACACACCTGTCAAGCCTCTACTCAATAAATCCTTCATTAGCTCTGCTATTTTTCCATGTGTACGGGTAATTGTTGAAACCACAATCGAGGAGACCATAATGTTCTAGGGCTTCTCTGAACTCCATAGCCTGATACTCATTGATAAGTCTACCTCCCCTTTTTTCTTCACCTGATAGAACTTGATTGAAATCGCCAATACAAACCCAAGGCAACGAACAACCGTTTTTTATGTCCCTGAGCAGATCCCAGGATCTGAATCTGTCTTCACTATCAGCCCACCCATAGAAACCAGTCAGCCTCCATCTTGCTTCTTCATTCCCCTGACCTACTAAAACATCAATGTGATTGAGATTAGAAGAAACTTTAACAATTGAGATATCATCATTCCACAGCATGCACAAACCACCAGCTTTCCAGCCTTTATCATTCCTAGCAGCCACACCACATCCACCAAAATAACCCAGTTAACGCTGAATTTCTTGCCAACCACTTTCATCTTTTCTAGTTTTCATAAGAAAATAACATCAGGTAATTGCTTTCGGATCAGCCTTTTTAATTTAGCAACTGCCGAGGAGCTGCCCAAACCTCGGCAGTTGTAGCTTAGGATTTTCATTGGGCTAGGCGGCCTTGCTCCTCTGCAAGGACCGCCAAATCGCCATCCAATTCAGAATCAGATAAGGGTTTTTGTTGCTTTTCCCCCGAAGGAGACTCATCAACATCCATTTCATCAGGATTTCTGCGTTTTCCCATATCCAATTTTCCTTGATCTTGTTGTTTGGACCAAGGGATTTTCCTGACCATCCTTTGCCATTTCTTTCCGCCTTTGCTCACCTTGTCACTCCTATTTTCTTCCTCTCCACTTTTAGCCTCGTCTTTCCCAGCTACAGATTCTTTGTCTGCCTTATTCTCGGTCAGTTGGACCGCATTATGCTCACCATTTAGATTTTGTTGTGGCTCCCTTTCTTTAACCGTTTCCTTTTCTCTCAAAGGCCTGCCTGAAGCAGACTCATGCACATTTGTGATCAGCAATCCTTCGGATAACTCCTCTACTTGCTTTTCCACCTCCCTTTCCGCCAAGGTCTTCTTTTGATTTGCAATTTTCCCCTCTTGGACTTCAAGCCATAGTCTTGGAAGTTGTTGTGATTTGTCTTTTTCTTTTAACGATAGCTTTCTCGGGGAGATTAAGCTCTCATCCAGGGTCCATAAGGATCTTCTTTGTCTTCTTCTTCTTCCAGTTGTAGTTGAAGAGGGCAAGAACTCTTAAGATGTCCCAATAAACCGCATTTGAAACAATATATTGGCATTCTCTCATAACCAACCCTGTATGAAACTGTACCATTCCTGCTTTGCATTTTGACAACCCTTCTCAGAGGTTTCTGTATACACAGAGAAATCCTGATTCTCATATAATCGTTGGTGACTCCCGAGTGCAATTCATCCCAACGAATGAATCTGCCAAACATAGTTCTGACCTTCTCTGCCATCTAAAGATTCCTCATATTCACCGATAACTTTCTTATTCTGATCCAGAAATCCGCCCATGAAAAGTCCAGTTTTGCTATATCCAAATCTGGTGGGACTTCCTTGAAAATTAGCAGTTGAAGTTCCAGATGCCACGGCCCACCAAAAAGGACTTTGTTCTTGTCATCGTAGCAGTAGAGTTGGATACTGAGGATGTTTTCTTTAATAACTTGTAGATCGAAATCTTTTTTCAGTTTCCAGGCTTCACTGAGAATCCTCTTGAGGATCCGCACTGATGGAGGTTTCCCTTTAATGACTTTTCCAGCAAGACCCAGTTCCTTTATGACTTCTTTCATACCTTCAGTAGTTACTGTATCTTCCAAGCTAATAACCGCCTCCTCTTCTTCTGTCAATTCAATGCTTGAAAGCTTTTTAACTAATTCGTTGTCCATTATTGTTGCAGGGACCAACGCTGACCAAGACAACTCCAGCACCAGGCCACGCAGGGGAGATCAAAAGACGGAGATGAAGCAGGACGGGATTCGCAAGAGCCAAAACATGAGAGGGTCAAGGGATCGGAAAGAAAAACAGAAAGAAGCGAAAGAGGGTGACAAGGAGACAAAGAGCTGATAGAAAATCAGAGAATCACCCCCAAACTTGTGGGAAGATGAACCGTCACCACTGGAAGAGTAGTGAGAGAACATAGAAAACTCTCTAGAGACAGAGAGAGAAACCTGATGTTTGTGTGTGTATTACTCATTATATTGAATGCAAGGCTATTAGGACATGAAGTTATTACTTTCCACTAGGAGCGGCTGCTGAAATCAATGGATACCTTAATCAATATATTACTTTAGGTGTATTGCTCTTATGTTTCAAGCGAAGTCAACCAGATATTGGTGTCTTCATTTTTCTTTTCATTAAATGGAAGATAAGTTTCACTTGGGGTATATAATCCTTCAAGTTTAGATTCCTATACTTCAATCTATTGAAGTTGCTTTCAAACTTAGAAACTGAAGTTACTTTGACAAGAAAATGAAGTTGGTTTGACAGGTGCAATGATGATTTGTGACTCTTGGGAGGACAACAATAAACTAAAAGGGAAGGATGCAAAATTTATTATAGGGATGATGATTGAAATTCTTTATATACGAAAATTACATGTTTTTAATTGAGTTTATATTTCAACCTCGTTTACTAAATGATGCAATTATGCCTAGTTTACCCGGCCAACAGGTCGGGCTCGGCACTAGTTCATATAATTTCATCTAGAGGCAAACTAGTAATCCATATATTCTCGAGTGTTGCCTTCGTTTACTCGAACTTTACAAATCGCAGCACAATACATTTTCAGGTACCATTTAATCACACTAACTCGAATTGTAAAAGAGATTCAATTATACATATATCTTATACCCAAAAACTCCATTTACTCGAAGTAATCACATTCCATTTTATTATCCAAAATGGTAGAGCCTAGCCAGAGCCTAGCTAGAATTTCATTTTTCATGTACCATTCCAAAATTTCCCCCACCTCAAGAGGACTCAAGAAAAAATCCCCCATTAATTAATAATTAACACCTTAAACGACAACCGTCTCCTCCACTCGCTTCTCATTCCCATCCCCTTCACGCGCTGCCGCCTCCCCAACAACCTCCACCTCCTTATACCTATACCACGACGCGCACAACAAATACGCCCCCAAATTCACAACGCTCAACCCCGCCAACAACCAGTAAAAGTAATTCAACTTATCCCGATTCAAATTGTTGCTCTCCAGCCACCCGCCGCTGACCTTATTCACCACCTCCACCACCACCGTGCTCAGAAAGTACCCGAACGCCAGCGACGTCCACGAGATTGCCGTGCTGAGCGCCTTCATCCCGGCGGAGCTCTCCGAATAGAAGAATTCCAGCAACCCGACCAACGTGAACATGTCGGCGGCCCCGAAGATGGCGTACTGAAACCCTAGCCAGAAAACGCTGTACGGCAGCGGAGCCACCGAATCGACCATCCCGTGCTCGACCGCCACGCGCTTCCTCTTGGTCTCGACGATTCCGGCGACGGCCATGGAGACGGCGGAGAGGACGAGGCCGATCCCGATGCGCTGGAGGTGGCGGATTCCGGTGGGGATGCCGGTGAGTCGGCGGGCGAGGGGGACGAAAACGCGGTCGTAGAGAGGGATGAGGAGGAACATGAAGAGGAGAGGGATGACGGGGATTGAGGCCCCCGGGATTTGGAAGCCCAAGAAGTTTCGGTCCATGGTCTGGCTTTGTTGGATCGTGAAGGTCTGGAGTTGGGCCAGGCAGGTGTTCATGAAGACCGTGCTGAGGATAATGGGGAGCATTCGGATTAGGATCTTGGTCTCTTCGACCTGGGTCATTGTGCAGAGCCTCCATGGTTTTGGGCCCGTTGTTGGGCTTTCGAGGTCGTTGGTTGTTGTTACTATTGTTGCTGCCTTGTCCAAAAACCTGTATATATCGTATTATATCGGTTAAATCACGCATCAGTGATAATATTTATAGATTTTAGTTTGGTTATATTAGGTGTATTATAATTTATAGAAACTAAAAATGACCAAGACTAAAGTTAAGTATGTGGGTCATTATATATTGAAATAAAATTGAAGGGGATCGATCATAGGTGTCGCATCAGAAAACTTTTATTGACCAAAAATTGTTAAGAGCTAATAGTGACATGTGAGATGACAATTTATCCCCTAATTCTTTTATTGACACTTCCTACCATGATTGGTCAAGTGGGTTTAAACTAATCAACCCAGACAAAATTAGACTCCACAAAAAAGGGTTTTCTAACCAATCTGTACTTGTCAGACATTGTCATTAGTGAAGCGCATGGACACCAAACTTGTAAAAATATTATTCATGTCACTATAAAAGGACTTGAGAATTAGAGCATAAATCCTCAAATTTGTAACGTTATATTCAACTACTTGTTTAATTATAAAAGAAAATATAATTACAGATTAGTAAATGCCGGTTATTTACCATCTAACTATGGGTTCGTTAAATAAGGAGCTGAGCGTCTGTAATAATTGTATAAATGTGACGACATTTTATTGACAAAATTGTCATCCCATCAATCCGACGGTCAGAAGGCGCCAAACACCCTATCTTGACCTCTGTGAGCATGCTCACAAATTGTTATATAAGCACAATAATCGGGTTGGAATTATTTACACTAACCAAGTGATCTATGTCACCCATAAAGTGCTGCCATAAGTGACTTGACACGAAAGAGGTCATTTACTCATGGGTTGATATATCTACCTGAATTGATGAGTTCTTTGTAGGATTTCACCATTAATTCCTCCTTTCCCTTTCTCTTTAATTTCGTACAACTCATCCTCTGCCGCCGGAGTCGGCACGTTCCAGTTTCTGATTGCCGCCACAAACACCTAAAGAAACCAAAACGACACCGTTACACACACCCTACTGTTTACCAGAAAAAATAAAAACTATAAAAAATAAAAAATATTTTACCTGGGCAAACCGAACAAAGGGGCTGCCGGACGGCGCATTCATCCGGTAGAGCGACTTCCCCATGGAGACAAAAACGACGGCGGACAGCACCGCCACGCCGCACAGCCCGAACCCCCAGTCCCACCCGACGTTGGCGCTGATCCACACCACCACCGTCACGCCGACGATGGCGCCCACCGTCAGGCTGAACAGGAACCAGTTGAAGAAGCTCGACAGCTTCCCCGCGTCCTTGGGGTTCTTTTTGGTGTCGAACTGGTCCGCACCCAGCGACGGCAGCGCCGCCTTCACGCCGCTCGTCCCCAGGGCGATCAGGTAGAGACCGATGTACAGCATGGCCGACTGGCCTCCGGTCGCGGCCTCGCACTGGCTCCCGCCGCTCAGGGCCGCCGCGCTGTTGCACGGCGTCGGGCGGAGCTGGTGGACGCGGGCTTGCACCGTCAGCAGGCCGTATCCCTGGAAAAAAACAAAAATAATGTGCATATGAGCATATCGTTATTATTAAAAAAAAAATCGTTGAATCGTTATTATTATTATTTAAATGAAAATTTAAATTATATTTTTGTAGTTGATTTTGTTAAATTAGAATTGACGTCGTGGTCGGGAGGTGGGGATTCTGTCTCGATCATGTAGGCCAAAGGTTGGCTTTTAGTGGTACAATGAAAAACTCTAACCCCATTTGTTTATTTTTTTCTATCGGAAAATTTATAAGAAAGTTAAAAAAATTCATAGATTTATACAGTTTGCTAACCCGATGTGTTAGTTGCTATGTTTATGAACGGGAGAGTGCTATTTCACTATATTTGATATATTATAGAGATTGAGATTCGTGATTTTCAGTCGACGATCGATAATCTGACTTTAAATTTTGACAAAATTTCTAATTTCGAGAGAATATCAACTATAAAATTTAAAAACGTGTTCTTTCATTGAATATATAAAAAATCCATTACCAAAGGATATGAAAATTAGGGAATGGTTAGCTTCTAATCATAAGGTTTTTTTTTATAGGAATCATAGAGGCTAGTATTTCATGCTAAACATGAGTTGTGATAATACAATTACAATTGTAGTAATGATTTTGTAGTTTTAACACTACAACTCCGACACAATTATAATTCTAGTCGTTGTTATTTTGCAGACGTAAGATTACGATGCCGGCGCGTACTACTGCAAGTCACGATTACGATGATGTTAACCATCTATAAGATTAATTAGCTCAATATCGGTTCCCGAAAAATTGGGTGGAAAGAGCTAAAGAAAGTTAAGTACCAGAATCTCGAAGGTGCCGAAGAGGACGCAGGTGGTGAATCTGGAGAGGTAGGTGTCGGAGAGGAAGCCGCCGAAGAGGGAGAGCAAGAAGGCGGTGCCCATGAAGTTGGTCAGCGTGGTGGCCGACTTGGTGATGCTGAAGTTCATGTATCCGTAGAAGTAGGTGAACAGGCTCACCGCATTAGCCACGAACGCCATGTTCTCCAGTCCTTCCATTGCTGCATGCGCCACACACCAAAAACAACAGCAACAATCAAAAGATGTCAAATGCCATCAAAGAAGAATAGAAAAAAAAAAACCCATTTCTGTGTCACACGCTAGAAAGAGAAAGGGAATCATATGATTTTTACCGAATACAAAGAGGACGGCTCTGCTCCCTCCGAGCCTTCTCTGGACTCCTCCAGCTTTAGCGACCACATTCCCGTCGATTTCCTGAAACACAAGACAACTTTTAGCCACGACGGATGGGAACATTGGGAACGGCAAATATCAACCTCTTAGCGACGACTGAAGAGATGGGTTTACCATTCTGAAAACCCAGGAAAAGGAAAGCAATATTATTGGGATCTTTTCTTAATGGCGGGTGTAGGCTTTTGTTGGACGGCAGATTAGGGCTGTTATATATAGGAAAATCAGAGATTGTGGGGGAAAGGATACCATGTCCCACAAGGTGGTCACTAAAAGCCGGAGGGGAAAATAATGAATAGGAAAGAAGGTCAAGGGAAAGGGTATCAAAATGGGATCGAGTCGCCGGAGAAACTATTGTGGTGTATTTTGTTTTGTTATGAACTTACGAAGAGTGGGGCCTACGTTGTATATATATAAGTTATGTATGTCTTAAGGATGTCTGTCTCTTGTTTATGGACTTCCAGCACGTTGACATCTTCCCTGTGGAGATATTAGGCAAGAGGAATCCAAGTACTTATTGGATAAGAACATTGGAATCCACTAAGTTAATTATGGATGTGAAATGAGGAATTTTACAATGTTATATAGCATTAGTGCTATAGGTTTTTGTCTTTACGGTACAACTTGAAATTGTACCTTTAACGTTATGGTACAACTTCAGATTGTACCTATACTTTTTGTACAAATTCTTTTATGGTACAACTTAAACTTGTACCCTATATGATGGTACAACTTCAAGTTGTACATTAAAGCACCAATACTATATAGCATAGTAGAAGTGCTCATGTCAAATATCCCCTCCGATTAAGAACAAGTTGACATCAATAATAACTCAGGTTATACGAAGTTTACCGTACTAGGGCTGACTATTTGGTCCGGACTGTTTGGTTTTATCCGAAATCGGACCGTATAACCTGGATCGGGACCGGACTAGGATCGGATAGCAAACAATCCAATCTCATATTCGAGCTTAGATTTGAGGTAAAAAAAAACCTGGATAAAGACCTGATAAGAGACTCCAACAATCAAATCCCCACAAGCTCAATCTAAAATCAAGTTCAAATTGGGATTGGATCGGGTCAAGACCGGACCGGACCAAGACCGGAATGTATCCAATCCAATCTTTGGTCCTTATATTCCCAAAAAGACAGGACTGGGACCGGATCAATTTGGTCCAATTTAACCGGACCATACCGTATAGCCACCCCTACCGTACTCTAAATCTAAACCAACGACTTATATTTGAAAGTTGTAAAGATTGGAAAACAACACCTCTTAATCGAATCTCACCCTGATACTATCAATGTAAAATAACGAGTCCATGATCTCCCATTTAAGGTTAGTAAGGTAGGATTGATAAATTAACCTACCACTACACAGTGAATGTCATGAAAGCAACTAGGTACCATACCTCCGCGCCGTCCGCCTACTTGCGGATGCTAGACAGCTGTAGTCTGGATTTTACATAGCTAATCAATAATTAAGGGTTTTCATGTCATATTTCCCCCCTAATTTTGTTATCAATATACATATTTAAACTACAACTACTCGTATACTTACTTATTAAAAGAGAAAATAGACATTTTAACAAGGTTGAAAAAGGCACTAAATATAAAGTGTACGTTGGAATTCTGTCTGGCGCCTGCTGCCTTGCCTAGGCATCACTCGATGATGGAAGCAAAAATAGTGGCTAATACTAAATGATGATGAAATTTTATAGACCATGTTATTTTTTTCATTTTTATATTGGTTGTTAAACTCCCCCTAATTAGTAATTACACATAAGCAAAACCTAGGCGTCGACGTATTCCATTGCCGCATTCTGGATGGCTAACTCATTGTGAAACCTATAGGTGATACATTTTAGCATTTCCTAGTCTAGATTAATGACATGGTATCAGAATTCAAAGTTGATTTGTCCTTCAGATCTCGTGTTCAAATCGTCACGACCCCAATGTTAACGGTTGTCTTAAAGCAAATATTATGCCAGACATGTGCGTTCTTCAAGTTTATAAATTGGTTTTTCGTTTGATTGAGTGTGTAGGAAAGTGTTTAAACTCCATAAATGCACATCTCCAAATAACTCGTGTTATTGGAACCAATTGGTTTAGACACTTCCCTCGATGTAGTTCTCACCGATGGAGAACAAATAAGTAACTTAATTAGTACCGTTGTTTTCCACATCAACGCTTTCCCACGGTGGACCGCAACCGTTGCTTAATTACTCATGAATTTCCCTTTTTCCGGTCGATCATCGATCACTAGGGTTTCCAACTTTGGCCGGCAGACTCAATTCTGAAATCGCCGCCCAAAGGTTTTCTTCACATATATATTTACCAGGCTGCTATATATAACTTATTGCTTAATCATATTATTATTAGGGTGCGTTTGGATACAATGATTTGAATTTGGTATTTGTGATTTGGATTTCCAAATACTAAATCATGTATTTGGATATTAATTACATTTGGTATTTGGATTTGTGTCAAATTCATGGGGTGATTTCCAAATACATGTCTAGTGTATTTTTTGTCAACTTCAAATACATTTCAACAACTAGTGATTTGAAATACCTCCTAACAAAAGAATGGACCTATTTGTAAAATATGAAAAGTTTAGGTACTATAGTGCGAGGCAAAACATATAAAGGTACCAAAATGTAATTTTACCATCAAAATTTCAGGACCTTTTTGTAAAATTATAAAATTTTAGGTACTAAATTGTAAAAAAAAAAATTTGGGTACCAAACTGTAATTTACCAAAATTTGTAGTAAGTGACCAGAAATTTAAAAATTGAAATTCAAAATCATAAAATACAAAAGACAAACAAATTACAAATGAGTATCCAAACAATGAATTTGAATTACATGTATTTCAAATGTTAATATTTCAAATACATACATTTCAAATGCTAGTATTCCAAATAACTTACATTTAAAATACACTTATCCAAACGCATCCTTACAGATCAAGCAAATGGGTAGTTGGGAAAATATAAACAAATGGGGAGCCGAGTCTGCGTTTATATTATTCCGTCAGATTAAGAAAGTTGCCGTCCAAAAACTTGCATTACTACTGGCCGTTCAAGGAGTAATAATTTGGCGTTGACTCCGGTACTGTCCCTACCTGAAATAATAAGTATATATAATATGTGAGGAATTTTATAATGCTATATAGCATTGGTGTTATACGTTTTTGTTTTTATGGTACAATTTTAAAATTGTTCCTTTAACGTTATGGTACAACTTCAGATTGTACATATACTTTTTGTACAAATTCTTTTATGATACAACTTAAACTTGTATCTTATGTGATGGTACAACTTCAAGTTGTAAAGTTGTACCATAACATAATAATACAAATTCTCTTATAGTACAACCTAAACTTATACATTCAATGTTATGGTACAACAACAAGTTGTACATTAAAGCACCAATGCTATATAACATAGTAGAAGTGCTCATAATATGGTGATGTTCAACATGGTAGCGCTTCTTCCGCAAATGAAATGATTACTGAGATTCATGTTTAGAATGATTTCGTTGCAATAATTGAAGCTGTTCCTTTTATTCAAAGATTTTTATGTGAACACCGTTAAGTTAATCTTAAACATCGTCATAAATTTCTAGTAAATTCGCAAGGGCGAGTTATTTAATTAAGGTTACGATGGTGTCAATAGCTATAACTTTTTTTTTCTTTAGGGCAGTAATTACAGATCACATAATTTCGCTATCACATGTATAGACCACTTCCTCACGTCGTTACTAAAAATGGGCTTACTTATTAGTCTATATATGGTGGCAAATCCGCATGTAATCATTGATACGTTACATGCATTAATAGAGATTGAGTTCCCTGTGAAGTCTTGGATAATTAGTGGACTGCATGAATTAGTTTTGTGAGCATACTTATAAAGACACAAATTCATGATGGCCACTAAACCAATTGTGTCAAATAGAATATTTGACTTTTATCAATCATTAAGGCAAAAGACGTTACCAAATCCCTTATTCTTTTTCTCAAATTAAGTATATATCATAAGGGACGTACTATTTGTAGCCCTAAATTATTTTTATTTGTAGTCCTAAATTATAAAAAGTACAATAATACCCATAACATTTAAATACATTTACTTCACACATTCCAAGACCAAAACATTCAAAACACTTTTCCAAACACAATCCTACAATACTCGCCGCCGGCGACACCCACCTCCCGCCAGCGACCGCCACTTTCCGACGACGACAGCTCCTTTCTCCGACGAGGTACGTCGGCAAATTACCCGACAACGACGGACGAACGTCCTGCCGGGACGTCGCCGGCGATGGACGAACGTCCCGCCGGGACGTCGCCGATTTTTTATTTTATTTTTAATTTTCTGTTAATTTAAATTTGTGAAGTATATTAGATTTTTTAAATAGATATTAATTTAGATTTTTCGGTTATTATTTTAGATTTTTTAATTATCATATTGTTTAGAAAAATTTGCTCTAATATTATATTTAAAATGAAGTTATTGAATTTTAATTTTTCATATTTCGAAACTAAGTTAATGTTTCCTGAATTTAGACTTTTAATTGCCATATTTTAAGAATATGTAGTGTTTTTATTATTGTAATTTATTATTTTATGAATATTGTAATTACCATATTTTTAGTAGGATTTTTTATAATATTATTTGTAGAATGAAGTCCTTTAACTTCATTTTTTATTATTTTGAAACTAAGTTAATGTTTACTAACAATAATTTAGACTTTGAAGAATATTTAGCGATTTTAAAAGGAAGGAAGGGTAAAATAGTAATTATATTCTCTTAGGGCTACAAATAAGAAAAAGTTAGGGCTATAAATAGCAATTCAGATCATAAATTGGTGGATCCTAATAACTCAAATTGTCATGAGATACTCATGTATATACCTTATATCCTTTCTTGGCACATTCTCTCAAATGAATATTCTCTAAAAATGCAAGAAATTGTTACGTCCTAATCTCTAGGGCTGGGAAAATAGACCAGACCGTTAGAAAAACCGTGGTCCAAACCGTACCGCACAGTTTGGTCCAGACCGTAGACCGTGAAGTATGGTCTGGTCTGGTCCATGGTCTGTATTATTTTATGATTTGATCTCTTGGTCTGGTCTAGACCGCGGTTTACCGGACCAAACCGTTGATCCAACTGACTTGTCAATACTTGTTAACAGCCCATTCGACCACTCTCCAAACTCCCACAACCACACCCAAGTCTCAACCTTAATTTTGTGAATTTCTTCCCTCCTTCATTCACAACCACATTTAACCACAGAGTAGAGATAATTGTGTCTTCATATGACATTATGTTAATCTTTATGACATTATGGTGCAAGCTGGGATGCTTTTACTTTGTATCTTTGTTATGTACTAAGATTTAGAGTATCAAAATTATTCATGCATATTAGGAATCATGTTTTAAGGCAAATAACAATTATTTTTCTTGGTTATTGGTTCAATTTTTTGTGTGATTGACTAAACAAATTATTCATTTTTCGTTGAGTGTGGTCTATCTGGACCAGATCAGACCGAACCAGACCGCACAGGCGTGGTCTGGACCAGACCGTATAGTCTGTGGTCTGGTCTGTGGTCTATACTTTAGCCTCTCGGTCTGGACCGTAGACCGTATATATGGTCTGGTCTGGACCAGACCGCACCGTTTCCCAGCCCTAAATCTCTCTCAAACAACTCTCATCTAAAAGACACCGATTCAATAAATTGTCTCAAAAAAATTAATTCGTGATTCAATATTATTTTTGCATTAAAACAGAAAATTAGCGAAGAATTCGGTTGTCAAAAAAGGAAAATTTCTCCCTCAATTTTGGGTCAAGGGACTTAAACATAAAATATAGAATTCAGCCTGTATGCTTTGCTTACCAACTCCCGAATTGTCGTTAAATATATGTGTTTGATGACAAGGCTGCGGTGCTCGATCGAGAAAGAAACCAAAAACTAAGGAAATGACTGTTATGAAGAAGGCCAAGAATGCAGCCGCAGTTGACCTTCTTGTTAGGTAGAGCAGAGATCTTCGAGGACGTAAAGGAATCTTTATGCCAAATTAAACGACATGGCCTGCTCCTGATTATGAGATACTTATTAAAACCAAATTGCAAGCTTATCAGCAACAGTTCGTCGATGATTGTCATGCCTTGTTCTTTTGTGTATATAAAAAACATTATGAACACCACCATTTCAAGGTCTTTGTAAACACAAGTATATTACTGAATCCACTTTATGAATACAATGCTTCTTATTCGGTCGTGGTTATGAATATGACATGTGTTTTGTGACTTGCATTTTAACCACAATTGAATAGCAGCCAGACTGGCCTAGCCCACATGTTGGTCTTGTTCCGCTTCAATCCCGGCCCGTTCTTCCCATTTCCAATTCTCTCGCCCCTCATCTAAGTCGTCATGTCGTCTCTTTTATTACCCCTCATTCGGTCCAGCTTCGGTTAATCAAGATTAACCGCGATTCGTAATTGGTGTGATTACAATTGACAAATATGACTCGATTCCGATTGCAGTCAACCGCAATCGCACTAGTTCCGACGCTGCATTTGAATCCCAACAACTCCTTATGAAAACTTTATATGCTGACAATGATCAATTTGCAATTAATTAGTTATCACAACCTCATTAAAAAAAGATCATATCACATCGTCATTGTTTTAGTTTATCATAAGAGTAAAACTAATGAAATCAGAAGAAACAAGGCCGTTCAAATGTAGGGTTAGGGTATCAGCCGCCGGATTATTATATAAGTAACAGCTTATACAGTCGTAATCTTAACCTAACACTCGTGAGAGCAACTCCTCCCCTTGAACGGCAAAAATCCCCTAGTGCGAAGTTTTTCCTCATTCATACTGAAAACAAGACAAACAAACAAAAAAAAAAAAAAATCGACTTCGGCCGGAGGTGACCGCTCAACACAAACTGACATATCATTAGCTTTGTATATTGAAAATCAAGTCCACTAGACTATATAGATGAATATCTTAACATAGTGACTGCGACCAATTATGACATATGTTCTGACCAAATACTTGTATGTCCTTAATTTCCCCAATAGATATCCGTATGAACGCCTGAACTCCCCCATGCCAAATGCAACTAGACATTGATAGTAGGATAGCAAATGGCTCGAATTGTTCCCGAGGCCCGAGCGGATTGATTTTTGACTTGGGGAAAACTCATTCGAAAGTAGACGAGCTCGAAGGGTTTGCGAACTAGCTCGACTTGATGGTTGTGAAGCTCTTACTCTTATGTTGGCATGTTTAAAGCTCATGAACTTTGCTCGATTGTGTGTTCGGCAAGGCAGGCCATCTAGATGCTTAAGAAAGAATTGATTTATATATAACTATGAGTTGACTTATTGATAATAGTTTGTTACATTTTATATCTCACAGCATATGATGGTTTAAGACTTTGAGTTGGTGAGCAAATATGTTGTCCTATTTATAATTTGAAAGAGAAGTTATGCCCTATAGATTGCTTAGATGCTAATTACAATGAAATAACATGATATTTACTAAGTAAAATTTAAGAATAGATACTCAATGAATATGTAAATATGAGATAAATTCGTGATGAAAATTGAACTCTATCTCGTACTACATCACTTAATCACGTGACTAAATGAAATGTATGAGATAAAATCGTGATGGAAAATTGAACTAGATTTCATACTCCATCACTTAATCATGTAACTAAATGAAACTTGGCCTTGAAAACAAACCTAGTATGCAAAGATTATATGGGGTATCGGTATAGAATGTTGAAATAGAATTACGTACACTCCGAATTTACTCTTAACATCGCATGGAGAATTTGACATTCTATCAAATTTAAATTCTCAAAACTTTCATTGGAATTTAAGCACAAATCCACCACCCAAATCCTTCATTCAAACACCTCTAACCACCTTATATCAGCAATCTCATGCATAATTATTAATTAATGATGGTAACAAAAAAATGCATGTAAATTCATAATAAAAAATGCATGTAATATGAGATACTCATTTATTTGGGCTCCAAAAAACCAATGTTTAAGATTTAATAAATGGGCTCAACGCCAAGAACCCCATCATCTACTATAAAAGGCCCAAATCATTTGAATGGGCCCACCGCCCCACAATGCTTACTGCCCAAGCAAATGGCTCACGCCTCTTCCGCCACGCGTCCGCCGACACGGCTCATCCCGCGATGCAAACGGCGCCGTTTCGTACCTTCCCGCGGGGTTTCCGCCTTTCATTTCTTGCCGACTTGACTTCCGAAGAACGTTCGTTATCCTCCGCCGATCATTTCTACCGTTTCCCCCGCTCCTCCGCCGCCAGAAATTCCAGTATGGATCTCCGCGAGTTGATCGCCAGCCAAACCGACGTCGCTTTGTCACTCTCCAAGCAAGTCCTGCTGACGACCGAAGCCAAGAACTCCAACACCGTGCTCTCCCCGCTGTCGATCCACGTCGTGCTGAGCCTCATCGCCGCCGGCTCCAAGGGGCCCACTCAGGGTCAGTTGCTCTCTTACCTGAAGACCAAGTCCGGTGAACACCTCAACGCCTTCTCTTCCGAGCTCGTCTCCGTGGTTCTCGCCGACGGAAGCGGTGCTGGAGGTCCGAGCTTGTCTTTCGCTAATGGGGTCTGGGTGGACAAGTCGATCTCTCTCAGGCCTTCTTTCAAACAGGTTGTGGACAATGTGTACAAGGCTGCTTCTGATCAAGTTGATTTCCAAACCAAGGTACTCCCTTGATTTCTAGGTCAAGAGTAATTCATACATTGGAATCGTTTTTTTGGTGATTGCTTGAACTTTTGTTGTTCTGGATTTGGTGATTTTATCCGACTGATAGCTTTCTTTTTTATTACCCTGTTTATCATTGTTCAAGTAAGGAATTGGGTTAAGGTGATTTTGCTTGTTTGATGGTTAAGAAGCTTGCTTGAGTGGGGAAGTAAAAGGAAATAGGGATGGCAATTTTGCCCATACCATGGGTATTTTACTATCCAACCCAATTGGGTTGGGTATGAAATCCAAATATATGGATATGGGTAAAGTTTGATGGGTTTGTACCCATACCCATTTACTTTGGGTTGGGTTGGGTTTATAACAAATGGATTTGGGTTTGTACCCATGCCCAAATACAAATTACAGTTTGGTACCTAAACTTAATAGATATGCATATTTAGTACCTAAATTTTTTTTTGCATATAAGTCCTCAAAATATCGATGGAAAATTACGTTTTGGTACCTAAATTTTTTTGGTCTTACATTTTGGTACCTAAATTTTTCAAGTTTTACAAATAGGTCCAATTTTTGCATGTGTAGTTAAAACACCCTCAAGTAAATGGATATCCATATCCAACCCATACTCATTTAGATAATATCCATATCTAACCCAAACCCATATACAAACCCCAAACCCATACACACATCACCTAAACCCTACCCATAATAAATGGGTCTACTTGGGTTTGGACAAAATTACCCATGGGTGGGTAAATTGCCATCCCTAAAAGGAAAGGTAGAATTTTTAGGTTATGCAGTTTTTTTTTGTTATAGTTCCCTTGTATGTGGTTTCTTTGCACTGATTTTGCTGAATTGGTTTATGTGTTCCTTCTGCTAATATTGATGCTTAAAAAATGGATATGAAGGCTGCTGAAGTAGCTAATGGAGTAAATGCATGGGCTGAGAAACAGACCAAGGGGGTTATCAAGGAAGTTCTTCCTTCCGGTGCAGTTGACAACACCACTAAGCTCGTTTTTGCCAATGCCCTCTACTTCAAAGGTGCTTGGAATGAGAAGTTTGATGCATCGGCTACCAAGGACCATGATTTCCACCTCTCGAGTGGAAGCTCAATCAAAGTCCCATTCATGACCAGCAAGAAGAAGCAATTTGTTTCCCAGTTCGATGGTTTCAAGGTCTTGGCCCTTCCTTACAAGCAAGGTGAAGACAAAAGACGGTTCTCAATGTACTTCTTCCTTCCCGGCGTCAAAGACGGTTTACCTGCATTGGTCGAGAAAGCAGGCTCTGAGTCTGGTTTCTTGAACCGCCACCTCCCGCAGCAGAAGGTAGAGGTGGGTGAGTTCAGGATTCCAAGGTTCAAAATTTCCTTTGGATTCGAGGCTTCCAACACCTTGAAGGGATTAGGCTTGGTTTTGCCCTTCTCTAACGAAGCTGACTTGACCGAGATGGTGGAATCCTCTGTCGTTGGAAGCAACCTGAGTGTGTCGAGCATATTTCACCAATCTTTCATCGAAGTGAACGAACAAGGCACCGAAGCCGGAGCTGCTTCTGTTGGTGTCATAGCACTGAGAGGTTTGCCAGCTGAGAAGATCGACTTTGTAGCTGATCACCCATTCATGTTCCTGATTAAAGAGGATCTGACCGGAATGGTGCTGTTCAGCGGCCACATTGTCGATCCATCACAGGCTTCTTAGAATCTTTCCAATACAAGTGATGGACATGTTTTGTATGTATATCCAGCCTAACTAGTGATGCATTTACTAAATAATGTTTCCTTTTGTGTCAGGATTGCTCGCATAATTACGTTTTGAGTGCTGTAACAACCACTGTTGAGCGTGAATTTTGGTGCTCTGTCTGTATTAGCCTTGTTGTAGTAGCTATTTGAGTGCAATATGATTTAGACGTTTATACGTAACAGCTTTGATTATTGAGATGACCTATGGCAGATAATATTAACAAAGACTACGCAATAGAGAATAGAGGGTCAAACACGGACAGAAGGAGCTCACTTCTACAGCCACATGAGCAATTTGTTTACTTTATTTAACTACAGGCTATAAGAACAGCAGAGTGATGAGAAACTTCACAAGGAAAAAAGAAAGTTCACCTTCAGAGTCCTGTTTTGTTCCACCGAGGAATTCGGAGAATGGAGCTCCAACCAGACATGGCTTTGGTCCTCTCCAAGCACGTTCTACTGACGGAAGCCAAGAACTCGAACGCCGTGATTTCCCCGCTGTCAATCCATGTCGTGCTGAGCCTCATCGCCGCCGGCTCAAAGGGATCCACTCAGGACCAGTTGCTGTCTTTCCTCCAGGCCAAGTCGATCGATCATCTCAACTCTATCTCTGCCAAGCTCATCTCCGTTTTTGCTGAGGGAAGCGCCAGTCGAGAAAGTCCAAAACCGTCGTCGTCTTTCTTGAAGGGCAAGTTAATTGAACATTTCAACTCCATCTTCCCCAAGCGCGTCCCCGTTTTGGCTGAGGGAAGCACCAGTCGAGAATGTCCTGAGCTGTTGCTTGCTAATGGGATTTGGGTGGACAAGTCGGTTCATTTGAAGCGATCTTTCAAACTGGTTGTGGGCAATGTCTACAAGGCTGCTTGTCATGAAGTCGACTTCCAAGCTAAGGTACTCAATCCTTCGAAATTGCTCCTTTAATCCTTCGAAATTGCCAAGGCTGGTTGTGGGCAATGTATAGGTAACTAGCTTATAACCCGGCCCGTTGGCCGGAGGACATTACGTAATTCAATAATTAGATATTTATCGGGTGTATGTTGGAAATTAACAATCATGGTTCAAAATAGGAAATTTGAGAATCATAATAGGATTACCAATGCATTCCATCTCGTCTGAATTTTTTGAAAATCCAACCCGCTTTCCCACGACCCGCACATAAGTAAAACGACATCATTTTGTAACTAACCATAATAATATGAATAATTTATGAATGCTATTAGTCTTTATAGCAATATAAACACAGTAATATGAACAATTAATGAATATTATTAGTCTTTATGGAGTTATATTTGTTGAAATTTGTTTGAGCACATAACGATGTGGGCATTCAAAGAAATCATTTATGGATTTGTTAGCAAACTCATGGGCACCCGTTAGGTTGGGTTTTCACTTCTAAAATCATCTAATGAGTATTTTACTGGAATTCTTTTATGAATGCACCCGCTGAATTGAGTTTGATATCGGAGAAACCCAACTCAACCAATCCATTGTCATCCCTAATTACTCTTTCATCATTGCCAAATTTAGCTAGCCAATGAGTTTTATTTAGGGAAAATTCTACGAATCTCGTCATATTCAAAAAACTGCGAAGTTGGTTAATGTTGATCCTAACATCTCCCACTCTTCAATTAGACGGGTATCTATAGATTCTTTTCCTCACAAAGGACCAGGGATGCTAATCATGTATGTCTTAACTGGGGTAGTCTACGAATCATGACAAACCATGTAGAAAAGCTTAGCTAGCACGACAATTAACCACTACTGAAGCACAACAATGTGTTTTTGGTTTCTTTGATGAGCACACGCCATAGCTTGGAAATAGGAATAGTGGCGCTGATTAGAAATGTAAGAGCAGCGCTAGAAGCTTCCTCTTTGCTTGCAAAAAGTTGTACTCAAATGGAAGATAGTAAATTAGTGCTTTTCCTATTGTAGAAATGCCTGGGTGCCCATGTTTCAATATCAGAAGATCAAGAAAAACGGTTCAAATCAAATTACAGAGTTCAAAAAGAGGATGCAACTCAAAACACATAATTGGTTTATACATAAGGAGATGGTCGAGCTTCGACCAAAAGGTTTCAGATGCATCCACAGTCCAGACCAATTCCCATATTGTTCACTTTGACCAAGTGGAATAAGCAGGCGAAGACGTTCCATATCAGTATCCACATGACATTTATAACTATTGTTGCAGCAAAAGTTGATTCATAAAGCAGGGCTGGAATGGAAAAAAGGATAGGAAGAAGCATACAAATACAAAGTAGAAAAGAAGCAATCAAACACATTTGCTATAGAACAATACGACTTTCTAGAGTTATGTTATCTACTAATAATGAACTTGCAATATGACACAAAATGGACATTGTGTGATGATCAACATGATCCCTCCTCTCTCAACCAATAATATCAATTGATATACCAATTGTACACATTCAAAATGAGTATTACTAAGTTTCTCTAAAAACAAATGTCATGGATTAGAGTGCTATGGGCTCTATCAATGGTTCAATACCGAGAATTTCGAGTTACACAAATCAATTGACATTAGCATAATAAAATTCAAAGGAAGTTCCAGAATAATTGCGATGGACTGCAAGCAAAGGTTAATGCATGGTTTGATTGTAATTTGCAGTCCATGAACATGATCCTCGTCTTTTTAAATGAACTCTGACCATACTTTGTTGATTTGATCATAAAATAAACTAAGACAACCTAATTAAGGTATGGGGATTCAGGAAATAACTACATTTCTAAGACAATGATAAGAAAGAGGGATAGTACAATTAGAAGACAGACTCACTTGATGCCAAGATCAATATGCTTCTGGATACCGAAACCAAAGCAGTCAGTGTCGCTGAAGTCACTCCTCAGGAGCTCGTACTCTTTAACCTTCCTTGTCACCTTGTGACCCGACATAGTAAGCACGAAGAACTCCTAAAAATATTGCTATAAAAATCCTAATAAAAGCATACACTCTGAATAAACTGGGGTTTGACCGCTGATTTGTTCCAGCACCTGCGAGTAAAGTAAAAAAGTATCACTATATGGGAATAATGGAGGAAACTGCTAACAATCTAGAGCAAAGAAATAGTATCAGAGAGAAATACGGCGATGGGAACCTTGGCAAAGCAGTTGAGGCATTCTTCGCTTTTTTTGTGGAGAAGTTGAGCACCAGTTCAGTGCTGGTTCCGTATCCTAAATTGTTCACATTGAAGATTTGCAGCAAGGATAAGGGTGACATAGTTAATCCATTTTCAGTCAATGAATTGGGAATAAAAGCAGCAAGAGGGAAAGATAGCTAGAACCAAATGAGCAAGCTGTGGTCTCATTTCAGGTAATCATGCAAGCTATGGTTCTGGAACTTAAGAGTAAAAAGAATCAAACCTTACACAATTGATGGAGTACGAAGTTGTCCTCGCCTTCAGTTGTGCAACCTCATCAATTTAGTGTTGCAGCTTAAGAGAAAATACAACCACGCCATATTCATGTACAATAATAACTTCTCCAATTACTAAAGTACAACAAAAACTTTCGAAATACAAAAAAAGAACCTTCTATCGACAATGCATGACAGACTTTTCTATCAAGTAGGAGCAGAGCACATGACAATAAGAAGTCTGATAAAAAAATGAATAGCGAAAAAGCTTTGTTCAGAGTTTGGCTGTACAATTTGGCAGCTATGACTTGTGACCCTCTTCTAAAGTTAGTTAACCAACAATATGCAATTTAGAAGAGCATTGTGGAGCAGAGAGAGAGAGAGAGAGAGAGAGAGAGCACCTGAGTAATTGGTATCTAGATCGAGATATGAGTCTTGACTCTTGAAGCAACATATACCCCGTTGTTTGGATACTATCCTCCTCAGTGTCATCGTGAGTGAATCATCCAACGAAATCTCCATTTAGGTTAACCCTCACAAAGATGTCATCTGATGTAACTGTTATACTTTCATGGCCCAAGATCACTTTCTATAAGTGAAAAGAATAGGTTGAATTCAAGAGGTTTGATGTTTGCTTATCTATGTATAAGATAGGAAAACACGTACCTATACAAACACATCGCACATTTATTATTGTACTTAAGTAGTCAAGTGACGAAGTGCTTAAATCATTTTCTGGATATACCAAAGCAAGCTGGAAGAGCTTTCATCACGAAGCGCCGAGGTCAAAACGATATGTTTTGCAGCCAACCTTCAAGAATCCTGCAAAGTAGCAAAGACATCACTCCTCAAATCTATGAAAAGGAAAACAACCATATAGTCCACCCATCAACACACAAAAAGACAGATCAGAATCAACCTAGATGCTTGAAAATCCATCTACATGTAAAAGCACATAAATATCCAGTTAACTGATTCAATTGGATGGTCTGCATAGCTGTTGAGTATTTGTCATCTCTAGAATCAACCTTAGAAAAGAAATCATGTAAGAAGAAATGATGAAATACATAACCATTTATTAGAGAAAAGAGCCATTCCAATAGAATTTCACTAACAGAGTACAATTTTTAAACAACCCCCCCCCCCCCCCCCCACTTCAGCAATGAATTGATTAGAACACCAACCCCATTGTAGAAAGTCAACCAGCTAAAATCTAACCTTATGCTGGAAAATTGAGAGAAATTGGGACTTACCCCAATGCTAATAATGACTCCAATCACCACAGGAACCGAAGTGAGGTATGTGAGCCAAGCCTCCCTCTTGAGAGTCATCACATAAGCAAAGACGCGATGAAGAACAGGGTAAGGGTGCTGATAAGCTTCATAAACATATATGTATTTTGTGCATAAATGATTGATCTTTATATATATGTGTTTAAATTGCTCTAAATTACTTCATATTGACCATGGAATGGCCCTAGCGTCATTACCAAGACATGTAGCAATTTAACACAGATTGAAACTAAGATTGTGAACAAAACAAAGTGCAGTGGACGAATGCAGGTGCAGTGTCAAAATGCAGATGTGCAGAGGCAAACGTCCAGCAGGAGACCAAATCGATGAAGACCCAAATCGAATTATTGTGGTTGGAATCTTCACTCAACTGTCAGCAACCCTTAGAAATTATTGGGATTGGGTCAAATTTCTTGAAGTGAGCAAATGGATTTGGTGGCTCACCAATAGAGAAAATGATGCAAGAATTTATTGCAAAGAAAGAGACTTAAGCTAGCAGCAGCCTTCTCTTGGAAATGTGACCTGCAAGTGTCTTGTTTTGTGGGATTATATCTGTAGAAAATGGATTTAAAAGGGGCAGCAACTAGGAGAGTAGGGAGACACTTTTGGAGACTAGTTTTAGACAGAAAAATCAAAGGAGAGAGCTCACTTTGGCACACTTTGGAGTTGAGCATTTTGAAGAGAGGAAGACTCTTGTGAGTTGTGGATTAACTTCAACACTTAGTACTTTCTCTACTCCTTTGTTTTGGTAGTTAGTCATCATGTTGAACATTAGCATGTTTATGTACTTTCTTTTCATCATGAACTAATCCCCCAATTTCTGGGGGAAACTTATGGATTTCATTATCTAGCCTCGATGTTTTAATCATGACTTGTTTTTCTTCCATTTTCTATCGTGTAGAATTGTTTAACGCTTTGTGTTGATTGGCCACCTTCACAATGATTTGTAGTTTTCTAGGTTAATAACGATAGTGAAAACCTAGTAACCGAACACATTTCACACGACATAATTGCCTATCGAAGCGATAGTGGATTAAATAGGGAATTATGCAGTTATTTCAGGGATATCGTTCTTAAGGCTAATTAATTAATTCAGTTAACTACGATAGTAGAAATTGTCTTAATTAGTTAGTACGTGGTAATTCTCGATAGAGATAGCTATCAAATTATAGGTATCCCGATTGTAGGAATATGGATTAAATCGATCGACAAGGGTAATTAAACTTACTGAGGTAAAATAGTAAAATCTTGTGTTTCCCCCGGAACTCTCCAATATCAATTTCTCCAAAATAGTTGATTTATCGAATTACTTAAGTTGTGCAATCTTTGCAAACATCACTTGATTACAACCTTTGGAATTCCTATAGTTTCTTGAACTAAATTTGTTAATTATTGAATTTCACCAATCCCCTAGAGAACGATAATTTTACTTACACTTTATTCCTATACGGAAATATGTTCTCAAAGAACTCTACACTATCAGATTCTATCACCGTATTAGGATGGATGTCAGAGATTTCTGATTTATAGACCAAAAATCGATATGCTTTGCTATTATTGGCATAACCAATAAAGATGCAATCTATCGTTTTAGGTCCCAATTTGACCTGTTTTGGTTTTGGTACTCGAACCTTTGCCAAACACCCCCACACTTTGAAGTAATTCAAGTTTGGTCTTTTACCTTTCCATTTTTCATACGGAATGGTTTGCGTCTTACTGTATGGTACTCTATTGAGTATTTGTGTAGCAGTAAGAATAGCTTCCCCCACAAATTCTGAGGTAAACCCGAATTTAGGAGTAAAGCATTCGTCATTTCCTTCAAAGTTCGGTTCTTTCTTTCCGCAACTCAATTTTGTTGTGGGGTATATGGAGCCGATGTTTGGTGAATAATTCCATTTTCTAGACATATTTCTTCAAATGGAAATTCATATTCACCACCTCTATCACTTCTGACCATTTTTATTTTCTTGTTGAGTTGGTTCTCAACTTCTGCCTTGAATTGTTTGAATGCATCAATCGCTTCATCTTTGCTACTTAGCAAATATACATAGCAATATCTAGTGCTATCGTCAATAAATGTTATGAAGTACTTTTTCCCACCTCGAGATGGTGTCGACTTCATGTCACAAATGTCAGTGTGAATCAAGTCCAATGGTTCAGAAGTTCTTTCAATCGACTTGTAGGGATGTTTCGCAAACTTTGATTCCACACACACTTGACATTTAGATTTATTGCATTCAAACTTGGGCAACACTTCCATGTTTATCATTTTTCGTAAGGATTTGTAATTCACATGTCCCAAACGGGCATGCCACAAATGATTTGACTCAAGTAAATACGCGGAAGAAGCGTTATTATTATTATTAATAACATCGTTCACAGTAATTACATTGAGCTTGAAAAGGTCATTATTAAGATAACCTTTTTCCTATATACATATCATTCTTGCTAATTACAACCTTATCGGAAACAAACACAACCTTGAATCCGTGCTTGACAAGAAGCGAGGTAGACACCAAATTCTTGCGAATTTCCGGTACATGGAGGACGTTGTTGAGGGTCACAACCTTGCCCGATGTCATCTTCAAGACAATCTTTCCATATCCCTCGACCTTGGCCGTGGAGGAGTTCCCCATGAATAATTTCTCCTCCGCCTTAGCCAAAGAGTAGGAAGTGAACATCTCTTTGACTGCACAAACATGGCGGGTAGCCCCAGAGTCTATCCACCATTCTCTTGGATTTCCTACCAAGTTACATTCAGAAAGAATGGCACAAAGTTCATCCATATCCATATCATCAACAATATTAGCTTGACCTTTGTTCTTCTTCTTCTTGTGGGTCTTGCACATCGAGGCTTTATGCCCTTGTTTCCCACACTTGAAACAAGTACCATTAATCTTCTTGTTACCATTGTGGTTCTTTGTACCGGAAAAACTTGGAATAGAGTCTCTCTTCCTCTTCTTTCCCTTGGAGTCACTCTCCACAATGTTTGCACCAGAGATGGTTGATTGTCCACGGCTCTTCTTCTCGGCCAACCTATTGTCCTCTTCAATCTTTAAACGGACAATTAGGTCCTCAAGCGTCATCTCCTTACGCTTGTGCTTTAGGTAACTCTTGAAGTCCTTCCATGCGGGAGGCAACTTCTCTATGAAGGAAGCAACTTGAAAAGCTTCGATAATAATCATTCCTTCATTAAGAAGATCATGAGTAATTACCTGAAGCTCTTGGACTTGCGTCACAACGGCCTTGGAATCAACCATCTTAAACTCCAAAAACTTAGCAGCAATGGATTTGTTCAATCCTGCATCTTCGGCCTTGTATTTCTTCTCTAGCGCCTCCCATAATTCCTTAGAGGTCCCTATGGTGCTATAGACATTGTACAAAATGTCATCTAGACCATTTAGAATATAATTCTTGCAAAGGAAGTCATAATGTTTCCAAGCTTCAACTGCAAGAAATCTATCTTTCTCTAGCACTTCCTCGTTAGGATTTGGGATCTCTTCTTTGATGAACTTTTGAAGTCCCAAAGTAGTGAGATAGAAATACATCTTTTGTTGCCAACGCTTGAAATCTACACCGGAAAACTTGCCGGGTTTCTCCGCCGGTGCAAGCGAGTGAGTAGCAACTTGAAGTGGAGTACTTTGAGTTGATGTTACCGGATTTGGGTTCTCCCCATTTATTCCAGAACCAGAAGACATCTTTGTTCTTCACTATTTCTTTTCTCTAGAAATAGAAACCACAACACGTATTAGTAATCACTAATACCCACGAGTAAAAAACCGAAGAGGTTTAAACTCGTCCGCAGTAGGAAATCACACTCTTTCCAAAGAAAGAATAATTATATATGACCACAATATATATCACAACAGAATTATATATAATCAATATTGAAACAGTAGCAATTAAATACGACTGCAACACAACCCTACAAAGAACAGGGACTAAAAGACAGACATATACATCGAATCACAGAGATTAACAATAACCAACCCAGTTTTCACACAATCTAGTACGGTTTTTACAAATCTAATAAACCTTTAAATATAAGACCAATACACGACACAGAGCAAGTTATACTGATAATATATATATACACCTCAGAGAGACACGTATATAACCCTAAAGTAACAATTATATACATATAACTATAACACCAGAAGCAGTTTATATATATTAACCAATATAATTAAACTTTCAATAGAGTAACCGACCAGAATTTCTTCTTAATCACAAGCGAGATCAATTTTTCATGCAAGGACACCAAGTTCAGATTCATATACGTCAACTTTGGGAAGAAACAGAACACGTGAATGAAAACAAGATAAATTCCTTAAGATTGTTATGGAAAACGTTTCACAAAAAGTATGTTTCTTGCCACACAAGTCATATATAGAAATCGACACATGCATAAACAACGCCCGAGCCAATAGAATTCACTATTTCTCCTTAAGGAATTTAGTTCCCCTCTACGGTACCCAAGGTTATTGGAACTATTCCTCCCAGGATAGAACGGACGTACCTTTTCTGGCTGTACCGGTACTTGAAACACCAGAATCCGACGAACGCAACGATCGGAGAGAAGTCACACGACTATGTTTTCCTTTATGAGTTTGTAGAGAGGAAATGCAATGAAGAATGAAAAATTCTTTTATCTTTTGGCCAGAAAAATTTCTTGGGAAAATAACTTGTGTAGAAAACAGAGGGGGGTAGGTGTTTATTTATAGACAATGAAGGGGTGCGAGTGAAGGGATGTGATCCTTCAAGTGGGTGGTTACACCCCAACCATTGCATCGGTTCGCCATAGTAGTTGGACCGGTTGGTTCATTCCAACCGCCACATCGGTTCGGTCCGATTCGGTTCAACTTGGTTTAACCAATAACTCACCAACTATTGGCTTCTTCCCCTTTCATTCTCATTCACACCTTTCAAATCCCAACACCGGAGAGGATCGACTTCGTCGCGGATCACCCCTTCATGTTCCTAGTTACAGATGAACTTACTGGGATGATGCTGTTCAGTGGCCATGTCCTTGATCCCTCGCAGCAGGCATCATAGATCTTCTGTACAAAATATAAAGATGTTGTTTGACCAGACAACCTACGAATAATAATCGTTTCAAGCTATAGCGGATATGCTTTACTACCGCTGGGTTTGTTTGAGCATGAAATTGGGTTTGTTTGTAGTATTTAGCTTTTGTTGGGCTACTTGCCTACTTGTTAAGACTTGTTGTGCTGAATGTTGTGTGTTTGGCCTTATCCCGTTGTAAAGATCATGAAACAAAGCAAGGGGGAAATGGATATGGTATGTTAACGTCGGCAAATGTAAACCTATCTATGTACATGTTAATGATATGAAAATAAATTTAGAAGCAAAATCTACCTACAACAAGAAAAAAAAATTATTTAGTTTTTATCAATAAATATAGTAGAGATGACAACTATTTAACTTCGACAAATAATAGCTCTAAACAGATAGTTTGATGGGTGACAATTATAGTAGTTGGCGCAATGGTCACATTTCTTGTCTATGCCAATAGTGATGATATTTTCACATTTCCTTCCGCAGATTATTAATCGTTACACACAAATATTTATTTATTTTATTAATATTTCTCTGAAATTCATATTAGCTTAAATATGAATGGGCATTCACCTGTAATAAGTTTGATGATTGATTTACTGGTTAAATGATATAATTAATAAATTTAGAAGCAAAATCTAAATAGAACATAAAAAAGAAGTGAGTTACTAACAAAGAAAAACGACTTTTTAACTTAAACAAATGATAGTTCTCAAATATGAACAGATAGTTTGATTGGTGGTCATCGGTGTAATGGTCACACTTCATGTCTAGGCAAACAGTAATGATGCTTTCACATTTCCTTTACGTTATAAATTTCTTTATTAGTATTTCTCTGAAATTCAGATTCGTTGGATCATGAACACGTAACAAGTTTGATTATTGACTCCGACCCATTCTGCAGATAATATTAACAAAGGACTCCCCATCGAACATTGTACACGACACGCTCTCTGACTGCCACATTTTCACCTGCAAATTCTTGGCACTTTACATTTCTCTATGTACCAATCAATCGCCTAATAAAATGCAGCACAGCAGCGAGCAATGTTCGCTGGTGAAAACAAAGTTGCCCGCCGGCGAATTATATTCCGTTGTTTACCCCCCAATATTCCGGCAAAAATGGAGCACCAAACCGACGTCGCTTTGTCCCTCTCAAAGCACTTCCTGCTGAAGGAAGCCAAGGATTCCAACGCCGTGATTTCCCCGGCGTCGATCCACGCCCTACTCAGCCTCATCGCCGCCGGGTCAAACGGCCCCACTAAGGACCAGCTGCTGTCTTTCCTCAACGCCAAGTTGATGGATCATCTCAACTCCCTCTCATCTGGGCTCGTCTCCCTTTTGGCTGACGGCGTCGGTGGCGGTCCAAGGCTGTCGTTTGTCAATGGGGTTTGGGTGGACAGATCGCTTCCTCTGAGGCAATCTTTCAAACAGGTTGCGGGCAATGTTTACAAGGCTGCTTCTAGTGAAGTCGATTTCCAAAACAAGGTATCCCGGCTCTAGAATTTTGCTTCTTTACATGTAGAATCGATGAATCAACCAGTGGTTTGCTTTGAGTTCATTGTAATTTGAATGTTAATAGTTCATACTACTGATTTGGGTGAAAATATCTGGTTATGAAGGCAGCTGAAGTGGCTACTGAAGTGAATGAATGGGCTGAGAAACATACCAATGGAGTTATCAAGGAAGTCCTTCCCCCTGACGCTGTTGACAGCATGACGAGGCTCGTTTTGGGGAATGCCCTCTACTTCAAAGGAGCTTGGGATCAGAAATTCGATCCATTACATACCAAAGACCATGATTTCCACCTCCTGAATGGGTGCTCGGTGAGAGTCCCCTTCATGACTACCAGGAACAAGCAATATGTTTCCCGGTCAGATGGTTTCAAGATCCTTTCCCTTCCTTACAAGCAAGGTCGTGAAGACGGCAGCAAACGAGGTTTCTCGATGCACATCTTCCTTCCTGATTCCAGACACGGACTGACTGCACTGGTCGAGAGGGCGGGTACTGAACCTGGTTTCTTGAGCAAACACCTTCCGAGGAGGAAGGTAGAAGTGGGCGAGTTCAGGCTTCCAAGGTTCAAACTTTCCTTCGGATTCGAGGCTTCCAAAACCTTGAAGGAACTGGGGCTGGTCCTGCCTTTCTCTGATGAAGCAGAGCTGACTGAGATGGTGGAGTCATCTGCTGTTGTTGGGAGTAAGTTGAGGGTGTCGAGCATGTTTCACAAGTCGTTCATCGAAGTGAATGAGGAAGGCACAGAAGCTGCAGCCGTTTCTGTTGCTGAAATTGTTCTCATGTGTTATGTTGAGCCTGTGAAGTTTGTAGCTGATCATCCGTTCATGTTCATCATCCAAGAACACCATACTGGAACGGTGTTGTTCAGCGGCCAAATCCTTGATCCCTCCCAGTAGAGAGTTTGTGTTGTGTGTAACTTGCAGTTGAGTTGAGTTAGTGGCAGATTGTTGAGTGGTGCTCGTTTTAAGTGGTCGTGTAATCGGTAAGTGTATTATGAATGAATAAATAAGTTTGATTAAAACTCGATTCTTATTGAAATTTCCACTTATGCGGTGAAGAGCTATATTTTTTTTTTTTTTGGTAAAAGGGGAAGAGCTATATTTTGATACACCTAGGACATATGAAAGTTTGTTTAAAACTTAACTAAAAGATTTGACTATAAAGATCGAAACAAGAATTATGATGCAATCATATGATAAATTCAGTGGCGGAGGCGGCATTTCAAACCACCCTTGTCTTCTTTTCATAACTTAAATATATGGGGTCGTTTGGATGAAGGTTTCTAATGAGAGATTTATGAGGGATTTTAAAACAATCTCTCATTATGCAGGATTTTAAAACAATCATGCGTTTGGATATACGAGAGATTTTGGGTATTAAGAATTTCGAAATTCCTGAAAGGCAGGTTTTTAAAATAGCTGATGGGGATAAGCTATTTTGAAATCCCTCATTTTTTTTTTCTTTGTTCCAAACTTGTCCTTCCATCTCTGATCTGCAATCCCTACCAAACCCGTCAACCTTCCGGCGGCTCCATCCCTTCCAATCCCTCCAAACCAGTCAACCTTCACGTTACTCCATCACTTCCAAACCCGCCGACTTCCCGTCGATCTTCCAGGGCGAAGGAAACACCGTCGCCACTTGCCATCATGGTTCCCTCCACCGCGCGGATCGAGATCTATCAATCTCCTCCGCTGTTCTTGGCAAAGAGAGAGGAGATTGTGAGGGAGGTCGACGGAGGAAGATGATTAATGGTGGTTTTCGAGGCTGGAGGAATAGAATGAATGGAGGGGAAAATCACTGATCTGGATTGCCGACGGCAGGAAGGAGATGAATGGTTGTGGGGATCGGGTCGTGGGGAGATTGTTGATTTGTTAGGCGATGCAATTTGTTTCACGATTCTTCTTCCGCCTGGTCCTGGATTTGGGTTCACAAATTGGTTAATGATTCTTCTCCCTGTCTCCTTCCGCCTAGTGCTGGATTTGGGTATGTAACTTCCCAGATTTGATTCCAATGTGGGTCTTTGGCTTGATGTTCATAGGTAGAGATGAGGTTATCGGATGAGAGGAGAAGAATGAGATAGGTAGAAGATAAGGTTAAAAAAGTAATTTAATTTTTTAAATTAAAATTCTGTGTTCATATCCAAACAAGTGATTTATTAAAATTCCTCATATTAAAAACCTAGGTTTTTAAACCAAGGGATTGTGAGTAAAAACCCAGGTTTTAGGAAACCTGTATCCAAACGACCCCTATAAGTATTTAATTAAAAATCATTTAATAAAAAATAATTAACATTAATTATATCCAAATAATTCATTCATAGATTAAAAATAATCGACTACACAACCATAGTTTTCAAAAACAACCACGAAGAGATTTCATATTGTGAAAGAAACGCAAAAACATTCGTTGTCTACACTATTAAACAAGTCTCTTTCAATGTATCTCACTAGAACAACTGAATCAAACACACATAACCCGTTCTGAACTATCATAATGTCTTCTAATACACACATCTCAACTCTGCCTAAGTAATGTAGGGAACATTTAGAAATATTCATGTTTTTAACTAGTAAAAGTATTGATGATATCACCGGACGAAACTCTCATGACGCGATTAATGTTTACAAAGGCTGCTTTCTCAGAACCCAAGTCGCTTGTGGTCAAACCCAACTGTTGAATTTGGGTCCGGCCCACCATCAGAAGAAAAACCCAGTTATATTGGGTCGGATAGCTATTTACCCTTCTGGGCTTTTGTACTATCGTGGGCCTCCTCTGATTTGTTTGGCTCCCTCTCCGACCCTATCAAAGGGGTAGAAACTTCTTTCACCATTTACCCTTCTGGCCTTCTTCTTCTGCGCTTTTCCTCTTCTCTTCGGCCGGCTTAGCCTGTGATTGGGAACCCATAATCAGCGAAGAGCAGAAGTCGGCGTTGTATTTAGTGCCCACCTCTTGGAAGAATCCGCCGAACGGGAAGACGCCATTTCTACAGAGACGCGACTGTTATCTCCGGCGAAATTGCGACCACCAATTCCTCACCGGAATCCAAGTTCCAGGCGCCGTAATATCGTAAGGGTTGATTAGCGACATCGACGATTTCGTGTGGGGTTTTTCCGTGTAAGAAATCTTTACGCCAAGCAGATTCCAGTCCCTATGAGAGACCAGGTCGGCAGTTACATTCGGTATCCAGCTGCTATGACTGGATACGAGGAACTCAAAAACAATCCCAAGATGTTTATGGATACTTTGGAGAAGTTCCATTCGTTTATGGGGACCAAGTTCATGTGAGTATGTCTTTGTATGTGAATGTTGTTCTTTCGCAATTGGTAGTATATTGGGAGATGTAGGGGTTTAGTTAGCTCTCTTTTCTCTGTACATTTTACAAGTTTTTGGTGCCCCTTGCATCAAGATGATACCTTTGCTGAACTTATCTCCAACTCTACCTAGTTAATGATCCCATTGGTGCATTTTTTTCATATGCGAACACCTGTAATTGCATACAACAGTCAATGTTAATAACCCAGGATAAGAAAGAGGATAAATTTGGATGTGATGCGAGTAAAATTGGTTAATAGCTCGAACCATCAACGATTTATGAGCTACTTCATATTGCTTGCTCTCCATTCAGACTTTCCATTGCATTCTCTGAGACTCTGACTGGTGTTTGGTTTTCTGTAGGATCCCCATAATAGGGGGAAAAGAATTGGATTTGCATCGGCTTTTTGTGGAGGTGACACAACGTGGCGGTATTCAAAAGGTAGAATGCTCGGTGTTTTCCCTTAGTTTGAGCGACTGTTTGTCTTAATCGTCTGCAGATTTTAAGCTAGGTTTAAGTATGCTGCCGTTGAGTTTAGCTTCAGCATTGTGGGACTCTAGTTTTAGGAAGAGAGTTAGACACTTTGATTTAGAATTTCTATTCTTTAGGACTTTATGCGTTTTTGGGGATTCAATGATAAAGGATATGATGATAATATGTTCTGATACATGTCTGAATGATACGTTGGTGTGGTTTTAGTTAGCATGAGAATCAAATAATTTGAACTTTGTATCTGATCCATCATGAATATGGCTGAAAGGGGGATGCCTATGTCATAGTGGTTTTTTTTTTACGATAAGTGTCTGTCATTTGTATTTGTATTATGTTGCCAGATCCTTGATGAGAAAAGATGGAAAGAAGTGACTGCCACATTCAACTTCCCATCCACTGCAACAAATGCATCTTTTGTATTGCGCAAGTACTACATGTCATTGCTTCACCACTATGAACAGCTCTACTTCCTTAGAGCACAAGGCTGGAATGCTGCCGCATCAGCAGGTGTGTGTGGGATTCAACTTGAGCCCAACTCGCTTTTCCTTTTCATCCATATTCCTTCCACTACTGTCAGCTGTTGATAGCTTTATCTTCTTGCTTCGTAGCAGCAGTTCCTCTACAGAACCCATCAACAGAAAACCAAGCAGCTGCACAACAGCACAATAGGATAAATGTTGCAGCTCAACTGCCAGGAGGTCTTTTTTGCTTTAATTTCTAGCAAGCAATTTACTCCCGTACATGTTTTTTTGCTTGGAGTTCTCCTACTCGTTTCTGTAATATGGTTTCTTTATATTCTCCTTGTCTCTTTTTTGTAGCTGGTATTCGTTACACTCTGACTCTTTCCTATTTATTTGATTGCAGCCAGCGGCTTACCCTCAATTGTTGGTGTAATTGATGGCAAGTTTGACAGTGGTTATCTCGTCACTGTCACAATAGGCAATGAGAAGCTGCAAGGTGTTGTTTATCAGGCAGCGACGGAGGCCCAGCAGCAACACTACTATGGTTTGTCAGCAAACAACAACAACAACAACAATGAAACCACGGAGAGTGGTGTAGTACGCAGCAAGCGAAGAAGAAAGGAGACACGAACGAGGGATCCCAATCAATTGCTGCTCAGTGAGGCAGCAGGACAACATCAGCAGCCTGAACAACAGGACGTGAATATGGTAGTGGAACCCGGTCGCGAAACTAGAGGCTGGGAATCACCCCCCGACAATGAGAGCAGTAGTTTCGATGATGAGGTTGATTCTGACGATGACGACGACGAGGACCATGCGAAGAATGTGGCGTCTGTGGCGGTGGCAGCCGGAGAAGATTCGGTGAGTAGGGAAGAAACTCGCCCAGTCGAGGGTTTAGGTGTTCTTCCTTCTTAGCTACTTCGAATGATGCTTATGTTTTCTAATTAGGTTTTTTATCATTTTAAAATTTTCCCAGTAGGGTTAGACCATATTCGGGATGAGAATTATGTACATTTTTACTTGTGCGGCAAGGAATAGCTAGTTAATGTTAAGTTGTGATTGAACCTTCTTTTCTCTACCTACGGGTGAGTAGGTGACCATTGATATTCCCCTGAGAAGCGAGAAGTACGGCGGAATGGAGCTCCAAGCAGACGTCGCTCTGGCTCTCGCAAAGCACCTTTTGTTGACGGAAGCCAAGAATTCCAACACTGTGATTTACATCGTTTTGCATGCCCTAAAAATTTAGGGTAGCTCTTATTATTAGGTTACGGAGAAATCATAATTCAACCGTTCTGTGAGTTTCAACAAATGGGTCAAGAAACGCACAAACGGCGTTACAAAGGAAGCTCTTCCTTCCGGCGCAATCGACTATTGCATTTGCACGACGTGGGCAATGCCCTCTACTTCAAAGGAGCTTGGAGCAAAAAGTTGTTAAGGAGTGGTATATATCTATCTATCAGAACCGGCTCAAGATAGGGTGAGTAACAAACCGTTCTGTGAGTTTAAACAAATGGGTCAATAAACGCACAAACGGCGTTACAAAGGAAGCTCTTCCTTCCGGCGCAATCGACTATTGCATTTGCACGACGTGGGCAATGCCCTCTACTTCAAAGGAGCTTAGAGCAAGAAGTTGTTAAGGAGTGGTATATATCTATCAGAACCGGCTCAAGATAAGGTGAGTAACTAGGGCTGTTAGTCGGTGCGGTTTCGGTTTAACCGAACCGCACCGTCGGTTAGCCGAGACCGAAATCAGCCCATTTCCCTCAACCGAAGCCAACACCGAAAGTACCCTCGGTTAACCGGCAACCGAAACCGCCGGTTTCGGTTTGAGCGGGCGGTTAGCCGAAACCGCATGAGTTTTCATCGAAAGTCTCCCCTTATCACTAGTTTTTTGAGAAAACATGAGCACAAAGAATGGTTTACATAAATATTCACTAATTAACCCAATTGGTTTACATCAAACCTCAATCAAGTGCAAGGGAGACCTATATGGTTTACATTAAACCTCAAAAAAACCTAGACCCAATTCACTACTAATGTTTTTGTTCTGTTCGAGGCTTACATTGGTGATGGTGAATCGATGATAGAACAGCAGAAGACGGCGGGAGAACAGGGCAGAAGACGGCGGGATTCCGGGGCAGGCGACAGAGTCGGGCGTCGGCAGGAGTCGAGTTCTGGGAGGGAGTTCGGCGACGACGACTTCTATTGGAGGACAGCGGCGACGCGAAGGCTGGGAGCGGCGGGAGGGCGGCGATGCCACGCGATGAAGGCTGGGAGAGAGAGGATTGAGGAAGGCGCTGCGACGGCCGATGGCCGACGAGCTCGACGGGGACGAGGCGACTGGCGGCGGCCGGCGAGGGGAGGGGCTAGGGTTCAGAAATGGGGAGGAGCGGCGGGTGTGAGAGGGAACTGGGGAGAGACACGATTTTGCGATTTAGGATTTTAGGTCATTAGGGCAGGGGAGGAGGGAAGGAGAGGATGTCTGTCTGGGGCGTCGGTTTCGTCGGTTTTGCAGCGGTTAATTTGTGCGGTTGAGGTTTTTAACCGCTAACCGCGAAAATTGGCCACTGGCCAGTGACGTCAAACCGCAACCACAACCGCAAACCGCAATAAACCGACGATTTTCGGTTGGTCAATAAACCGACGGTTTCGGTTCGGTTTCGGTGGTAACCGACAAACCGGAGACCGATTAACAGCCCTATGAGTAACAATGAGTAACCAAATCTGGACCCTTCTTTTAAGTGACTGCAGATCTAAGAATGGAGAATTAAAGGAATTTATTTTCCCTAGTTTTCTTAATTGGATCATATCTTCTTCATTCTAACTCGGATTTCAATTTTTTTTCACAGATGGAACGAGTTCGTTGTGCTCTACAAAATGATATAATTTTCAATATTTTTTGAGAAAAAATTTTCATCCCACTCGTTACCAACTCCATACCATATGGTATCTCCTTCGTTGTTTAGTCATTTTCAAAAAATTTTGCACAAAAGGAACGATTTAATCACGATCTATTGGATTTCAAAATTTTCTGGGGGAAAAATTTTCAAACCTCTCGTTACCAACTCTATACCATACTATATCACCCTGGTATGAGGTGGTATTTTTCATACCATATGGTATGCTGTTATTTTATACCATATGGTATTGACTGGTATTAAATAACAACATATGATATTGACTGGTATTTTTCATATCATATGGTATGTTGTTATTTAACTGAACTTCTATTTGGTATTGACTATACCATATGGTATAGAGTGGTAATAACTGGCAAAATTTTTGTGTTCCAAAAAATATAAAAGTGGATATCATTTTGAAGAGCACAATTAATCTAATCTAACTTTGCAAAAAAAAAATTAAATTTCGAGTTAAAACGAGTGAGAAATCGTCTGTTAAAGATTAAGGAAAAGAAAATTAATGATTTTTCCAGGAGAGAGAAGGAGGCGTTGATGTGACAGATTCTTATTGGTTTATGCATGGGGTTACTCACCATAATGTTACTCACCGAATCTGCTCCCATCAGAACATCTCCCAAGTCCTAATAAATCACTAGAGTTGGGCCCGCCCGTTGGCCGGATGAATTACATCAATAGTATAAAATGATAATAATAATTATATGAATCATTTATTCGGTATCATGAAAGAACCTAAATTATTCAATTACTAAAATTATCACAAAACAACATACATTATGAGTTTTACAACATGTTGATCATTTATGAACAAAAATTCTTATCAAAAGTAAACAACACAACTCATGCATCTTCTCCACTCAAAAACTTAATAGTCAAAATGCACTTCAATTTACTATTTGCTATTAGAAATTACTTCAAAAATTTTAGGATTATTTCCTTTTTCTCCTGCATTTCATTGTAAAACAAATTTTAATGGTAAAATATTTGAAAATGTAGAACATCTGTTCACGGTGGTAGAATTTCACCTCATACAAATTGTAAATATTATAAATTTCGCTCTTTCCTCCCATTACAGATATATCTATATCCACCATCAATAATCTCTTTCTTTATCTCAATAACGTTATTATGTCCATCACTGAATTCACTACCTCTACTATTAGCGTACTCTTCCTTCTTCTCCTGCATTGCACTTAATGCAAAAATTTAATTGCAAATTTTTTGGAATTATGAAAAGTCTATTTTCAAAACTTAAATTTACGTAGTACATGTCATGAACTTTTTCTAATATTCCTCTTCTTTACCCTTCATTATCTTCAAAACTGTGTACCCACTTGTGGAGTTCGCGATGTTGTAATTGATGAGCTTGATATGAAATGTTAACTTCATGCTCTCGGTTTGCATTGGATGAGGAGGTGAAGGTTCTCTCATTTTGTTACTATCTTTGGATAGTTTCTCAAAAACACATTGCAAAAAATCTAGCTTCCTCGTGATACAGAACAATAAAATTATATGAAACAAATATTGTCTACAACTCACAACTAATACGTTAGGTAGATTGTTACCCAACTACTATTGTCTTTGATGTTGTTGTATAATTCTTATATAATTGCTTATCATAGTTTTCTTCAACTTTTCTCTGCCAAGTTTCAATTAATATGGTTTTTCTAACCCATTTAAAATCATAGTTGAAATGAATGAGATATAGTCCGCTATAAATTTGTGAGAAATTGAAAATCTCTTAACTATAGTTCTTGAGATTTTTGGCAGCCATAACTAAAGGAGGGTTTGCACCAAAATTCTGTCTATTTTACTTGGTTGTTGAAGATTGCACTGGAATACTGTTTGTCGATAAGATTATCCTCCAAGGTGAATATATTTTTGAGGCGTAGAATCAACAAATATAGTACTCAATAATTGTATGAATTAACTTAAGACCTCAAAATAATACTCAAGCAGTTATAACATAATAGGTTACTGTCAAATGAAGTTTTGATAAGAATTATCATCGCAATATTATAATTCTCTCACTGATATTTGATCAAAACTAAGCAAAGTTATAAAAAAACAAAGCAAACGGAGTTGTCGCTTTGCCATTATGGTAAAAGAAAACTATACATCACAAACCTAGATCTAAGGTGGTATAATCTCATAAAAAAATTTATTGTTTCTCATAAAAAGAACCTATGAAAGAAATTATCTACCTGCTAGTTTAAAATTTTGAACTTCCAATCTCTAGATGAAGATTGTGATATATATTTCATCTCTCTAAAAAAACCAATACTTAAAAGAAAATTTGAGGAATGCATAATCATTAATTAAACAATCATTGATAACTATATCCATAAACCTCCTCGCCATTATCAATTTTCTTTAAAACGTTGAACTTTGATTTTGTATCTTTTTCTGAAAAACCTCAAATCCAAAATATAATTGAAAATTATTTGGTTTGTTTATTTAAGTTAAGTTATTAAGAATTAGTTAAATAGCAGAGTTACACATATACGTATTGGTCTCAAACATTTACTCTTATAATAAAATAACATTGAAATAAAAAAGTAAACCACATATAGATCACACGTACAACTGTAGAATAAGAGAATGAGTTAACAATATAACAATTGGTTTAAAAAATCCAACGAAATCTATTATTTTCATTTTATGTTGGAGTTTTTAATAGTTAAATGGACTAAAATATCCTTCTTAAATTCACTAAGAAGGCTGGAAATTTTGAATTAAGCACCTTCTCATGGAGAATCTCTTTATATTAGTGTTAGGAATTATTGGGACCAGTTGATTTATGACAGGTTAACAAAGCTAGTTTGTTTTTTAGGTTACGTATTTAAGTCTTCATGACCCATAATATTAATCGTTTTCTAAAGCACATAGTATGGTGGGCCTGTGCGAACTTCAAGCCCATTAGTTGGTTTTTGTTTGAGAGCGTGTAAGAAAGTGGTTA
Source organism: Linum tenue (assembly GCA_946122785.1). NCBI lineage: Eukaryota > Viridiplantae > Streptophyta > Magnoliopsida > Malpighiales > Linaceae > Linum > Linum tenue. The sequence continues at coordinate 7,610,199 of CAMGYJ010000011.1, read as the reverse complement.
AGTACCTAGACATGGTCTTATCCCAACAACTCGAGAGTTATTGGGACCAATTTGTTTATAATATGGTGTCAGAGCTAGTATGGCCGTGAGGTCACCTGTTCAATTTCCCATTGTCCCCAATATTAACTGGTGATTAAAGTCGTATGGTATGTTCTACATGTTCAAACTTCAACCCCACATAACTTGACTTTCGTTGAGGGGGGTGTGTTAAGAAGTGGAATAGATCCACACATGAACCTCTCCCAACAACTAAAGTTATTGCAACTAGTTAGTTTATGACATGATATTAGAGTTGGGACGTCCTGAGGTCGCGTGTTCAAGTCCTCACGACCACCAATATTAACTATTTTGTAAAGCACATAGTATGGTGGGCCTGTGCGAACTTCAAGCCCATGAGTTGTTTTTGTTTGAGGGGCGTGTAAGAAAGTGGTTAAGTACCCATACATGGTCTTATCCCAACAACTCGAGTTATTGGGACCAATTTGTTTATAATATGGTGTCAGAGCTAGTTTGGTCGTGAGGTCACCTGTTCAATTTGCCATGCCCCCCAATGTTAACTGGTGATTAAAGCCATATGGTATGTTCTACATGTTCAAACTTCAACCCCACATAAGTTGACTTTCGTTGACGGGGTGTGTTAAGAAGTGGTATAGATCCATACATGAACCTCTCCCAACAACTAGAGTTATTGCTACTAGTTGGTTTATGACATGATATCAGATTTGGGTTGTCCTTGAGGTCATGTGTTCAAGTCCTCACGAGTCACGACCACCAATATTAACTGTTGTCTTAAGCACATGGTATGGTGGGCTTGTACGAACTTCAAGCCCATGAGTTGACTTTCGTTTGAAGGGCGTGTATGGAAGTGGTAAGTACCATATATGTATTCTTCAAAAATTGGCTATTATTGTCAAATAGTGCAAACTTTTGGCTATATTCTGATTAACATAAATAAAAAAGATAAAATACAACGAGAAGGAAAAATACTAATTAACAAAAAGGAAAATGAAGAGGGGCAACTGAATGTTCACATAAAATCATCTTCCAGGAGAATTTTAGATGCTTTAAAACATTGATGCTATAGTTTTTATTTATTTTATACTAAAATTGAAGTTGTACTTTTGACGCTATCGTACAACTTCAGGTTGTACACGTACTCTTTTGTACAAATTCCATTATGGTACAAATTCCCTTAGGGTATAACCTTAACTTGTATCTTTAACGTTATGGTAAAAATTCAATTTGTGGTTGGTAAACAGTATCTGCACTTTCAGTCCGTCAATGAATGAATGCTAAGTATGTTAGATGTCTAATCTCATCATATTGGTAGTCGTTGAAACTCAAAATCTGTCTGTATACATATATTTAAAGCTGAAAAAGAAAATTGCAACCTCCATTTTAGTTCTGTCTGTAGACATATATTTAAAGCTGAAAAAGAAAATCGTAACCTCCATTTAAGTTTTCGGTGCCTTGGAGTGGTCCTAGAAAGGTCCACTCCATTTGTTTACATATTAAAAAGTGCATTACTGGGAATTGAACCCAGGTTGCTCAAATGAAAAAATAGCACTTAACCAAACTGGACTACGTCATACTTGTTGTCATTTTTTAATTAAACTATACTCATTGCTTTAAATTAGAATGAGAAAACTGCAACCATCTTCCAAATTTCGTGACCAGAGAGCGATTCTAGAAAGTTCCATTTAGTAATAGTACCCCGTTGGTTTACGTAATAAAAAGTGGGTTATTGAGATTTGAACCCAGACCGCTCAGATGAAAAAAGAGTATTATAAATTTATAAATAACTAAACTACAAAAGATAAATGTATATCACCTATATAAAAAAGAAAATTAAAAAACAACTAGACTACATCGTATTAGTTGTAATTTCTTTAATTAAACACTAGAGATATATTCGATATTTGATGTGTTATATTTTATTTGAAGTTAGTGATATCTTACAGAATAAATCTAATCATGAAATCATAAAATTCAAGTAACACTGATTTGATTATTAAATAGCGAATTGCACGTGTGGTTTAGTTTAGACAAAATTCATATGGATAACCAAAACTTTAACATTTGTGACAAATCTAGTTAGTTTTTTTTATTACAAATATAGTAATTTTATATATGAAATATGTTTAACTTAACAACACCAACGTATTTATACTAACTATATTAGCAGAATACGATAATAATAATTTAACTTGGCAAACTTGTAAATTTTTGATATTTTATTTTAATCAACTTAAATAAAGAAGATAAGACACAAAAAAGTGAAAATATTAATTAACAAAAAAAATGAAAATTAAGAGGGGCAATTGAATGGTCACAAGGCATCTCCTTCCAGAAGAAATTTAAAATGCTTTAAAATTTTGATACTATAGTGTTTTGCCTTTATAGTAAAAATTGAAGTTGTAAAGCGATGCGAGAAAGTATTCTCTTATCTAAACTTCTTCCCTGTGCATTCGTTTTTTGATGTTATGGTACAACTTCAGGTTGTGCATGTACTATTTTGTACAAATCTCATTAAGGTACAAATTCTTTTATGGTATAATCTAAACTTATATCTTTAATGTTATGGTACAAATTCAATTTGTACCTCAAAACATCTATACTTTAAACTGTAGTAAAAGTACTCTCTCTTTGCAACCCCTTTTCTATCTTTCTTTTCCGCTTCTTATTCTACTAGCAAACTATAGAACCAGGATTCTGAAAAGCTCCTCTCTCATTTTGTACATGTAATACCCGTAATTGAGTTTGCTTTAGTATTTCTATTTGAAAAATATATAGAACTTCGCATAGTTGTGGAGACTTATTTTCCAAGTATGTTGGAGAAGCTGAATAACTGAATTGTTGCGCAATACATTCCAAAAAGCTCGCGTTACAACTCCCAGCATAATCTTCTTTGACGAAGTCAACATTGTGGTTGGTAAACGGTACGTGCACTTTCAGTCAATTAATGAATAAATGCTAAGTAGATTGTTAGAGTTATAATCTCATCATATTGGTATTCGTTGAAACTTAAAATCTATCTGCCTACACATATTTATTGCTGAAAAAGAAAACTGCGACATCCATTTCAAATTTCGTGCCCTACATTACTGAGATTTGAACCCCAGTCATTCAAATAAACAAAGAACACTTAACCAACTAAACTACATATTTTTTGTTATTTCCTTTTAGTAAACAAAACTCATCTCATCTCTTCTCTTGTTCTTCATTTTTTCCTCCAACAATCGAAGAATAAAAATTGCAGCCTCCCGCCTCAAATCTGGTGACGCTCCAAATCCTTCTTCTCTCAAGCCGCTCCTTCCTTCTGACCTTTCTTTTCTCGGCCTCAAAATAGATGGCGCTCCATATTGACAAAGAGGGGACAGATCTAGGTGAGTCGAGTTTGCATCTTTTATGTTTTAGAATTTGTTTGTGAATTTTCAATTCCGATCTTCCTTCTTTTTTACTTTTTGCATTTGGTGTTCTTGATTGCGGAGGAGGAAATGAGGGGAGACAGAAGACGAGTTTTTTCCCTTCTTCCTCCTTCTTTCCCCCATTCTTTTAGATAATATATATTGATATTACCATACTATACCATATGGTAATGTGTGCTAACTAAATGTATTTTTATAGTCACGAGTTTTATCATGGTGGTAATCGACACCAGTTCCGAGAAAGAAGAGTTAGAAGACAATGAAGGGAGATAAGAAAGTGAAGAAAGTCGTAATATATATATATATGGTGACTTCTACGGTGCCCAGGGCAAAAGCCGGGTACGGGTACCTTGGCCAATCTTAACCGTTCGTTTTCAATCTCCACGGCTCACGTTTGTTAAACCTAACTGCGCCACTAAATAACTAAACAAATTACAAAAAGCCTCCTCCGCGTTAAATTTGTTTTCATCCTAGTCCAACTAACTGCCCCGATTAAATTAAATGGATTAAGACCCAAACCCAATTGGGTAGACCCACTGCCGCCCAAACCAATTTCCAGTCTCCCTAACCAATTACACGATCCCTCTCTCGTCTTGGAGGGACGCCCCTTCACAGTTCCAAGAGAAGCTCCCCGTCCACATTCGACGTAGATTGAATTTCCCAAAAAAAATTTGTCTTGTTTCTTCTTCGCCATTGTATTTCCCCTCGCCTATCTCTTTCTAACACGATTACGGCGACCATGTCTATTATTGTGTTCATCGAACTTTTCATTTGCAAAAGAACTCTTGAAAGAGGTTTGCTAACCCTAGGGTTCATGTCCCTAGTGCTTTGTCATCTTGTCTTAGCGTTATTGTGATTTTCTCGAGCCTTATATCTCTCGGTGAAATTTAGGTTTCCTGATATGTAGTGTTCGTCTCGCCCAGAGGATTGAGGAAGAAGATGAAGAACACATAATTTGATTCGAATCGGATGGAGAGGTCTCCTTAGTTTGTGTTTATGTATTAACGGTGCGTTTAGGACTAATTCTAGTTGGACTGGGTCTGATCATTGATTTTTGCAGGCTTTTAAATAACATTCAAACGTGGGCTTGTACATGACCCATGCAATATTCAAAAGTGGGCCTGGAACGTGCGAGCCCATTAGTTTTCTCCTACGGTATCAGCGCCAACCCTAGTTTAACTAGCTTTAGTTACCCTAGTTTAACCTACACGAGTTAACATCATCATTACTACATATCTTCCCAAATCTTCTAACTCTTGACATTCCAGACTCAACCGTCTCCATCACAAGTCTCCACACTCAACCCCCACGATCACTTTTTCTTACACCTACAATCTCTCTTTCCCTACAATCTCTCTTTCCTCCATCTTCACCTTCCCTTGTTCCTTCTTCCTCTGACTCCATGGCAAACATGGGCATTCTAACTCTATCAAACGACGACTGCCGATCCACCACAAGTCTCGCGGACTATCTTTCATTCACGAGCAAGACATCTATTGTGGCCGAGTACGAGTTCATCCACCTGTCCCCTTTCCCTCAAGAAGTGAAGCAGTTAATTAAAAATCTTGGCTGGGAAAAGTTCTTCGATCTCCGGAGTCGAGGAAGCACCAGTTACTGCCCGCATGTGGTGAGGAAGTTCTACCACAATTTAGAGCTGTCTGGTCCCTCCGATTCTCATCTCGTGTCGGTCTTCCTGGGTTATAGAGCCTGCTACCAGCCTCATCAGTTTGCTGAGATCCTCGATCTCCCTGCCGCAGGACACCACATTGATAGCAGAAGCGATCTTCGGCGGCTGTACGATTTTGATTTTGAAGTTGAACTGGGGAAACTGACGAATGGGCGCATCCATGCTTCTTTCCTCCCAGATCCTCTTCGATTCCTCCATTGGATGATCGTCAACTGCTTCATGCCAAGGTACAGTGGTCATTCGATAATTTGTAGACTTGACCTGTTTATCCTTGTGCAAGCTCAAAGAGGTGTTCCTCTTAACCTCGCATCTCTCATGTGCGTGAACATGGTTGAGGCTGCTCCTAGAGGGGAAAACTGGTACACTGCCTTTCCATATGCCACCTTCTTGACCACCTTTCTTGGAAGGGTTGGGATGGATATGGGGGTTTATACTAGGGAGGACCATTCCGCCTATTTGCCAGTCTACCGTATCGTCGAAGTGACCAATACTTTTTATGACCTTCGGCATACGGAGCATGAAGAGAGCCCTGAGGCATCCTCAAGCAAACGTCCTCGGCTTACATGAGAGTCGATTGATGCAGGGCGGGGTGGAGCAGTGAAGGGGCCAACTTTGGATGTGTTTTGTTAAGAAGTTCACTGTAAGGCTTCGTTGTTTTTTTTCCAGTCTTTTTCTCCAGCACTCAAAACTGTCAGGTACTGAGGGGAGCCAGTACATCATCTGACTAGGAAAGTCTCCCATTTTTATAATTATCCAGACAAATATTTTTCTATGCATGCAGTATTTTGTGAATTTGCCATGGCTAATTTCCCTAAGACAGGTGACGAGATGCAGTAATGGTCGTCCCTAAGCAAGGAGGTGCTATTGCATCCTACACTTGCTATGATGTGAGAAGCTATTGCAAGGGTGCAAATTTGGTTTCAATTGAAATTGGCCCACGAGTGGGGACTATTGATGAAATTGCAATGTTTTCTCAAAATTATAGAAGTGGAAGTAGGAACTACCTATGAAATTGCAAATGAATTTCATTGGAGGAGATTTTAATCCGCTTTTGTTCTAAGCAGTTCCAATTAGGTTGATTATAATGATTTTTTATCTATGGTGATTTTTTCCCCCTTTTTCATCAAGACTCATGCTTCTTTTATCCCCCTGTGGATCTATCATGCTTCGTTTATAGTAAAATATCCTTTTAATTATACACAATAAAGAATCCATTAATTATGTATGCCTTTTTATTGTATTTATTACTACAATGAATTCTCTGACTAAAAGGGGAGTGAAAACATCGTTGGTGGAAATTCAAGGAATGGAATGATAAGGGCTGTGCATAAATTCAATTTCTGTAAATAATTAATTTTATTATTATTAGTTAGTAACGTCATTAGTTTTAGTTAGTGGGTTAGTGGCTCCTACTTTGTAGCTTCAATCTGTTCAAGAGTTGGTACTTAAGCCACTCTCCTCATCAATGTAAATCACTACTTTCAATCCTTTACATGGAAGCCTTTCCATATCCTAGGAACATTAAATTAATTACATAAGAATTTTCTATCTGCCTTGTACTGGGTTTGGTCATTATTTATACTGATTGGGAGCCAATCAGTTTTACCTTTTGGGTTACCTATACATGAATGCAAATTTAATTATACGATTGGGAGCCAATCAGTTTTACCTTTTGGGTTACCTATACATGAATGCAAATTTAATTATACGATTGGGAGCCAATCAGTTTAACTATACATGATCCCAATTAAACCTCTCTACAAGATACAATGGCTTGAAGCCTTGAACAGAAGCAACCTCACTCACAAGTTGGAAGCTGGAATTTTGGTGAAGTCCCTTTGCCATTTCCACGAAAAAACAAACCAAACCAAACCAAATATAGAAAGCATTCACAATACCAAAAACCAAATATAGCAAGCATTCACAATACCAAAAACCAAATATACAAAGCATTCACCAAACCAAAAACCAAACCAAAAACCAAATATTAAAACCATTCACCAAACCAAACCAAAAACCAAATATAAAAAGCATTCACCAAACCAAAAACCAAATATAAAAACCAAAAATAATAAGCATTCACCGAACCAAATAAAAAACGGTTGTCCATCATCCTGAGAAAAAAAAAACATAACTGTTGTCCATCATCTTGACAAAACTAAAACGCAAAATCAGGTTGTTCTTGGGCTCGTTGACTGGGTTTCCTTGTGCTCTTCTCTTTCCTTTTTCCTCTTTTCATGGGTTTTCTTGTACTCTTCCACTGCAGCTTCAACTTGAGGTGCAACTCTTCTTGCTTCCGTGAGCACCATATGCCTTATGTAGTTCATGGGCTCTCGAACAAGGTACAAAGCGATCTGCATCCTCCTCACTTGAGTGCATGGCTATCAACATCAACAAACATGGTGCTTACCGCATGATTCAAAAATAACAATCAATTGTGGTTTTCTAATATGCGAATTAGAATTGTCTTTACCCAAATATAAGAGGAGTCCCAGCTTGCGCCAAACATCCACATGCATACCCAGACTCCACTGTCAGACCTACATAAAATAAAAGCATTGCGTGATAAGAACCAAGTTGATAAGTCGTCGTTTAATATCACAAAAAAATGGGCATACTTACCGATTAAGTTGTTCTTGATCCTTTGAAGGAGTTGGGTACGCAAACTCCGCAATCCTTGGTGGCGACAATCCTTGTTCACGATAGAGAATCTTCCACAAGGCTTGCATAAAGCTCATCTGTACAAATTAAGAAACGTTTGTACTTAGAAAGAGTTATTTACATTTTTTTGCGTTATAACGGCACAATGTCACAAATTTACCATTGTTTGAACAGATTGTAGTCGAAAGGAATTGCGGTCTTCATTTGGTTGTGGATCCAAGATATGGACTTCTTCCTTGTCCAACTTAATGACAGCCAAGTACCAATGGGCATTATCTCTCATCGGAACACACACCTACATATGCGGAAATTGTCAACACGTATTAAAAAAATAAACTGCAAACCATGTAATACTTATTAAGACGAACAGTTTACCTTGTTCACCATATTGGTTCGACTAAGGAATTTTGATTGGTATAGGTCTAATGCCATCTTGGGTGTTATTCCACATGAAATCACTAGTTCCTGCCCATGTGGTAGTTGCACAATTGAAATTTTGTCAACACAATATGATTCACGTTAAAAAAACATGTGTTGTAATTTTTTTGGTGAGAGGAAATTGTCATTAAGTATAATCGGACCACAACCTGTAGTTCAGCAGGCAGATAGCACACTCCTTTTCCGTCCTTGGAATTTGTCCACAACTCTTCTAGAGTCAAGTGGCAGGCCATCGCTGTTATAACCTAATATAACATGGACAAAAAACACTTCATGATACTATCGAGTTGTTATAAAATAATTCTACGTAGAAAGCATTGATAGTGGACAAACAAAACAAAATTTTGGAGTTCCGTTGATTACATCAGCATCTACGAACTGAGCGAGGGCTTAAGGACCACAATGACTTCCTCGTACAAGAGTTGTTAGAGGTTTTGACCAATACTTCGTCAGGTGGCAGATGGGCTAAGAATATATAGTGAGCAAGCTGGATTTGCTCATCATCGTATTCCATAGCGGTAGGTAGCTTAAACTTCAAAACAACCTGGAATAGGGGCCACAAATAAACACGAGTTGAAATGCATTCGTTATGACGGAATAACGGCAATGAACACTTCAATGGCAAACATGACACCTTTATTACCTTGTCAACAGAAGGTAGACAAATACTTTTTCCATTTGGCTTCTTTGGTGTGACCTCAGAGTCAGATTCATCGTCCGAAATAAAAACGATGACTGAAGCAGGAGTGGGTGGAGTGCTTACACCTTTGGGTATCCTTGGTTTCTTTGTTGGAGTCACAAATTCGGCTGTCTCCTACAATGACAGTGAACCTGCGATTAATAAATTAACTAGAATGAATTTCAATGGTAAAAAGAGCTATTATACATACCACAAGCTTGGACGAAGAGCGAGTAAGTCTCCTATTTTCCATGTTGTGCCTCTAATCTAAGCTTTACTCTGTACTCAAAATCGCGGCAAAGAAGGATATGGAACCACTGCTCTACCGATGAAGGTTAATTATATATACAAGGTTAGGATAAATTGTGGCGCCATATTTTTCCCGCGGAAAAATAGTTAGGGTTTAGTCTAAGGTACATGAACTTGGGATAAACATGGGTAGTTATTAAACCTAAAATTAAAAAGATACTTTTTTCGATTGAATAAAGAATTGAGTGCTATTAGTAAATATTCGCTCATATTAATATTTGATCCTTCCCCATACACGTGAGGACACCTAGAGTCAGCTGGCGTTTGGCTTTACTACGAAAGGTTTTTCATTTTAAATATTTTCGTTATTTGTGAAAATGGTAAAGAAATCACTAAGATAAAGAACAGAAAGTTCAACTCGTTCCTACCAAAAATATAAGATATCACAAATCGTGTTATTAATGGGGATAATTATTAAGTGGCCCATTGAATCATTAATTCGGCCATCATTCCCAGTAGGGTTTTGTAATCTACGTCCTTGGTTCCCCAAAATTTCCAGCCGTGACAATGACGTCGGAGGCAGACTCACCATTGACGTCGGAGGGAGTCCTAGTATTGACGTCGGAGGGAGTCCAAGAAAACGCTGGTGCCGGAACCAGTCACACCACCCAGGAAGATAATGTCGCCGATCTCATATTGCTACAGCCTGAAGATATTAAAAAAATGAAGTTCGATGATACAGAAGAAGCCTATGATTTCTACATGGACTACGGGTTAGTCAAAGGCTTCGACATCAGAAAATCAGACATTGGTCGTGATAAGAACAAAGTTATGATATGGCGTGACTATGTATGCTCTGGCGAGGGAAAGAGGCGCATGAAGAGCACAGAACGAAAGAGAGAAGCAAGAGGGGAGACCAGATTTAACTGCAGAGCCAAGATGCGTGTTAAACAACACAATGTCGATGGGAAGTGGTATGTGCACCAGTTTGATGATGTACACACACATGAAACGATCCCCAGAGAATATAGACACTACATGAAAGGGAAACGTCGTATGAGTGATGCAGTGAAAGCAGCGATAAATTTTAGAAGAGCTGCAGGTATGAAAACTTCTCAAATTGTGAATCTGGCCGTATCAGAAGCAGGAGGCTACGACAATTTGGGGTACACGAGGAAGGATGCATATAATTATGTGGACAAAGAGAGGAAAGAACAAATCAGTGAAGGTGATGCCGCAACAGCCCTAGCCTACCTGCAAGCTAAATGCAGCGCGGACGAGCATTTCGTTATTGAACTAAAGAAGGATGACGACGACCGGCTTATTAACATTTTCTGGGCCGATAGTATTTCTGTTGCTGATTATGCATGCTTTGGAGAATTACTGTCATTCGATGCTACTTACAAAAGGAACATTTACCAGATGCCTCTCGTGATTTTTTCAGGTACTTTTCCTTCACACATAGAATTATCCCGAGCATGCTAAAATAACCCTAGAAGTTTGCATAATCTAACTTTGTTTGAACTTTTTTAGGTGTCAACCACCATTCGCAAACTTGCGTATTTGCATGTGCTTTCTTGGCTAACGAGAGAGAGGACAATTATATTTGGGTGTTGGGAGCTTTGAAGAGAAGGCTAGGCGGTGTAGATCCCAAGACTGTTATTACAGATGGGGATAGAGCAATGCGTAATGCTATTCAGAAAGTATTTCCCGATGCAACACATCGTCTATGTTCCTGGCATATAGACAAGACTATAACCAGAAATGTGAAGAATCATCCTACTTTTTTGCCCCGATGGAAGCATTTTGTGTCAGCTGACTGGGAACCTTCAGAATTCGAAGAAAAGTGGAAAACAGTGGTTGAGGAATGCTCCCTTCAGCACAACAATTGGGTCTCCAATTTATTTGACCAAAGACATGAATGGGGGTATGCATATTTGCGTTCGAAGTTCTTCGCAGGCTTGAGTACAACATCAAGATGTGAAGGACTGAACTCTCAACTTGCCAATTATATCGAGAAGGATAAAAATCTCCTTGAGTTCTTTATTCACTTTGATCGTTGGACTAGGGATATGAGGGAGAATGAGCGTCATGCTGATTTTGAATCCATTCATCGAGAACGAACCATCACAAGCAATGTCTTAGTCTCACTTCAGAAGAGTGGAGCGGCGGTTTTCACAAAGAACGCATTCTTCTTATTCAGAGACGAGGTTGAAAAGTCGGCATGTTGCATAAGGTTGGAGACAGAGCGATCGGAAATTGAGCATGTGTACAAGGTCAAGGTGTCTGGCATGGCTAAGGTTTTTCAAGTCACGTACGCAGTTGAACCCTTTGCAATGGAATGTAGTTGTAATCACTACAATTATATGGGAATACCATGTCGTCATATGATTTTTGTACTGAAAGAAGAGAGCATACTGGAACTTCCTGAAGGCCTAGTACGTCGAAGATGGTCAAAGAAGCCGAAGACACTAGAGAGCTTGGAGGAACCGGGCAGACTAGATGAATCGCAACTTTTCGCATTGAGGTTTGCCATGACTATCACTTTTTATTTTTATTTTTTAGTATTGGTTCGAAGCTAGGTGAACATTAATTTTACTCACTTTGTATAAAATCTTGTGTCAATCAGGTATGGTACTATTCAACAACACAGCTTACAACTAATGTTAAAAGGGGCAAAATCTAGTGAGTGCTTCAAGATTGCTCGTGAGGGAATTCAATCATTATGTGAAAAGTTGGACATGGTGGACACTGGCAACGTGGACATACCCGGCATTAATAGGCCGAAGGCGAATGAAATTTTGTTGGATCCATTACAAGTCAAAGCTAAAGGTTCGGGGGCTAAAAAATCTAAAAGGAAGAAAGGAGAACCACAACAGTGTAGCAATTGCGGTGAATTTGGCCACTATAGGACCCGATGCCCACATCCTGTTGGCTATGTGAAGCCAACCTCAAACGGTGATGCCCCGAATGATGGTGTTTCGGAAGAAGGTGGCGGTGGCGATGACACCGATGTTGATCCTCCCACCACTCAAGATCAGTCGGAAACAGTACAGAAGAGAAGGCAAAAGCATTGCAGTAAGTGCGGTTCTACCAATCATAATGCAAGAACGTGTACTGGGTCTGGGCCATCCGATGATGAAAATGACGATGACGACGATTATGAGCAACCTAGGGTAAGAATAAGATATAATTGTTCGTGTCTACACAATGCAGTTGCACCCAATAATTTTGTACGTCTAAAATCGTCGTTATCGATTTTGCAGAAGAGGCCTGTTACAAGAAGTAGCAAACTAAGGATTGTTGAAAACTTGGAGTGAAGATGGACGTCCTTATCCTATTCGGATTAGGACTAATGGACTATGTGAAGACTGCCAGTATCAGCTTGAAGCGGCGTCGTTTGATTTATAAGGAGACTGTTGCCGTCTGCGGTGTCGTTTTACTTGTGTGTCGTTTTATTTATGTGTCTCTTTGGTCTATAAGAAGACTACTGCCTGCTACGGTGGTGTTTTATTTAGTTCGGATGGATTTGATTGAATTCGATATGGAGGTTGCTCCCTAAATAAATCATGTGCAACATTTCAGTTGAATTATTTTTCTCACTCGTTTTTTTTATTGAATTATTAGATCGGATTTTTTACTTGTTTATAAAATTACTTAATTTTGGCTACTAAAATTATGAAATGTAATTTGGGCGTGAAATGACAAGAGCATGCGCCGACAGAGGACTTCTGAAAATGGAGGCAGTAATCAAGAAATAAACTACAGTATTTTTATTGAGTGAAATATCCCTCACCGATATATTATTAAGATCTCAAACACTAAAAGTACAAATCTTGGAAAACAAAACAATGTACTTTCCCTCCTCCCACTTTTATACTATACATATGGCAACTTTCCCCTCTTGTATATATTTTGGGAGCATGATCAACAAGTACGCGTCAATGTCGCCCAGAAGAACCATCATATGACGTAGGGTTCCACAACACCTATTATGGAATCGTAACAACATATGATGATTCTTTGGGCGATATTCAAACGGCAACTTATTGTCATTGCTCCCCTCCCTGCCTCTAACAAAGACCCTGCATGGAGAGAAAAGGAGAAACAATACAACGAAGGATTTAGTTTAACAATCATGATCTAACAATGACATAATTAAAGGAACTGAGATCTAAAATAATACGCAGTCTCATCTTTACCACTGCACCCGAAAATAAAGCATGGACAGGAGGACGAAGAGGCGGATGGGGTTGATTTTCGGGGTTGAGAAGATGGAAGAAAGGGGTCTTTTCAGGGATTGAGAGGAGGAACGGACAACAGCAGGAGATGAGTGCCTCTTGGGTTTCGGAGCATAGTCTCTCCCTCTCTGATTAAAGAATTTATGAATGAGCTCATAAATTTACTTTGCCTTTCCAGCCCTTCCCATTTACTGAAAATCACACTCCCTACCGCTGCCTCGGCCTTGGTAACGTCAGCACTGGTTAGGGGCAAATGCGACTTTCCGAAAACGGCGATATCTGATTGGGTGACACGCCGCGGTTAGGATTGAAGCTCTTTCACCATCGGATTAAACGAAAATTTAGGAATTGACGGCGGGAGATGGGGATGTGCTTTTAGACTGGCTTTGTAGATTAACTAACTTTTTCGTTTACCAAAATTAATCTACATATTTGGTACATGTAATTGTAACCCTAAACCCGAACCAATCAATACCATATACTCTACAACAATAACACCTTAGAGCATCTCCATCCCATTGCTAAACCAACCTTTAGCAATTGGCAAAGTCTAGGTGGCAACTCAATTGGCAATTGCAAGGGATGGAGAGGCAATTGCTTATTTAGAAATTACAAAGAAAACTTAGGGATGTAGGTGGTTTGCAATTCTTTTAACTGAAATTGCTAAATATGATGATGTGCATGTAGGGACCACGTTTAGAAATTGCTAGGGATGGAGATGGTCTTACCCGAACCAATCCAACCCATTACTTATTTAGTGGAATCCTAGGTGGCACCATTATTTAGCAAGATTGCAATGCCACCTAGGAAATTTTTTCTAAACTAGCAAGATTGCTAAATTAGGAATTCTTCTTGCAATGCCAAACCCTAATACACGAACCAATCAATAACATATACACTAAACCATCAACACCTTGCTTATTTAGACCATCTCCAATGGTGCAATTCTTGAGAATTGCAAGCTGATGTGGCAAGGGAGTGAAAGTGGGACGGTGAGTTGCATTGATGTGGGATCAATTACAAAAGTTGCAAATTTGCATCTGATGAATGTTTTCATGCAGTTGCAAATTTTCATGCAGCACACACATATATACAATTCCAATCATAATACTTTACATAATTCGAATAACACAACGACAAAAAACAACTTGAGAGATGCACTCAAATTAATATAATACACTCACCAATTAATATTGAATTGCATTGAAAATTAAGTAGGACCCACGGTCACAATTGATGTATAGTTAAAGTTGCTGAAGTGGCAATTGGGACCATATATTTGCTTGGTGTTGGAAACTTGAACTGAAACTGGAAGTCCTCCTATGCCGAGTCGTTTGGTATATAAGAAGACTGTTGGCTCTTGCGGTGTCGTTTAATTTATGCACTCATTAATGGTCACTTGATGGCAATTTTTAAGCACTCTAAGTCGTTTGGATGTGGAAATGTAATGCAGTAATTGGACCCAATTACCACATAATGCAGTAATTGGGTTAAAAACCCACGTTTGGGAGAGCCAAAATAGTATGGAAATTGGACCATGGAAATTGGCTTCAATTACCACATTCATGGTAATTGAGAATACTACACCTCCTCCTAGTAATTTGACATTACCACGTTTTCTTACTTCTTTTTCCAAATTCCATACCATCAATTCTCACAAAACTAAACCTTATCCAAACGTGAGTTTTTTTTTTCAATTTCCACAAGTCAATTCCTTGGTTTTGTAAAACATGGAAATTCAGACAAATTTCAACGTTTTAAAATTTCCACATCCAAACGACCCTAAATAAATCATGTGCAACATTTCAGTTGAATAATCTTGAGAACTAGTTTTTTTTATTCAATTATTACATCGTATTTTTTGCACTAATTTTGAGCACTCATTAAATGGGTAGAGCATGTGGCGACAGAGGAGCAGAGTTCGAAATCCGGCAAAAAATCCGATTGGCCCAATCGTAAAGACTTCTAAAAATGGAGTCAGTAGTCAACAAATAAAGTACAGTATTTTTATTGGGAGTGTAGGATCCCCTGCAGATTTTAGGAGATCTCAAACGCTAATAGTACAAAGTACAACATTTTTATTGGGAGTGTAGGATCCTCTGCAGATTTAGAAGATCTCAAACGCTAATAGTACAAAGTACAGTATTTTTATTGGGAGTGGAGGATCCCTCGCATATTTAGAAGATCTCAAACACTTTTGGAAGCCGCCATGGAAGCGAAGAGAGAAGCAGAAGAAAAAATAACAAAACAGTATACAAATATAAACAAATGTTACATAGAGTCCAACAAAAACAAAAAGCTGTACTTTCCCTCCCTATTTTATCCTATTATACATATGGCAACTTTCCTATCTTGTATACATTTTGGGAGCATGATCAACAAGTACGCGTCAATATGGCGCAGAAGAACCATCACATGTAGTAGGGTTCCACAACACCTATTATGGAATCGCAACAACATGTGATGATTCTTCCGGCGATATTCAGACGACGACTTATTGTCATTGCTCCCCTCCCTGCCTCTAACAAAGACCCTGCATGGAGAGAAAAGGAGAAACAATACAACGAAGGATTTAGTTTAACAGTCATGATCTAACAATGACATAATTAAAGGAAATGAGATCTAAAATAATACGCAGTCTCATCATTACCACTGCAGCCGAAAATAAAGCATGGGATAGGAGGACGAAGAGGCGGATGGGGTTGATTTTCGGATTTTCATATTGAGAAGATGGAAGAAAGGGTTCTTTTCAGGGATTGAGAGGAGGAGGAACGAACAGCAGCAGGAGATGGTTTTCGGAGTTTCATATTGAGAAGATGGAAGAAAGGGTTCTTTTCAGGGATCGGAGCACGGTCTCTCCTTCACTGATTAACGAATATATAGATTGACTCATAATTACTTTTACTTTCCCTCCCTTCACATTTACTGAAAATTACAATCCCTACCCCTGCCTCGGCCTTGGTAACGCCAGCATTGGTTATGGGCAAAAGCGACTTTCCGAATTCGGCAATATCTGATTGGGTGACACGCCGCGGTTAGGATTGAAGCTCTTTCACCATCGGATTAAGTGAAGGGTTAAAATGAACGAAAAATATATCACATGGGATTGTTTCAACTTCGGCGGGGACTGAGAGAGTGGAAAAGGGGTAATTATTCTACCAAAAAAGAAAAGAAAAGGGGGAATTAATGAAGAGTTAAATTGGACGGATTGTATTTACCACGCCACTACAAAATCATTCGGAGCAAAAACACGCAGGTTCAAATCAAACAATAAATGATCAGCATTTATAAGCAGATATAAAGAATTATGTCTAAGTACTGATAAATGTGTCACGCTACAATAATTATGTCTAAGTTTTTTTAGTAATAAGGCATGATCAGCATTTATAAGCAGATATAAATAAAATATAAAATCGAGAAAAAATAAGACAACACCTACCCTCACCCTTTAACCAATCGATACCATATGCTCTAAACCATCAACACCTTATAACCTACCCATATACCATATATTCTATACCATCAACAACCTAATACCCTAAGCAGTCAGTACCCATTTCCTTTAACATCAACACCTTATACAACAATCGTATACCTATACGCTGATAAAATTTTACATTTTGAAAATACTTGCCCAACTAAAGTACATAGGTACTTCAAAAGTGAAATTCTAACTTTCGTTTCAAAACATAAATTAAAAAAATATCCTCACTCAGTATCCAACCACAAGCCTCTAATTAGTCTACAAGAGGTTTGTTATGTACGAGTGCATTGCATAAAGAGGGGAAATCGGTGAGAGAGTGGAATGGGATCTCAATTAATGAAGAGTTAAATTGGGCGGATTGTAGTTTACCTCGTACCGCTAAATGTGTAAAGAGACACGCTAGCATTTACCAAATCCCAAAAAAGATGGAACACAGAAATATGTTTAAATTGCGTGAACTCAATGAATGATCAGGATTTTAGAAGCAGAAGCAGATGAAAATAAGTAAAACAAAGAATCGCCACTGAGATAGACAATTATCAAAGGCCCAACCTAATGACAATCCGGAACTCAGTATCTATTATCAACAAACTAGGTGTCATGGGTCATGTACAAGCCCACGTTTGAATATTATTTAAAAGCCTGCAAAAATCAATGATCAGACCCAGTCCAACTAGAATTAGTCCTAAACGCACCGTTAATACATAAACACAAATTAAGGAGACCTTTCCATCTGATTCGAATCAAATTAGGTCTTCTTCATCTCCTTCCTCAATCCTCTGGGCGAGACGAACACTGCATATCATGAAACCTTAATTTCACCGAGTGATAGAAGTTTCGAGAAAATGACAATAACGCTAAGACAAGATGACAAAGCACTAGCGAGATGAACCCTAGGGTTAGCAAACCTCTTTCAAGGGTTCTTTTGCAAACGAAAAGTTTGATGAACACAATAATAGACATGGTCGCCGTAATCGTGTTAGAAAGAGATGGCGAGTAAATTCCGCACGGAAATAAAATGGCGATGAACAAAACGTCGATTTGTGGATAAAAGGATTTGGGGTTCAAAACGATGATTATGTGAGGATTTCATATTGGATGGGGATCTTCTCTTCGAATGTGGATACATAGATTTGGCGTATGAAACATGATGATGTTGGGGATTTGAGATTGGATAGGGAGCTAAATCGAATGTGGATCAAATAATAAAAGGATTTGGGTTTCGAAACGATGATTTTGTTGGAGATTTCAGATTTGATAGGCAGCTTATGATCGAACTTCGAACTTAGAGTTAGAGGGGACCCTCCAAGGCGAATGAGGGATCGTAGAAGGGAGACTGGAAATTGGTTAGGGCGGCGGGTCGTATCCATAGGGTTTAACCTCTTAATCGATATCATTAAACCGGGTACAGTTAGGTTGAAGTCCAATTAATAAAGCATAAACGCTTCGTGATGCTTTTGGTAATTTTCCTTGCCCTCGGTTACCCGTACCCCGGATTTTGCCCTAGGCACCGTAGAACTGCCCATATATATATATATATATATGGCAAAGGCTAGCGTACGCCCGGACGTACCCTAGCCTACCATACGCCCGTTGGGTTTTGCTATTTAGACAATGAATTAACTGGAGTTTGGGACATGATACTATACCATAACCCCTAATGGGTTTAAACGAATCTCATGATTTGGGTTAGAAAACTAGGGACTAGGGTTTATCCATTAGTGGTTAGGGTATAGTAGCATACCCAAAACTCAAACGGGCGTACGGTAATCTAATGTACGCCCGGGCGTACGCTAGCCTGAACCATATATATATATATATATATGGTTCAGGCTAGCGTACGCCCGTACATTAGATTACCGTACGCCCGTTTGAGTTTTGCTATTTAGATCATGAATTAACCAGAGTTTTGGGCATGATACTATACCCTAACCACTAATGGATAAACCCTAGTCCCTAGTTTTCTAACCCAAATCATGAGATTCGTTTAATCTTAAAATAAAAATTAACAATAATTTCGACGAATCAGAACCGTTGACTTGCATTTCAAGATTAAATTAATATTATGCTTTGGGTTAGTGAATTGTAGACTGGGGTTCACCCATTAGGGGTTAGGGAATAGTATCTTGCCTCAAACTCCGGTCAATTCATTGTCTAAATATCAAAACTCAACGGGCGTACGACTCGTATGCTCCATACACATAGCATGCTCCACAAACTTGCACCGTTTATATAATCTAACGCTCATTATTAATTCTGATTAAATCAATTAATTATAAATAATTATAATTACTGCATGATCCACTTAAATAATTATACAAACAATATGATCCCTAAAATATTTTACCATTATATTTTGTTTATAATACCTAATTCTTTTAATCATTTTTTCAAGCACCCACATTTTCGATTGTGGTCTATGAAGATGTGTTTAATTTTTTATACAATTAAACTCCAACCAAAAACAAATTATATACTCATGCAAATGAATGGCAGTTAACTTCACAGAATCATCTTCCCTTAAATATAAAAAGTACTCCCTAGAAACGTCCAATATTTCATCCCATCTTTCCTTCGTTGCCGCTGTTCCATCCCTGCCCTCCAGCCTTAAATCCGGCAGTGCTGTCGTCGCTGCCGAGACTCATCGTCGCTTGCTGCTGCAGCTGTAGGATAAGATGGTTGCCGGAGACGTCGAAGAAGAAAGTTCGTTTGCTGTCGGGACCCATATGTCGATGTTCTATCTGGCACCGGATATCAATCGTTTTTTGTTTGCTTCTGCTCGCAGTTAAGGGAGCTGTAAAATTGAGCCCTCTAGAGCGCCAGCAAGATTAATTACGATTGGGGGATCGGAGAAGGGGCAGAAGAAAGCAGCAGCAAAGTGGGTAACGGTGATTGAATGATTGAAATAATGTCGAAGAAGGGTTACTCAACTATGTTCTTGAAGGAATTCCTCGGCGGATCAATTCCGTCTGATCTTACTCAACTATGTTTCCTTGGTATTATCTCTCCAAAAACATCATTCAATTTGCTAGGCGTAAAATCAATAGTGTTATAAACGCGCTGTTGTGGATCGGGAAATCGCCGGAATCGATAAAGCAAGAATTCGAAAGCGAGAATCGAAAAACACAGACACACGATTTACGTAGTTCACTAACACGATGTGTGTTAACTAGTCCACGAGCGAGAGAGAGCCAGTTTCACTATATCGAGGAGATTACAGATTACAGAGGAGTATGAGAAGTATTTATAGTACTTCTCCATGTGGGTCTAAACCTAATCCAATCTGGCAAAGGAAACGGTTACAGACCAGGCCCAGAACCCGAACCCAAATAACGTTGAGCCCATACACCGTGAGACCCCCGACTACCAGTCGTAGCGGCTGATAGTCCGATTCAAATCACATCAACAAATAGTTTTGTTATGATGTCTCTAAGATAGAACCCTAAAGATATAAAGATCGAAGGTAGGTAACCAGTGCATTGATGAAATCGTTGCACTCAGCCAGCAGCTTGAAGAGAACAAGTAACGAAAATCATGCTTATCATGATTCAATAGATACGATGGAATAAAGTGAATAAAACAAACAAAATCATGCTTGGAATGGTTTAATAGATACAATGTGTCAGCAGCGCAGCGGATCCAGAATAATATAGAGTATTGAGCCACTTTTGAAAAAAAATGAAGAGGGTTGAACTGTAAAGCAATGAACATTGAGACGCTGTGTGTCAGTTATTGTACTTGTCCCATGAATAATAACCTTAAGCAGTTGGGAGTTGTTAACAATTTTATTCTGTTCACGGGTTTGAACTAAAGGTTACAAGATTTTGCTTCTCTTAATGGAGCTTCTGACAGAACCATAGACATTACTAGATTTGGGCCCGCCCGTTGGCCGGTTGCATTTGAAAAATAGAATATAAAATAGTAGTTATTATACAAAGCATGATATGTTTTTATTTAATAATATAAAATAACCCAAATTATTTAATTATTGGAAAAATAAAAATTCATAATTGAAAGTAAAATATCAAACCCATTCAAGAGAACCAACTCTTGAAAACCATAATAAAATCAAACTTCAATTTACTTCTCATTGTCCTATATGCGATGAGGTTAAAATCACATATTTTCTGCTCATATTGGTATCTGAATCACCTCTCAAGTAAGAATCTAAAAGACATTGGTAGTAATGTTGTTACAACTTTTCACACTTTGCCTTGTCTGTATAACAATGAACACTTTGGTTGATTGAAATTCCTCGTATGTTTGGTACTTTCACCTTTCCACATCATCGCTCCACAATATTCATAATATTTATATGATGGGTTTCATTATCAAACACTTCAACAATTGCAACAAAATTAAAATTCCAATTTAAGAAATACATTTGATAAAAATTTTAACTTCAAAATAAATAATAAATGAAGAAAACTCAAATATTTTTAATATCAATAAACCTGAAAAGTCTCCAGAACGCATCACTTAAAGACGTATATAATGATTTTTTTTATAGACCTTAACAATATATTTCTCTTAGTTTGTAAGTTATTATCTCATTTTGAAGTCTTGTATAGGAATTAGTAAAGTAACCAATCTTAGGGCCAATACATAATTTGACAACATATAAATAATAAAAACATGAAATAAATGCAATACCAGTAGGAATGTTGACATTTTTTCATATCTACGCTTTTGCTTTATATAAAGAGCAGGTTTTCTTCCTGCTAATTTATGAATTGTAGAATGTAACTAATAGTTTTGTAAGACCAAGTAGTGTGAAATAGTTAGAGAGAATATCAACACTTGATAGTTCATCGACTCGTATCATCAAGAAAACTTATTTTGCGCTTCACATAAAGACTTATCCGAATCAACCACATCTTCTTGTGATATAAAAATGACTCTCGTTTTCTTAAATCACATGTGTTCTTGGACACACATTAAATTGTAAGATGTATTTAACTATGCGAATAAAATTATATGTACCTACATTAAATCACGACGAACGAATTGAGGCACTATTTGATATTTTGGATGATTCTCCATGGGGAATATTTTTTCGAGGCATAGAATTGCGAGAATTATAGTCGCACTCGCCCAAATTAGAAATGTAAATTAATTTTGGTCTAAATAATATATAGCAAAATAGTTGATGATGAATGGGTTCTAACATGAGCATGAAAACCTTAATTTATAGCTTAAATATGATTTAGGCCTTCTAATATAATGCTATTAGTTAAGAATAATTCATATCCCAAGATGAACCTTCCCACTGATTAAGCTTATGCAATGATCCAAATGCAAGGGGATATGTCCCAAAGACTTTTACCTGGATGCACTACTATCGGTACCCTCCAAAACAAAGCAGTTAAGGAACAAAATTCAAGGGGGACAACAATTCAATTTCGTAGAATTTTTTCGGGGAAAGAAGAAGTGAGTCTCTATGGTTCTGGTCGATTAACATGATAGAGAACCCCGTAAACCAATTAATCAACAATTTCTAACCATCTATTTTGTTTATGTTACATAGTAGATTAAAAGGTTAGAGAATCCTGGAACAAAAGGAATTTTAGACCACCCATTAGCCGAATAAATTACTTCAATAGTAAAATATGCACAACGTTTGATTAACCAACCATTCCTAACCATGTGTTTTATTTATTTATTTATTTATTTTATAGTCGATTAAAAAGTTAGAGCATTCAGATAAAGACAATAGTCACAACAACCATGACCAATCACAAAACAATTATTATATAATTCCTAGTGAGATAACATATCACAAATATCCGTGAAGGGATGGATGCGTAAGAGCATTCACATAAATTTAATTACAAAATCAATTGCATATATTGTCATGGATTAATATTTTTTGTTTTTTTTACAAACTTTTCACAGATTCTAATATATTAGCTTATCCTTTGAGAATACAAAATATTAGCCAACCGTTAAATCTCCGTAAATACTTCCGTTAGATGATGATGAGCTGACAAATGTGATGTTGAGATGGAAGGAATATGATGACATGGCACACAATAGCAGAGATTACTCGGCTGTCATTACTATTGAGTAAAGAGAGGAGCCGCCGTTGGCGATGCGAAACAGACCTCTGCGTCGGAGCGGATCTTAGGAAGAACAAAGGAATGATGACAAAGGGAGAGCGAAATCAGCGGGGAAGATGATAATTGATAACCTTACTTTTAATCATAAAATTCAAACATATTTGTTTTAATTGACACGGTGAGGATGTGTCAAACCTGTGGACTGACGATTAGCTTCCATGTAACTCTGTTAAGGCTAATATTTACTTTAACGAAAATGGTTATAATTTTGTAGTTTTATAAAAAGTTGGGATCATCAATGAATCTCGATATAAATTAATTATTGTTGTGAATTTTGAGATGTTTTGCTTGCTGTCTATCAGGATTATAAAAAAAGAGGTTTATGGCTTTGCCGTTTAGGGGTTAATTGTGATTTAGGGTTTCAGCTAGATGGGCAATATAATTAATAAATTGTCCCAAATTAATTGTAGATCTCGATCGACCGACTGGCTTTACTTAATTTGAATGACATATGCGTTTACCATTTTGGGCTCACTCTCGGCCTTCCTACAAAATGTACATTGGTAAAAAAAAAAAAGGAAATGTACACATAAAATAGACTCAAGAGACCGGCTGCAATTAAGTTTACAAAGACCAAAAAGGCCTTCCGAACTGTGCGCAGGAAGAAGGAAAAAGTGAATGAGGTAGGAAGAGTGAAAGACGATGAAGAGATGGCAAAATATAGGTCGTTGGAGAAGAGTGAAAATTCAATAGAGGAAGCAATTAAACAAATTTAGATGAGAAAGGATGATCATCGATGTAAAATCTGATGCTTAAAACTACATTCAGAAAAACTAAGGGTACGTTAATATAGAATGTAATGGTAAAAATTATTGGGGGACTATAATACAAGTATAATTATTTTTTGGATGTAGTTAGTAATTATAATTATAAATTAATAATTAATTTAATCAAGAATAATAATAGACGTTAGATTAGATCAACGATGTAAAAAACATGGAGTATGCTATGTGTCTGGAGCATACGAGTGTTACCCATATATGGATACATATTATGAATAAATAAGAAAGAAATAAGTAGTTGTAAAGACAAAAATTTCCTTTCTACTTTCACTCTCGATGCAGGAAATTTGAAATGGAGCAATGAGTTTTGGCTTTCATCTTAATAATACTAACGTGGGCCCCGGCCAGTTGGCCGGAGGAAGGTGAGTTATGAAATTTTAGAATGTAATGGTGTGTATAATTTATTGTTGTATAGTTTTTTTGGAAACACGTGATAAATATAGTGAATTTTAGGAGGAAAGAGACATGGATGATGCAACGAATCAAAAATCAGCCTTATGAACCAAGTTGAGCACCTGTTACCTTGTGAAACAATATTATTTCTGGTAATATGATGAGGTGGAGTAAGTTTGATAGAAACCGAATTCCGGAAAACCGAATAAAAAATCTCCTATAAAATACACTATATTTAATCATTAGGATATCAAATAATTACATAATATTAATATATATTTGAAATTATAAAAATTGAACTAATCTAGTTGGTCGAGGTCGAACCATCTAATAACTTTAAAATACATTATATTTTAGCCACTAAGATATAAAACAGCATAATATATGTTATGCTATAGAAAATAACATGTTTTCGGATGGCAAACCCAAGATATTCATTTGTTTTACTTGATGGCCAAATCCCGTATGGGTCAAGCCCATTCAACTCTTTTATGCTATGGTTAGCGGTTAGCCCAATAGAATCCATGCATTAGTTTATTGTTAAATTTTTCTTTTTAGCAATAAAAAAGGAGTATTGTTTTTGTCCTTTCATATATATCTTACCAACACCGAGAAATAAAAAGGCTTAAAGAAAACCCTATATCCCCTAAAAAAAAACTGCTCGGTGCTCACCGGCTCATGGTTCACTTCTCTCTCAATCTCAATTATATCGGCGTCGGTAGCCACTTCTCCCCATCCCTGTTTTCCTGCTGTTAATTTTAGCTCTGCAAACCTTTTCCCTGCATGTCATCCTCCCCCCGAACCTTAATTTCAACTCCCCCTCTCGGTCTCTGTTTTTCATTTCTTAATCTTCCCTTTTCTTATCACTTGTTTAAACCCCTCTTTGTATATCTTCGACACTAGTTTAACGAAGAAGAAGAAGAAGAAGAGAAAGTCACCAATCTTCAATAATACTGTATTGTTACAGTGAAGCGATATTATGGAATTTTTTTGTCACTTATCTGTTAGAGCTTGCGAATGATGGAAAAAGGGGTGGTATTACGATTTGATTAGATGACTCAATCTGTAAAATTTACTTGCATGCAATTTACCACCCTTCTTCATTTGCATGACTGGATCATTTTAGTATGCTTGGAATTCTTTTCACAGGGAAGGGATTAGGCAATTAGCAAACGGAAGAAGGATTGGGGAAATTATTTTGTAAACAATTATGAAGCTCACTTTCTCTAATTATTTCATTTATTCCCGGCGTGAGTGGAGTCCAGATCCAACATCGGAACAATCCAAGACTCGGTTATGGTGATAGTTATGGAGGCAGGAAACAGATGCGACCGTGGCTGAAACCTGTTCTGTTTTTTTTGGGCCGCAACAATCCCTGGGCCTGTTCAAATCCGCACGTGTACGGTAAGTTGGCCCGTTCCACAGAGGAAAGAGAAAAAAATTGACACTCCCTATTATACCCTCCTACAAACGCTCCTGGAGCAGGAAATTTGAAGTGGGGGATGGGTTTTTTCCTTCATGCTATTATATTATGTGTAGATTATAGTAATTAGAACCCCACTTTTAAATCTGGAAGCAAGTGACCACTATCACAAAACATCATATTATAAAAACTTATCCGTAATCACGAGGTTATTTCACTCAAAAGAAACTATGTTTTATATGTTAAAGACCAGCATTATAGCTTGAATAGTTCAATTCGGCAATGATCTCAGGTCTTGCATATAAATTTTGTGTAAAAGTGGTATGATTGAAGCTATTCCCTATTTTAACACTAATCATAATAGTCTTTGTTTACGGAAACTAACCACCAAAACATTTCAAAGCAGAAAAATGATGATACTGAAAAGGAATATTATAACAAAAAGTATAGTTATTTATCTTTAATCAACTCAAAAGTCAACCTAGAAGATCAACCAAATGAACTGATGTTAAGAGATCATACATTACTATCAAAGAAACTAAATAACCCATCAGTCAGCTCTCCAAGCAAGAACACTCAACCTTCACATATTTACCCCTCTGAAAATTGCTTTGTGTAACAATATAGGTGGAGGAGGTTAGGCGGTTGTCGAGTCCGATGGGAAGGTTTGGACAGACGGTGATGGTTGAGCCTTTAGTAGGACGGGAGCCCGGGACACTGTTTAGCTTTAATCAACTCAAAAGTCAAACTAGAAAATCAACCAAATTAACTGATGTTAAGAGATCACACATTACTGTCAAATAAACTAAATAACCCACCAGTCAGCTCTCCAAGCAAGAACATTCAATCTTTCCATATTTAACCCTCCGAAAATTGCTTTGCGTAACAATATAGGTGGAGGAG
The DNA here is from genome assembly GCA_946122785.1 of Linum tenue. NCBI lineage: Eukaryota > Viridiplantae > Streptophyta > Magnoliopsida > Malpighiales > Linaceae > Linum > Linum tenue. Next base: position 7,583,712 of record CAMGYJ010000011.1, on the reverse strand, counting down.
GTTAGGTGGTTGTCGAGTCTAGTGGGAAGGTTTGGAGAGACGGCGATGGTTGAGCGTTTAGTACGTAGGTCAGGACACCATTTAGACCTATTTACATTAGTTGCGGCTTTTCAATCCGAATTCGACAAATCAACATTACTTAACATTTCCATATTTACCCTCTCTTAAATACACATGTTACACATATTCACTCAAAACTTCTATGTTCAAAATTATTGTTGCTTTATGGTAGTTATATTATTTAAGTCTATGTCAAGAATTTTGCATCGCTTCTACACATTCAATACTACAATTCGATGTGCAATATTTGCACCAATGACATTAGGCTTGTGATTTTAAAATTATTCTCCTTTTATAAGATAAATAGAAATAGAATTAATTATTAAACTCGAATTAAAATAATCAAAGCATGAAAATAGAGTTAGTGGCTTAGCTAACCGTGATGGAAAATTCCAAAAAAATAATCAAAGTATCAAATTCCAAAAAAATATTTAGGGGAGAGTTAGTGGCTTAGCTAACTGTGATGGAAAATTCCAATGATTTTTCATATTTAAGCTTCCTGTATGTTTTTAATTTAAAAGGTTTAAAAAAATTTGTTTAGTCTAACTGGTTATGTTTCTTGTCTTTTCTCAAAGAGATCACAATTCAAATCTCATCACTTATGTATTTTTCCTGTAAATAAGAAAATAATAAATGACTGTGAAGACGAATCTACCCTTCCTACTTTTGCTATGGATGCAAGGATTTTGTAATGGGGGAATCACCTTTCTCATTTCACTCTTATATTAGGTGTAGCGAAAAGTAACCGGGTGGTTGAGTGTTTAGTGGGTCGGACACTGTTTTGGCTCGTTTACATTAGTAGCACATTTTCCATTTGCGTTGGGCAAACCAACAACACTCAATCTATCCATATTTACCCCTCCAAGAATTGCTCTGGCTTAATAATAGAGGTAGAGGAGGTTAACCGGTTATTGAGTCTGATGAGAAGTTTGGAGAGACGGTGATGGTTGAGAGTTTAGTGGGTCGGGGTATTATTTGGGCCCGTTTACATTAGTAGTGTCTTTTCCATCCGCGTTCGGCAAACCAACATCACTCAACCTTTCCATATTTACCCCTCTCTTAAAGACACATGTGTCCCATATTCACTCAAAAGTTCTGTGTTTAAAAATATCGTTACTTTATTATAGTTATAAAATTAAGTCTATGTTAAGAATTATACATCGCTTCTACACATTCAAGAGTGCAATTCGATATTCAATATTTGAATCAATGACATTTCAGTTGCTAAACGTGGTGGAAAAGTCCTATATTTTCCAGATTTAAGCTTCTTGTATGTTTTTAATTGAAAAAGATCACACAAATGTGTTTATTGTAACTGGTTATGTTTCTTATCTTAGTTCGAAGAGACCACTGTACAAATCTCATTATTGATGTACTTTTCTGTAAATAAGAAAATAATAAGTGATTGTGAAGACGAATCTACCCTTTCTACTTTCACTCTGGATGCAGGAAATTTGAAATGGGGCTTCAAGTTTTCTCATTTGGCTTTTATTTATTGTGTAGATTGGTTAATAGATTGTCCAGAAATATATAAAATAAAAGCTCATTAGAATTCTCACACGATTCATAGATAGTTTGAAACTGAAATGAAACCTCACAATCCCACATAAATGGTTCAAAGCTCTCCTCTATGAATAACATGCCACTAATAAAAAAGAAATGGATTTATAAAAAAACAGAAATGAAGAGTTGTTGATTCAAGTAAATCATATGCTAACAACTCAACTAAAAAGGGACCATCAAAACTTGAGAGCAAATGAAAAAATTAAAGTTACATCCAATATAATAATAGACTCGATCAAAGTAATGAGGCACAAAATTAGACACTCCTTATCCACAAGTTCGGGTAGTTTGAATGGTGAATCGACCTTAACTTTAGTAAATCAATCAATGATTCCTCGTTTTAACATAAACATAGGTTGTGGTAGTTGCAACAACCATAACACCTAAAGATCCAATAGTTTCCACTCTCCGTTGTACAACCAACTTTTTATCCCCTCCATCTTCAATCTCTCGACGTATATGTTTTAAACCAAAATTCAATTTCTAATCCTCCTTCTGCAACTCCATTTATGCTACTTTGATGGACCTGCTCTCCATGAACCTGCATTTCTCTTTCAATTGAGTTTCTTGTCAGCTTGATCTCCAACTCCTCAATCCTCTTTCTTGTATATGGCCAACTCATCTTCCTCGAGGTAGTTTTAATAAGCTTGTAAAACCAACACTCATCTTCAATTCCATCAATATGCTCTTCTCCTCCTTCTCTGCCTTCACCTGATCCAGTTCACTTCCATGCTCTTCAATACCCTCTCCATTTTCTTTAATATCCTGATCACCTACCACTTCTCTCTCTTCAACTGCTCTGATTTTGCTTCTATGTCTTTCAATACCCTCCTTGGTTCAATCACTACCCTGACCAACTGCCTCTTCACTGTCTTCACTTGCTGCAAACTATTTCCATGACTTTTTATACACCTTCCTCAAAATCACAATCAACTAACTAATATCAATCCATGGACTTGGATCAGTTTTAAACTCTTGACTCACTATGACACAACTCCTAACAATGGCCAAGTGTAACCAATGAAAGGGACTGCAGTATAGTGGCTCAAGTAATAAATATCGAATCCACGGGTCTCTAGAGTTAATATTACTCAGCTTCAGTTCATTATCTAGCAAAACAGATTAAGATGAAAGAACTAAAACTACTCTAGCAAACTACAGTTAAAGTTAATCTAATTACAGGTTGGGAACTCACTTAGGTATGATTCCCCCTAGCCACTAGCCAGATTAACGATCGATGATTTCTAACTTGTTTCACTTCATTCACAATGCGGAGAATCCTTGACTAGACCTTGAGTCTCGACTAAAGGAACAAGGCCCTCTTGAGTCAATTGCCTAGAGGGACGTATCCTTCTCTAGAACAATCGATCAAGGCGTTCTGAACTAGACTCCCTCTATCGAATGAGGTTCTCAATCGATACAAAGCAGTGAATCAACCCTCGACTAAAGCAATCGATCCACTACTATCAATCTATGGTGCTCTATTGACCTAATCAGGTATTCGCTCTCATAGGATCAAAGCAGAATCAATAATCTCGACTAAAGCAGAATTGAATCGTGAAAACATGCATAGATTGAATATGAACTCAAGATTATCAAGTCAGAGTACTCATACAATCATCCAATCAAACAAACATGGCTAGGGTTCCTCAAAACCTAAGTGAAGGGAAGTTACTCCATAGAGAAGAGAGAGACTGCAGTAAGAATCTTCAGATGATCAGTCTTCAAGTCCGGGCTTGTTCCTCGAGCTTCCAAGGCGAAGAAATCCTCCAATTCCACTCCAAGAATGCCCTCAAATCGCTCTCTCTCTCTCTCTCTCTTTGGTTCGTCCCTGGGGTGTTTGGGATCCAAAACCCAGCTCTCCCCCTTTCCTTTCGCTGAAAATCGGGTTTTAAACAACAATTCCCGACCCACACGGGCAGGCCGCACGGCCATGCAGCTCACCTTGCACGGCCGTGCGGATTTTCTGCTCTGCCCGTGTGGCTTGCTCAGCCTCTGTTTAATGCTTCGTTTCTCCCTCGTCCGGACTCCGAATCAGTCGCCGTTTGATCCCAGACGCTCGTAGTCTCGTCCTCTTTCGTTTCATAACAAGCTTGCATGATTCTTTGTCCATAAAGTGAGGTAAAAATTCATTCTTCTTCAGGTCATGCCCGAGTTTCTTCTCTCGAATCGTCAATTGATCTCTGATTGACTTGAAACTTGCGCCTATGCTTCACTTTATGTGCTAGGACCTGAAATGGGACAAAGGAACACAACATAGCATAAAATAGGCCAAAGACGCAGTAATTCAAGCTGAAACAATCAAGAAACAAAGGGGAAAACATGTGCAAATACCGAGTCATCAACTCTCTATGAACATCTCAATACCACAAAGTCTAAATCTAAATATTCTTTCAGTTCATCATGAACTTGAGTTTATCAAAATCTAATCCACTCCTTCTAAGTTGGAATTCCCATCCCCCAAGCTCATTTTTGGTTCATTTGATCCCACATTACCATGATATTATACCTCTAACTAAAATAAATCAAAAGCATTTTACGAAAAGAAACCGAACCATGAACTTTACCTGCTACCAAATTCAAACACAATTTCTTCCTCTCACCACTTCCCTTCCCAAACCCAATATCAACTTTTACTCCAAGTTCACACCCCCAACTCCCAGTGTGTTGCGTGAAAGCTTAATTTTAGCAATCATTATGCTTGCAATTAGATTAATGGACACCAGCAAGCGCCAAAATTCCATCAGACGATGAGTTGTCTTCACTTTGAGTTTTGTCATAAAACTGCTGGCCCGATATGTTTATCAGTTTGGAGGCCATATGATGAGCAATACCGAATCAATTGCAACGAAGTTGCCCGTCACAGTATTGACAATGTGAAACATGTGTTAACAAACGCGAATATGGGTTACTTTTATGGATTGACATTAGAATAATGGGATTGGACAATGAGATCGTCCTTAGTTAAGCGACATGTAAATTGGTTCATTTGGTATGGAGGACACAAACCGTTAAAATTCTAAATTATTAGAGTGTGTTTGTATTTAGTGTTTTCAAAATCGTGGCATATGAGTTAGGTGATTAAAATATCTAAACCCAAACATCAAGTAATGCATGGGGAGACTTTTTAGGTTTGATGTGATTAGTAATTCGCCTCTTGTGTTGCGTATCACATGTCATTTCAAGAGGGAGAATAAAGTTGTGACAAAAGAGAATAAAAAAGTTGATAAAGCTATTGAAGTGCTAAAACATTCATGCTATTGATGTGGATGAAAATCAATGCTAATGCTTTTAAGACATAAAAAATATACATTTGTGGAGTTCCCTCAAAATTTCATTTGAAATCAAAAAATGAAATAGTGGCAAATGAGGAAGAAGAAGATTTCTATTGGAAAGTTCTATTGTTGACCTCCGTCAAACAAAGAAATATATATCTTCATTTGTTGCTTGTTGCTACATTTAGTCAAAGGTTGTCATTCTTATGAAGAAAGCAAAACAATTATTGTTGGTGTTTGTAATTCCATAAAAAAAGCATGATACGATTTGGGTTATTGACAGATGATGACGAGTGGAGTGACTCTTTGAAAGAAATTTGGGTTTCATAATTCTTTTTAACTGTCAAGTGTCCAATATGCAATTTTGTGGGGAAATGAGAATTATTGAGTAATGATATCTCGTTCGATTCTAAAAGGAAGTCAAATTTGATAAATTTCAAGCTTTCTATTGATGATATTAAAGATATATTTTTTTTACGAAAGTCAAAGATATATGCTTGATGGAGATAGATTGCAGAAATACTGGAAGTCTCTTACTGATTTTCAAAGATTTCCTATTCCATCTATAGCCATGATATTAAATTATCATAATCAAATAATTTCCAAGGATTTAAATTACAAATCATAAGATTTAATGAAATGAATTTAATAGATTGTATTACAAAATTGAATTCAGAACAAAGAAGGCCATTCAATGAAATTGTTAAAATTGTAAATGGAGAAAATGGAAATTTCTTCTTACTTGATGGGTTTGGAAGTAGATGGAAAACATTTATTTAGAAGGTTATTTGTTTCAAAATAAGGCATAAAATAAAATGGTGTTGTTCTACCAAAAAAATTAAAAATAAAATAGTGTTGTACATTGTTCCGATATTACAGCTTTGATAATGGTTTGAGGTCAAACGACTCAATCTTGATTTCATAGTCCACTCTCCACTAGGCTATGATTCAAATCAAACATTTCAACTTAAACAAGGAAGTGAGTTAGCATAGTGAATTCATAATGCATCTCTTATTATTCGAGATGAAGTTCCTGTGAGTGATAAACATAATATTGAAATACTGAATTCATAAGTGAGTTAGCATAGTGAATTCATAATGCATCTCTTAGAGGTTTTGCATGTGAAACACCCAAATAGTGAGGACATGATCTTTGAAGGAATTTGTGTTATGTTTCATGGAGATTTTCAACGAACAATGACAACAAGTACTAAAAGAAATTGGATAGATATAATAAATTATTCTATCACGAAGGTGTTTTTTTTATCTGCACTCAAAGTTTTAAAAATCAACACATCCTTCTATAATATATAGCAGTACTTCAGGAGATTTATCTTCTTACGAGAAAAAATTGTCATTACAAAGACTTGAACTTGAGTTCTTCAAATTGATATTCAATATCTCTACCCAACTGGACTACAACAATGTTTATGTATTTTTTGAATTATAGAGACAAAATACTGTAATATCTCAAAATCATAGGACTATCCACCGCAACAATCAATCATCGAATTAATTAATAACTGTAATTATTGACAAAGTGAAACATCATGATATACCTAGCTTTATGAATCCACTAAGTGAGTTCCTCTAATCACACAATTCTTCACCAAGAATCAAATAGTACATTTTGAGTTTATGTATGTCTTACAACTTTTACATATATTAGGTTACATGACTTTGTAGTTTGTATGAATACAAGGATTGTTTAGAAAAGTGCTATACAAAATTTTATTTCAAAACATAAAATTTGACATTTGTGATCTATGGTTTTGTAACCAGAAATTTTCAATGCTATAAGTGAATGACCAAAAATCATTGGCTAACAATTTCCCAAATGGTTGACAATTATAAGCATAGAATTGAAAGACTAAATACCATTGACAAATGAGCCAATTATCATTGGCTAAATTTAACAAACAATGGTATGTGTATATACATTGGAAATTCTATGGTACGCTCGATGGATTGAGGGTTATTGCATCTCCTTAGTTAAATAACATTATCTAGACCATAGATTAATCACGTAACTAAACCCTATATCATAATTCTCTAATCCTAATATAGTGCATATGGTATGTTGTATACATCTTGGCGAATCATAATAATTGATTATGTTCTCAGTATATTTGATATTAGGGTTTAAGTTCTATAGATTTAGGGTATATGATTTAATTATTTGAAACTTAATCTCCCTTTTTAAATTTTCTGCAACAAGAGAAAAATTAGGAAGGATAGTTTTGTCTTCACAATTATCTGTATTTTTTTATTTATTTACAGAAAAAGATAGACATATGGAGATTTGAACCATGGTCACTTTAAACAAAGTGAAGGTTTAAAATCAATCAGACTATGTAGATTTGTTATATTTTTTTAAATTAAAAATATATACGAAGCTAAAATATGTAATCACAGAACTTTTCAACAGTTAGCTAGCCCAATAAATATTCCATAAGTACTTATTTGGTGTTTTGATACTTCGATTTTGATATTTTTTTATTTTTACTATAGTTTAATACTTAATTTAAAATTTTATCTATCTTATAAATTTGCAACCAAAATATTGTTGGTTCGAATATTTCATATCGAATTATAGTATTGAATATGTAGAAGCGATATAAAATTCTTAAATTACCATTAATTTCCAGAACTATAGTGAAGCAATAATATCTTTGTGCAAACTATAGGAGACTGGTTCTCTAAACATTTTTGTCCGGTTAAATACTAAGTTTAGAAACTCTTCCTAGGGGTATACGTGGGTCGGTTCGTTTGGGGTGGGCATCTGGTTTGGTAAAGCCGAACCAGACCAAAATCGAAATAAACCAAACCGAAACTAAATTAGTGTTGTTCGGTTCGTAATTCGGAAGCCAAAACTCTTTATTTCGGGAACTAGAGGTATACAAACCGGACCCGAATTCTTATAAACCGAATCGATAAACCGAACAAAAAATTTAACCCAGTCCTACAACCCAACTAACTACTCAAACCTCTCACGAAGCTCAATTCTCTCATAACCCAAAAACACATCCCTCATTGCCCAAATAAAATCCCTCAAGCCCATAAATCTTCCATGCCTACTGCTAACCTAATCCTAACAAAGAAGACCAAATACTTCCTCAAGCCGCCAACGACCATCAAGCATCACCGCCGTCCGCCAAATCCTCCTATCATCTCTTGGCCTTGCCGCCAACTTCTCCTTGATGCACTGGAGTTCGATGTCATTTCCCCTCTTACCGATCTCTTCTCCTCCCTGAGACCAGAAACCTAAATCAAAACATAAAACTCCAAATGCATTAAAATCAATATTGAAAATCAAAGCTTTCTTCTCCAAAATTGAAGCTTTCTTCTCCTGAATCAAAAAGAGTGACGATGCTACTAAAATTCGTAGGTGATAATCAAACAGAAAAATGACATGAATGCTTGGATCTACACTCATACTGACCTCTAACATTCAATCCACGTACCCGCCTGTCGCCGTCTTGTGTTCTGACTTCCGCATAAATCGTCGTTGCCGCTGAGTCGGGAGACGGAGGAGATACCACCGCAACACCGCTGCTTTCTGCTCGCCGCTGAGTCACGAGACGGATGAGATACCACCACCGCAGCACCGCCGCTTTCTGCTCTGCATCGACTGTGTTTATTGGAGGGGGAGGGGGGAGAGAGAAAGAGAGATTTGATTGAAATGGGGAGACAGTGAGGGTAAGGGTATATGAGAGAGAGAGAGAGAGAGAGTGGTGGTTTATAAATCTTCGGGTTTGTGAGTTATAATCGAACCGATGTTTAACTTGGTTTGGGTGAACCAAACCGAATTGAATTTTGTTTCAAACTCGGTATGGCTCATAGACACCGTAGGAGACCCAGTATGCTCTGTTTTGGTTTGATTTGAACCGAACCAAACCGATATCCACCCCTACTTGATGTGATGTAACAATAGTGCAGAAACACCTTGAAGACATACATTGATTTTTTTTTTTTTCACTACCAGTTGGATTAGATATCAAAGTAGCCATCGATCAATCTTTAGGTTTCTCGATATATTTCAACAAATACTTGATAGGCCTAAAATAAAATATTACCAATAAATAAGAATGTTGATGATTCTCCTATATATACACTTTTTTCTTATAAAAAGAGCATGTTTCCTCCTTGGTAATTTTGTGAATGGTTGATCGGTTCTCTTAAACTCTTAAATAATGTAAATTGATTTACGAAAATAGAAGATGAAGAGCCATAATTCTGTAAGATCAATTAATTCAAATAGTTAAAGAGGTTTTAAACAACTAATAGTTATAATCAATGTTCATACCAATAGTCGTCTTATTTTACGCTTCAAATAGAGACCGATAAAATCAAATTAAATACATATTCTAGTGATAGAAAAATGACTCATTTTCTCCTAAATCCATGGGGTAAATGCAATATTTGATCACTGAGATTTCTAAATCGTGTCATGTTTAGTCACTAAAAAAATTTAATATCAATTTTTGTCACTCGAATTACTGAAACATGTCACATTTAGTCACTCCCCCGTTAGCCTCCATCCAACTCCGGTCACTCGAATTACTGAAACGTGTACCATTTAGTCACTTGAATTACTAAAACAGGTCACATTTAGTCACTCTCCTTTTAGTTTTCGTCCAACTCCATTAATGAAGTCGGAAGAAAACTAACGGAAGAGTGACTAAATGTGACTTGTTTCAGTAATTTGAGTGACCAAAATTGATATTAAACTTTTCTAGTGACTAAACATGACATGATTTAGTAATCTCAGTGACCAAATGTGTCATTTACCCAAATCCATGTGAGATAGACGCACATTAAGATATAAGATGTATAGAATTATGCAAATAAAAATATATGTACTTCAATTCATTTTTATAAAAATCTATTTGGAGTAATGTTTTACTTTTTTGGATGATTCTCCACATGAAATATTTTCTTAAGCCTAGAACAACCAAGATAATTGGTAACAATAGTATGGAAATAATATGCATAACCTTTGAACAAAATTATTTTTACACTACTTGTTAGCTATAACAATACCTTCATTTTCATCACTAAAACCTAGGTGCAAATTGGATCGAGTTTATGGATTGGTGGATTGATGGACTGGAACAAATGGAGTAGTCGATTCATAGATAGAATCAAGATCGCTATTATCTTCATTATATGACTCTAGTGAATAATTCATTAGTTACTATTTTGATGTTATTAATTATCATAGAATATGTATTTATTTAGAGGGTAGTCATGAGATTAATAGTGTTGATGAGTATTTTGGGCATTCGGTGGCGGTTAAGTCACTAACTGAGTAAATCAGATTTTTGTGTTTTCCTATATAATTGTATTTTATTCATTCAGTGATATTATTGAATAATAAATAGAAGATTACCGGTCAATTATGTGAAATCTCTCATTGCTCTTCATTAATCCTTTCAATTTTTCAACATGGGCAGCAGATTAAGTGACTTATTAATTATGTTCTCTCTAAACCCTAATTGTGTTATACATCTCTATGGATTTCTATAAATTCTCTTCTAGTCCCCCTAAATTTCCCTTATTTTTCCTAGTTCTCCTCCCGTCATATCTTTCCATTAATCAATCTCGGATTTCAAGATCCTCTCTCTCATCAATTGCTACCAGAGTCTAGGATCCCTAATACCGAATGTCATCATTTATCGTGTTTCACCCGCCGCATAGATTGTCTCTAACGACTATGTTGAGTTTACTTAGGAGCTTTGGAGTATACATCGGTGCCAAAGAAGCAGTAAGTATGATCTCTGATAAAAAAAAGGAAGATGCAACTACGGTTTGGTTATTCGCAGCGTCATTTGGGGATTTTCCATTCAGATTGTGCAGTGAGAGTCTTTCTTTTGTCATAGTGAGTTCATTGCGACAGGTGATGTGAATTGGAAGTGAAAGAGTGGCCGAGTCCTAAATTGGAGGTATAGAAAGAAGTTCATACAAATTCAGGTTGATGCTCAAGGGAAATAATCTTTCAAAGAGGCTGGATCCATGAAGGATTAGTTATTATTATTATTATAATTATCATCATCATTATTATTAATAATGGTAAGAATGTTTTCCTATATTTTTTCGTATTTTAGCCATCTAAGTATTTTGCCCCAAAACCCTAATTTGTATTACGCTTCCCTGCATTTCTATAAATTTTCTTCAATCCCTCTCAAGACTCCTGGTTTCCATCCATCTCAGTTCTTCATTATCCATAGTTTATTTATCTCCTTAGTTTTTGTCAATTCTCCTTTAATTGTATCTTTCTATTTCTATTAATCAATCTTGGGGCCAAGAGCCTCTCCCTCATCAGGCCCATTACATCCACCATTAGAAAACTCTTTCTTCTTATCTTGCGTTTATTTGAAGCAAATTTTTAACGGTAAACTAAGATGTTTGCAAATATGGAATATCATTTTAGCGCAAGAAAAAATTACTCTTCCTTATGTTAAAAAGTTGTGTATTCACTTATTGAGTTGGTGATGTAATCAGTGAGCACAATGTCGAACCTTAACTATATGGCCTCATTTTGTGGAAGATATGGAGGTTGATGTTCTCATTTTGTCTGTGGATGGAAATAGTTTTACAGCAGACATTCCACAAATTAGCTTCCCTATGATCTAGAATTACAAAGTTGGATTTAACGTTTTGTCCATGATATGAAGTTGGACCTAAATTTGTAAAATAACAGCAAATGAGATTAGTTATTTATTAAATTAATTTATGTTTTAGTGGGCATGATGCTTTTTATTGAATGAATTTTAAAATTGAAAATAATAAAAGAGTAGAGATAGATTATTACCTGCCTGCTTTATGCATGATATTATTGTACAATTTTTGCAAAATTATTTATAAGCGTTTTCTTTAACTTTTTGAAATAGGTTTCATATATTGTATATTAACATTCATTCCTACATTACATGAAATACACATTGCCCTAAATATTGTTGAAAGAGTTAGTGTTTAAGTATTAATACTTCCTTATATTGAAACATATATTTACTTCCTCCTCATCATGGATTTTCAATTTGATTCTTACAATGTTGTGCCGGGGATTGGTGGTTGGGTTTGATTTTTTGCTCTCACTAGAGGAGATAGTTCTAACCTTTTTTTTATTCAACGAAAAAAAACATTTTTCTCTTACTCCTAACTTATAACACACAACAAAATAAGTAAATTCATATGACATAAATTTCATCTTAGCCCAAAACCAATCAGATATTTAATTGGTATCTATCATAACCTACACATTTTGGAATTGATAGTATTCTTTAGTTTGTCCCTACATACACTTGGCAATGATAGTATTTCCAAAGTCTAAGTTGTTTTCATTCTTAATATATAATAGTTATATTCATAAAATGAAATATTCCAAAATATTAATTGATAAGTCTTATGCAACAAATGTACTTAAGGTTAGAACTTCACAATTTTATTATATGTAACTAAAACTAATAGTTTTCTTGACATGAAAACAACATGCATAAACTTATGAACTTGAAATTTGTTTTAAAAATAGTTAGGATTTTATATATGGATTTCCTTTTTAATGTGTGAATGAAAGGCGGACCCAATAACAAATTAAGGTCAAGCCCATGTGAATTATACTCTAGCTGAACCTAAATAGAAAAGGAAGGGAGGTGAGAACCGCAAGCGGATTGTAGGGGGAAAACATGACCGGTGAAAAAGACAACGGAGCCCTTCCTTGAGTTGCGCATGAAGCTGCATTTTACAATTCCACAAGTTCTCGCGTGGAACATGCATATATTATCGGGAGCATAAGAGTTATGTACATTTTACTTGAGCGACAAGGAATAGTTATTTAATGTGAATCGTCTTTTTCATATATTATAACGGGTGACTATATTAAGAATTATGTACACTTTACAAGTCGCTTTCTCTCAAAGAATCTTTCAAACATGTTGCGGGCAACATTGACGAGGCTACTTCTCGTAAAGTCGATTTCCAAATTGAGGTATTTGTCTACTTTTTTCAAGAGAAGAATTCGAAAATATAGTTATATAAACACGGCATTTGTAAGTATAGTGACAGGATACTTAACAAGTTGAAATTGGTGGTAGTAGCCTCACAGATAAATACATGATCATGGTTAGAGCTTAGGTGCGAACTGATATAAGCCACCACCAGTTCGAGCAAATTGAACTACATACAGTAAAAACATTATTACTGATTATGAAGCTTATGTGCGAACAAAAGATGGGAAAGTATAGTGCGAAGAAATAATTATCTGAAGCTCTTCCTCTTGAAGAGGAGTGAGCAGACCGTGTAGTAGATTCTGCCCCCTTAAGCGTTCAAGAAATGCGGACACCCTGCTCATTGCAGTCATCTTGAAAACCTATTTGAAAAGCGAGGACAACATGTCACTCGGAGAGAATTGTTGAAAAGGAGAAGAAGCAAATGGCATAAACAACATGGAGTGGAACCCTAATTAAGGGTAGCAGACGAATTTACCTAAGTATCACTTTCTCCTCTTTTTCTCTATGATTTTCCGGCTTCGAATGTAGGGAGAGAAATGTCGCAAAGAAGGGAGCAACAAACTACAAGTGAGATAGGATTTCTCCACATTGACGTTTGTTTTCCACATAGTGTTTTGTTTCACCGTAAACACGTTATTTTGGACTTGTAAGCACTGACTTTAGACCCACTTGATATCCATCCGTTCTCAGCGGATCCCAAATGCAAATCCTAGGGGATGATTTGGGATGGTTACTATTTTTTTAGTAGCTATATACCATTCATTTTCCTTATTTTTTTTAAACCAACGGTCAAGATTACTTTAAGTATAGTTTTGGAAACAAAAAATATTTCACATCCGATTATTATTCTTTAAAACCTAACGTCTCGCCACCTCTCTCTACCAACCGCCTCCTCCCCTCCCTCTTTTTCTTCCGCGACGAGCTCCTACCGCCCTCGCTACCTTGTGAGCCCCCTTACCTCCCATCCCCCTCCCCTCCAACGAACCTCCGCCATCAACCCTCCCCCCTCCCTCCTCCCGCCGACCTCTGCTCATCCCCTCCCCCTCCCCCACCTCAATATCGAGAATGTGCATTGATGTTTCAAACCGAATTTTTGCAACTCTTCCCTATGATCCTATCACACTAGTGGACAGTGAGCAGAACACTCAATCCCTCAACAAAAATATCAACCTCTATATCTAGTACCCTCACACTAGGATTTCCTGAACTATTGAGAAGTTAAATTATTAGAGATCATACAAAATATTAAGGAGAATAAATCCAAAGTATAGATGCATGATACTTAACAAGTTGAATTTGTTGGTGATAACCTGATAGAGAAATACTTGACCACGGTTGGCGAATATGTCAGCCTTAGCCCTGACTTCCATTTATGCATCACGAGTCCTATGTGCATCGATATAAGTCACCACCACTTAGTGAATATTGAACTGCATACAGTTAAAGCATAATTATTGATTAGGAAGCTTAGGTGCGAACTAAAAAATTCGAAAGTATAGTGGGAAGAAATAAACACTATACCTGAAGAACTTTCTCGTGAAGAGGAGTGAGCAGACCGTATGGTAGATTCTCCTCCTTGAGGGGCTCAAGAAATGTGGAAACCCTGCTCGCTGTAGTTATCTTAAAAGCCTATTTGAAAACACGAGAACAACAGGTCACCCAGAGAGAATTGTTGAAAAGGAGAAGAAGCAAATGACATAAACAACATGGAGTGGAACCCTAATTAAGGGTAGCAGACGAATTTACCTAAGTATCTCTTTCTCCTCTTTCTCTCTATGGTTTTCCGGCTTCGAATGTGGGGAGAGAAATGTTGCAAAGAAGGGAGCAGCAAACTACAAGTGAGATAGGATTTCTCCACGTTGACGTTTGTTTCGCACATAGTATTTTGTTTCACCGTAAACACGTTATTTTGGACTTGTAAGCACTGGCTTTAGACCCACTTGATATCCACCGGTTCTCAGCGGATACCGAATGCAAATCCTAGGGGATGATTTGGGATGGTTACTATTTTTTTACTAGCTATATACCATTCATTTTCCTTATTTTTTTTAAAACCAACGGTCAAGATTACTTTAAGTATAGGTTTGGAAACAAAAAATATTCCACATGCGATTATTATTCTTTAAAACATAACGTCTCGCCACCTCTCTACCAACCGCCTCCTCCCCTCCCTCTTTTTCTTTCGTGACGAGCTCATGTCGCCCTCTCTACCTTGTGAGCCCTCTTACCTCCCCCATGTCCATCTCCCATCCCCCTCCCCTCCAACGGACCTTCGCCATCCACCCTCCCCCCTCCCGCCGACCTCTGCCCACCCCCTCCCTCACCTCAAGATCGAGAATATGCTTTGATATTTCAAACTAAATTTCCACAACTCTTCCCTATGATCCTATCACACTAGTGGACAGTGAAGAGAACACTCAATCCCTCAGCAAAATATCAACCTCTATATCTAATACTGATAGACCGTTATTTACACATGTTTTTACCCCTGTTCTTACACCGTTTGAGGTGTTGATTCCCGTATTTTAGGCCGATTTCACGCTAGGTTGTGCTTGTTTGTGATATTTCAGGTCCTAGTACGTGAATGGAGGCTTGGGAGCGAGTTTGGGGTCGATTGGACGAAGATCGGACGCATAGCGAGGTTCTAAGGAAGCCACACGGGCAGCCCTGGGTATCGCACGGCCGTGCAACTTGCAACCCTAGCCGTGTGATTTTTGCCGAGGCCAAACACGGGCAACTCAGAAAATCCACACGGCCGTGCAACCCTGGCCGTGTGAGATGGCTGAAGATCGAACTTAATGGGACGCTGCGTTTTGACTCACACGGCCAAATGGGTGAGCCACACGGCCGTGTGGCCTGCCCGTGTGAGTCGGGAAATTCTGGTTTTTCAGCCAATTTCGAGCCAAAAGTGAGAGAATCGGATTTTCAGAGCAAAAACAGAGCCCTAGAGAGAGAAAGTACGAAGAACACATCCTAGAAGCTATCTTGGAGCTGGGTTTCGTCGGATCGAGCTTGGAGATCGTCATAGGAGTGGAAATCATCATCCCGGAGCAGATTTTCCTCATCATTATGAGTATGACTAATCCGATTACTGTTTTCTTCTCTCTCTCTATGGAGTAGAACCCTTCTCTCACTTGGGTATGAAGAACCCTAGTTCCTGGTGTTAGGGATTTGATTGTAATGACTTGGGATGATTATACTGTTTGATTTTAATCGAATGATGCATGTTTATTGAATTGTTTGAAGTCTGATCAGCTTTTCTCGATTTTTGCTGCAACCTGAGATAGATAGAATCTGATTAGGTTGTTAGAGCCTCTTCATTCGATAGTAGGAGATTGGTTATAGGAGAGTTAGCCAGTTTACTACTTTGTACTGGAATTCAATTCCAGTAGTGGAGTTCTGTGCTTATTGCTTCAGCTTTCTATCCCGGTGAAGACTAGTCGTCTGCTGGGTAGTTAGACTGAGAGGGCTTGGTCAGCTTAAGAGATTCCAAGCTACTGTCGGATCTTCCGCAGTCTAATCAACAGTAAATCAACCCAGGGGAATTACAATTGAACCTAACTAAGGGGCTAGGGGGACTCAATCCCGAGTGACTCTTTCCTGCTTTAGAAAAACCGAACCATTTACTGCTTTCTTACTGCTTTTGCTTTAAACAACAATCAATCGAATTAGTTTGCTAGATAATAGATAATCACGGAGTAAGCAGTAGACCTAGACCCCGGGTTGATAATTGAACTTGCCTGTTACTGCATTCCCGGACTGCGATTACACTTGGTCGCATTTTGGTGTTGTGTTTTGGCGTGTCAAGTTTTTGGCGCCGTTGCCGGGGACCCTCTAGGTTATTGGGGAAACGTGAGAATTTGTTACTCTAGTTTTTTTGTCTTTTCTTTTCCAGCCTTGCTTTTCACTTGGGTGTTATGTTTTTGTTGGTGCAGCTCTGAAACATGGATCCTCATGGCTTCTCCAACCATTGGGGGTATCAACCACCATCCGTGTGGTATTACCCCGAGACTTCCTAGAGCAATCAAGGAGGAGAAGACTATGGATTCGGATGTCAGTACCAACCCCCCTACTATGGAGAACAACCAAACCCTTGGGAACCTCAAGAACAATATCCTTTTCAAGAAGAGTTCCTGCCACAACCAGAGGGGCGATCTGAGTTGGATTTAGCCATGGAGACCTTCGCGGGCCACTCTGCAGAGCCATGCTACACTTCACTAGAAGATCCGAACAAACAATTAAGGCTTCTCGTGGAGCAGTTTGCTCGAGACACTGAGAGAGCATGCTCCAAGATGGATCTTCAAATCCAAGCCCTTGCCTCTTCCGATCCCTCATTGCTCCATGAAATGGAGCAGACTGTTCAGTGCTCAGCGAAGCAAACAGAGTGGGTGAAGCAAGTTTGCTCACATCTTGCTCAAGATCACCTTTCTGCTACTACGCTAGAAGAGGTGGAGGATGACAAGGGCAACGGGGGTGTTGAGGAGCATACAGAAGTTATCACAGAGAACTTCCATGATAATCATGATCAGGAAAGTCCTCTGGTTGCAGATCACACTGTTCCTCATTTACGCTCTAACATGCTGGGCCTGTGCGAGGAGATGCAAGATGATCCCATTGAAGAAATTGCTTGGCAACTTGCTCTCCAATTTGTTCTAGAAGAAGAAGAGCGAGCAAGGATGAGGAAGGAAGTTGTGGAGGATGAGGAAGAAAGTAAAGAAGAGGTAGTTCTTGATCTTTTCCAAGGGGAGAGACCACATTTTGAAGAAGGAAGGGGGGTTGTGGAGGCAATTGGCGTCCAGGCTGAGGATGAAGTTGAGGTGGAAGAGGCTTGCACCGGGCCTATGTTACATTTGATATCTCCACCAAACTTCGAGGAGCTACTTGGCAAGGACCCATTTGCAGTGTCTCTTTGCCAGACTAAGACCACATCAACATCAATCCCTCTTGGTGGATGCGATGGTGGTCAATCGAATATATCTTATCTGGTTTGGGGCAGTGAGACAAGAGCAGACGCGAAGGAGAGGTCTCGTGAATGGAGACTTCATTTTCCTCAAGGCCACAGGCCATCTTCATCACCTATCACTTCACCTACTTGTGACTTGAGACTCCACATCATCGACGAGAACCTCAACTTCAAGGAGGTTTTGGGGTGGACCGAAACTTAGGAGCCACCGTCTGGCTAAGACGTAAAAGAAGCGCTTGTGGGGAGGCAACCCCACCAAGGTTTGTTTTTCTTTCGTTTGTTTTTGTCGGTTTGTCCACTTGGAACTATGGTTTCTATCACCCAGTGTGTTTTGCTGATGCTAGCCCCGCTGACTGGTCCACTTCCAGTCCCCCGGCAGTGTTTCAATCCGGTAACATCGTTCCCCTTCTCTTTCCCTCTACTCCATTGAGGGCAATGTCGTGCTTAAGTGTGGGGGGGTGCTTTGTATCGGTTGAAATATATATTTGTGTGCTTGGAGCCTAGTCCGCTGTCCGAATCTTACGATTTGAGGGCTCCAAGTACTGCTGTTTGATCATATTGGCACTGTGTTGTGATTGATGAATTGAATGGTTTTCGGATTGCCGCATGACAGCTTGATTGTGACTAGGACAACCTATGATGAGGACTGAGATGTGCAGTAGAACGATGTAGGGGTTCAGTTTTTCAACTGTTTGCTTACCAACTGTGACTTGATTTGATCACTTGTTCTTGACAGTCGTTTATGCATCTAGTTCAGGGTATCAGAATGTGAGATAGAGCATATAGGTAGCCATGTGAGATTTGAGCCTGCTCGTTTCTTTCTTGTGCGATAGATCCCTCTTCCATGATGTGTAGCATTCACGTTGTCACTAGCTAAGATGATGGGGGCATAGGATTAGCCCACGCCCAAACTGACTGTCCTTATGTGTCATATCCCCTAGTCAGCCCCTTTGAGCAGTGTGTTGTCCTTTCTTTTGGTCTCTAATGAAAAAAATCACCCTTTTGCATCTTTTAGAAGATTCCACAGAGTGATTTTTACATATTCTCTGCTGTTTCTGCTAAAGTTGATGTGAGTGTTGGAGGTAGTGCTTAAAAGTTGGGCAGGTGTTTGAAATATGTGCAGAAGTGGTGGCTCTCTTAAGAAATGGAAAGAAAATGAAAGAAAAACAAAGAAAAAAATTGAAAGCAAAAGAGAGTCACTACCAAAAATCTGAATAATGCCCAGTAAGTAGTGTTTCTGAGCAGTCTGGCTTGGAAGTGCTGATGTTTATACC
This sequence comes from Linum tenue, assembly GCA_946122785.1. Lineage (NCBI taxonomy): Eukaryota > Viridiplantae > Streptophyta > Magnoliopsida > Malpighiales > Linaceae > Linum > Linum tenue. The sequence goes on along the minus strand of CAMGYJ010000011.1, from coordinate 7,564,568 downwards.
TCCTTCGCTTTTGTGCTCTTGAGATGTTGAGTATTGCAGAATAGCAGAAAGGAAATACCGGTTTGTTTGACTGTTCTTGTGTGGGTTGGAAATGTGGAACCTTGTGTTATGAATGCTTCCACCACCTAAAAGGCCTTTTCCCCATGTCCAAGACCCTAGCCAGTCATTTGAACCTGTGTCTAAGACCTCCGGATTCGTTAGTGGTGACACTCCATATGTGAACTCTAGCATTTAGAGGCTGCCATCATGGTGAAGAGACGATAGGGATTGAGAGAAATAGCATGCGCATTTTTCGCATCAAATCGTCCTGACCCCACTGGTCGAGAGTGAGTGATTCATTTTCATATTCTTTGTACTCTTGTACCCCGGTGAGGACCTAGATTGCTCGGTCTTTGTTCTGATGTCTTGAGTTGGATGCATGAGTTGACTGTTTTGAGTGAGTGGTTGATTCAAGTCTAGGTTGGTTGGTGAACAGAAGGGAGACTCTTCCTTTACTCGATTGGCTGCACTCGAATGTCCTTTGTGGTGGTTGTCCAGGTTGTTTTCGAGGTTGTTCATGTGTTGATGTTTGAAAACCAGTACGATTCACGTGTTCTGTGCCTTTATGACTTGTCCCCAATGTTGGTTGATTGAATAATGTAAGCTTACCTTGTGTCTGACTTGGTTTGCTTGGGGACAAGCAAACGGTTAAGTGTGGGGGAGTTTGATAGACCGTTATTTACACATGTTTTTACCCCTGTTCTTACACCGTTTGAGGTGTTGATTCTCGTATTTTAGGCCGATTTCACGCTAGGTTGTGCTTGTTTGTGATATTTCAGGTCCTAGTACGTGAATGGAGGCTTGGGAGCGAGTTTGGGGTCGATTGGACAAAGATCGGAGGCATGGCGAGGTTCTAAGGAAGCCACACGGGCAGCCCTGGGTATCGCACGGCCGTGCAACTTGCAACCCTGGCCGTGTGATTTTTGCCGAGGCCAAACACGGGCAACTCAGAAAATCCACACGGCCGTGCAACCCTGGCCGTGTGAGATGGCTGAAGATCGAACTTAATGGGACGCTGCGTTTTGACTCACACGGCCAAATGGGTGAGCCACACGGTCGTGTGGCCTGCCCGTGTGAGTCGGGAAATTCTGGTTTTTCAGCCAATTTCGAGCCAAAAGTGAGAGAATCGGATTTTCAGAGCAAAAACAGAGCCCTAGAGAGAGAAAGTACGAAGAACACATCCTAGAAGCTATCTTGGAGCTGGGTTTCGTCGAATCGAGCTTGGAGATCGTCATAGGAGTGGAAATCATCATCCCGGAGCAGATTTTCCTCATCATTATGAGTATGACTAATCCGATTACTGTTTTCTTCTCTCTCTCTATGGAGTAGAACCCTTCTCTCACTTGGGTATGAAGAACCCTAGTTCCTGGTGTTAGGGATTTGATTGTAATGACTTGGGATGATTATACTGTTTGATTTTAATCGAATGATGCATGTTTATTGAATTGTTTGAAGTCTGATCAGCTTTTCTCGATTTTTGCTGCAACTTGAGATAGATAGAATCTGATTAGGTTGTTAGAGCCTCTTCATACGATAGTAGGAGATTGGTTATACGAGAGATAGCCAGTTTACTACTTTGTACTGGAATTCAATTCCAGTAGTGGAGTTCTGTGCTTATTGCTTCAGCTTTCTATCCCGGTGAAGACTAGTCGTCTGCTGGGTAGTTAGACTGAGAGGGCTTGGTCAGCTTAAGAGATTCCAAGCTACTGTCGGATCTTCCGCAGTCTAATCAACAGTAAATCAACCCAGGGGAATTACAATTGAACCTAACTAAGGGGCTAGGGGGACTCAATCCCGAGTGACTCTTTCCTGCTTTAGAAAAATCGAACCATTTACTGCTTTCTTACTGCTTTTGCTTTAAACAACAATCAATCGAATTAGTTTGCTAGATAATAGATAATCACGGAGTAAGCAGTAGACCTAGACCCCGGGTTGATAATTGAACTTGCCTGTTACTGCATTCCCGGACTGCGATTACACTTGGTCGCAGTTTGGTGTTGTGTTTTGGCGTGTCAAATACCCTCACACTAGGATTTCCAGAACTATCGAGAAGTTAAATTTAGGGGTGGCTATACGGTCCGGTCCGGTTAAATTGGCCCAAATTGATCCGGTCCAGTCCGGTTTTTTTGAGAACATAAGGACCGAAGATTGGATTGGATACAGTCCGGTCTTGATCCGGTCCGGTCTTGACCAGGTCCGGTCCCAATTCGGTCTTGATTTTATATTGAGATTATGGGAATTTGAGTGGCCTAAGACCTAAAAGGGTGAGGAGTTGGTTAAGTTTTGTACTAAGTGTAAAGGTTTGTGACCGTTTATGCAAATTACCCTTAAGTTTTGGGTGTTGAGCTCTCTTATCCGGTCTTTATCCGGTTTTTTACCTCAAATCTAAGCCCAAAGATTGGATTGGATTGGATTGTTTACTATCCGGTCCTGGTCCGGTCTCGGTCCGGGTTATACGTCCGGTTTCCGGTTTTTCATCCGGTCCTGGTTCAAATAGCCAGCCCTAGTTAAATTATTATAGATCATACAAAATATTAAGGAGAATAAATACAAAGTATAGATGCATGATACTTAACAAGTTGAATTTATTGGTGATAGCCTCACAGAGAAATACATGACCACGGTTGGCGAATATGTCAACCTTAGCCCTGACTTCCATTTATGCATCACGAGCTCTATGTGCATCGATATAAGTCACCACCACTTAGTGAAAATTGAACTGCATAAAGTTAAAGCATGATTATTGATTAGGAAGCTTAGGTGCGAACAAGAAAATGCGAAAGTATAGTGGAAAGAAATAAACACTATATCTGAAGTGCTTCCTCTTGAAGAGGAGTGAGCAGACCGTATGGTAGATTCTCCTCCTTTAGGCGCTCAAGAAATGTGGACACCCTGCTCGCTTCAATTATCTTTAAAGCCTATTTGAAAACACGAGAACAACAGGTCACCCAGAGAGAATTGTTGAAAAGGAGAAGAAGCAAACCAGGTAAACAGCATGAAGTGGAACCCTAATTAAGGGTAGCAGACGAATTTACCTAAGGATCTTTTTCTCAATGGTTTTTCGGTGTCGGATGATGAGAGAGGAATGTCGGAAAGAAGGGAGCAGTCGACTACGAGTGAGAAGGTTTCTCCACGTTAATGTTTTATTTCGCATATAATGTTTTGTTTCCCCTTAGACACGTTCTTTTGGGCCTGTAAGAGTTGAGTTTAGGCCCACTTGATATCCACTCATTCCCAGCGGATCAGGAAGTCCAAACGCTACCTAATTAGTGGCACCCAACTTCCTTGGGGAATGAGCTCTTGTGGCCCTTTTTACCTCCCTCTCCTCCCCCCCCCCCCCCTCCCACACCAAGCCCCCTTACCTCCCTTCTGCCAACCTCCGCCACTTACCATCACTCTCCCTCCTCCTGCCGACCTCTGCCCACCCCCTCCCCCGCACCACTTGCCGCCCTTCGCCAACCCTCTCTCCCATCCCCTCCGCCTACTTTCTCTCCCTTTCTCTATCTATCTATCCATCTACACGGCGAAGAGCTCTCGTTGTTGATTTATCGTCAATTTCATATATGATTTTTGTTTTGGTATGTATTTTTTCGTATTGGTATGGATTTTTTTGTAGTTGTATGATTTTCTTACATTAGTATTGATTATCATTTAATGGTATTAACTTTTTGGTATTGATGTTATCGTATTGGTATTTATTTTCATGTATTGGTATGGGTATTAGCTTAATCTACAATGTATTAGCCTACCTTTCTTCAAATGATCCATTTGATCTATGGATACACCAACCCAATCTGCCAATCAATGGGTTCAATCCAATCAATGGGTTCAATCCATTTGTCACCTCTAAATAGAGCATTTAAGGATACGCTAATACATAGTTAATCCATCCCAAGTTATGCCTCACAATTTGGCAAAAGAAAAAGAAAATATAAAGACACACAAATTATAATCTGAGTGGCTCTTGGTCTTGGGCATGAGCATGAGGTTGTTTGTCCGACCTAAAGGGAGGAAATGAAAATTAGAGCGTACATGAAACAAATGGTAAAAACAAAAAAAAAGGCAAAGTAGAATGGGATTATGAAGACAAATAATAGAGCATTCATCTTCAACAAGTGCGCCCCCTGTTGAGGATTGTCATTACTGGTTGGTTCTGCCGATTGGTGGATTATTATGCAATTACTCATCCATAGATAATTTTATCCAAATTCAAGTAAATTCATTGAGTCATTGACTAATGGGTGGCGTATGGATGGAGCATATATGGGTTTGGAATGGATTTAGGGTGGGGTTGGATATTGCTTTCATACTCTTGTGTGAATTGGATATAATACCAATTTACTTGAGTTTGTTTTTAACTACACATACAAAAATTGTACCTATTTGTCAAACATAAAAGGTTTAGGTATTAAAATGTAATACACAAAAAATATGTACTAAAATATAATTTTTCATCAATATTATGGGAACTTATGTGCAAAAAAAATAATTTTATGTGTTAAATCTAAGGCAAAATACACTTTCATAGCCATAATTATTCGCGTTGTGACAATAATAGCCACTTTTTGAAAAATACACTGATATAGCCATTCCGTCCATAACTTTAACGGTTTCCTCATGACTGTTGACTGTACAAACGGGTGTTTATGACGTGGCCAAATTTCATCTACGTGGCAAAGGTGGAATATGTTTTTTAATTTATTAATTAAAAAAATGGTCAAATGTAACTTTACCAATTAATCGACAATTTTGATTTACTTTTACCCTTTTGTTTCTCTCCTTCTTCTCGGTGAAACCCCTTCACCTTCACTCTAGATCGACGACGAGTTTTCACGGCTCCTCCAATCCCCCTGCCGTACCCACCAACTCCGTCACTGACCAGGTCAACCCACCATCCACAGCGACAAACGCCGCCGCCAATGCTCCCGCCGCGCCCACCCACTTCCTCGTTGACCAGAAGCATGGCTAACCCACACACATGACTATCCGACTTCCCCTCCTCCACAATCCTTGCAGCGTCCTTCACCAGGTCCGATCTGGCGACAAACTCCCTCCATAGACTCGTCAACGCAGGCTCTTGCTCTGCTACCGGCGCCGCCACTGTGGTCGGCGGCTCTAGTTCACCTCTATCGTCGGGAGGTTCGCAACCACCTCCGTTGATGGCGTAGATGGAGCTCGACGACGCCTAAAACCTCCCTTGCCCCCTCCGTCATTCCCCCGCCACTCATCGTCATCATCCATCGTCGAATCTATCACTACCCAAAATTTCCTTGGATCGTCTAATTAATCATCGCTCGTATCAAGATGGCCAGATTTCTCCACCGTGACGGAGATGTCGTCGTTGATTTTGGATCTGCTGATTCTCTCTTCCTTACCTCTCTCACAGCAGCCGGAGTTCCAAATCGATTCGTCGGTGCCTTCCAGCTTTGTCTCCGCCACCCACTCATCTGTATTCGGTTTATGATGCAGTGAGATGCATCGCCCCCCATCATGGCAGAATCGAGTAATTGATGTGGAAAGAGAGGGATTTGAAGAGAGGAGTTACTGTTTTGGATCTGCTGAAGAAGGTTGAAGGAGGAAGACAAGCAGCGTCGGTGGGAAAGGGATTTGGGGAAGGAACGAAAGAGTAGAGAGAGAAAGAGGAAATAAAATAAACTATTTATTTCTTTCTAAATTTTTTATTTTATTTCTTATGTAAAATTAATGATTTTTTGTTAAAATTACTTTTTATATGATGTGGCATTTAGGTGGCACAAAGACGTCCAGTTGGCGATGATGTGTCGTCCAGATGACATCCAACTCAGCGACACGTGGAGGTTACTAACGGCGTTCGTAACGACGTTAAAGTTTGTAACAAAAATGGCTAAAGTTGTCAAACAAGTTTGAAAAAGTGGCTACATATGTGCATTTTTTAAAAAGTGGCTATTATTGTCACAACGCGAATAATTATGGCTATGAAAGTGTATTTTGCCTAAATCTAAAGATCAATTAAGTTTAGATACCAAACTGTAATTTTCAAATGAGTATGTGTAAAAACCCAATCCATGGATAAAAAACCAACCCAACTCAAACAAATGAGCATGGGTATAAATTCATAAAACTCTACCCATTTACTATTTATTTGAATTTCATACCCAACCTAATTGGATTGGATAGTAAAATACTCGTGGGTTAGGGGAAATTGTAATCCCTATAGGGAAGTCATTGTTGTGATGGATAACGAATGAATGACCCCTCTACAGTTTTCCCCTATAGGCAAAAACAAAGTGTCAATACTCATAAATACACTACAAGAAAACTTGATTCTAGAGATAAATAATTAGAGGCAATTATCATATCGAGAAGTCAATACACATCTGGATAACCATAACTAACTATTCACGTTTTGACAATCATAGCCACTTTTTAAAAAATACACAGATTTAGCCACAATTTTTAAACTCGTTTGACAAATTTAGTCATTTTCGTCAATTATGTGGACATTAGGCTTATTTGGATGTCACCTAGACAACACGCCATGTCCACCTAAACTCGTCATACCACGTGGATGTCATATCAAAGTCAAATCATCATATAATTGCCATTTCATATTTGATTAAAATAAAATAATTATTTTCCTCAAATGAACATGGAAAATCTCTTCATCTATTCCATTCTCTTTCCCTCTTCCAAATCTCTCCCAAATGAAACCATTCAGACGGCGAACCTGCAGAAGATGAAACCTCATTTTGCACAGGAGGAAGATGAAACCATTCGGAATGCTTGGGAGAGATACACCAGTCTCTTCCTAAAGTGTCCCAATCATTGTTTCAATGACGCCTTCAAGGTTGGCACCTTTTACCACGCCCTCTTCCCATAAGACAAGCAGCTGATTGACTCAGTTTGCGGTGGGAAGATGCTGGCCAAGACGCCGCCGTAGTTGAATCGACTCTTCAAAGAGATGGCAGAGCAGGGATATGACTGGGGAACTGCTAGGAGATCGAGACGAGCACCAGGCTGGGGTGTACACGTTGTAACCACCCAGTCATCTGAGTTGGTGCAGGTTGTCTCGAAGCTGGTATAAGCTATGGATCGTAATGGGATGATCTCCGGGACAGGACAGCAGTAGGCAATGCGTTGCTAGTGGTGCGAGAGCTCCCATCATACTATAGAAGACTGTCAGGCCATGCTTGAGTCCAGTACAACACAGTAGCAGGTGAACTTCATCAACAATGCTATGCACAATGATCCCTACAATGATACTTACAATGAGGGATAGCGCCAGCATCCAAATTTCTCATGGAGTGGCAACAACAATCCCAAGCCACCTGGCTTTCCGGCTCATGTAGCTGATTTTCAAAACCAGAGACAACCATACCAGCCCCTCCCGGGCCAGATGCAGTAACAACAACCACTTTATCACCCCAGAATTGGCAGACTTTTCAACAGACCCCTCAGTAGCAGCAGTACCAGCAGCCTGGTGCATCTCCATTAGTCCCAGCACTGGGCGATCCCGTGTCAGAACTGAGGGATCTAGTGACCACTTTGGCCAACACTAGTACCCAGAAGTTCAATAAATTGGAGCAATTCATGGAAGTGGTTGCGGACAAATTTATGGAGATTGAAGCTAGCCAGAGGAACCAGCAGGCACTCTTGCAGGATATGGACACCAAGATCGGGCACCTGACAGATGCCCTTGCTTCTAGACCGGCTGGCACACTTCCTGGCCAATCCCTACCGAATCCCAGAAATCATAAGGAGGGGTTGCACGCCATCATGCTGAGAAGTGGGACTGTGACTGAGGATGCACCGCCGAGGAGTGCAAAGAAGGTGCCATAGATCACCACGGAGCCGGAAGAAGACCTGGTGAAGGAAAAGGAGCCAGAGGTTCGTGCCCCAAAGCCCCAGCCAGTAGTGGCTGAATATAAACCTAAGCTCCCATTTCCCACCAGGATGCACAAAGACCGGCTAGAGGCAGAGTTCGGGAACTTCATGTCCATGCTTAGGAAGCTGAATGTTCAAGTGCCCTTCCTGGAGGCACTATCTCAAATGCCTAAGTATGCGAAGTTCCTGAAAGATCTTTTCTCGACAAAGCAGAAGCTGAGCGAGCTGGCCACTATGGAACTCAGCGAGGAATGTTCGGTCATCCTGCAGAATAATCTCCCGCAGAAGCAGAAGGATCCAGGTAGTTTCACGATCCCATGTTCTATCGGTAAAATACATGTTGAGAGGTCCTTGGTGGACTTAGGTGCTAGTATTAATGTGATACCCTATACCTTGTTCAAGAAACTAGGTCTAGGTGAGCCAACTGCAACTAGGATGAGTATTCAATTAGCTGGTCGATCTGTAGTTCATCCTAGGGGCATAGTGGAAGACCTCCTGGTTAAGGTTGACAGATTCGTTTATCCTGCGGATTTTGTTGTCTTAGACATCAATGAGGACGTAGAAGTTCCTCTTATACTAGGTAGGCCTTTCCTGGCTATCGCCAAGGCTCTTATAGATGTGCATGATGGGACCCTGATGTTGAGGGATGGTGAGGAGCATATAACATTTTCCATTGCTAATAATATGTCTGCTTTATCGCCTTTGCATGCTGTCTCTCACCAGGTGCACAAGTCTATGTATCCTTCTGTGCCTTCCAATTTGAAGGACTCTCATCCCATACATTCGCCGCCACTATCGTCCACCCTGTTACCAAAAGAAAAGATCAAGGAGGAGTGGCGGCCGAAACTGCAGGTAGCTAAGCCTGCTCAAAAGAAAGCTGGAGGCCACTATGAGCTGGTTCCGGCTCCTGAGCCACGACCGCCCTGGCCATCCAAGTATTCACTCGCTTGCATCTTGCCGGATGGCCAGGTCGAGTTGACGAGTGCTGGTGGTCACACCCATCGTGTGCATGGCCACCATCTGAAGTTGTACCTCAAGAGCGATGTGGATCCACTCTTGGAGGCACCTGTTCCTACACCGCTCTGAGCATCCACCCTATGCGTTCTGCTAAAGACATAAAAGAAGCGCTTGTGGGGAGGCAACCCCACCACGGTTTGTTTTTCTTTTGTTTCTTTTTGGTTTTTCCACTTGGAATTTTGGTTTCTATCACCTAGTGTGTTTTGATGACTTTAGCTTTGTGCCTTTGGACTGGTCCCCTTCCAGTCCCCTGCTCTTGAATTGTCTGCCTTCCAGTTGCCATTCCCAGCGGTCCGTTTTTCCGGTAACATCATTCCCGTTATCTTTCCATCTTCTCCATTTAGGGCAATGTCGTGCTTAAGTGGGGGGGTGTTTATCTTCGACTGCATAGATGATTTGTGTGCTTGGAGCCTAGTCCACTGTCCAATTTGATGAATTGAGGGCTCCAAGTATTGTTCCCTGCAATAACCTGCTCAGTATGCTTTGAATTGACAGTCTTTATAGTGATATGCAACCTAAGGAGGTAGTTGTAGCACTATGGAGGATGTTGAAGTATAAGATTTTTCCTATTTGTCTCTCTGTTGTGCTGGTTGATTTTGTGAACTAGTGGATCTAGGACCGTTGATTCATGTGGTATTGATGACTATCTTTATGTTGTGTTGTGGAATCGTGTATCGAAAAAGGGTTCTCAAGTGTGAAATGAAAAAGCAGTTGGTCCTCATGTAAAAAATTTGAAATTTTTAAAACATGGGGGTAAGCCCAACGTGTGTGGCACCGTTCATTGCACAAAATCGGGTTTTGGAAGAGATTTTAGTGATCCTTAGTGGGGTAGGCCTACAAGGTGAAGCTAAGCCGTCTCTAGTACAAGTAAAATTTCCACCCGTTGAACGGTTTGCCTACTCGAGGATGTGTTTTTAAGAGCACGGATAGAGCTTCCGATCCCCCTTAATTTCATTGACCCTCCACACGAAGTGAAGATTAGGAGTTAAAAGAAGTACTCTGGCGAGCGATAGTGTACAGAAATTGCTTTTACTCACCTAATAAGGGTCGACCGTGCATAAAAACTGCAGTTGGAACCCCAGTACTCGCATGAATTGAGTGTCTTAGTTCCACTACTTCTCATGATCCTGCCTTGAGTCTAGTACTAGCATTGAGATAGATAGGGGACGTCATAGAAGACCAGTTGACCTCGTAAGTTGCTAATTAATATAGGAAATCCTCTATCGACGATCGGGGTTGTTTGTTGCTATAAAGGTCTGGAGAGCTGCATTGGTTTGAGCAGGTTTGCTTGGGGACAAACAAACAGTTAAGTGTGGGGGAATTTGATGACTCGATATTTACACATGTTTTTGTCCGCCATTCTTATACTGTTTGAGGCTCATATCTCATATTTTAAGTCGATTGTACGCTAGGTTGTTCTTGTTTATGATATTTCAGGTCCTAATGCGTGAATGAAGGTTTGAGCACAAGTTTGGGGTCGATTGAGTGAAATCGGGACGAGCGACGACTTTCCTTTTTTGATTATTCTCAAAAGGGGAAGATTCTTCTTTTTACCAAACATATGCGGATCCAATCACGATCTTATAATAAGAATAAGAGATCTTTCTCGATCAATCCCTTTGCCCATTCCTCGAGAATCAGAAAGATTCCTCCGCAGGGGATGAATTGCCCAAACACTTGACTCTTCACCCATTCCAATATAAAGGAATGGTCAATCAAATAATAGATAGTAAATGGGCCGGCTTGAAAATAAATGAATTGTGAGTTGTAGAATATTATTCTCTGAGGGAGAGCAGAAAAGTTGCACGACCAGTACGGAAAAGCGCACGGCCGTGCATGGTGGCCTTTTTGGCCGTGTGGGATTTACCGAGAAGCTACACGGCCTGACCCTATTTTCGCACGGCCGTGCACGACGCATTTTCTGGCCGTGATGAATTCTGCGAGAGAGCTGCACGACCAGGCTCTTGGATTGCACGGGCCGTGCAACGGCCGTGCACTCCCCTCGTGGAATTATTGAAACTCTGCGTTTTGGGTGCACGGCAGCGAAGGAGGTTGCACGGTCGTGCAGACTGGCCGTGCAATCGCGGATAGCTGCTTCACCCCAGGAGTGAAGATTGACATCCCAGAGCAGATTATTCACATCTTTATGAGTATGACTGCTTTGAATTATGTTTTCTTCTTTCTCTCTATGGAGTAGACCCTTCTCTCACTTGGGTATGAAGAACCCTAGTTCCATGTGTTAGGGATGACTCACTCCTACTGTCACTCTAGAAAATGGCCAAGTGCAACCACTTCCTAAAGCGTAGTATAGCGGGTTTGGGGTTTTATTGTCAACCCGGGTCCTAGATGTGATGACTACTCGGTGAATTCTTGTTATTTAGCGGTGAACTTTTAGTGCAACTCAAGCAAACAAAACACAAAGCAAGTAAACGGTTGTTGTCAAGTCAAGAGAGGTCACCCGGATATGGATCCCCCTAGACTGCAGTTAAGTCGTATTGCAATTTACCAAGTTCAGTTTTCATGAAAGTTATACTGCGGAAGGTTCTCAATTAGCCTGAAGTCTCGACTAAAGGTCTCCAGACCCTCTCAATCTGAGTCTCTAGCGGGCGACTAACCTCCACCGGAGTAAACAGATTGAGGCCCTAACGAACCAAACCTCCACTACCGAATTGAATTCGGTACAGAATAGCGATTTGGCTCCTCGACTAAAGTCACCAATTCGCCACCTTCGATTAAGGGTACTCTATCAACCTAGGCAGATATTCTCATTCCAGGTCAAAGCAAAAACAACAGGAATTTGATCAAGATTCAAGTCATTCAATCATTCAAACCTCAATCGAATATAATCAATTCACAAACTCTGTACTTGGGTTCATACAATCAAACCTAGCATACAAATCTAGGGTTCTCCATACCCAGATGAATGGGGGAAACTACTCCATAGAGAAAGAAGCAAAAGCAGATTCAGACGCGGAAATCATACTGTGAAGATGGATTTCTGCTCCTGGACGTTTAATCGCACTTCTCCAAGCTCAAGCCGGGCTCCAATGGTGTTGAAGATCGATCTATGGTGCTTGGGAGCTCTGGTTCGTCGCTTTCTCTCTCTAGGTATCGCTTTCTCTCTCAAAAACTCGGAACCCTCTGAAAATTGGCCTTCTTTCTCTTTTGTCAGCTGCCATCGCGATACCCGGTCGAAATACCCGGTCGGGTATTTCGGGTTTCGACCGGGTATTTCCAAAACTCGCCGTTTCGTTAAAGGGGAAAATCCAACAGCCTCCTTTATCCCAACTTCGCTCCTTTCGACCCGGAACTCGTTCCTCCGCCTCGATTCCAACGCCGGGACCTGAAATATGACATAAACACACAACCTAGCGTAAAATCGGCTTAAAACACGAGATTCCTCATCACACACGGCTTCAGAATAGGGGTGAAAATATGTGTAATTAACGATCTATCAAGGGATCTTGATTGTAATGACTTTTGGATTGATATACTATTTGATTACAATCAATTGAAATGTGTTTATTGAGTCAATTGAATCCTGATCAACTTCTTTTGATTTCTGCTACAACCTGAGATTAGATAGAATCTGATTAGGTTGTTAGAGCTTCTTCAATTGATAGGAGTGGGTTGATTGTACGAGAGTCAGTCAATTCACTGCTTTGTACTAGAGTTTGTTTCTAGTAGTGGAGATCTTTGTGTATTGCCTTAGCGTTCTATCCCGGTGAAGACTAATCGTCTGCCGGGTAGGCTGTCTGAGAGGGCTTGGTCAGCTTAAGAGATTCCAAACTACTGTCGGATCTCCCACAGTCTAATCAACAGTAAATCAACCAATCGATGATTTGCTTGCTCGGTTAAATATTGCGCATCCCTCGGGCTAGGTTGGATATACAATCTAGGAACGTAAATATCCACCACCATCTCTCATTAAATACCAGAAAATAACATTATTAGATTTTTAATCAAATCATCAAAATTAAAACATTAAAATACAAGGAAATCTTTTTTGGACTATTTTGAGCAAAAATCATAAGTATTCCAAAAACAAACAACGAGTCGATCATGGTTAAACTACTAAGACATAATTGGTCTTATAGCGTCCCACCATGATTAGGGATGGCAATTTGAACTCGTCCCGCTGGGTAATACCCGACCTGACCCGCGATGGGGCGGGTATTACCCGACCCGCATTAGCGTGGGGTGGGGCATGGGTATCAACTTTTGACCTGCCCTGCCCCGCCCCACCTCATTCTTACCCCGTTCTATGTCAATTTTTTACCCCATCCATTCATATATCTCCTATTTTGACTTTTATTCAACTATTTAGATTTGATCTTTCAACTAAAATAGACTCAATTACTTATTATATTATCACTATTATTCATTCATCAAGTATTTTCCCCTTCGTTTTATCATAAAAAGTAAAATTGTGCGTGTATTTTTCTCAAATAGCATGTAACAGTGGGTCGCCCCGCCCCGTCCCGTTCCCGCGCGGGTATTACTAGCGTGGGGCGGGGCATGGGCATTGAGGTACCCGCCTCGCCCCGCCCCGACCCATTGCCATCAATAACCATGATCCAAAATCAAAAAAATATTTTAAAAAACATATGACAAATTTTATGAACAATAAATCATAAAATGAAAAACAATTACGGTACCCTAAGAGCCCTTTCGTCCATTTTTTTTGCAAAAGTCGGACGGAGGTTTGACTGGATTTTAGGGGGACAACATTTTTTCGGATATCAAGAAAACTTTTTTGATGTGGAAGATCAGACTTGGCCGCAACCCCAGAGCATACAAGTATTCATTGAGTGGTGGAGGAGAGGGAGGAAGAAGTGGTGGTGGTGTGAACGAAATTAGGGGGAGGGGGCGGTCAATTTATAGGTTGAAGGGACAGGTGAGAGAGTGCCCAGATCGCGACTGTTAAAAGCGATTAACGGTTGATCGTGTTACACGTAAGCGATCCGCGCCTCCCATCTGCAAAGCTGCATTTCGCGTAAGTGATCCGCGTCGCTAGTAACAACCAATCGTGTCGCTCAGAAGCGATCCGACGGTAAATCGCTTGCCATGTTAGCGATCCACACAGATCGCGTTTCTGGAAAGGAATCTTTGATAAATCGTGGCGGAGTAAAGCGATTTATAGTCTGATCGCGTTTGTCGGCAACGATTTGATGAAAACATGTGTAATTCTAAAAATTTTATAAAAACAACTATATTTTGAGAATTTCTTTTTAAGAGAAATTATTGGGTACTCCTGGAGTACCACGTCACCCAATCTACGTGGTACTCCGGACCACTAATTGCCAGCCATCTGTCAAGTTTATTATTAATACTGATAAGTGTTGATATTTAGCATATTTTATTTGCTTTTATTTCTCTTCGGGTCTTCCATCTTCTCTTCTAGTCTTCTTCCTTCCTACCAAAAAAATAAAAGTCTTTCTCTTCTTCCCATACTAAGTTTTAACAGTCTCTCTCCTACCCCATTTTCTTTCTCTTTCTTTTCAAGCTAAAAGAAGCTCTGTTTTATTTTTATCTCATTCAAGCTTGATTGCTCCAGCTTCCAGTCCAAATTCGTTCCAGATTTAGTTCTTAAGCAATTCGAGTTTCTGGGATTTATAACTAGTTTCCAGATTACGTGCTTCCAAAAAATCTTAGGTACTAGAACAGGAGAAGTTCATAACTTGCGTGGAGATGATTCTTATTTTGGAACCAGCTAGTGAAAGCTCTAGGTTGAGTTTTAATTCTAAACAGGATTAGTGGTGCGTAATCTCGCTGGAAATCTAGAATTGAGTTGATTAATCTAGTTCCAGAGCTTCGATTAATTAATCCAACTATGTAGACTATGTTTTTCAATCCTGTTAACAAGCAAACATGTCTTTCAAAAACTTCCTGAGAAATCCACAGTGCCTATCATACACTTCTGGGCACTTTGAAGCTTTGATTGTTTTCTTAATGTTTTTTCCCAAGACCTCCAATTGACGAAGATGGGTTGTTTACGGGGAAAGTGAAAAGGAAATAAGAAGATAGTTGTTTCCATTTAGAAAAAGAGAGAGGCGCCATTAATTATGGGAAACAATTAAAAGAGGAAAGAGAAAGTAAACGGTAAAAAATGGAATAAAAATAAGTAGTCATCAATGATGACGGTGAACATGACAGATGGTCGGCAATTAGTGGTCGGGAGTACCACGTAGATCGAGTGACGTGGTACTCCGGGAGTACCCAATAATTTCTCTTTTTAAGAACTAGTGAAGTTAGAGAAAAAAATCCATAAAATTCACATGGCATTTTAACAGGCAGAGTATTTATAATTAGACACCTGGGATTCTGATACTGGATCGAGCCACATTCAATTCATTATAAAACCAGTAAGTACCAAATCTGCGATAATTTAAGTTTGTGGGTATCAAAACGACATTTTATGATTTTGTCCGCACCACCGCCTCGTTACGGCGGCGACTCCGGCTGGTCTGTGGACATCACATGGCCTCGGGCGCGCAATTTCAAACGCCGAACCTCTCTCTCCCTCAGATGAGATCTAATCTGCTTCAGGAGCTTTCGTTGGTTTCCGTTTCTGTCACTATTCTCCTCCCGTATTTACATTCTCGCCACAAAATTATGGATATAATTGTCATCATAATATAAGCATTAAGCACGATAATGGGATGGATTTGACGTTATTGTTGCTGCACCCTTTCCTCTTCATTTCCAGCCTCATTCCCCCCCTTCTCTTTCCATGTCGGCCTACAATGTTATTATATTATTATGGAGCAAACTGTTTGATTAGTGTGTGAAACTGGTTCTGGTTTAGTGGGTTTCATCATCATCACATCAAAGAAAGAAAGAAGGAACTAAAACACAAAACATGGCTTGGCAATGGAGGGATCAGATCAGATCAGATCAGATCATCAGAATGATGGGGCAATAATACAGCATGAACATACATTTGCAATTGCAGGCAAAGTATGGTCCTACTCCTACACCTACGATACGATTGGGGTTTTCATTAACTGCACATTTGTGGGTCGAAATGGCAAAGTTGATTAATTCTCCATTCCGTTTCTGAGTCGGACTGGACCGAGATGAAAAGGTAGGTGTGGCAGTTTGGGACCATTCAAGCGATAAGGAAAGTTTTGAATCTCCAATTCTCCATGGTGGTCAGTAAGGAAATCTTTGGCAGGCAAAAAAAAAAAATGCCCCTGTTGACACCTAAAATTAATTTGGCCGGGATTAAATGCCGCATTAATTAGTTTCGGCATTTAAGTCGATGCCGCGGGTAAAAAACGGTGTCGTTTGGAGTTGAGCGGTGTCGCGGAGAGTTAAAACAGTACCGCGAAACTGAAAAAACGGTACCGCAAGGAAGCTCAGCGGTACCGCAACACCGGAAACGACACCGCTGGCCGAAAATAAAAAAAAAGCGTCGCGCGGTTAGTTGGGTATTGGAAAAGGAGTTTTGTTTATAATTAATTATTGTTATTTTTATTCCTTGTTGGATGGGGAGAAGCGGCACCGCGGAGAGCTAAAACGGTGTCGCGGAATTAAAAACAGTACCGCGAGGAAGCCCAACGGTACCGCTATACTAGCAAACGAGAGTGTTTAATAATAAACAGTGTCGCGGAAGAAAAAAACAAACGGAGCTGGTTGGGAAAGAAAACGACACTGCAAGGCTGGAAGCGGAGTCGTTTAATATTAAAACGATGTCGCGGGTAGAATCAAGCGGAGCTGTTTGGGAAAGGAAACGACATCGCGGGATCATGAAAACAACTCACGTAAGTTCACGCGAAGCAGTTTGAGGAGCGAAGCAGTTGAGACACGTGGGATTTCACAATGGAGCAGTTGAGGAAGCGGTTCCACCGAGCGTGAAGACTACGAAGCAGTTTTTCGAATAAAAGCAGTGGAGCTAAGAGAGAGAAAAGAAGAACGAAATCAACACAGATCAACTCTATCAAACTTTCCCTTTTTTCTCTGTAACTCCTTCGCGGAGCTCTCCTTCCAGGAAGGATCTCCATAGTTGTAGTCTTAGTCGTAGTCGCGGAGCTCTCCACAGGAATCTCCATAGGAGTAGCGGTAGCGTAGATTACTCAAAACTCAAACACCCTCGTTCGAACGTAGTTTGGAGAGGTGTGAACCGTAGTAACGGTCGTTCTTGGTTAGAAGTCAGAGTTGCACCGATCAAATCAACGACGCCGACATTCGGCGGCGGATATTTGATGGTCGTCTCGATTTCAGCTATCAGCGGTGCATTCGATCAACGGCACCGCAAGATTTTCCATCGCGAAACATCGAATCAACATCGCCGGAAACGAATTCGGCACCGGCGGTGGCATTTGGTTTTTCCGAGGAAACAATTTGGCACACCTGGTGGGACACGTGTGTTTGACATGGCTCTGCGACGAGGAAAAGAAGATTGTCTTCCACAAGGATCTGTGGCGGAGGATCAAATGGTCAACATCGAGATTGACGACATTGTTGGCGGTTCAAGCAACAACGCTAGAGCGGAGGTGCAATCAGTGGTACAAATCTCCGATCAGGGTGAGATGCTGCGCATACTCCGCCAAGTAGTGGCTGAACTCAACAGAGATAGCCAACAGGTAAATCTCATTTTAACTTCTCTTGATAAAAAAATGGATAATCTTGAAAAAAATATTGATAAATGGTGTGATAAATTGGATAATTGTGTTTCTGATTTTAATATGTCAATACGTAGAGCCACGTATGATTTTGATGTGTTTAAATCTGAAACAACGTCTGTTGCGTGCGATGATTTAATGGTTGATGGACTAGCCATTGTCAACCAAACTCTATCGCCAAATCTGGCTACAATAGTGTTGCCAAAAGTGCACAAGTCCAAAGTGTCTCTTCCCGTGAACAACATTGTTCTTAAGGACACGCAAATTGGAGGTGGCTTGCAAAAACCACTACAAAGAAGTCAGTATCGACTTACTTCTATTAAGATTGAAAACAAGAACCAGGGTCGAGAACCTGGTTACAATCGCGTCGAGCATAGCAAGCTCACGTATGATGGGTTGTCTAAGCAACATCGCAATGGTGTTCAATCTAAGCCGCTAGGGGGGCATGAGATCCCACCGCATGGTCGGTTGATGGAAAAACAATATCGCAAGTGGCAAATAAGTTTGCCAAATCTGTCCTATTCTAGGAAAATTCAAACAAGAATAGCAGCAAAAACTTTGCAGTGTGGGGGTGGTAGCCACGTGAAAAAATCCAATGCCACCAAAGTTGGCATGAATCAACAGAATCCTCTATATAAATTGTCCCCAAAACCTCCACTGAGTAGAGAGGGGGGCAAGTTCGATCAAACCCGACATGGGGTTGCCACACCAGTGCTGGCTGGGAATAAATCCATGAGTGGTGGTCTGGGGGGCAAGGCCAATGCCAAACAAACTCCAAACTCACGTGGAATTTTAAAAGGGGCAACGTTGTTGTGTGATAGGTGCGAAAGTCATGTTCGTGATAAGCAAAATACCAACGTACCTGTTGATGAAAAGTCTCGGCGCTCATACTACCAACAACATGGTGAGAGTGCGAAGCTGACAAAACTAGACCAGTCTAGGCAAGCTATGTCGCATGGTCGAATTGGCAAGACAAAGGTGCCAAAAAACGAGAATGTCCTGTCTAGAGCCAGGAATGCTTATGGTTTTCCATTCCGCGAAGCTAAGATTAGGCCAAATCAGGATCGTGGAGTTTCGAACAAAGATGTTCGAGCTAGACGAACTGGGGATTTGCAAGCCAACATTGATTCCAAAACATCAAAACCAACTCGTGTGAAGCCAGCTGTGATGAATCATGGACTTTACGGATGGCTTGTTTGGTTTGATCGATGGAGTTGGCAGTGGGTGTGGACTTTTGGCATGATGGTTTATGCCAAAGTCTAGTTTGTTTCTTATTTAACTGTTAATAAATAACGTGGCTAAATTAGGCCACCTAATATGTTGTAGAGAAAATATTATATAATATGATCAAGCGGCATTGCTAAGAAGAAGCAACAATATCGTTGGCAATAGTTCAAAATAGCAAGCGGTGTTGTTCTCTTTTCTCAACATCGTTGGAAGATAGGGAAAGATACACAATGCTGTAAAAAAAAAAAGAATTTTAGCTCTGCCGCTGAAACAGCCCTGACGAATTTTTTTTTTTTTTTTACAGCTCTGCCGCTGTTGCAAAAAAAAAATAGCTCTGCCGCTAACAGCCCTGAAGAAGAAAAAAAATTTAATAGAAGCAGTCATGCAGCCCTGCCAAAAAAAAAATTCAGCTCTCCAAACAGCTCTGGTGGAAAAGAGGAAAATAAAAAAAAAAAATTTGCAACACTGCCACTGTCTCCCAACAGCACTGGCGGAATATATATATATATAAAAAAAAGACTCCCAACCCTGCGGCTGTTCCCAACAGCCATGAAGAAAAAAAAACGGAGGAAAAAGGGTGGCTCATGCGAACTGCTAAAGAGTTAGGCCAAAAGATTTCCACAAATTTTGGTGGATTGTAGTATAATTTAAAATCATATTAGGTGTTGTGGATTATGTCAACAATTTGGTTCATAATTCTTATAAACCAAATTGTGGGGGGCATTTGTTGACACCTAAAATTAATTTGGCCGGGATTAAATGCCGCATTAATTAGTTTCGGCATTTAAGTCGATGCCGCGGGTAAAAAACGGTGTCGTTTGGAGTTGAGCGGTGTCGCGGAGAGTTAAAACGGTACCGCGAAACTGAAAAAACGGTACCGCAAGGAAGCTCAGCGGTACCGCAACACCGGAAACGACACCGCTGGCCGAAAATAAAAAAAAGCGCCGCGCGGTTAGTTGGGTATTGGAAAAGGAGTTTTGTTTATAATTAATTATTGTTATTTTTATTCCTTGTTGGATGGGGAGAAGCGGCACCGCGGAGAGCTAAAACGGTGCCGCGGAATTAAAAACAGTACCGCGAGGAAGCCCAACGGTACTGCTATACTAGCAAACTACAGTGTTTAATAATAAACAGTGTCGCGGAAGAAAAAAACAAACGGAGCTGGTTGGGAAAGAAAACGACACCGCAAGGCTGGAAGCGGAGTCGTTTAATATTAAAACGATGTCGCGGGTAGAATCAAGCGGAGCTGTTTGGGAAAGGAAACGACATCGCGGGATCATTAAAACAACTCACGTAAAGTTCACGCGAAGCAATTTGAGGAGCGAAGCGGTTGAGACACGTGGGATTTCACAATGGAGCAGTTGAGGAAGCGGTTCCACCGAGCGTGAAGACTACGAAGCAGTTTTTCGAATAAAAGCAGTGGAGCTAGGAGAGAGAAAAGAAGAACGAAATCAACACAGATCAACTCTGTCAAACTTTCCCTTTTTTCTCTGTAACTCCTTCGCGGAGCTCTCCTTCCAGGAAGGATCTCCATAGTTGTAGTCTTAGTCGTAGTCGCGGAGCTCTCCACAGGAATCTCGATAGGATTAGCGGTAGCGTAGATTACTCAAAACTCAAACACCCTCGTTCGAACGTAGTTTGGAGAGGTGCGAACCGTAGTAACGGTCGTTCTTGGTTAGAAGTCAGAGTTGCACCGATCAAATCAACGACGCCGACATTCGGCGGCGGATATTTGACGGTCGTCTCGATTTCAGCTATCAGCGGTGCATTCAATCAACGGCACCGCAAGTGTTTCCATCGCGAAACATCGAATCAACATCGCCGGAAACGAATTCGGCACCGGCGGTGGCATTTGGTTTTTCCGAGGAAACAATTTACAGCTATCAGGATGGTTGGTTCCACAACCAATCATTTGACACACTATGTCAAAATTTATCTTTTCCCTGCAAATCAGCTTTTAGTTTTCGGAGCTGGCATTTGTTGACACCTAAAATTAATTTGGCCTGAAGTAAATGCCGCATTAATTAGTCTCGGCATTTAATTCGATACCGCGGGTAAAAAACGGTGTCGTTTGGAGTCGAGGGGTGTCGCGGAGAGTTAAAACGGTACCGCGAAACAGAAAACGGTACCGCGAGTAAGCTCACCGGTACCGCGGCACTGGAAACGACACTGTTTACCAGAAAGCAAGACGGGGCCGCGCGCGTAGTATTGCTGTTGGAAAAGGAATGCTTTTTGTTTATTCCTTTTCGGAGGAGGAGAGCTAAAACGGTACCGCGAAACAGAAAACGGTACCGCGAAATAAAAAACGGTACCGCAAGGAAGCTCAGCGGTACCGCGACACTGGAAACGACACCGCCGGAAAATAAAAGGGGCGCGCGTTTTAGTGTAGGTGTCGGGGAAGGAGTTTTTGTTTATAATTAATTAATATTTTTTATTCCTTGTTGGAAGGGGAAAATCGGTACCGCATGGAGATAAGCGGCATCGCGGAAAATAAAAACGGTACCGCGGATTTAAAAACGATGCCGCAGGAGGCCTTGATAAGCGGTGCCGATTAATTAAAAACGGTACCGCGAGTAAGCCCAACGGTACCGCTGTATTAGCAAACGACAGTGTTTAATATAAAACAATGTCGTGGAGTAAAAAAGCAAACAGAGCTGTTTGGGGAAGAAAACGACATCGCGTGATATTCACACCAACCCGAATGAGGAGGAGATCAAGATGGTTGAGACACGTGGGAGTTCGCAACGGAGCAGTTGAGGAAGCGGTTCTACCTAGCGTGAAGACTACGAAGCTGTTTTATGAATAAGAGCAGCGGAGCAAGGAGAGAGAAAGAAAACAACCAAAAAATCAACACAGATCAACTATGTTCAAAACTTTACCTTTTCTCTGTAACTCTTTCACGGAGCTCTCCTTCCAGGAAGGATCTCCATAGTTGTAGTCTTAATCGTAGTCGCGGAGCTCTCCACAGGAATCTCCATAGGAGTAGTCGTAACGTAGATTCCTCAAAAACTCAAACACCCTCGTTCGAACGTAGTTTGGAGAGGTGTGAACCATAGTCACAGTCGTCTTGATTAGAAGTCAGTGGCGCATCAATTCGATCAAATCAACATCGTCGTTTGGAACGCCGACGGTGGTATTTGTTCAGAAGATAGTGGTGCATCCGTTCAATCGGCACCGCAAGAGTTTCCACTGCGAAATATTAAATCAATATCGCCGGGAACGAATTCGGCACCGGCGGTGGCATTTGGTTTTTCCGAGGAAACAATTTGGCACGCCCAGTGGGACACGTGTGTTTGAAGTCAAACATGGTTCTGCGACGAGGAAAAGAAGATTGTGGTCTTCGACGGGGATCCATGGCGGAGGCTCAAATGGTCAGTATCGAGATTGACGATGTTGTTGGCGGTTCAAGCAACAACGCTGGAGCAAAGGTGCAATCAATGGCACGAATCTCCGATCTGGGTGAGATGCTGCTCATACTCCGCCAAGTAGTGGCTGAACTCAACAGAGATAGCCAACAGGTAAATATCATTTTAACTTCTCTTGATAAAAAAATGGATAATCTTGAAAAAAATATTGATCAATGGTGTGATAAATTGGATAATTGTGTTTCTGATTTTAATATGTCAATACGTAGAGCCACGTACGATTTTGATGTGTTTAAATCTGAAACAATGCCTGTTGCGTGCGATGATTTAATGGTTGATGGACTAGCCATTGTGTACCAAACTCTATCGCCAAATCTGGCTACAATAGTGTTGCCAGAAGCGCACAAATCCAAAGTGTCTCTTCCCGTGAACAACATTGTTCTTAAGGACACGCAAGTTGGAGGTGGCTTGCAGAAACCACCACAAAGAAGCCAGTATCAACGTACTTCTAATAAGAATGAAAATAAGAATCAGGGTGGAGAACCTGGCTACAAGCACGTTGAGCATGGAAAACTCACATATGATGTGTTGTCAATCCAACGTCACGATGATGTTCGATCTAAACCGCTAGGGGGGCATGAGATCCCACTGCAAGGCGGGTTGAAGGAGAAACAATATCACAAGTGGCGAAGCAGTTTGCCACATCCACCCTGTTCTAGGAAAAAGCATATGTGGGTTGCCACGAACACTATTCAATATGGAGGTGGTGATCACGTGAAAACCCCCAAGGCCACGAAAGTTGGTGTAACTTACCTAGATCCTTCGTATAAGTTGTCCCCAAAGCCGCCACCGAGTGAAGTGGGGGGCAAGTTCAAGCAAGCCCGACATGGAGTTGCCACACCAGTGTCGAGGAGGAACAAGTCTGCTATGAATGGTGGATTGGGGGGCAAGTATAATACTCTACAAACTCCAAAATCACACGGGAGCTCAAAAGAAACGATGTGGATGTGTGGTAAGTGTCGTGGTAAACAAAACACCCACACACTGGTCGGTGAAGCTCGTAAGCATCGGTGCTTATACTCACAGCAACATGGTGAGAGTGCGAAGCTGACAAAACCAGATCTGTTTGGGCAAGCAACGCCACATGGTCGACTTGGTAAGACAAAGGTGTCAAAAAACGTGAAGGTCTTGCCTAGAGCCAAGAACGCATATGATTTTTCATTCCGCGAGGCTGAGAGGAGACCAAATCAGGCTCGTGGAGTTTCGAACAAAGGTGTTCGAGCTGAACAACCTGGAGAGGTGCAAGCCAACATTACTCCCAAAACATCAAAACCAACATGTGTGAAGCCAACAAGTCAGGGTATTTATGGATGGCTTGTTTTGTTTGATCAGTGGAGTTGGCAGTGGGTGTGGACTTTTGGCATGATGGTTTATGCTAAAGCCAACCCTGTTTTTGTTTAGATATTATTAAAATAAATAAATATGGCTATTTAAGCCACATAATGTCTAGAAAATTTTATGAAAAAAAAAATAAACGGCATTGCTAAGCTTGCCGCAGCATTGTGGGGGGAAAATCACAGTTGGCCTTTTAATAGACAAGTAAAAGCAACGTTGAGGTAAGTGTAAACGACACTGGTTTGGCCAAATTTTATTTTATTTAGAAAAAAAAAGCTGGAAATATATTATTTGTATGGCCGCATGAAGAAAAAAAAATTATGTAACTCTGCCGCTGTTGCAAACAGCTCTGACGGAAGAAATTAAAAAAAAAAATTATGCAACTCTGCCGCTGTTGCAAACAGCTCTGGCGGAAGAAATATAATAAAAAAAAAATACTGATCATGCAGCGCTGGCCGCTGTTTCCCCAGCCGTGAAGAAAACAAAATTTCAGTTCTGCCGCAACAGCTCTGGCGGAAGAAATATAATAAAAAAAATTTTGTGCAGCTCTGCCGCTGTTGCAAACAGCTCTGGCGGAAATTTTAAAAAAAAAAAAAGAATTATACAACAATAGGGCCGCCAACAGCCCTGATTAAAATGAAAAAGGCGGACTCCCAATGCTGCGCCTGTTTCCAACAGCTCTGAAAAAAAAAAAAAAAATCATCATGCCACTGATCCGCAACATTGGGAAAAAGAGACGTATGGCCAATAGTGGGATTGGCAAAGTTTTATTGCCATACAAGGAGTGATATTTGTTGCCACAACACAGATGTGTGGTACAATCGAAACAATTTTAGGTGATTGAGGTTTGTCAACAATTTGGTTCATAATTCTTATAAACCAAATTGTGGGGGGCATTTGTTGACACCTAAAATTAATTTGGCCTGAAGTAAATGCCGCATTAATTAGTCTCGGCATTTAATTTGATACCGCGGGTAAAAAACGGTGTCGTTTGGAGTCGAGCGGTGTCGCGGAGAGTTAAAACGGTACCGCGAAACAGAAAACGGTACCGCGAGTAAGCTCACCGGTACCGCGGCACTGGAAACGACACTGTTTACCAGAAAGCAAGACGGGGCCGCGCGCGTAGTATTGCTGTTGGAAAAGGAATGCTTTTTGTTTATTCCTTTTCGGGGGAGGAGAGCTAAAACGGTACCGCGAAACAGAAAAACGGTACCGCGAAATAAAAAACGGTACCGCAAGGAAGCTCAGCGGTACCGCGACACTGGAAACGACACCGCCGGAAAATAAAAGGGGCGCGCGTTTTAGTGTAGGTGTCGGGGAAGGAGTTTTTGTTTATAATTAATTAATATTTTTTATTCCTTGTTGGAAGGGGAAAATCGGTACCGCATGGAGATAAGCGGCATCGCGGAAAATAAAAACGGTACCGCGGATTTAAAAACGATGCCGCAGGAGGCCTTGATAAGCGGTGCCGATTAATTAAAAACGGTACCGCGAGTAAGCCCAACGGTACCGCTGTATTAGCAAACGACAGTGTTTAATATAAAACAATGTCGTGGAGTAAAAAAGCAAACAGAGCTGTTTGGGGAAGAAAACGACATCGCGTGAGATTCACACCAACCCGAATGAGGAGGAGATCAAGACGGTTGAGACACGTGGGAGTTCGCAACGGAGCAGTTGAGGAAGCGGTTCTACCTAGCGTGAAGACTACGAAGCTGTTTTTTGAATAAGAGCAGCGGAGCAAGGAGAGAGAAAGAAAACAACCAAAAAATCAACACAGATCAACTCTGTTCAAAACTTTACCTTTTCTCTGTAACTCTTTCGCGGAGCTCTCCTTCCAGGAAGGATCTCCATAGTTGTAGTCTTAGTCGTAGTCGCGGAGCTCTCCACAGGAATCTCCATAGGAGTAGTCGTAACGTAGATTCCTCAAAAACTCAAACACCCTCGTTCGAACGTAGTTTGGAGAGGTGTGAACCGTAGTCATAGTCGTCTTGATTAGAAGTCAGTGGCGCATCAATTCGATCAAATCAACATCGTCGTTTGGCACGCCGACGGTGGTATTTGGTCAGAAGATAGTGGTGCATCCGTTCAATCGACACCGCAAGAGTTTCCACTGCGAAATATTAAATCAACATCGCCGGGAACGAATTCGGCACCGGCGGTGGCATTTGGTTTTTCCGAGGAAACAGCCCCACTGGTGGATTCGAACACTATAGCCAAATCGTAGTTTTACTAATCACTATTTATTTTTACAATTTTGCTAATCACTATTCACTCAGTCATACTAATACACTACCGAAGAGTAATTAAGGAGAAGAGGGTAGGAGTCGTAAATAGAAGCGAACAAGGAGGGCGAAGTATTGGTTTGAAAATCCAGAGAAACCGTGGGGTCTTCTTCTTCCTTGGCCTTCACCCTTCTTCCCTCTTTCTTGTCTCTCTCTCCTTGTAAAAGCTGAATGATAAAGGGCCCACCAAGCTCTTAAACCCATACGTTATAATGATATCTATTTGACGAGCTCCTGGAAAGCTGCGCTGAGAAGAACTAAACTAAAAGGAAACCGCATCACCACCACCACCGTCTTGGTTCTGAATCCCGATCTCGTCTTACTCTGTTCATCAGTTCACCAATCTCTATACCACTTCACTGTCTCCATTCAAATCTCCTCTGTTCTTCCTTCTTCTGGGCACACGAGCTAGCTGCCTGAAACACTCTGCTGGACTGTTTTTCTTCTTCTTCTACACCCTTCTTTTTTCTTCCCGTTTCTGGTAAATCTGAGCATCCATTTTATCGTTTCCTGTTGAGATCAGGAAACAAACGGGAAAAAGAGCACACTTGCCTTTCTTCATCACCAACTACCACCCATCTTCTCTGTTTTTCATTTTCTCTCTCTCTCTCTCTGCTCTCGTTTCTGGGGTGTTGAGGGGGGAAAAGAAAGTATCTTGGTAGTGGGTGAGGTGGATTTTTTTTTTTGTTAGAGCGAGATGGTGGAAACAGGGCATGGGCATAACCACGGCCACAATCACACGCCGCCGCCGCCGCAGCAGCCGGCGGGACCCCCGGCGATGGCCGTTTCAAGGGGACCGATTTGGACTCCCGCAGAGCAGCTCCAGCAGCTTCAGTACTGCATCCACTCCAACCCTTCTTGGCGTATGTTCCTTTCTAGTTTGTCTCTCTCTATGGCCTGCTCTTCTGTATTTTCCTTATGTGGTCTAATTTTGATTTGAATTCGTGATGGTTGGGATTAGGGTAGAGGGGTTTTGAGCATTTAGGGGTTTATTCCATTCTAGGAGAAAGCTATTGCTGAAAAGATTGGTGCTTTTTGGTCTGCTAGTGTTTGGAAAGTAGATTTTTTTTCCTTCTTCTGTTTCTGATACTCTGAAGTCTGGATGAAATCGATGTTGATAATTCTTTTTTGGGGTCCTGTACTTCATCTTTGTAATGCTTGTTGATTGGTGAAAGCGCGTAGCTTGCTTTGCTCCCACATCAGAAGAATCACTTTTCGATTCCGTTTCCAAGTATTCAGGGAGTTTGAGCTGGAATTCTGGATCTTTGAGCATATGCTTTGATTCCTTACCTCATTCGGAATCTTTACCTGAAAGAACTTTGTATATAAAGTACCGAAAGAGTTGACATTTCACTTTATTAAAGTTCAATTCTTCAATCATATTACTGAAAAGAAAACTCCTATCCTAGTTCAGTCTTGGTGGTTTGGAGAAGTTAGGGTTGAAATGTTTGATGTTAACTCAAGTTACATACAATTAACAGCTGATAATATACTGAACTAAGCAATTGAAACTTTTTGACAGCCGAGACGGCCTTTCTGGCTTTCCAGCACTACATTGTGATGCTTGGAACAATAGTGATAATTGCTAGCGATCTCGTGCCTCGGATGGGCGGTACTCATGTAAGTGATGTATAACATCCCAAGTTTGTTTAACAACTCAGAATCAAAATGTTATTGCATTTTTTGTTTAACTGCATTCTTGGACGCAGGGTGACAAAGCCCGAGTGATTGAGACATTGTTGTTTTTGGCTGGAATAAATACGCTGCTTCAGACGCTCATTGGGACGAGGCTTCCAACTGTGATGGGAGCATCTTTTGCATACACTTTGCCCGTGTTGTCAATCATAAAGGATATATCAAATGAGAACCATACCAATGAGCACGGCGTATACTCTCATCTCTTGACTAGCTTATAAGTGTGGTGGTTCTTCATTGTCTTGGTGTAGGCAACTCTTTTGTTTAATTCATGTATTGTGGTATCTTGGCAGAGATTTGTCCACACTATGAGGACAATTCAAGGAGCGCTTATCGTTTCTTCGTTTGTCAACATCATCTTGGGATACAGTACGATAATCGGGAATTTGACCAAGTAAGCTTAATCAACACATTAGGCGGAATTTTCGTCGAGATAACTTCTTCTCTTGATTCACTCTTCATATGCTACTTGGTTCCCCAAATAAATAACGTTATTCTTTTTTTTCCCCTCACATTTCTGTGCTTTTATTTGATCTTTCTCAGGCACTTTAGTGCCATAGTTATTGTCCCAGTGGTTGGTGTTGTTGGCCTTGGTCTGTTCGCCAGGGGATTCCCGCTGGTAAATTTTTCTTGGGCCATTGATATATGTCTTCCTATGATGCTGAATGATACTGAACTTAACATGATAATTGAAAGTACTTTGTCACTCATGCAGCTTGCTAACTGTGTGGAGATTGGTCTGCCTATGCTGCTACTGCTTGTCATTTGCCAGGTAAGTCTAACTTTTTGTATAAACTTTAAGAAGCAAATGCCTGCCCAATGCGTGGAAGTAATTTCCTTGTGTTTGCTGGCGCAGTATTTGAAGCACCTCCATTCGAGGGGCCATGCCTTACTCGAGAGATTTCACTTGCTTTTCTGCCTTGCGATTGTTTGGGCCTTTGCTGCTATCCTTACTGCTGCTGGTGCTTACAACAATGTTGCACCCATCACTCAACGAAGTTGCCGAACAGATCGATCATTTCTGATATCATCTGCTCCATGGTATGGATTTTCTCTTACTTCTGCTATCCTGCGTCTAAGTTAACCTATTTGATTCCATGATGTAGAGTTATTTCATCTTTGCTAATCCAGGGTTAGAGTTCCATATCCATTTCAATGGGGTCCACCCATATTTAGAGCCAGCCACGTCTTCGGGATGATGGGGGCTGCACTTGTTACCGCTGCTGAGGTTCAGTTGATATTCATAACAGCGTTTCTATTTCCTTTTTATGCAAAGATATATTACTGGTTCTCGTGTTGCTATTGATATACCTTGGCTGGTCTCCCCTGAATGCAGTCAACTGGGACATTCATTGCCGCATCACGTCTAGCAGGAGCAACACATACTCCGGGACATGTTGTGAGCCGAAGTATTGGTCTTCAGGTAACCACTACAATTCTCTTTGAATCTTTCTTCTTCACCTGTATATCTATACAAATTCAGGATAGCAAGAGATGATGTTTGTCTCATTCTTCGTATAGGGTGTAAGCTTGCTGATTGATGGAATCTTTGGTGCTCTTGTGGGTACCACAGCATCGGTGTAAGTACCTGATCCCTTATGTTTGTTATGTTTGTTCTGTAATTGAGATTTACCGTCAAAGATTTAGTATAAACTCTTTACTGTAATCTAGGAGCTTAGTTCATTGTCTGATGTTGATATTTGCAGTGAAAATGTTGGCCTTCTCGGCCTCACACACATAGGAAGCCGTAGAGTGGTGCAAATTTCAACTGCTTTCATGTTCTTCTTCTCCATATTCGGTTAGTGATTTGAGTTTCTACACAATGACTTAAGAGATGCCCTCCAAATTCATAGCTCGTCTCTGACTTACTACAAGGGATTTCATCTTCCAGGGAAATTTGGTGCCTTATTTGCATCCATTCCGCTGCCAATATTTGCTGCCATTTACTGTGTTGTATTCGGCATAGTTTGTAAGTAATCTATCCCTTATGTGATTAATCATATGTCCTGAATTTCGGTATAATTTGTTCCCGCCCTTTCC
Organism: Linum tenue; assembly: GCA_946122785.1. Lineage (NCBI taxonomy): Eukaryota > Viridiplantae > Streptophyta > Magnoliopsida > Malpighiales > Linaceae > Linum > Linum tenue. Next base: position 7,535,018 of record CAMGYJ010000011.1, on the reverse strand, counting down.
TCGACAGCCGCAGTTGGGATCTCGTTCATGCAGTTTGCAAACAGCAACTCCCTTAGAAACCACTATGTACTTGGCTTATCTCTGTTCCTTGCGATATCCATTCCTCAATATTTCGTCAGCAACACCTCCCTCGACGGCCATGGACCTGTTAGAACAAACGGGGGATGGGTAAGTTTCACTCATATACCCAACTTACATTAGCTCAACAGCGTTAAACCAATATGATTACTGAACTTGCTTATATAGATCACAGATTAGGTACTGAAACAATGAAAAGGCTGAACTCATTCCATGAGCATTCCCATTGCATCCATAAGTTTTTGCTGCTATGTTTCTGATGGGGCATCTCTTGTATGCCAATTAGAGGCTGATTAGTAACTAAACGATAAAACTAATGGAAGTAGGACTTATATGAACCCGAGTTCGGTGTTTTAGTTGTTTCCAATGCCCATTTCAGTGTCTACTGTCAAGTTTGTATACCAAATTGGCCAACATGCCAAAGTGTGTCTTCAAACCCTCCTCTCAAACCCTATATCTTTCACATTGATTGAGTTATATGCTTACTTCCTCTTGACAGTTCAACGACATACTGAACACGATCTTCTCATCGCCACCTGCTGTGGCCATAATCGTGGCGACGATTCTGGACAACACCCTGGAGAGGGAAGCGGTCAACGACAGAGGGGTCCCGTGGTTGAAGCCTTTCCAGCACAGGAAGGGAGATGCCAGAACCGAGGAGTTCTATAACCTTCCACTCAGAGCACATGGATGGCTGCCTTCCAGGTTCCGTAATTAGTTCGATCCAGGAACAATCCCATTTTATGAATTCCTTTCAAGCCTCCCTCCCTCTGGCTTCTGTATCTGTACATTACTTGAACTGTCTCTTCGGTCTACCGGGCAAGGACCGAGATTTGCATGTTAATATATGTAATGAGGCGCCTTTTGCTTGTATTGATCAAGGATAAAGATCTTAGCTTTAGCTATGTTGTAGACTTGTAGTAGGTTTCTTGTTTTGCTGGGTTTGTTAGCTTTGTGAGGGTCTTGCAGCCGATTTTGGTGGTCAGGTTAGAGGCCGTGGGTCCTGAACGTCCCTTGAATTGTTCTTGCATTTCCTGGTCCCATATGTTTGGAGGTTACAATTGTTCAATTGCCAATCGGACGAAATGGTTAGTTACAGTTCAGGTTCCTGGTTCTGGAAGAAGCTCTGATTCGATTTTCGTTCTTTCTTTCGATCGATACAGGTCTTGTTTGTGTTGTAAATGGCATGGTGAAGTAATATGTATATTCGATAATATCAAAAATTGACTTTACAATATGAATATGATATTCGAATTATCCCAAATACTTATACCAAACTTTCAAGCGCCAGAGTTCAGACTACGGAATAAGGATCCATCGTCGTCATAAGAATTCATACTACGCATAAACATCTGGAGACACTCGTGGCTTCGCCACAACCAAAAGCGGCGTCGCCTTGATGTTCGTAAGCCCAAAGCTCTCGGCCATATCCACCGGTTCATCCCCAACCGTCGAGAAATCAAACGCATGGAGAAAACTCGCCAGCGTCAAATGCACCATCTGAAGCCCCAAATTGGTCCCAGGGCAAGCTCTCCTCCCGCTTCCAAACGGGAACAGCTCGAAATTCTGTCCCTTCACATCTACATCCCGATACTCCGCCGTCAGGAACCGCTCCGGCTCGAATCTCGTCGGCTCCGGCCACACACTCGGGTCGTTCTGAATCTTCCACGCATTCACCATCAGCCAGGTGCCCTTCCGCACCCTGTAACCTGCCACGTCGCAGTCCCTGACGAACTCCCGCACCGCCAACAGAGGTGCCGGCGGGTACATCCTCATCGTCTCTTTGACGATTGATTGCAGGTAAACTAACTTCCCGATGTCCCCTTCTGTCACCACTCTTTCCTTCGAGACGACGCCGTCGAGTTCCTCCTGAGCCTTGCGGAGTACGTGCCGGTTGTTTAGTAGAAGAGCGATCGCCCACGTCGCCGTGACGGTGCTCGTATCCGTTCCCCCTGCAATCATGCTCTGTTTTCTCCCCAAATTGTAAAATCAGAGCTCTGATTCATCTAATTAGAAATGAGGGGAGAGAGATTAGTTATGAATTTACCAGTGACGTGGCTTTGATGATCGTATCAGAATCGTATCCATGGAGAGATTCGCCGTCGAGAACGGAGAGCAGAACGTCCATGAAATCATGCTCTGTTTTTTCTGCTCTGTTTTTCTTGTGTTCAATCAGCCATTCCTGAAGGTACCCGTCCAATTCTCCGAAAGCCCTTTTCATCTCCTTCTGATGGCCGCCGATATCCATCCAACCCAGAAACGGGAGAGCGTCACCCACGACAAACATCCCCATGTAGTGGAAAAGCTCTCTCACGGCGGTCTTGAACTTCAGGGAAACGGCGCCGTCGGAAGCAGAGGAGCTCTTCCCTGCTATGATTCGCAACATTAGGTTAAGGCTCAAATCGCCAGTCCATTTCTTCAGATCGATTTCAGGATTATCCCCAATTACTTTAAACAGATGGTTAATCGACTTCCGGACTTCGGATTCTCTGAATCGCCGGAGAAGCTCCATGCGGCGGGTTGATAGAAGCTCGATCATCGTTATTTTCCTCATTTCCCGCCAGTAATCTCCGTACGGGCCCAACCCGAACATGGCGAAGTTGTAGGAGAAGAGCTTGGAGGCAGTTACTGCCGGGCGAGAGATCACGGCCGTGTCATTGGTCGTGAAGAGTTCCTTGGCGATTTCCGAGCTGCTGACTACCACAACGCTGTTGATTCCCAGGCGGAGGGAGAATACGGCGCCGTATTTGTCTGCTAACGCCGCGAGTGCTCTGTGGGGGAGCTCCGGTCCGGCGAGGACTGGGAGATGGCCGATGACTGGCCATCGGGAGGTGGGCTCTGGTCAGGGGCGGAGCCAGGATTGCGAGTTCGGGGGGGCCGAAATTTTTTATTCTGTTACTTCGAAACGGCGATAAAAATATTTATTTTTAATATTACTATAACCATATATTTTATTATTAGAGTAACTCAAAAGTATTTTTTTTTAAAATTGAAATTTTAAGAATTTAGTTCTAATTTCTTAGTACAATATTTTAGAAACCAAAATATACAAGTTGAGAACTTATGAAAGTCAAAACCACTAAATATACAAGTTGAGAACTTATGAAAGTCAAAACCACTAATTCCTACGTGAAGAATTGAAGATGAGTTACTAAAACTGAAAAGAGAAAACCAAATACATCCTGCATGCAGTGGGTTTCGAACTCAGTATCTCAAGGATGAATTACATAATTCAAATCCGCTGGGCTAACTTAATTTCTTGTTCAAGTTTTGAACACTTGATTTTTATAAATGCTCTATAGTTTATACGAAATTTTCAGATACCAATATAGTTTATACGTAACTTTCAAAATTCTCGGGGGGGCCGGGGCCCCCCCGAGACTATGTGTAGCTCCGCCCCTGGCTCTGGTGGGTATCGCGGTTGGTTGTCGGATTGGCTGCGGCGGAGAGTTTTGGTGATGGTGAAGTAGGAGAGGCAGAGGATGATGGCCAAAGCAAGAATGGCGAGAGAATCCATATGTGGAGGATGTGATCACTATGGGTTTGAAGTTTCACCATAGTTGCAGGGTTAAATGGATGTCTTGAATCGGCCAAATTGGACCACTACGAGTTACTATTCTTTCCTTCGCAGCCACAAATGTAGTGAATGGTCGGTTCTAGATTTCCAGTTTTTTCCTGGTTGGCTGCTACGAGCTGTTCATTCTTTTTCTGGTTTTGGTCTCATTTTATAACCAATGGCTGTGAAGTGTGAACTCTTTTTCGGAATGAATCTTACTAGCCCATCCATGATTTTGGTCTATGGATACTTCCCATTGATAGACTAGCACAGGCCCAGCCCGTTGGCCGGAAGGATTTTGTCGAGAAATATGATAAATAATAATGGATATATAATAGATGATTTGAAATGGATAAAATGATTGTTTTCTACCTTAGTTATACACATACCACATTTGAAAGTGATCCAACTATACATAATGTGTTTAGACCTCCATGAAAAGAGAAAAAAAAATATAATATAAGTATTACTTATAATTATTGAATGAAGAAAGAAAAAAATATAACTAATTGTCATTCATTACTTACCTAAACCATATAGTTGAATATTAGAGTTGTTTCTCATAATACATACATATATACATAATCAACCTTTAAGATAAAAGAATTAATATGTCCTTTAAGTTTTTCCAATAGAGAGCATTCCCTTTTACCGTTGGTACTGAATCTGAAGTTGCTTGATTTGAAATATATAGGACATGATGTTAAATTGTTGCTAACAGTTAGTTGGATAATGTGTTGTGTATGGACTTCCCAAATTATTCTCAGATTGCAAACATGTCTTGCAACAATGTAGTAATTTTCATGCAACAAATATTTTTTTATGAAATAATTAAATAAATAAAAACCTATGAAAATCATATTACATGAAATATATGTTACTCAGTAAGTTGATGAATGAGCGAGGGTATAAGTAAAATACATTTATTTTAAAAATATAGAAGTTGCAAAGTGTCTTTTGGGTTGAATGAGATCGCATATTCTCATCATCACTAACTGACTTATGCTTTTTTGCAATAGATAGTTCAAAATGTGCCTTAAAACTTTTGTTACCACGTAAAAGAATTGTTTGAACCAAATGACTGTAATAGTATAAAAAAATTTGGGAGTAGAGTATTTTATACTGAAATCATAATTTAACTGTGGTTCAACCGTTTCATATTGCTAAATATCACGTATCGATTTAGCCTATGTTGTCAAAAAAAAAAAAGATTTAGCCTATGGTGTGAAATTTTATGGTCGAACCGCCAGTACGTACGATCTTTCAATTCAAACTCTAAATAAAAACCACTAAAATATTGACATTATCAAATACCCTTAAATCTCAAAAATTACCATAGTATTAAGAAAAAAAATCATTGAGATGATAATATTGATTTAGGATTTTAAGGGGTCGTTTGGAAGTGGATTGTTAAATAGATGTTTTGTTGTGAATGCATGCATAATATTATATATATGTATTGTCGGATTAGATGCATTGTGTATGTCACATAAGCTAAAAGATGAGACAAAACAATCTCAACAATCACAACTAGAAGTTAAGATATAACAATCACTCATTTTGGGTGGTAGCTGATGTAATCCATGTATTGTTTCTACTAAAAAAAATGTTGCATTCTAAACGATACAAGTATAATAAAAATCTCAACAAAACAATCGCAACTTTCAAATGACCCCTTAATTGAAGTGGAAAAAATTTATCAAATATAATGTCATCTCCTAAAATAAATAAAAACTCAACAAAAGCCAAGAATACCCACTAAGCAAAGCAGAAGGGCAATTATTTCACACTACCTCATTTTCCCCCTCTTTTAAATGTGTCCTCTCACTCACTCTTATGTCTCGTTCACTTGCCATTTTATTTTCTGGTGTGACAGCAAAAATAAAAAAACTAATGGTAAGAAACGTGTTCACTTGCAATTTCATTATCATTGGAAAAAACCATGGGGAATAAAAGAGGCAGCTGGGTGGAAACAATAAAAGATCGTTTGCTAGAAAATGAGGGACGAATTTTCCCCCTTTGCCCAACAGGTTACGCCCAATGTAGTCAAAATCACGCTTTAAAACTTAAAAACTTACGCTTTTACGTTTCTAGGTCACCAAAATGCTTCTACGCAAAATTGTAGTTTTTATAGCTAATGTAGTTAAAAACGCGCTTTAAAGCTCAAAACTTACAATTTTACACTTCTAGATAGGGCTGCCAATCGGGTTTGCGGTTACCGGTTTAACCGGTTACCGTACCGGTAGCAGCAGTAACCGGTTAAACCGGTAACCGACAAACACGGTAATCGGAGGCGATTTCTTGGCTGGCGGTATGCCGAGACCGGCCTTGCCATTTACCGGCGGGTGATCGGTATTCCGACACCGAATTGGAAAGGGATTTTCACAAATCTCAAGCGCGGATCGGCAGAGTAGAAAACGAAAAGTCGGCCTCGGCCACCCACCATAAAAAAGCCCAGCCCTATTTTCATGATTTCATCCCCTGCCCTGACGCCCTGACTGGTGACTGCTGCACGACCACGAAGTCACGAACGAGTCGTCGACCGCCGATCCCGCCTCCTCCGTTCACTTCATCGTCGTTGGGTCTTGGCCTCTTGGGTCGTCGTTGTTTCCGTCGAAGCCAGCCGTCGAACCCCGTCGTCTCCGTCGCTAGCGACAGGAACAAGACTCAGCAGACAGCCGCCCAAATCCAGGCTCTGTTTCCGGGAAGTTCCTCCCGTCGCCGTTCCACTGTCCGTTGAACTACGTGAGAGTTGAGACCGTCGTCGTCACTTCTCCGGTCGCCGTCCATTATAGAGATAAAGGCGTAAAGCAATAGAATTCGCCAATTCGGTTGTCTGTTGCGGTGTTGCCTACTTTGCAACAGCCAACAATAGAATTCTGTTGAAAATTGAAATACATGCTCTGTTTTCCCTTACTTTCGTGAAACAATATAATTATGTTGTCTGTTGCCTACTTTGCATTTGTGTTAGAGACTTAGAGTGGTGAAGGAACCATTTGGAATGGTTGTCCGCAAGCAATGGGGTGACCATTGTTAATTTGCCTATTATTTGGCGTTGGCGGGACTGACAGGGAGACCAGGGGAGTCAGGGACAGACCGACAGACAGACAGCCGGATAGGAGGCCAGGCCGCCAGGGACACGCTGTCGGTAATTCGGGAAACCGTCTCCTTACCGATACCGAGATGAAACGGTAACGGTATACCGGCTGTATAACGGTATCGGCGTCCGGCTGGAGTTTAGGGGCTTCCGGTAATACCGAAACCGGTATAACGGTAAACGGTAAACCGATTACCGTACCGTTTAGCAGCCCTACTTCTAGATCACCAAAACGCTTCTATGTATAAACATGCTTTTGACTATATTAGTTACGCCCCCATTCCTATTAATGAGCCCAGCGTTCGAATCCCTCAGCCACTTTTTTCCCCTTTTGTTCACTTAGACCAAATGTGTCTTTTTGCTAACCCCAGCTCCCATCGTTCTTCTCCCAGCCTCCCCCAAACTCGACCTCCCCATCGAACGAAGCTGCTACAATCCGCCTCTTCTTCCTCTAGCGGATGGAGAGAAGATCGATCCGGTGAGCTCCTTCTCCAATCGGCGGATGATGGGTTTGCTTGGAGATGTCAACAGGTATTACCCTTCCACCGCTAAGTTAATCATTCTCAAGGGCTTAGATCCTCGAGGTCATATCAACATAGGTGTGGATTAGGCTGGATGAGACGGTGATGGCTACACTTGCCAAGCAGGTCCTCGATAATCCTCTTTGTTTTTTCGTTTGTTCTTTCATCTCTCTCTATCTCTGAGATTTGTATCTCACCACTCTCCACCTTTCCCTTCCTCTTTCTTCCCACCGCCTGGAATCGAGAGAAACCTAGAAACATCCCAATTACTTCTCCAATTTTGCGTTCGAAATGCTTCTTCTCCATTCATAGTCGATAGTGTGAATCAAAGGACCTGAAACATGGCAAACAAATGACCGCTTATTCCTCTCAAATGGCGCATTTCTCATAAAACATGAGTTCACCAATATAGACTGTGTGGTGTTCGCACTTGTGCGCGAGCTCTTGAAGTTTAAGTCTCGTACGACTCATGAAGCATTCATGCTTGTATAGGGTCGATCCATATACATTGTCTTCATGGTATGCTCTAACTGTGTCATGCTAGCTCGATCATGTGTCTGGGTATAGTTTTATGCATTATAATAATTATGTTCTTACCTATTCACAATACCAAGATAAAAAAAAAGTCATAAATGCACCCAGTATTTGATTTTGACTACCTGATAAAATACTACATTTGAACCAACTACCACTGATGCCACAAATAATAACTATATCTCAAAATCATACATAAAATATTTCTAACATCACAAATATTAAAATTAAATTAATTATTATAAAGAGTAAAAATTGTATACTGAAATTAATTATAACTCATTTATATGTTAATGCCCTTACATTGGTCAACACATCCAAAAAATGGCTAAATGAACATCACATTAAACCCAATATCATCTCATTATTTTCGGGTCCATTTATACCAAATTAGCAAGAGGTTTAATGTTTAGCAATTAACCAGACTAAAACTTTAGATAACCAGTCACCTATAGTTTGTACAAAATATTATTGTTTTGTAGTAGTTAATAAAATTTATATTAATTTAAAGAATTTTGTATCTCTTTTGCATATTCAATACTGCAATTCGATAAGCAATAATTTGTGTTGCAATTTTAAGATTACCCGTCATTTTATAGGTTATAAATTTTTTTATAAATCACGTATTAAACTTTGTTGTAACAAAGACTTAATAGGCTAGTTAACCGTGATGGAAAATTTCTCTGCTTTTCAAATCTTCTCTAAGTGTATCTGTGTATGCTTGCAATATAAGAAGATGAACTAAATTATTATATCTTATAGAAAGTGATTAATTGTGAAATTGGAACTCAAGTAACCTTGATTCAAACATTAAATATTAAATTATATATGTGGTACAGTTAGATAAAATACATTTGTGTAGCCAAAACATGGGCTTCATGACATATATAGTAATTTTTGTGACAAATCTACACAAAATATAAAGATAAATTTGACACTATGACGAAAAAGACGTTCGTAGAATCACTCTCAGACCATGAAATTTAAAAGGAGACACTCATTTTCCAATTTTATCATTATATTATGGGTAGATTTGGTCAAAAAATGACTATACTCGTTACAAAGTTGCATGTTTTGGTTACAGTATTTTGTCTAAACTAAACTACACATAGAATTTAATATTAATGTTTGAACCAATATTATATGAGTTTCGATTTCAGAACTAATGTCTTTTTATAAAATATAAATTACTTAAGATAAACTATAAATATAGTAGCATCATCACCAAACATATTTCTAGAGTTCAATTTAAAATATACCAATAAACACAATGTAGTCTAGTTGGTGATTAGTGTTTACCAATAGAAGCAAATGAAACTCAATTGCATGGTTTTCTGTAGACAAGAGTTGCTCTAATGATGCAGATGAAAGGGAAAGAGACAGGGCAGTTGGGCTTTGATACAATGGGCCCAAGCTTACAAGCTTACATTATTTTTCTTCCTGAAATGGCTCATAATAAAACAAACCAATCTTTCTGTTTTTCCCCATTTTGTTATGCCAACTCCGATCTCACATAAATCAACCGATTTTAATAACTTGAGTTGTCACGAGAAGATTTATTCTGGATATTATATCATTCTTTTACACACGCCTAAAACGAAAACCAACTCACAAGCTCTATAGTACAATGGCTTGGACCCTACACAAGATGCCTCACAATTAGCTTGAACCCTTATAAGAAGTCGTACGATGGACTCAAACCCATTAACAAAGTAGACATTTGCGTATTAGACATTCTAATATCAATGTCCCAACAATAACCATAGATCACATCTAAACATTCTAACCCTGATAGAACTTACTATTGCTACCGGAAATGTAAAATGGGGTAAGATAGCATGACCAATGTAGTAGAAATCGCGCTTTAAAACTTAAAAACTTACGATTTTACGTTTCTTTAGATCACTAATATGCTTCTACACAAAGTCTCAGTTCTTATAACTTACATAGTTAAAAACTCCGCTTTAAAACTTAAAAACTAACGATTTTACGTTTCTAGATCACCAAAACGTTTCTATGTAGAAACTCGCATTTGACTACATTGAGCATGACTACCCCTAAAGGGATTGAAAAAATGACACCCCTATTAATTATAGACTTTTAAGGTAATAAATTTGTGTTGCATTTAATTATTTATCTGAATTAAAAACTCATATTAATTACTTTCTTTTTTTTCAATGCAATGGTAGGTGTATCATGTATGGGTTAATTGCACTAGATACCACGTAAGTATTGGTTTCGTTGCATACTAACAACTTAACTTTTTTAGTTGCAACTAAATCACATAGGTCTGCTTCCGGTTGCACCGTTATATTTTTCATACTTAAACTTAACGGTAGGTATCAAATTGAAGTTTTTCATCTTAATTTACATCATACCATTTTTATTTCACTTTCTTCCTCTCCAGAAAATAACTAATTTTTTTAGCTAATTTATTTTATAAATATAAAGGATTGAATAAACCTGATCACAATAGCCTTTGAAATTCTTCTCTTGCTCTGTGCCTGACGATCCACTTGTAAAATTATCTATAGAGTTGGAGATGGGAGGACTTCGGCTGCGAACTTCATTCGAAAGACTGAGTTTCGCTCTGGAAGTCTTTTCTTTAGTAGAACACTAGTAACAAAGTTATGATAAAACTTCACATGAAATTCCCTCATTACTTTACTTTGTTTGTCCCTCGATTTTATTACATAAGACCGTTTCTTAATTATTCTTCACTCATTCAGTTAAAGCATCCCTTGTATTAATCTCAATATGCTTCTTTTATTTTTATCTGATCGTCACTTAAAGTTCAGGTGTACAGAACTCAGCTATAGAAAGACTCCTTCTGCGGAAACTTGATTCAGCTCAAATATTCATTAAAACACGTACAACAATAATATGTACAAATTCACCTAAAAAAATTTCCCCCAAAGAAAAGCCTATACTGAGGTGCTAATTATGCAAAACATATTATAAACGAAAAAGTAGAATGAAGATTGCATTTCACATTCCACATAAGTTTAAAAATTTTACTGTATTTGGAATGAAGCCAAAGTTTAATTCGATTAGACATAAAAAAAAATTTAAAAATGAACAATTATAAATTTTAACGAAAACAATAAATGAGGGCATAAGATAATTAAAGAGAGCACTAATAATATCAAAATGAAGATGAAAAATGTGAGGGAAAATTGAATTGTGTAAATTGATGCGAAAATTTTCAATTTGATACATGTCGTTATGTTTATGGATGAAAAATATAATGGTGAAACCGGAAGTCGACCTATGTGATTTAGTTGCAACGAAACCAATACTTACGATGGTATCTGGTTTGGTGCAGTTAACCCTAGTTGTATCATTGTAATGATATGTGCAATAGTAGTTGTATCAATGCAATGTTAGTTTAAAAAAATATAATTAATATAAATTTTAATTTTCAAAAATCTTTAAATGCAACACGAATTTAATATAAAAATAATTATAATCAATAAGAGTGTAATTTTTACAACCCTACGTATTGTGAAGCTAACCCCGTAAAATGGCAAGGCGATCACGTCACGGGTCTCTCGTATTCGTTGCATTTGGATCTGGATTTGGTGTGGTCAAGAAATGAATACAAATATCTGTCCCCGTCCTGTTTTTGGTTTTTAGAGGACGAGAAAGGAGAGAGAAGTCGTCGCAAAAATTGTGGTGTCGGTTTGCTTGTTGTTGTCCCCTAGCCGCCGGTCACTTCCACTATCCGTCGACAGCCATCACTTTCCAAGCTTGACTCAAAGAAAGCCCCGTCAACCCTTCTCTCCCCCTCCAATTCCTCACGTTTTCCTTCTTCAACGACGAAATGACGTGAAAAGCATAATACAGCTTGCGCTTGGGAAGGCATAATGCCAATCCTTGCCTAACTTCGCCAAATTGAAAGTGATTGAAAATTGAAAACAATATCAATAAATGAAAGAAAAAAAAAACTTCATTAGATTCTCATAATAACTTATCAGAATTTATAAAATTTTTCTCATCAGTCAATTTCTTGATTTGAAGTAAAATAATATACTGGGGTAAAATCTGAATCGTAAAATCGTAGGATTTTAAGATCCATATAAAAACAAACACTAAATCAATATTAATAAGTCAAATAATGAATAACACAAAGCTACATAACACTTAAAATGATGATTTCTCAACGTCAATGTTCCAATTTCTTAATATGAATGTTGGAAAGCGGTGAATCGGTAAGGATTAATGAGTTGGCGTGAATTGATGATGGTGTATGATGGCTAGTGAAAGAGAACTGCAGAATGTTAGTGGAGGAGAAAGAAAAAAAGACATTATGTTTTGCTAATGGGGGATAAGTAAATATGACCCATAAATTTGATCTTATATATTCCTTTAACTCGATTCTATTTGCTCCATATTCAATCAATTCAACAAGGACTTTAAAATCGTTAATATCCTTGAAGAGCATAAGATATTCAAAATTTGAAGATCTAAATTGAGAATAGTGTAGAAATCAAGGTTCACAAAATTTTATAGTAAAGTCAAGATCAGAACAGATAAATAATATCATAAAATTTTATAATGTCAAATTTTTTTCACTACTCTGTTCCTACAATTACAAACACAAAAATTTACTTAATCCACTTGCTTTTATGAATTTATCCTGTTTTTATGATCAGTATAGTCTCAAATGTATATATTGGATATTCCGTCATGTACCATCTACCCATGCTAGAACTTCAACAACGACACACAAAAAAAAAACGATTTATTTACTTGATGCATATATGTACAATGGCCTACAAGGCTACAAAAGATAATTACATATTTGGTGGTATTTGGTAGTGGCACTATTCATGGAGCCAGTCCAAGTTGAAGTGCTTCTCCGCAACCTGAACATGGAGCCCGATCTTCTCAAACCCTTTCCACGACCACGAAACCTCCTCGTCGCAGATCACACATCTCAACGACTCCATCGACGCCGCGGAGTCAGGAACACAAAACACCTCCGAGCATTCCCTCATGTCTATCTTCTCCAGCCCGGCCATCTTCCCGATCCCTTCAGGAAGCGATCTCAGGTTCACACACTGAGACACGTCCAGGTACTTCAGCCTCGACAGCTGGCAGGTGGACCGCGGCAGCATCCTGAGGCTCGGGCAAGCATACAGCCTCAAGATGTGCAGAGATCTCTTCAGGTCGCCGAGATTGGTGGGAAGCTGGCGGAAGTTGTGGCAGTTCGTGATGCTGAGGCTCTTGAGGGAGTGGAATTGGGAGGTGATGGAAGGGAGATGGATCAGATCGTCGCAGTGGTCGATTGCGAGCTCGGATAAGGAAGGGAACGTAGAGGGTAGGATGGAATCGAGCGTGTTGTTGATGTTGCATAGGACTAGAGATATCTTTCTGAGGTTGGTCAGAGGGGTGGTTTCAGGATTTGATGATGCTAATGTGGTGATGGTGACCTTCTCGAGCCAGAGGCTCCGAAGGTTGGAGCAGGTGGAGAGGACGGAGAGGTTTCGGAGGGTGGCATTTTGGGAACCGTGGTTGATGACGATCAGCGCTCGTAGCCTCGACATGTTGTGGATGAATGGAGGCAGGAAGTATGTTGTGGCAGAGAAGTTGATGATGAGAACTTCAGCCTTGGGGAGGTTCATGGCGAACCAGTCCATTTCGTTCATTTCGCCTGTAATTCGAGATTAGAGAGCTCGATCTGAATTTGGAACTGTTTAAAGATGGATAGGTAGATTGGTTGTTACCGGTATGAATTGAAATGATCTGAGCGCAGAATGGATTGTCAGCATTTCTCTCCCATTCTCTTGGAAGCTCCATCTCCCTTCTCGGCATGATCATCTGCTTTCTTTCATTTATCTCGCCACGATTCGTCATATGGATGGCGAGATCACGCAACACATCGTGTTGACTCACAGAGATGTCATGGTAACTGCTATAAAGATCTCCAGCCCTAATTCCCCAAACATTAACCACATTCACAACCTTTTTATTAAACTTCGAATGTGAGGCAATTTTAGAAAGGATGTAACTTGACGATGAAGAAAGAGGAAAAAATCCCAACCTTGCATCCTTGACAAGAGTCAGCAGGTTCTTGTCTGCGAGCTCAACAAGGATAGCAAAAGCTTCTTCCTCATCAACGTCGTGGATCTCGACCCACATGTTGATGAGGACATCCAATGGGATCTTCTTGTCCTCTGGAAAAGATCCCAAATCCAGGAAACACTCTCTAACCTTCTTGGGCAAGAACTGAACACTGATTGCCATTCTATCTAGTAACTTGTTCTCGTGTGACTCGCAGATTGGCTCGCCTCTAGATAGCCTCTTCTTTGCGCTCGCCCAGTACATCTCGGGTTGCCCTCTCAATGCAGAACCAATCACTTTGAGCGCCAGGGGGAGGCCTTTACATTTATTCACAATCTAACCACCATCACAACAACAACAACAACAAAACATCTTTCAGTAAGTTATCAGCAAAACAAACTAACGAGTCATTTCCTACTGTTCTACATACTTCTTGTCTGAGTGTAGTACAAAATCATGTATTTCACTGTCAAGTATGTATTTACAATTTGTATGGAGAACATACTATATATCCTCAACGTTACATGCATTCTAGCAATAACAACAAAGATACATGGATCAAGTATTCTACAGGTTATTTGTTTACTTTGCCATTCAGTTACCTGATTGACTAAATTTGCATCAGAACCAGGAGGGATGAAACTCCGCTCAAAAGCAGATTGGCAGAACAATGAAACAGCTTCATCTCCCTTCAAAAGCTCCACTTCATAACTAGCACCAAGCACGGTAGAAAACTTGAACCGCGAAACGACAAGCGTTTTACAGCCATCAATCCTGAAGATCAGCTGCTCAAGAACCGAGAGTGACCATACATCATCAAGAACAATCAGAACTCGACCTCCAGGAGCTTCTTTGATGAACCCATCATAGCAGCCAAAGCTACCACTACCATGATCAGATTCAGCAATAAACCCCAGAATCTTAGCCCTCAGCTGCTCCACATCAGGAGACTGCGAAATCGTCAAGAACAGTATCCGGTTCTTGAAGTGACCTGGCCAAAAGAAAGATAAAATTTTCAAATGGGTAAGATTGTTAGAAATGCAAGCTTCTCAATTCCATTCATTCCGCCGCATCGCTGCAATCCATACTCCAAACGGATTCGAAGAAGCAGAAGTACTTACATCTAACTTCATCGTCCCTGCACAAATCAGTAGCCAGAGTCGTCTTCCCAGAACCCCCAATTCCACAGATTCCAACAATCCCTAATTCGTCTCTCTCAATCACCATCTCTTTGACCCTCTTCTTCCCTTCCGCCATACCAACCCCCAATACAGTTACGAGATTACCCTCCCACCGCTGCTCCTCGGCGTCGACTCTCTTCACCGCCTCCTCCATCCACCCTCCGCCGCCGCCGCCGCCGCCGTCCCCAACCCCAATCTTCAGCGATTCGAGCCGCTGCTCTAGCTGGCGGGCGGAGCAATCGAGCCGGTCGAACCTCTCGACGGAATCGAACCGGAGGTGGTGGACGTCGGCGAGGACGTGGGCCTGGAGCGGGCCGTGGAGGAAGGCCGAGATCCGCTTCTCGAGCCTCTCCATCCGCCGGGCGAGCTGGAGCATCTTGTAGACGTTCCACCGGCTGCACGCGAGGGCCTTCCGGGAGAGCTCGAGGCCGCCGCGGAGCGTCTCGGAGAGGCCGTCGAGCTGGAATTGGCGGGCGGCGGGGAGCTCGACGCCGGAGTATTTGATTTCCTGGATTATGGGCAGGAGCTGGTTGGTGCTGGTGATTAGGGCATCGGCGGTTGATTTGCAGAGGCAGGCTCGTCGGGAGATTGAGAAGAGGACTTTGAGTAGCTCGGTGGCGATCTCGCCGGCGAAGAGGTCCGTCACCGTCATCGAGAGGGAGTGAGAGCACTGGTGATTAGTGGTAGTGAAAGGAAATGGCGGGTAATGTGTGGGGGAAGAAAGGGGGAAAAGTCACGAACTGAACTGAGACGGCGGTTTTTTATGCTTTTGCGAGATTTTCCGTGGATTTAAAAATCCGAGAAAATGAAGGTATTTTTATTTTATTTTGCGGTTTAGTGTAGTAATTATTATTAATGATCTCGAAATTCTCTTTTGATGGGATGTTTGTGAGATGACAACTTATGTTATGACGCAAGGCATTAGGGCATAAATGTATATTGATAAGAGCATTTCTACTACATTATATAGTATTGGTACTTTAATGTACAACTTAAAGTTGTACCATAACATGAAATATATAAGTTTAGATTGTACCATAAAAGAATCTGTACAATTATGTTATGATACAACTTTACAACTTGAAGTTGTACCATCACGTAAATGTACAAGTTCAAGTTGTACCATATAGAATTTGTACAAACAGTATAGGTATAATCTAAAATTGTACTATAGCGTTAAATGTACAATTTCAAGTTGTACTATAAAAGCAAAAACCTATAGCACCAATACTATATAGCATTGTAAAATTTCTCATTTTGATAATCTTTTGAAGTGTAATAACTAATAACCTTTTAAAACTGAGTCTCTCGCCAAACTTTTTTTTAAGACTTGTTTGTTATGATATTTTCTTTTAATTTTTAAATTCAAGCAAAAGAGGGATTGGTAGCGCCCACGTCATTGACTTGACATATTATGACATGAATTTCATGTTTGTTCAAACTTCCATGAATCATTAACAATGTTCAACTTGAAATTTGGCTCACTCTCATCTTAATCGTTTGAATTAGTGGCTATATTCGTTGTTCTGAAAAATTTGAGTTTTGGACGATATTGAACTCAAAACTTTAGGACAATGACTCAAATTAAATTATTTATACTAGTTAGAGATATAGATTTCGGCATTATTTACTATTTAAACCATTATTTAGGTTTTGTTAAGTTTTTGGAATTGTAGATGTATTTTCGTATTTTGGGTGTTATTTGAATATTCTATTAATGAGGTTAAATTATGGATAGTTTAACAAAATTAGTCTGGATATATATTTGTGATTGTAGACATAAGTCATTAAACAATTACATAATTATAATTTCTTTAAACCTAGTACCGATCTGCCCCACTCTTTACTCGAGTCTCTACACTAGATTTGGCAATCGGGTCGGGTTGGGTCATGTTGGGTTGGCTGATTTCATATCAAATATTGACCTAACCCGTTTTGGGTCGGGTTACATATCGTTTCGGGTCATGAGCGCCCTTAGAAGCAATATTAAACATGCTTCGTATTGTTTAAAAGAACACAAATCTTCACATATGCACGAGAATAGCTTACCTAACATATGTCAATTAACATATTCTCAATTCTCCACATGCTAATGAAATGAAATACAAATTGCACAAATCCTCGTGAATTAACATATTCTCAATTCTTAAACTCCAAACATGTTTTTCAAATCCTCGTGAATTTTTTTTCTAAACATCTCACCAATTTATGAGTGATTTTATCATTTTGAGAGTGACATATGAAATAGAACGGGTTTAACAGGCCGACCAACTAACCCTCCCAATCCTACCCAAAAAATCAAGAGTTAATCAAGTTCAGATTTTGGATTATAAAAACTTCTATTTTTCAGACAAATTTAGGTTGGGTTAACGGATTAGGTTGTAATTTGTCATGTCTACTCTACACCTCTCTTTTTCCTCTCTTGCTTTGGCCCCCACTTGACTGAACCCTCTTATTCTTCCTTCTCTTTTCTTCTTTCACAAGATACCCCTTTTCCTTAATTCTATTCTCAATCTCTATCAAAAGACGGAAAAAATCTCAGAATACGCGAGTTATTAAAAAAAATTCCCTAAATACAGTACTTATAAAAGTAATTCCCAAAATACAGCAGTTTCAACATCACTGTCTTTGTCTAAGACAGTGATGTTGATCACCGCTTTTGTCCAAAACAGTGAAGCAGCGGGGAACGCATCACCGCCTTGGACAAAAGCGGGGAATGCATCATCGCTGTGGTCAAAAGCGGTGATACGTTCCCCGCTTTTGTTCAAGGCGAAGATTGTATCCCCGCTTTTGACAAAGGCGGGGAACTTATCCCCGCTTTAGACATCAACAGTGAAGGCATCACCGCTGCTGTCAACAACAGTGATTGCCCCCACGTTTTACATCGCCCTGGTAGGTGGAGAAGTAGGTAACAGCTACCTAGCCATCACCGCTGTTGACTAAGGCGATGATGTGTTCACCGCCTTGGTCCAAAGCGGTGATTAGCTCCCAATTTTTCCTATAAAAACCCACGCCCTCCTCCCTCCTGGTGCCAAACAGAAAATTAGTACAAAAATTATAGTTTTGTTAAGTCGTTTTCGCAGCTGGTTCCTCCGTAGTTTACTACTCAAGAAACTCGTCGGGATTCGGTATGTTAGAATTATGTATTGTTTACATTTTGATTATGTGCTAGAATTAGGTATGTTAGAATTATATATTTAGATTAATTATGATATGATATATGTTAGTTAGTTAGTACTGAATTTAGATTAATTTGTTTAGTTTTCTCATGATAGATCGGGATTGAGTATGTTATAAGTATGTATTTTTTACATGTTGATGTGTTAGTAATTATACTGTCTGTATTTAGTGAATTGCGGTTATTGGAAAATATGTTATGATATTATTTAGTTTAATTATGATATGATAGATGTTAGTTAGCTAGTTATGAATTTAGATGAATTTGTTTAGTTTTCTCATAATAGATCAATTAGTTGCATTTTATTATCGCTTTGGATGATATTGTTTTTGTATCCATAATGTACTAATTATATACTATACTTAATTATTATAAATTGCAGACATGGGTAAATTTAAGAAGTTTCGGCTTATTATTTATTGGAATGGTCGGGTGACAAACTCGAACATTGGGATCGACTATGAAGATGGCGAATCCAGTATGCTTACAATTGAGTCGAGATTCTCGTGGCAAGAACTCCATGACAGGTGTGCAGAAAGGACTTGTACGGGCGGGCAAATGAGAGTTCGTCAAATTACTTACCGGTATCCCAACATGAGTGCTGACGGAGTCATGTACGAAAGAGTTGACATAAATGATGATGACGACGCGAACATGATGACACAGTTCATATCTGAGAACGGGGTGCGGCTTGCAGAGGTGTATGTCGAGACCGAGCCGGTCGGTGAAACTCATTCTCACCAGTATTCTTATGATGATGGTTTTGCAGGAGGGTATGGCTGGGGTGGTAGTTCAAGTAACTACGGAGCAGGTTCTTCTGCCGGAGGGTATGGTTGGGGAGGTACTTCAAGCAACTACGGAGGAGGTAGTTCTGAAGGAGGTGTTGGGTGGGAAGAATACTTGCCACATGGTGGTGAGACTGCCGTCGATATCGTTCAGCCCGACGGTGATCAATGGCCTGCTTGGGGTCCAGAGTGGGGTGACATTGAAAACACCCTTCGAACTGGGCGTACTTCGCATGACCAAGAAGGCGATGCTGGTTATGCTGCTAACGATGACCATCCTTTGCCGAGCTATCCATTCGCCTCCAGTGACGATGAAAGTGAGGAAGATTTGAGATCAGTCAGTGAGGAGGAAGATACGGACGATAACGACGATATCGATGACAGTGAGGTGGCGTTCCGACAGGCACCAACGCCTTACTACACAGAGGTTCCTGATCAATTTTTATATGGTCAGAACGATGCCCCTGACTTTCGACCCATGCCTGTGTATAATCCGACTGCTAATTTGGAAGTGGGTATGGCGTTCACTTCGAAAGCCGATGTGCAAGACGCTTTTAGCGAAGAAGCCATGCGGCGTAATTTCGAATGGAAGGTAAAATATTCTGACAAGGGACAACTGCATGTCATTTGTAAGAATGCTGGAGAGGGTTGTATGTGGCAACTTCGTGCTGCATATATGAAGAGAAAGGGGGTCTGGGTCATGCGGACAGTAGAGAACAACCACAGTTGCTCCTCAACCATACTTTCACAGGATCACCGGCAACTGAAAGCAAAAAAAGTGGCAAGAACCATTAAGCACCTTATCGAGGCACAACCAGATATCAAGATAAAAGCTATCATGGCGGAGGTGAAGGATCGACACTCCTACACCATAAGGTATAAGAAGGCGTGGCATGGGAAGCAGAAGGCCATGGCTGATGTCTACGGTGATTGGGATGACTCGTATGCTTTACTCCCCAGACTAATGTCCGCAATGGAGGAGTCCAACCCTGGGACGGTTTTCGTGCCTTGGTACAACAACGTAGAAACTGAAGATCAAGTTCGAGTACAAAACGAGTTGATGTTTCATCGTCTGTTCTGGACATTCAAGCCATGCATTGACGGGTTTCCCTTCTGCATGCCAGTGATTCAGGTATATTACGGACTCAAAATATTGTACTATTTCATTACTTTACTAATTTCAATTTTTACTAACTCATTATTCATTTTAACAGGTTGATGGAACTTTCCTTACTGGGAAGTATAAAGGAACTCTTCTTATTGCCACTGGGAAAGTGGAAGGTATGCAGCTCAGGGCGTCATCGCTCTGCCATTGCCGTCAGCAGATCGTTGTCAATATCAAGCCTCATAAAGTGCCTCAAATTGTGCAATCCCGCCCTCTCTAGATAGGGATGCAGTCGAGGATGCCAACGGGGCAATCGACATGTACCTCGATGACTGATGGGAATAAGTGATTCCTACAAAACAAAAAACACAATATTGTCAGTCAATAGAAAGCAAAATAAAAACTTAGAAAGCAAAATAAAAACTTTAAAACTATTGAAATAATTTTAGTGTGTCTACCGGATTATTGTTCCAAATTGAACGAGAGCGATGTTGATCTTGCCCGGTTAAATACCTTCGATCCCTTGGGCCAGGATCGATATACAATCTAGGGTCGTATATCTCAGCACCCATCTATAAAAAAATATGAAATCAAATCAATTTAAATTTTAGCACCCATGTAAAAAAAAAGCACAAAAGAATTAAATAAATTTACGTACTCTCAAAGCCTCTTCGTCCATTTTTTGCCGAAAAGCTAGCGAGAGTATCGACAAAACAACAAAACAAAAACTCTAGTAATTCTTTCTGATGCGGAAGATCGGACTTAGCCGCAACCACAGAGCATACTTAGAACGAAACTAGAGTGAAAAATGGAGGGAGAAAGAAGTATAAAGTGGTGGTGTGGTTTGGAATGAGGGGGGGATGGGTATTTATAGTGTTTGGGGCTGGGAAAAGACCTGGCCAGTTATCACCGCCCCAAACAAACACAACGCCATCACCGCGTCCAACAAAGGCGGTGATGGTCACGGATCGCTGACGTGGCGGCTCCTGATGCGTCGGATTGTGGAGAAAAACCACAATCCGCGCATAACTGCATCGGACGGCAGCGGTGAAGGCGCGGGGTGGGGCGCGGATCGCTGACGTGGAAAGCGGGGCTATCACCGCTTTGGTCTTCAGCGGTGAAGTGCCCGCTCGCGTCCACGTCAGCGATCCGCGCCACTTCACCGCTGTTGGATCCAACGGTGAAGGCTTCACTGCCTCGCTCATCAACGGTCTTGCCATCACTGTCGTCCTTGACAGCGGTGATGGCATCACTGCTTTGGTCTAAAGCGGTGATAACATCACTGCTTTTGTCTAAAGCGGTGATGTATCATCATTTTAGACCAAAACGGTGATCAACATCACTGTCTTAGACAAAGACAGTGATGTTGAAACTGCTGTACTTTGGGAATTACTTTTATAAGTACTGTATTTTGGTAATTTTTTTTAATAATTGGTGTATTCTGGGATTTTTTCCTCAAAAGACATATATTTCCAATTCTCAATCTCTATCAAAAGACAATGATCTCATACGCAGAATTCTCTTTGATCCACTTCCCAAATGCAGACCTTCTTTGATCCGCCAAACAGACGTGGATCTCTCCTGGATCCACCAAACTATACGCAGATCGCAAATCCCGTGGTCACCGAATGAGGGTCCACCGAACTGACGTCCACCACCCCGATCCGAATAACCAGGCTTTGATACCACTTGTCAAAACCCGGCCGCTCAATTAGTACGATATTGTCTGCTTTGGACCAAACCCGCACAGATTTCTTTTGTATTTATTCCCAAAATACCTCGTACTAATGATCCGGTGGACGCTAATATACAAAAGTCTCTTCTCTTGCATTACCGATGTTGTACTTGAATTGTCTCATAACACTAGGCATAATATCTAGATCCGTAGTTCTTGCATTATCATACTTTTCAACAGAGTTCATTTTTAAAAGATAAAAATCTCTTTCAAATCAATTGAGTGAAATCCGAAAAATTTTAGTTCACGATTGAGAAACATTTTCTCTAAAAAACCCATCACCCAAAATCCTAGCTTACCACCTCCAAATAGTTGGGTAACACTTTTTGTGAAACATCTCCTATCCACCTGTTCAGTGGGTATAGAATATTCTTAGTGCGGCAATGGTACGTACGGTCAGGTTTCGTGCTTTTCTGTTTGCACTATTAGCATATCCCTCTTTATGCAATATCTATTAGGTGGAAATCGATATAATATTGGTATTTCAATATCAAATATCTAAATTTTGAATATCAAATTATTCTTTAAAATTAATTACAATCTCAATCCCTAAATGATTTCGGTATCTCAATCTCAATTCCTAAATATTTCGGTATTCCAATCGGTATTATCGAATACACAATTAATTATCTTTGTAATTAATAATTAAATATATATAAATTAGATTTGATTGTTTAATTTAGAGCAAAGAGACTAAGAAAGAGTCTTGAATATGCCTAGAGCTAAGACATGGATAGGGAGAAGGGAGGAGAGATGACAACTCAAGTTCTTGTCATGACAAGTTAAGTACCGATCAGGGGAGGCTCCTTCTTCAGCTCAATAGGATTGATTGACTTCCCAGTTCTTTTATGTTCCTGGATGTTCTTCCATTTTGGGGTTCTTTCTTCTTTTCACCTGCTTGTTTTTTTCCTCCTTTTTGTGTTTTGGTTTGTTTTCTCATCTTGTTAACGAGATTTTTCCAGAAATAACACTATTTAAAAAAAATTCCAAAAATAGCACCCAACTCCGAAAAATTCCAAAAATAGCACCGTTTTTGCAAAACCGCCACCCGGGGGGCGCGTTTTTTCGATGAAAACCGCACTGGTTGGGGGCGGTTTTGCAAACCGCACCCCCAGGGTGCGTTCTGCCTTTTTTTTTTTTTTTTTTTGAAAAATCCTAACCTAGGTGGAAACTTCAAACGAACGTATCTTTATGTTCGGGTATCATCGAAAAGCGCACCTCCGGGTGGCGGTTTTACAAAAAGGGTGCTATTTTTGGAATTTTTCGGAGTTAGGTGCTATTTTTGGAATTTTTTTTTTAAACAGTGCTATTTTTGGAAAAATCTCCTTGTTAACTCTCGCTCATTGTGGGAGGAACAACTTGGAGCTTCCTTTTATTAATCAAAGTTCATCACCATTATAAAAAAAAGTTCTTGTCATTGGTAATTTTCAATTCGATGAATTGGAGGATGGGAGACGACTAATACTAGCATTTTCTTTTTGATGTTGTGAAAATAACAAGAGATTAGATGAGAGACGAGAGTGACTTAAACTGGAAAGCCAAAATTGAGTTAGATGGAGACTTGTGAGTTATGAAAGAGTGGGAAATGACCAAAAGTTGTGTGCTATATTTCATTAATTTTTAATTTTTGTTGTTTCTCAATATTTCGGTATATACCGATCTCAATCTCAGTAATTCCGAATACCGAATAGCACTCCAAAATGAATCTCAATCCCGATCTCTAAAAAATAAATCGATATTCGTCATTCGATAATACCAAACAATGATAAGTTCAGTACGATATTCGGTATATCCCAAATATTTGTACCCAACTTACAGCCCCAATATCTATCTATATGTGATATGATGATGATGATACGATATTGGATGAATGCGGTACAACGTGGAATGATGATTTTACGATAATTAAACATTAGTTGCGAGAGTCCTAAATGGCTAAATCATGTCACGATTATATATAGTGTTTGTGGAGATCCTTTGGCAAAGGACCATTGCCCATTACAAAGTTAATAATAGAATTAGAGGCCGCCTCTGTTTCATGATCATCCCCTGTTTAGTGCTTTCCCCATTAAGTTGGCACCATCTTTCAATTAGGCTATCCATCATTATTACCAAGTTTCTGGCTTCCCATTATGGGCATTGCCATTACCAGCAGTCTTAGTTGGAAATTCTTCAACCAGCATCAACAAAAAAGATCACTCCCAAACCCCACTTTCGTTTTGACATCTGCAAAGGAACCAAAGACTTTATTTCAATTCACTCCTGAATATCTTGCAGCATCCATGGATTTCAGGACTTCAGGTTACCTTAAAAGTTTAAAAAGCATAGCACTTTAATGGAAGAAGAATTTATAAAAATCCAGATCTTTATGTCCCTGAATTGCAAGCAGAGTATTGACAACCATATCGTGGCGGAAAAAAAACTCTCTTATCGATGTTTCAACTTCTAGTTGACCATTGTCCTTATATCTTTCTTGTTTTATATTGGTTGCCTAAAAAGACTATTTTTTTTCTTTTATATATGCTCTATTTCTTTTGAAATATCCTTAAAAAAAGTTACAGCCAATCATTTTTCTTTCTAGTGGCCAGACATCATAATGTAAAGTGTTTTGCGTTTTTTTTTATGTGAGTAACGAATCTTTTCTCCCCCAAATGAAGTATGTATATAATTTCTAATTGGTGTGATGAAATTTTGTATGACCCGATGTAAATGTAGCATGTATTTTGTAGATCAAAAGAATAATGAGTTACGATAGAGATACTATACCATATGGTGAAATATGAAGAAGGTTTTTTTTAAATGATATCGATGTGAAACTTTGCACAACTTTCTTTGATTTTCTTTCTTTTGCTGGATACACTTTTGGAGTGGGAATCAGAAAATCAGAGATTCAATGAACTTTGAGCTCATTAAACAGGGTTAAGAAATGCATAATTATGTGGACCAATGATACCATAATGGTATTAGTAGCACCCTGATTTAGATGAACTTTTTGCAGGATGCTATGTTCAAATGGGAAGAAGGTTATGAGTAGATGGGGAAGTGTGGTGGGATCAAAGTCACTACTAAGATTGTCCAAATCATTGACCTAATTGTCAATCAAAGAGACTGATGAAAAATGTTGAATAATAATAATTGAAAATGAAAAAGATAATGGTTGTGGTTGTGGTGGTGTAATTAGCACTATTGACGTAATTTGGACGAGTGTTCATTGACTAGTTCAATTTCATCTAGGGCTCTGTCCCATAACAGACTCTGTAGAGATTAGGGATTATATTAGTCGGGTCGAATAATGAAAATGAGCTTATTCGCTCAAATAGTAAGATATGCTCCATACACAATCAATTCCACGTGTATTTAGAGATAGTATTTTCTCTTTATTAACTTCAACTAAACTATTAGCAATAAGACGGGATATGAACATTACGTAAGTGATAAAGTACAACAATAAGCATTGCAATTTGTATATTGTATTGCCTTACTTACGCATTTTAATTTTTTGTTATGATAATTTCAGTGGCGTGGGGAGGACAAGAGGAGAAGGGGTCCGAGGATCTCACCTGACAAATTTTTTGAGGGAAATCCATTAGATAATATAGGTTTTAGTACGATTCTATAAATATAGGATCTCATACTTTTTTTTGGTGTTGTTACCCCAGTCAACTCAAAATTCATTAGATACAGACTTTGTTATTATTATTAACTTTAGTATGAATCCGTTAAGGTCTTATCGATTTTCGGTCAAACCGAATCCATTAAGGGTTATCAAATTTTGGTTAATCAAAAACCGATAAACTCTT